>OZ026626.1:37454959-37667459 GCA_964020975.1 Hermodice carunculata
ACAGAGTGACACAATTATAAACTCAGAGTCTCATGGCTGATTGTTTTTGGGTATGGTTTGCATTAGTGACACCATACATTATGCAGATTCAGTGCATACTGTATACACGTGGCTGTTGTCTAAGTTAACTGACAGAAACTGACAGGCCCAGAACTATTAAAAAACTGCGCGAAAGCTGTGACGCAAAATTCATGAAGCTTTGCCCCATCTCACTTGGAGTGTTTTACCAAAGGACCAGGTCCATTCACCAGAACAGGTGGTGCTAGGACCTGGCCATCCTGTGGTAAAACAGAGATTAAGTGGCCATTGCGTCAATGGTATTTGAAGAGGAGGATATCATTCTGCAAAATACATCAATGCCCACTCTGGAATGGCTAGATTGCATTTGTCTTCATGACCGTGCCTAATATGCTTCTACCCAGGCGAAAGAGAAGTACCAGGAGCACCGTCATAGTAAGTCAAGCCAGATGGATATCTTCAAATAGACTTGACGGCCCATGTACAAGTCTGGTCGTTTCTCTGCCCCAAAGACGAGCAATGGATCCCTGCCCAAGTGCCAATCGTGGACTGTCAAAAAAGGGCATCCCAAAGTTTGCCCACAGGTGAAATAGGCATATTTGGAAAGACGTATTGTGGACTTGAACTTCCGATGTAAATAGATACTTGTTTTACAGCATGGATTTTGTAAACTAACCAAATGTGGACTATTTGTCGAATACAATGCAAATAAACATAACTGATTGTAAATGTTTTGTTTCCATTTTTATTGGAATAATATATTTGTCGTCCATTGTATAAAGGGCTGGTAAGAAACTTCTTTTTGGGGGAGGGAGAGGAGAGGACAAAATCATAAGCAACTGAGTCTTTATAATTTATTTTCATTTTATTGAAATGTAGAGAAGGTTATGCACATCTGATCTGTAGGTTTGTTGGTCGTTATGTCATTTAACACTTTAAAGCACATGGCTGAACAAAACTCTTCCATGTTGACCCTATAGGCATCTTCCATGAAGTCAACCTCCACACATATCTCAAATCTTTGGTTTGACCTACATTTTTCTGCTTGTCATGACAGATATAATGACGTTTATTTTCAGTAAAAATATATGCTAGAATACAGGATCAGAACGCTTAATAACTGTGCTGCATTTTACTGCAACTGACAGAGCTGCCCCTTTTTCGCAGAAATAGAGAAACAAGAAAAGATGATTTGCTTCAAAACAAACCTGTCTGTGGTCCCAAAGCAAAGTTGGCTTTGTAATTTCAACATGGGCATTCCAAGGCCCGCTAATGGTAATTAATGTTCATTGTATAATTTGCATACATTCTTACATTGTTATCGTTATTCCAGCCATAATGTATGTATGAACGTATTGGTGTGCCAAGTGTGGAATTCCTGTGTATAATAATCTTCAAATAAAATACGAGACAAATCAACTTGTAAATAAGGAATGTTGGCACACAAACATAAATTACCTTGAGACTGCAAGCCAAATCAGTATACTGCTGAAACCAGATCATCATGTCATTTTAGTTTTGTGCCATTTGCTGATTTCCTACACCAAGGTCCAGAGCACTGGTGGAGCCTTTTCTATTGTACCTGCAACCAGATTGTTTTTTGGTTTGAAAAATAAAATTTTAGAATAGCTATGCTAGGAAGGATTAGTTAGAGCCTGGGATAGATGCCAGCATGTCTACCCGTCTCTTGTCTTTCTCTAAAGATTAGTATCTATGCATGAAAAACAATAATTGCAAGCTGATTGCTTTACCCAGTATATCTTGTAGCCTTTCTTTCTATCATATATGAAGAAATTGTTGGTGCTTCGCTTTATGATGACAGTGCTGTGTCTTCCTTTGTTTCTTAGGTGAACATAGACAGTATTTCACAGGATACATGTGATGCATTTGAACCCTGTTGTATTCAATGGACAAAAAAGAGGAAAAATGAATTAAAAAAATTGAGGGATGGCTACCAAACTTTAAAAAAGTCTTTAAAATAGAATCTTCCGTTACAAATCCAACATTAAGAATTTCAACGCGGTAAATTTAAAACAGTCAGTTTCAAAAGCAGTAAAGAACGGCAAGATAGATTTATAATCACTTACATTGATGAGGTAGGTAACAAATTTTGGGATCATCTACAAAAAATATTATCCGTATGTTTTGAAAAGTGAACTTGGTATAAACAACATCACAGACATAAGAAGAAATGACGTATACAAATTACGCAAACAATCCATTGATAATTTGATAGATAACCACAAAAATGAGATGAAAAGGAATTTTAATATCAAAATTTCGGAAGAGGCCTCTTCTATTCCACTTTTAATCTGGATACCCAAATTACATAAAAAAAACCCTTTTAAATCTAGCTTCATAGCTGGTGCTTCAAAATGTACAACAAAACAATTATAGAAAAAGTAACATTGTATTTGACTACAATTAGGAAAATCCGTAAATACTGTAATGCGATTTCTATGATCTGTGAAACAAATTGTTTTTGGAGTGTGGTTTCCGAGTTTGTATGTAAAATTAGAATGCAAAAGCAACAAAAAATATCAAATGTTTTGATTTTTCTACACTGTCTCAAATCTACCCACAGATAAAGTCACAAGTTTTCTGTCTGAAAATATACAAAATGTTGAAACATAATGGTTAACCGTATATAAATATTAATTCATATACAAAGAAAGCATATTGAACACACAATAAGTACTCAAAGGTGACATTACCTCTTATACTGTTAAAACTTTGATGGATGCTACAAAATATCTGTTGGATGATACTTTTGCTCATTGTGGACAATTAGTTTTTCAACAAATAACAGACATTCCAATGGGTAGCAACTGCTCCCCGTTACTGGCAGACTAATATTGAAACTGGCTTGAATTGAAGTATATGGATAAATTGATAAAAAAGGACTTTCAAATGGCTACAAAATTATCAAATAATGCAAGATATATTGATGACATTGTTGGTATAAATGTACAAATTTTCAGTGAAATTGCTGAAAAAATTACCAAAAAGATATACCTTAGGAGGGTAACAATTCAGATGGTTTCAAGGCTGTGTTTTTGGACTTGGATGCTCAGGTCACTAATGACAGGTTTTGCATTAAAGTCTATGATGAATTTAACTTTAAAGTAGTTGACTGTCCCTTCCCAGACATTAATATTTCAAAGCTATTGGATAGAATACGGGAAAATCAGGACTTTGCATCTAGAACCAAATTTATCTACAATAAACTTGATTCAAGAGGATTCAAGGATATACTTTTAATAAATTTCTACAAATTTTGCTGTAAATATCTGGAGATGATTAGAAAGTTTGGCTTCAAAAGTGTTAGAGATTTTAGACTGGTCTGTTTTGATATCTAATTTTATTTAGGTCATTCATCATTTGCCACGTTCATATTTATTCATTATTATGTGGGTTTTCTTTCCTGAATATTGAGGATAGACAAGAAGCCGCTACTCAGAGAGATGTATACCGATATAAGCTCCGAAACATGTTCTGAGTAGTTATCATCTAAAGACCCTTTAATTCATTTGGGCTAATACAGCCTATGCCAAAAGTTCACAGAGGAACGTGTGCAATATAGACAATAGTACTTCCATATGTATATAGGTTAGACAGGGACAGCTTAGCTTATGGAGAGTACACAATTTTGACTGCGGAATAAGGTAATGACTGCTAGGATATGGTTCTAAAAAGACAGAAATACAATACATTTTATATAGTGCCAATTTTTTTACAAGAATGAAAAAAGTAATATTGTCACAGTTTACGATTTTGCCCTTCTAGCTCAATCCCCTCCGCTAACTTTATTGCTCGTGGTGAATACACAACTCAGTACATTTAATTTTCCTTTCTCAAAATAAACTGATTATAAGGAGTAAATGTTTCAATGCCCCTACCCGTCACCCAAACGGGTAACTCCGTTTGTTCTTCTTAGTCTAAGAAATAGTATATATGTAGATGTGAATTACACACCTGTAGTTCGGGTGTAACACATTCCTTTCTTCGTGTCATTCATATGTCACGTTGAACAAAGAAAGAAACTAGTAGGCTATGTGAACACGCCGTGCTCAGTCTGACTAGCAACTAGCTGAGTTCATAATTTGGTCACCAAGTGCCGCTGGCACCTGGTGACCAAATTATGAACTAGGAGTGGTGAGGAGTGTTTCTGTGTGAAGAGTGTTCCATCTAAAATCACTGAAGCGTGACCATTTGAGCAAACTTAGTAAAGACCCACCCGACGTACAGTGCCAACACGTTTGAAGTTAATCTGGACGATGATTTCACAGGAGTCGAAAATGTGAATGAGCATTACAATGCCAATTAATATGCATAGGGGAAAGCACATGTACGGATAGGTGTCCGAATTGGAAAAAACGAAAACATTGTTAAAAACAGAAATACACAGCGTTGCCATCTAGTAAACAATTTTTTGGACCCTTTCACAAAGACTTTATTCACCAAGTTTCAGCTTAATATGAGTGACCGTTTTGGAGAAGAAGCAGAAGAAAATAGCAAAAAACATATTAAAAAAACCAAACAAACAAACAAACATAAACAATAGAAAAAAATGCGGCGCTACCTGGCGAACAAATTAAGAACTAGAAGACCCAGGGAGTATTTCTCTAATATATCAAAGCTTTGCCCAAATAAATGAACAAAAACAAATAATGAATAATCCAAAATCACTGAAGTGTGACCATTTAAACAAACTTGGTAAAGACCCCCCCCCCCCCAATTTGCATTGCCACCATGTCTGAAGTAAATGTGGACCATTGCTTCATAGGAATCAAAAATGTGAATGAGCATTAAAATGCCAATTGAGATGCATATGGGAAAGTGCTTCTACGAATACGCATACGAATTGAATAAAAAACGTTAAAAAACAAGAATCCACAGCAGTGCCACATAGTGAGCACATTTTTGGACTTGGTGGTCCAAGTTTCAGCTTAATATGAGTCACGGTTCTGGAGAAGAAGTAGAAAATAGCAAAAACACACCAACAATCAGAAAAAAAATGAGGCGCCATTTGGTGAACAAATTAAAATCTAGGAGGCCCTGGTAGTGTTCCTGTAAGACATCAAAATAATCGGGTGGCTGGATACGGAGAACATTTTTTAAGCTCTGCCAAAAAAGGAAGAAAACACACACACACACACACACACACACACACACACACACATACTCACACAAACAATAAAATAACCAAATTTATTGGAGCGTAATCATTTTCTCAAACCTGGAAGAAGCCTACCCAAAGTACATAGCCACCAAGTTTGAAGTCAATCTGACGGTTTTGGAAAAGAAGTCGAAAATGTGAATTAGGATTGCACTGCCTATTTTTTTTGCATACATGGTAATCAATATGAAAGGTGTATTATCTGATAATTACCCAAATTGAAAAACAATAGCTACAATCAGAAATCCACAGCAGCGAGAAACAAACTGGTGAACAAAATTGTTTGACCTTTCCATAGGAAACATATCCAACAGGCTTCAGTTTAATCTGGATGACGGCTCTGGAGAAGAAGTTAAAAAGAGTGAAGACACACAATAAACCACATAAAAAAAATAGAAAAAAAATGCACCACCTGGTGAGCAAATTTAGAACGAGGAGTGCCTGGAATTGTTGCTGTGTTATATCAAAGTAATTGAGTGAGCAGTTTCGGAGCAGAATATTTTAAAAGCTTGCCCCCCCCCCCCACCCCCCAATTAAAATTCACAAAAGAAACAAAAAAATACTGGAGCATGACTATCTTAGTAGAAACCCACCCAAGGTACATTGGCACCAGGCTTGAAGTGAATCTGTCTGACGGTTTTGGAGAAATCGAAAATGTAATTGTGAACGGACGAACAGAGTAGAGGAAGACAGATGACTCGGCCTGCTAAAGGCTCAGCCTGACTTGTCTGTCAGCTGAACTAAAAACGCAGTGCTTCACAGTATGTTACCACACATCAGTTCCATGTACAATATAAAAAACGGCAGTATGCATTTCATGTAAAAATACATAAGAAGAAAAATCCCTTAGGGTGTATGAATTCTATCGTGTGCAAAGAACTGATTATTAAAATCTAATAAACAAACCTTTAGGAAAGTTTTTAGGTTTCCAGAGCTTACCGACTTATAAGACTCCCCACATCTATGGCTTCACTTCGGCACATATACTTGACACTTTGAATACAGTTGTGACACATGTAAAGCAAAGCAATCAGTATTTTTCTCTTCCTTTATGATATTTGCAGTATATGACATAAGTCACCTATGTGATACATACAGGAAAATGAAAAAAGCAAGTCGTATTATAATAAAAACAAAGGACATCTATGCAAATTATTGGTAAGATAAAGCTGGCTAGAGCAAACTTCTGTCCTTAGTTAGTAAGAATAACACTGATGATGATGATGATGATGACGATGATGATGATGATGATGATGATGATGCTGCTGCTGCTGCTGCTGCTGCTGATGATGATGATGATGATGATGATGATGATGATGATGATGATGATGATGATGATGCAGAAGAAGAATGCATTTGTTTGTCATAGTTAGGGTTTACTTAGATTTATTTCTAACTATGTTTTTGGAGTGACTTTGATAAAAATGTTAAGTTCAAACACTCATAAAATATTTACACACACACACACACACACACACACACATACACACACACAAAAAAAATATATATTTTCATGGTTAAAAGCCCCTTATAACCCACTCCAATCTCCTAATTAACATAAACGTGAATCGAAGGCCGTTCCCTATCTGTTCACTTGATTAACTCTTCAGTGGCACCTTTTCCTGTGTCCATCTAATACTGAAAGAAAAGAAAAAATGATGTGATGTTTGTAAATTAAGAGATTTAAGCATTATATGTACGTTTGTATTTTAAGGGAAATGGTTATGATCAAGCAACGGTCCAATTATCTTGCCTTGTTATCTAATATTACCCACATACCAAGTCAAAAGAGTCTTCACGCATGTTGTCTTTGCCTTAAAACATCTTTGATCCTCATGTTTTTCGTATCTACCTCATAATTATAGAAAGGTCAGACGTCAAGTGAAACCAGTTGGGAGCCTGGTTGCTGGATATGTGAAGGTCACCCCTTATATAACAGAAAGGGGATGCATCTCATTGCAAGTTAACTCCCAAGACTTGCTACTGCTACGCCTGGCACATTTTTTTTTTTTTTTTACTCTTGTTAATTTTTGATCTTATTTGCAATACCGTGTGCTATATATACTACTATTTCTCAACTTTCTCTTACGAGTACACAGTTACCAAGCGGTATATTATCTGGAGGTATTTAGTTATATATTCATGTACTTGTATATTATAAGTTACCAGCCTAAGCTGCAGCGGGATTACCTACTAAAAGCTATTTAATATTGGCTACGATTGTCACATTGGTACAGCGACTTGTTCCCTATAATATATCCAAGTTGCTTTTTAGTTAAAAACTCTTAGCAAGCCCCACCTCATGCAGGTGATAGTTTACGTCATACTTTTCGTCCCCCGTCATAAAGAAATGTAGCTCGTGCCTTGTAGTCTCAAACATGGTTTAAGTCACGTAAGTCAAAATCAATTGCGATAAATAGTTGTATCCATAAAAATCAGGTTTTCACGGAGGTGTCTGAGTGCTCGGTTGCTCTGAATTTGAATGCTTGATAAGCCATTTTGGGCGGTCATCCAATTTCATAAATGATGCAACAGTATATCGAAAAGTTCAACTTCTGTCCTTGTTTCTCTCTTTTTTTTCTTCCTATCAGGGCTGCTTTGGTTCCTAAATAAGGAAGACGGATTGATATCTGTCTGCATTGGCTAATATCAAGGCAATTACAACTGTCATATCAGTAAAAGGGTGAACACAGTACAACTTTTATTTTATTGTTGCACAGGTCCGGAAAGACAGCGCTGTCGCTGCGCCCTTCCCGCAAAGTTTATGTCTTCTTACTTTATTTCTATGTGCTTTTTGTTGTCTGTATGTGTTGGGGGCTCTGCTACTACCTTACTTAATACCACATAATAACAATATATATATCTTATTGAACAAACTTCTACAATTTTTGCAGCTGCACATAATGCCATATTCTATTGCTCAGTCATATCGATTCACTTTTGTATCTCACATTGTTATTTATTTTTATGTATGCAGGACAGAATTATTTGCATGTTATACTCGGTTACAGCTACTGCTGTGAGAGTAATTATTATTCCCGGATTACAAAATATTGTTTAATTAGCCTGTATTTACTTTATATGCCTCTCTTTAGGGGCCATCTTTATTTACACTCCTACAATCTGTTTGATCAGTTATATCACCAGTTTGGGTGCAGAATTCTCACCGGTCGCATGTTTGGGTTCACTTGCCCTTATTTTGTACAACAAATGCACTGCTATATTTTCTTTTATACTCATTGGTACTTGCTGTATGGATGTGTCATGGGCTAAAAATACTACAGTCATGCTTTCATTTATATACTAAATGTTGCATCTGATGATACATTGTAGCAGCTCTGTTGTAAAACGTATGTATTTGTATATTTTCGAATTCTGGACATCTGCATTCATCCCAGACGGACTTCTAACCACTTGATACTGTATATTAAGTTCCAGCATATATATTTTGTTTTATCAAGGCTATTACTTTATCAGTGCCATCGTTATATTTAACTTGCATTTGTCCACTTCGAAAAGGAAAATACTTGATCTGTATATTTACTCAACACTTAGTTTTAAGTATGGTTACAAAAATGAAAATTTCGTGGCACTGTGTGTACTCTTGTTCCTGCTATCGGGAGATGTTCACATAAACCCTGGTCCAGCAACCAATGACTGCGATATATCATTTTGTCACTTCAATGTCCGAAGCCTATCTCTGGATAAATTAGAATGTATACATGCTGATCTTTCTAGAGATTTTGACATTATTTCAATGTCTGAAACGTTTTTATTACCAAACTTCAGTGACAAAGATTTGGATTTACCTGGCTTCTAACAAATTATACGTCGGGATCGACCTAATGCAATAGGAGGCGGCGTAGCTGTCTATATTGCACGATCTATACTAGTAACCCAACGTCTTGATCTGGAACTACCGGATCTTGAACTACTTTGGTGCGAAATAAGATTACATAATAACATTTGTGTGTGTGTGTGTGTGTGTGTGTGTGTGTGTGTGTGTGTGTGTGTGTGTGTGTTGTCTATAGGCCCCCCAATAGCACTGTATCATTTTGGGACAAATTACAAGACCGCATCGACTTAGCTCAGGCCACAAACATCAATAATATCATCTTAACAGGCGATCTCAACTCAGACCTCTCAACACCAGCTGGAGGTAAACTTACTCAACTATCAGCAGTTAATCTATTATCCGTACATGTTAATGAGCCAACCCGAATCACTGCCAATTCTGCCACTGCCTCGATCAAATTCTTAGCAACATACCAAACTATATTAAAGAAGTTCGCGTATCTTCTCCCATTGCCAACTGCGAAAACTGCGTCGTGGATGCCAATATTTTGTTTCGACGTAAGAAGGACCCAGTGTATTCAAGACATGTTTATAATTATAATAAAGCAGACTTTTTTAAATTTAGAAATTTTCTTAGTCATATCAATTGGGAACCTTGTTTTGTTTCTAATGACGTTGACATATGCTGAGAGTTATGGTCTCAATTATTTCTTAATGCCCCAGAATCATGTATTCCAAACAGTGATATAGTTGTACGGCCATCGGACCTCCCTTGGTACAATTCCCATTTACGTTGCTTGAAACGTGAAGTGCACCGAGCAGACGAGAAGACCAAACACCATGGACCACGACATGATACTGCAGCATGGGCCAGATTCTGTCAACTCCGCAACCAGTATCAAGTTGAACTAAAAAAGGCTGAATAGGAATACAATGATACTTTACGTGCTAGACTGAATAGTCCAACACTACAAACAAAAAGCTGGTGGCAAACGGTTGAATATTTCTTAAACCAAAATCAGGCCGCAGCAATACCCTCTCTGCAAAGCTCGCAATCCCCTTTTCCTTCAACAGAGTACTTTGGATTTGTCTTCAGCCACTTTAGCTGAACTTTCTCAAATCACAGCAAATACTCTCAGTTCACATTCTTTAACAGAGGGTGCGGTACTTGACATTTTGCGTAGCTTAGACGTTTGTAAAGCATCTGGCCCGGACGGCCTTGCGCTAAACTTCTTGAGGAAGAGGCCCCAGTCATCTCTACATCATTTACAAAACTATTCAATATTTCTTTGGCTACTAATACGTTTCCTTCAATGTGGAAGAAAGCTAATGTTATTCCAATTCATAAAAAAGGATCTCAATTCTTGTGCACCAATTACCGCCCGGTTTCATTATTGAGCTGTGTGGGAAATACTCTTGAAAGGGTAGTCTTTAAACATACTTTCAACTTTTTTAGAGAAAATATGCTGATTTCTGCTCACAAATCGGGATTTACACCCGGTGATCCCACAATAAATCAATTACTGATCTTATACCACGAATTATGCCTTGCTGTCGACCACCAAAAGGAAGTACGTATTGTGTTTTTAGACATAAGCAAGGCGTTTGATAAAGTCTGGCATACCAGCTTAATACATAAATTAAGGATGAATGGTATCTGTGGTAACCTGCTGGATTGGTTTTCAAATTACCTGAAAGATAGACAGCAGAGGGTTGTTTTTCAAGGCCAGTGTTGTACTTGGGGCATCGTACAATCCGGTGTCCAAGAAGGCTCTGTTCTTGGACCTCTTATGTTTTTAATTTTTATTAATGACATAGTTGACCTGGTCAATTCTGAAATCAAACTTTTTGCTGATGATACATCTCTATACTTAGCCATTGACAACCCTGCAGCTGCCGCTGAAACAATAAATTCCGACCTTTCTCCTATTGATGAGTGGTCGCAAAATAGGGTCATAATATTTAATCCTTCAAAAACTGATAGCATGTTAGTCTCGCCCAAAATAAATTCACTCGACCACCCCTGTCCCATATTTCAGGGACATACATTACAAAATGTTGCTAGTCTTAAACATCTTGGAATCTTCTTGCGGTCTGATCTAAAATGGTCTGATCATATTAAAGACATCATCCACAAGTCTGAAAAGCTCTTGAACATAATGAAATGTCTAACCTATCGGCTTGACCGTTTAGCTCTCGAGACTATATATTTATCATTTTTAGACCCATACTGGAATATGGAAGTCCTGTCTGGGATGGAAGCACCACTGGGGATGATGATAGACGTGAGGGAGTCCAGCTTGCTGCCGCTCGTGTAGTTACTGGAGCTTTTGCTGGTACACCAAATGCTAGACTGTACAAAGAACTTGGCTGAGAGACTCTAGCTAAGCGCAGGGAAAATTCAAAACTGATAATAGTGTACAAAATAGTGAATAACCTAGTTCCCAATATTTTACGTGCTGTAATTCCTGCTGTTGACAATCCTGCAACACCTACTTATAACACTCGTCAAGGACCTAATTTACCCCATTTCAGAGCCTGAACAGATCTATATAGTAATTAATTCTTTCCGTCTACTGTTAAACTATGGAACGAGCTTTGGTGTGAGATAAGAAATTCTGAGTCGCTGTCAATTTTCAAATCTAATCTACGAAATTCACATCCTCAAATCTCCATTTCTCGCGAATCCAGGAAACAGATTGATTTCAATTCTTCATGGTCGCCTACGACTCGGCAGCAGCCAGCTGAATTCACACTTATTCGAAATAGAAATCTAGCAAACTCCCAGTTGTAGATGTTGTGCTCCCATTGAAGGCGCTTGGCACTTTTTCTTTGAGTGCCGATTGTATATTTTATTTTCGGAACGAGCGGGACTCGAACCTACAACCTTTGGCACCAGTCGCCTAGCTGAAATGGGAAACGCACATATCCACTTGACCAAATCCCCATTCTTAAAAAGAATGGTTCAATGGAGGTATTTTGTGCGAGTGCCATATCAACACGGTTATGCAGTATATTTACTGAGTCGGCATTTATTTCCAGAATCGGGGACTTAAATCCACCAGCATTAAGGAAATGCCGAAAATATATATTTTATTTTTGGAACGAGCCGGACTCGAACCTACAACCTTTGGCAGTATGTAACTGCACGATCCACCTTACACTTGATAATCTTCAGATATGCCCCCTTCACTCTTAAAACTGTATTATATGGATCTGATGGTTGTACTGTAGATGAAAATATTCAAATATTCTCAGCAGTCCATGACTATATTAAAACTACAGCACGATTTTCTCAAGCAGGTATAGGATAAATTTGAATCATCGCAATTATCTACAAATATTTTAAGGTGTAAAACAAAAAGCTGCAGTCATAATGTTAATCAGATGCCCGTCTGTCTGCCCTTCGTCTAATGTGATTGTCCCTTTTGATCATGTGCGACGCATAGCCAGTCAGGTACACCAAATTCGAGGACCTGGCTGACTAGGTGTCCCTGTGCGTTTTATTTTGTCCTGTGTGCATGTCGTTTCTTCGCAGCAAGAAGGATTAATATAGGGCTTGGCCCTCTTTTCCAATCGCTAAATGAAAATCTTGCTCCATCTATTGTGTCCATTTAAAATATAAAATACGTTTAAACCGATTATAGAAACGTCCTACAATAGCATGTGAATAGTATGGCTATTGCACATGCTAATGGATGGGGAAAATAACCACCAAGAAGGAATAGTTCAGAAGCAAGAACAATTTAAGATTTTGTATCAAATTCTGAAGGTATTGTTCATTGCTTTCCAACGGGAACCATATATGAATTACAATGATATGCAGTATTATACTCAACCTGTAGTATTGTTCAAATAGCTTTGAACATTATATGAACAAGGGAAATAATGAAAAAACAAGAATCTCACCTTCTCGGCCAAGTAACCAATTATATTTTGGTCTCTTGAAGGTCTTTATGTTTTTCTTACTGTTGGAATTCAACTTGAGACTAATCCAATAGCTTACCTGCATGACATGTGTTATTGTTTTCGTAGCCAACTGATAGTTGGCCAGGTCTCCTTGCATCTTGCCACTCACAAACAAAGGGGAGAGGTTTCTTGTAAGATAATGAGCCAGAAGCTTCTGCAAACCAAATATCATTTGCAATTTTATCTTCAATATTCATAGACATTCATGTTCTATGTAAACATAAGATTTGAAATTTCTATTCATTCGTCGGCGCTCGTTTGCACTTTTTGACAAGCCTTTTTGAACGCGACGTCATGAAAATGCTTATAAGAAAATAAAAGAATCGCCGATGAGTGTAATTGAAATGAATTTCACTTGTGAAATAATGATTATCACGATTTAATCTATGCACATTTTCCATAGAAATCTTATTCACCACATGGTACCTGTATAAGGACCAACTATTGATCTTAAAATGTTATAGGGTAGTGGGTGTTAATAATGCGTACAGCATATCTAATACGAACATTAGTGTTTTATTGTAGATTTCCAGTAAGGGAATTATCTCTTTGAAGAAATGTTTCTTGAAGAGATTCTATTTTTAAAGTGCTATACTCTTTGTAATCTTGAACTTTATAAAATACCGCGAAACAAGCACATCTTCTATAATTTGCAAAATGGATTGGGTGAATATCTCGAGACTAAAAATCATCAGGCCTTCACAGATATTCTGCTCCAATCGCCTTTTGTGAATATAAGCATGTTTAAATCAAGTTCTGCTCCATAGAATCGCCATAGTTTTGCACTACGTGTGATTGTTATCATTCACGTCTTTGTATAAGCGTATGTCTGTATTGACATTGATTTAATTTTGACTGTTGCAATTTTTTTTTTGTTTACATTACCACTGGTTCTCCACATAGGTCCTCCTGTATAAGGAACATGTACTGTGACTTGTTTTCAGTTTGTACATTATTATCCGGGTATGTCTGTCAACACGTACGAGTACGTTATGTAGCTTTGCCTCTTTTGGCAATATACAACAACACTTTTTATGAGATTACTCTTTTATGCCGACATGTTTTTACTTTCTTGTTCTTTGACCTTTTAACTGCTTCACATTTCCGATTAAAACCGTGCAAACTAGAATGCCACACAGACACCTTGTGTGCAGGGGCAAAAATCGCAGAAAATAGACGCGGAAAATTCAGCACGAGGTACCAACCCCGGACAAGCCTTTTTAGTATGTCACATGATGGTGTGACTTTCCTTTTGAGGAGTAACCAGCATTGAGGCAATGCAAATTTGTTTATGCTTTTTGCAAATCTGCATTCATAATTCACCCTCACAATTGACAACTTCATGATTTCTGACAGCCCTTATGTCAATGCTGATTGAGTCAACAAAATGGTGACTCGGTAAAATTAAAAGCTGCACAAAGGGTAAAAGAAAGAGGATATTGGGCAAAATGAAATGTTTTGTTACTATGGTAAAGGTTGGGTGGGAAAGAAATGCCTCATGCGAGAGTGATATTAGGGCTATGCAATGATGCAATTTTAACAATTAAGGCAAAATATACATTAACTTGTCACGTGTAGTGTATACATACAGCTTCTTTGGATGCACTTTCAATCCTTAGCATTGTGTAGCATTATGGCACTGCAACAAGGCCTTTTTCCATCCTGTGTTTCATTTTACCAATAACAATGAAATAGTTAAAAGTATAAAAAAAAACTTTTTTTGATGAACTGTTTGTAATTGGCAATCTCACGCTGTAAACTCAAATGCCTGTTTCCTCTACCCCTAGGCTCTTTGAAACTGCAAATCTACTGCAAGTACACAATATTCTGGGTTTAAAATTTATCTGTACTATGGCTGGCAGGTATTTATCATACTTTGAAGTTCGGTTCATGATGCAGAATATATCCCCTTGCAGCAATGGGAACCGGGTAGAACTTCAACACTATATTCGCGCTGGACTCACATTACATTACCCAATAAATATTTTGGACAGTTCTATTAAAGCCACCCTACCCCCTGACATTGCGAGAGTGGAGAAAATACATGATTCAGTACACCTCTGCTATTTTGGATAGACTACTGTATTATCATACAAAAGTGCCTCTCTCACAATAAGGGAACTGTGAATCATTTTCTAGCTTAGCGCTGCAGGGATTCATGTTTACCTTCAATCTAATGACTAAAGTGCATGACGTAACAACTTACGATCTGGCATTTTCCATGTACTTAATCATGTGACTTAAACACGTAAGACATTTCATTGATAGAACTATATTTAGATACTAAGGAAAAACAATTTGCATGCTGGTTAAATTTTGATGTGCATGTGAAACTGAAGAACTGAAAATTCCACAAATATTGTAAGAATGCTTAAGAAGAAACTTGCATGTTTTGACTTCGCAAATTTTCATATCACCAAAGTGTTTCCTCATGCCAGGGTAAATCAACTTCAGGCCCAAATTTATTCTACCAGGGTGAATTCCGATGGAAAAAATGTCTCCTCTCTTAAGAGACAGTGCGCTGATGAAAAGCGTGGCCAGAGTACAACTGATTTCTCATGCTCTGAAGCACTTGGAATGCTTGAGTGGTTCTGCTCTTCAAGTTAAACATAAACAACCAATGCCAAACCCTTCGATACAGGCACAATATATATATGCACATACAGATGTATGAAGATTCACTACTGATCACGCATTCATTTAGGTGCCGTTGGAGTACCGGAATCATCATGAGGGAATTAAAAGTGCTACTGTGGCAAGCATAATTTCAGCCTTGACCTCAGCATGCACAAAATTGTCCATCCCTTAATCCTTCAACATTTTGAGTGGATAAATATTTGTCCTCATTTTATACCCATTCCCTCTCCTAAGGAAATATTACCCTCGGTAATAGTTAAAAAGAAAAATATTAACTTAAGTAATGGTTTCGAGGACAGGGTTTATTTTAATATACACTATAGTTTAGGTTAATAGAGGTTAAATGTCATGCAGGATGCTACTCTGTCATCACACTATAGATTAATCAACAGGGACAGAACAATGTCACTTGTGAGGCAATCACAATTTAAAAGGCCTGTTTGTGAAATTTAAACTTTGTTCACCTTAATTAACCTGAAGGATAGAAATTTAACCATATTCTCATTTTTAGTCTCTATTTATATTACTATGTTACCAACCACATCGGAAAAGGTGACTACAACATAAATTTTAAAATTGGGAGATATTTTTGAACAAGGGGCGCATAGGCTTTATGCTGTGTTAACATGCAATGGTATAACCATGACAGATAATTCCCAAAAAATCATTCCCTGCATGACCATTACACAAAATGTCAAGGTCATCCAAAATATATAACAGGAAACTTCCACATGATACACATTTCTAGTCACAACAACAAATATGGATAACGCCAGTGTTCAAAATAACTAATGCCTATTTTTCAATTATATTACCATCTGATTATATTGATTGGACATGTCTACCATTGTCTTTGCAATATGGAGACTCCCGTACTCATTCAGCATAAGGAATCACAGGTACGAGATCTTAAACCCATCAAAAAAGACTATCACAGAGAAATATCGGTTGTCAACATTGTCGTATTAATGTTAATATAAAATAATCACTTCTGGAAATTTTATCTCTTGCCCATATCATAGTGAAGCGTTCGGCCATACTTACATAATTTAACAATGGTCTGTAACATATACAGATTGAATGGATGAAGAGTTTCAGCTTTGCATATATACAAGTGTGTGACGACATGTCAGACACTGGCAGACAACAAAAAGCCCAAGGGCCTAACGCCCTACAGTGACATATAATCTGATGATCATCACCAAATTGATTGCCTGAAATACGTTTCCTGCATGACTCTGAGAAATAATCAATTTCACCCAAATGATCATGCTATTACTTATCTCATTATTTGGTAGATCAAGAATCTGAAGCTCAGACATGCCAACATGTATAAAAACAATGTATGTTACTTTCAAACAGAGCGGCTTTACTTCAACGACTCTCCTATAGGTATATGTATCTGCACAAAGATATGATTTTAAACCAATCCTATTATATAAGAAAGACTTTGCATGCTGGTTTTGAATTATCCATGTTGCACATTTGCATGATTAAAAGTAAGATGGCATACATACAAAGAAGCCAGTGGCAGGATAAGTAATGTAATATGGTTAGCCTTATAACACCAGACTCGCATTCATTTGATATAATATTTTTTTTCAGTTTACTGTATTCATAATCCATGGATTGACCATAACATTGACAGCGTGCATGGCAGGACAAAGCAACCTGGCAAAAATGGGTCCATCATCTAGTGCTCTTTTGCAGTGAACCCTGCTATCACATACCTAAGATTCTTAGATGCCAGCATTTCATATTCACATGGATAAAACGTTGCACCATATCAACCGATGGTTTTGCTTATCTACTCCATCTGGGTAACCCCATGTGCCATCACAAATGCTTTTGGATATATTCGGGCAGGTACTGTAACATACAAAGACATTCTGCAGATCCACAAGTATATACATGTCGGAACCATTAACACAATGGTGCAATTGGTTCTACATATAAATATGAAATTGGAAGATAAGATTTCTTTCAGAATACAGTGTAGTTTCTTCTTCAAAACATTGGAATCCAGTCTTGAAGTTTACGATCTGGTGTTCGTATTTAACCACGTCCAAAAGTATTGAAAGGTTCTATGAATTCGTTCTCAGATTGACAAAACCTCATCTGCAGCCAATATGGCCAGTGCCTCATCATGACTTAATGGGTGTTTTGTTTCCATGTAGCAACCATCTTCATCATACACATTTGATATTGAAACACAACCACCAATTGAATATTGGCGTTCCATTTTGCCTAGTACAGACATTGGATTACTTTTGTTCATCTGCACCTATATCATCATTAGACTGATAGGCACACCATCACGCACATGGTGCTGCAGCACACATGTTCCATCAGAGTTAATATGGGGACCCGAATGACAATATGCGCATGTGTAACTCGTGTGCTCAACACTACACAAACAAATGTATTTTTTTCAAAATGTATATGACGCACGTCATATTCTGCATGTTTGCAGGTCCATCCACAATGATAAGTAGCCTTTGGGCAACTTTCTTGGCATGGAACATTGATCCATGTTGTTTTGCCACGAGTCTATCAGAAGGTATTTCTCCACATAAAGCTTGATTTATATTTGTGCTTATTTGAGGGTTCAATCATTGGCTTCTTCTAGATCTCAGTGTTATTACCCATACTGTTGAATACACAAGCAAAATATGAGCTATATGGCATGGACGGAAAGGACATGGGTGACCCAGCTTTCCACCTTTTGTTTTTTTCCGGGACTAAGAAAAGGCAAATTAACAACAGGACTGTGGAAATACTGTGACACTAAGTTGATTAAATAATGTCAACTCTTTCAAATGTTGTATTCGTAGTTGTGATAGCTGAGAAGTACGGTTTTTGCGGATAAAAAGGAAATCTTTTTCCAATCAAATGAGCCTTATGAATTTACCAGCAACATGAATATATGTTTGTGTTGAAGCTTTAGATGCTGCCACTGGGGTTTGCCAAACAGCACAGATACGGTCAGCCGGGTGCAAAACTCCTATTTACCACGAACTCTCTTCAAACTTTCTGTTGACATATACCATTTACGTAGCCAAGCAAAAAGAGAAAAATATTTCTTGGTGCACTATTTCAACTGCTTCTTGATGTTGCAAGGTTGCACAAGCTCCATTGATGAATCTTTCTTTGCCCAAGTCAAAATACCTGTGCTCCTTCAAATGCAATGCCTTGATCTGCTCCTTAGAATATAACACCGTGATCGGCTCCAACCTTTGGCGTTATGACAAGAACTGCCAATCCTACTATGAGTCAGAACACAATCCACAGATTTTGGTACATATTTTTCGGAGAGAAAACATAATATGCAGTATAAAGATGTTTAAGTTGACACACGTGATCAAAAATGGTACTGGGGGTAGATAACCAAAAACTCATGCACATTGATATATCTTATTACATAATTATTACATAACCAAAACACAAATGGTAGGTGCCAATGTCTTTTGCAGGAGTTAGTACATTAATTATGAATGCATGAAGGTAACCTAGACTGACCAGACTGCACCATTTTCATCACCCAGGTGCTCTTGGACCAGACGAAGATCTGCAGTGAATACCTTAGTAGTCTGCTGTGTGTATAATTGAATTCCAGATCAATTACCTTGATAACTAACTACGTTACAGCGTGTGTACCGCAGTGCCTCTCAGGGGATCACTAGGGACAAAGTCAAGTGCACATACCATAACACAGTTGTGGTGGCATTATGGCTGATTTCCTGGTAATATTAGATGAAAACAGCATCCCCGTGCAAAAAAACAAAAACAAAAAACAAAAAACCCTGAATATTTGAAGCTGGACATGTCTACTTTTACCGTATTATATGTTAGTTTTGTGCTTTCCCCTTTTAATTTTAAAGAACACAAACTGGTCCACTTCAATTCAACCTTGAGGTTTTTCATTTCTAATCAGTTTGATCCAGGTTTTTCTCTCTGTTGTGACGAACCACAACTGGTAATGCAGGGTCGAGTTGTCTTATTCTTAGAACTTGTGTACTTTAGCATGTAGTAGCTAATGTTCAGCATTTTCAACTTTGTGGGATCGGAACTTAAAAATACGTGTATCACATATGTTCAAGGTCTGATCAAAGAAAGGTAGAAAATACTGAAGGTTAACTGTTGAGTGCCGAAGTGTCACATCAGCAAGAGTAAACACTACATATAATGTACTTCTGTACTATGAGTCTAAACTGCCGCCTGAGTTTGTCCCCGACGATCCCCACAGATGCCTTGCAGTAACCAGGCTGTGATATATTAAGGCGACAGGGTAATTAAACTTAATTAGTACAAATGGCTTTTCAAAATTTATGTCAGAAGAAGGTTTTGGAAGTTTTACAGATTTAGAATATTACCCTATGGAAAAGTTCTAAAAATACAAATATGTTCAAAACCATTATAATTATATTTTTATTTTATTGTTATATACATGTGTGGAATTGGTACAAAACCAAAGAGCCGGAAGTATATAAAGAGAAGTTGCATCAGGATATAATACCCAAGCCTACTTACGTATTTCAAGGACGAAATGTGACATAGCTATCATAAAATACACTCCTTTTTTTGCAATGCTACACCCTTTACACTATTTGACCAAAAGTATATTTTAAGATGCAAGACGTTTTCTGTCAAGTGGCACTGTAGAAGGCAGTCTACATTTAATAAGAATGTATCGTACTGTTTATTAATATATCAAAGATATACAGCTATTTAAAATTGAACAGTATCATTATAAACATAGATGGATGGCACAAAAACAGGAAAAGGGAGAGAAAACCTGTGTGCATTGTTCCCCCACCTCGACACACAGCACAAAAGACTGCAGAGATGTGTCAAGGGTCAGTCCTGGCAGGTGCGATGCACACATGACGACTTGAAATTTGTGTAATATATATCAGACTGATTCACTTTTCAAAATATTACCAAGCTCTGCTGCTGTTTTTAAACACAGCATGTCAACGTTTTTAGTCCTTAGCTAAATGTTAAAGCAAATTTACCTTTACCTTAACACAAAATCGTTTCAAAATATTCCAAAGCAACCAGTTTTATAGAAAAAATGAAAGTTAGTTGAATTAATAGACATTCTAGTCATATTTGATAGGATCTCAACAACTAAAACATCTTTAAGGAAATGCGTTTTGTGTATTACCAAATGAAAAGGCATTTCATTCCAGTCCTTTCCATTTTTCTTTCTTCTTTCTTTCTTTCTTTCTTTCTTTCTTTCTTTCTTTCTTTCTTTCTTTCTTTCTTTCTTTCTTGCTTTCTTTCTTTCTACTTTCTTTCTTTCTTTCTGTCTTTCTTTCTTTCTTTTTTCTTTCTTTCTTTCATTCTCTCTCTTTCTTTTTTCCTTCTTTCTTTCTTTCTTTCTTTATTGCTTACTTTCTTTCTTTCTTTCTTTCTGCCTTTCTTTCTATTTTTCTTCACTGCCTTCTTTCTTTCTTTCTATTTTTCTTTCGTTCTTTCTTTCTGTCTTTTTGTCTTTCATCCTTTTTTTTTGGGGGGGGGGGTAAATGAACCCGCTTTATGATTTGTTTTGTAATATACTAAAGATACATTTATTTTATTTGACTGCTCCCACTGGTTATGACAGATGAAAGACAATATACTTGATAACAACGCTGGCTGTCCTACCCAAATAAT
Source organism: Hermodice carunculata (assembly GCA_964020975.1). Lineage (NCBI taxonomy): Eukaryota > Metazoa > Annelida > Polychaeta > Eunicida > Amphinomidae > Hermodice > Hermodice carunculata. Next base: position 37,476,216 of record OZ026626.1, read on the forward strand.
GTTCGTAAAAACCAGCTAAGATTGATATTAATTTAAATTTACACAGCTAACATCATTATTGCATTTCAAACAGGAAAGTTTCGAATCTCAACGACATTCAATTATAAAAAACAGTCCACCTGCAGTTTATAAGATCGAAGTTATTTCTTTTATAAGGTATTGGCATACAGCAACACTTGTCAATTCAATTTACAGCCATTTAGGACCTTATTTAAAAAAAAAATCAAATTTGCAATCTTTCTTGGCAATTTGTATTTTTATGGGTTAACCTCAAGAAGGATCCATTCGGTTTTTTAGTTGCTTATCTCTCCACTCGTGGGTCCATTTATACCTCTGTCTGTGTCTCCGCCCATTCGGCAATTATTTATGAACATAATATCTTATGACTGATCAGCCGCCACAAACTATCATGTATCTCATTGTCAATCAATAACATATATTTGATAATATAGCAAGGACCTTGACCGAATTTTCAGTCAGGTGCCATTAGCGAATGTGGTGCGTTCATTAACTGCTGTTTTATATAGAAGTGTCTCACGTTCCTTTTTCACCGATTGCTTCATTATCAATACTATAAGCAACAATATAAATAAGTGAGACAATAAACCAATCTTATAAAATGAATAAATACTCTATGTCTAAGTCTATCGGAGTCACCCTTACAATGCTATTTCAGTATAAGTATTAATAGATTCTCATTAAATATTCACTAAAGTTTGAAATGTAAGATGTTAGCCTGATAAAAATGATAACAATTAATATAGTTAACATTATTATTATTATTTTTAGTATTATCATTGTTATTGTAGTAATTATTATTATTATTATTATTATTATTATTATTATTATTATTATTAATGGTGGTAGTAGTATTGAATTTTTATAAACTAAAATTGTGATACATTGTATGCAATCTTTTGACATTGGAAAATATACGGAAGTTTACCCAGGCTCCTTTTTGGAATGATGAGAAAATACTGTGGATATGTACCCCATTATTACGTTAAAAGATCCACTGTTTTAGTTATGCACAGGATTGAAATCAATTTTGAAACAAAAGTAGTGCTCCCAGTGAAGACAGCCCCTTGCTCTCGCACTTCAGCAGATAAAATAAAGCACAGGGTGTGGCGTAAATGGATTTACATGGTGCATGAATATTTCATCATTCCACACATAGGCCTTACAGTTTGCTATGAGCGAATATCTTCAACTAGCCGTTTTACATTAAATCACATATTCTCCTGTAAAAAAACATCAACAAGCAAGTGCCTGACGCTGTGACAATTGTCCTCAGTGTATTAGACCCCTGTCTCAAAACGTTGCACATCAAAGCGCTTTACTCGGAGCAGGCTGGGCACTTTAGATTTGAACAATTAGTTCTCGATTCCTCCATAAAGGTGTGCAGAGTAATTTTGATAATTAGTTTACAAGTTTAGTAGCTATTATGTTAGAGAGTGTGTAGCAAGAGTTGATATATCTAAAAAGGTTAAGGTGGCCCTTTGCTCCACAAAGAAAAAAAAAACACAGGAAGCAGGGTTCTATGCTTTGCTGAACTGCGTATTACAAACATTACCATTAGTACATCGCCAAGAATTCGTGGCGACGTGCTACAGTGCAGAGTCCCTTATCCTCAAAAGCATGTTTTTGCATGACATGGGCATTGGCTCATTTTAAAACAAAGTATCCAGTGCCTGTTTGCCAAAAGGATATAATGAAATCTATCGAAGGACAAGAAATGTTTAGCACACTGTTATGAACTCGAGCACCATACAAAACAGATATTTACATAACATACTGTAACCGATCTTTTGCATATCATAGAAACATTTTGTTTTGTTCACTTATCGTTTCAAACTTGTCGAACCCAGTTAAAACAGCAGATTTGAAAACATATTACCCACATGCATAACTTTTACCCAATAATTTGAGCTAAGTCAATCACAGCAAAAGGCTGAGATTCGAGATTTATTGAAACATTGGCTTTTAACCTCCAAAATAATTGCAAAGAGCATATTTTCCCTCCTGAATTGGGACGGTAATTCTTCCATGAAAGGCAACTGGTGGGTTTTCAACAGGTCCTTTCAACATTTACTTCATTAACAACAGACTGTTTTTTGTTCCAAAACATGTAGGCCTTACCACTTACAACTCGATATTTATTATATCACTTACTTATGCTTTCATCAAGAAAAACTAAATGTTGATGACCAGTAGATCTAACCATTCAGGTAAGTGATGATCTAACAGTGTGAAAGGAAAAACAACAGAACAAAAACTCATACTACTTAATTCATGTGAAATGTGTGTAGGTACATGTTGTGTGCAGCAAGTTATGATCATAACATATTTGTGCATAGGTTGCTGGACTTTCGTGTGCCTGCAATACCCCCAGGTGGTTAAATCATGGGTAAATCATGAAGGGAATCGCATCAGGAAAAAGACAATACTTAGAATTTGTAGCCAGCCAGGTAGAGAGCAAATAAGCATTCCTGCGTGGGTGCTATCACCTTTATGTAGCGGCAAAGTTGTGTTATTGCAGGTAAAAGTGGCACTGACATGTTGACAGCAGACTAAGAAATCCTGGAATTAAGAATTTAGTTCGCTCTAGCATGTATGCATGTAAAGAGCCCTTCTACAAAATCCCATTCTGCCGCGCCAAAATGACCTTGGCTTTGGACAGGGACACCCAGGTACACTGAACCAGTACTTCATACAAGCGTTAAATAAACTAGGTGATCAACTGGTGAGGCTGTGGTTGTTCACACTGTTTTCTGGGTCATCAATATACCTCACTCAGAGAAGGCCAAAGGGCTGGGAATAACAATTATTGGGTTATCAGAGACCTTGATACTTCTTTCAGTGAACATTGTAGCCAGATCTTGGATGTAGGATGATGGGAACGTGAAGTAACCATTCCGAATATTGTTTTGTTATTTTCTTTTTTGTTCCCTAATATATGTACATCTACACTCTTTGGCATATAGTTTGTATAGAATCACACCAGCTTGAGACAAGAGCCCAGCCAAACCCAGCAGCTCAATACAGTTCAGCTGCCCAACCTCAACCAGGTGCCTACCCATTTTTCGTGCTGAACCAGTGTGCCACATCTTATCCCAACAGGTTTCTTGGAACTGGACTACAGGCTTGAGAGGAGAATGCTGGAATACGCAAGCACAAGTGCAGAACCAATCTGGGTGCTTGGGACTTAGAGTGATATCTACGCCACAGAAAGTCAGCTGCTGGTAGTGAGTGGGTAGTGCGTCATCAGCGAAAGGTGATGCCAGTCTGCATTTTGAAGCAAGTGCTCAGACTATACGCCAACCCTCCATGAGTTTCATTCATGGGGCATTAGTGGGCATAAATGTTCATAGAACAAAATTTATGCTTACAACATGTACAAGCCAAAATTTCATGAAGATGCTTCATGTTAACACTTACCCATGACTGGAAATTCATGCATATTATGTTTGGAAAAAAGTCTTTAGCAGAGCTTGGAGAACATTGGATTATTCATAGCTACATGGACATAGTTTGATTGTGACAGTGCAGATAGATGTAAAATGTGTGTCATCAGTGTTCTTCCAACAAGTAAATTATTTTTGTAGAATGCTTTATTGTCAAACTTGTTAAAGTGTGTATGGTCAGCCTGGTATAGTGCATGGTAAATTAAAACTGTTGACAGAGTACACGCATGGATGCTTTATAGGGATGTAGCAATGAAAAAAAAAAAGCAAAACCCTTGTGCCGAATTAACTCAGGGATGTAGGCGATGCGCTGAAAAGAAGAGAAAAACCCTCCCATTTATTTTACGTTGCTGATTTTTATCAGTTTCATTGATCTTTAGAAAAGTTTGGAATTTGCACTTTGGACCTAAAAAGGAAATCACCTAATCAGCTAATTACTCACAACCCTGTTTAGTGCCCATTCCCATAATATCCTAAATCGAAGATCTGGTTACAATATTTACTAAGAGAAGTATCAAAGTCACTGATTACTCGATTACTGTTATTCGCAGCCCCTTGGCCTGCGCTTGTCTGAGTGTGGTATATGGATAGCTATGACCCAGTAAATTTTGTGAACAACCTCACCCTCACCAGGTGATCACCTAGTTTATTTAACACATGAATGAAGTGCTGATTCAGTGCAACTGGGTGTCCCTCTCCAAAGCCAAATTTATTCTCCTATGGGAGAGTTGGATTTTGTGAAAGGGCCTTTAAGGTGTGTTGTTTCATCACATATTCTTCCTGGCCACATTCAGGTACTATTAGGTCGTAAAAAGAATGTCATGCTGTTAGCCATTCAGAAAGCTGACATAACATGAAGAAGCTATACGAAGGCAACGTTTGCAAAACTCCACAAGATTTATACAAAGGAATTTTTAGCTGTCCCTCTGTGTATATTTTGGTCAAAAATTTGTGTTGGCAGCGAATGCATTCAAGTGTTCATTCACCACTAAAATGGGATTTTTATTTCTTAATTTACAGTGATTATATTTAGTGACCAAGTACTTCGCTACATATTCGTTAGTTTGTAAAATGCCTAGTAAACATACTATTCCTGTGTTTTTTCGACCCTACTTGCAAAGTAGAGATAATACACAAAGCAAGAACAATATCTCTGTTAGGGATTCTTGGTGCAGTGTTGGGCTATCATAGCCCATGCTAGTACAATACTCTCGGAGAACATTCAGCTTACCGTCAAAATGTTGAAATTTGATCAAGGAATTTTGCCAAAAATGAGGCTTTTAGAGCAACATACTTCAACCGTAGTCACGAATAGGAACGCTTCCTCCATGAACTTGACCCAAGCCTTCCTTCCCTCTTCCCCCTTTTTCCTTCTTGCCCACTCCCTGTTCTCTTTGTATTCTGTTTCTTTCTCTGTCTCTCTCTTTTTCTCTTCCTGTTTCCTTATCTTTCTCTTTTTCAGTGTAAAAAACATTTACATGGTATAGTGGTTTCAACTATGATACTGCTGTGCTGACAGAGACAATCCTTTCTTCTTCTGGTCCAGGTTACAAGAAATATATAAATGGAAACAAGAATCGCATCATGTGTCAAGCTGAGCATTGTGACACTTGTTGGTGACTACGTAGTAAAGCTGCTGGGGTCATACTTTAATAATAATATGTAAATTGGTGTCATAGTGATGGCCCCTGTCTTTCAACTTCTGTAGCGTTTTGTCTGCCACCAGGCCCAAGCCTTCTGGTTAACTTAGGGCATGTGAATTTTGCCAATCAATATATACTGGAAACAAGATCTTTTTTTTGTCATTTACTGCGCCTGCTATACTGACAACTGACCCACTTATTAAAGAAATTGCATTTGAATATAGATACAGAACACCACCCAACCGTCTCCAAATACAGAGAAGATACATGTGAACACATATTTATCAGCACTTTATCGTGGGGGGGGGGGGGGGGAAGATGTGCCACTGCCCCTGCCCCCTTAGCCTGGCATCGTCAACTGTTATGCCTTTTGACACATTTCCATTCCAACAAACAAGCCCCCTTCAAAAAGCTGGTTACGTGCTTGGTGGCACTCTATTGATTGTCAGGCTTAATGCAGGTTGATCTCAAGACATGCGCCACATCCAGACCATGTTCCAATGTGCCCCATGCCAAAAGAATATTGTATTTGATACCTGGAATAGGAAGTAAAGTGTACCTGTTCAGCACGAACAGAAACATCTCACCATATTAACTCCACTATGGGATAGACACACATATTGCACTGCTCGTCAGGAATACATTGCCTCTGAAGATGGCTACACAATTCAATTCGATGAGATTGCTGCCATGACCCAATATAAAGAAATTTGTCGATGCTGTTATTCTGTAGGTTGATGACAGTGCATAAAGCTTCAACTTGTCAGCGGCTAAACGTTAAATGCAAACATGGAAAATACCCCTAGCCCGCGAAAGTTCATTTTTGCCCAGGACATATATGACTTTGCAACTTTTGAAATTGCACATGGAGGTGTATTACTCTGCCAGAAATATTTGCCAACCATCATGCATTCCTGTACATGGAAAAAAGATAAGAAACATGTTGTCTAAGCCTGGCTTAACTCTTTCACCATGGGAAGCGTCAGTATTCGAATTGTCAGCAGGCTGCAGGATGCAACTTTGGTCGAATTCCAAGACGGCTGCAAAGTTTGTGTCAGGTTACCTTTACAATGACCTTCTGCTCTCTGACCCTAAAACTGACCTTACTAAAAATTACATGATGTATCTAAGTAAGTTCAATAAGATTTAGAATTAATCTGTTTTTCAACATTTTTAGATATGAACCGTATAAGAGGAAAGGGTTTGTAACCTGGATCTTACCTGTAAGTGAATATGTTTGTTCTCCTAGCTTTCAACTGAAAGAAACAGATGTTTTCTGGACTGATTTGAGTTTGTCTGCGGCAGCAGGCGGCGAGTGGCGGTAGTCCGCGTCGATAGGGAGTAACATCGCCGCCGTCCACCGCACATTCCTGTTGAAACTCCACAGCAGGTGATAATGTGTGCATCGCTTTACGGCCACCGGTGGTCATCGCCGCTGAACGCCGCCACCACCCACCGCCCATCGCCCTCCAAAATATCACGTGGATATATATATATATATATATATATATATATATATATATATATATATATATATATATATATATATATATATATATAATATATATATATATATATATATATATATATATATATATATATATATATATATATATATGAATATACTGTAAATTCTCTAACTGAAGCCGCCGCTTGGTTTAGAATACATTTTTACCTTTTTTTATTTTCCAAATCAAAGGTAAAGAAGTCAGGGTGCATTTTCTCAAAGAGAGGTTCCCCTGCACCACGGCATGATCAGTTATAAATTTAGCTTTATGAGTAGACATACCAAGGAGACATAACATCAGAGGGTAAAGTAATAAGGGAACGATGGCATTTTTAACATATACACTTTTTATTGATAAAATTACCACAGACATTAAGAAAGGTAATAACATGCTTATCCAATATTGATAAAATGACGTAAATACATGTCACAATAAAAAAAAAAAAGAAAAACGTCGAATGGTCATAAAGAATGCAAACTTTGCGCGAGCAGTGCACATGAAACGCGGGCGGGAACGTTTCATTTCGATTACTTTAATTTAGCAGCCTGAAGTGTGAATGCGTCCTCTATGAGGGTTTTTTGCTAAGCAAACCGACTGAGATTACAGCCTTGAAAAAACCCTAACGTCGACGTGCGTCTGCTAAAATGGGAATGCATGGTATATGTAAAAAATATGAAAAGAAACGTAAAAGCAACCTATGCATACTGAAACGCATTAAAGATTGCGGCGTTGTTTTGGTGTTTTCTTTTTCTTGTGTGTGTGGTTTGTTTGTTAGTTTGATTTGTTTCAGCATGATAAATAACCATAATTCAGTTGATTGTTAAGCAACAACTTTACAAACCCCACTCAGGCGCCTGAAGTGACACTTGTGCGTGCAGTCACAGCTAAGTGCAGAATAACCGCTTTGATCAGCCTCCACGCAAATGCTATTAAGAAAAAGTAGTAGAGCATGACTGCAACTGTGAACCACCCCCACTTTGCTTTCTGTGCGGTCCACCTCAGCCACAAATACTTCATACGCACGCAAAAGGGCTAGGGCAAGATTTATGCCCTAAGGTCTCCGAAAAAGCGCACGAAAGGACCATTTTAGGCGAACACCGTCTTCGCAACGCGATTGCTGGAGAGCACTTATTATCATTATTTTATTGAACATCTGAGAACGAATAAATTCAAATTACATTCAAATGAGTATAGCGAAAGGAAAAAGACAGATAAAATACACCATCCAGGAAGTAAAATAACTGCTCAAGTATGTAAAATGACTGATACAAAACAGTGAGAAAAGGGTAAAAAACCAACATAAGTAATGCCATGCCACTGCTAAACACACAGGATTGATATTTCTATATGGTATGTTGTGTCGAAACGTTAACCATTACCGTTATATATATATTATACACATCGAAATGCTGGTATAGTAGCAATGATGGCAACATTATATCAATAGCAATAGAAGAGACATAGGTGGCCAATAAAGTCTTCTGGGTCCCTACAGAATAACTGTTGTTTTACCAGAAGAGGATTAAATTACATTAGTATACCCTTAATATCTCTATTTGTTAGCATACATATACAATGTTTTCATGCGCGCTATGAAATACGATCAGTGCAGAGGATAAAATAGATGGGTCTCTTTTAAATGAATTGAAAGTTTGAATTTCTCTCATTTCTGTCGGAAATGCGTTCCAAGTTAATGGTCCATGATACTTCTAATGAATTTAGCTTTATCATTTTTGACAGGTTTTACGTGATATATATGCATTTTTTTCGTTCCAATAAATAGTTAAGTTATCATGAGAAAAATAGCAGATGCTCAGTAGTTGGTTACATCTATGTTTATAGATTACCATACAAAAAATGTAAGACAGTGTTTTATTACTTCGTAATCGTATTTTTGCTCATTTCCTGATGGCACAAAACCGTGAAAATAAAAACATTATCGAACAATATTTTAACATTACTTGAATAAGAATAATGTCCAAAACAGTGAAACTATAACAACACTGAAGCAGAAGTGTCAAACACGTTGAAATTATTAATTAAAAGTCACCAAGTTTATACCTAAATGCCACGAAAGTTACAATGCTGAGAAACATACCAAATGTTGAAAGACCCTCATCATACAATGATAATCGACAGGGCCATCTGTTGCTGTTCGAAACAGGTAAATCTGAACCTGGGTCCTGAAACGACAAATGCGGCCTGCTAACGCAAATATCACGATTTCTATAATCATATTAGAAACAACAAAACAACGAGAGGGAATGTGTCCCACGTTATAGACTTTGTTATGTTCAAGCTAATTGTTAGAAGCTTAGCGTTGGTCTGTGACACACGTGTCCCGATTTAAAGTGGGCGGAGTCGAGAGTATAGGTCAGTAAACAACAGTAACAAACTTAGAATGTGTATCTTTTACTCTTCAAAATTACACAAGGTAATTGATATGCAGTGCTTGACAGGTAATACAAGTGCACGGGACGTTTATCTGTGATGAACGAGCGGGCACATCGTAGTTAACTTTTCACTGCGCTTTCCTTGGCTGTACGAGCATTAGAGTTGTTATTTTTCGGTCAGGAGACACATTTGTAAAGCACAACAAGAAGGGTAACAGCAGAACATACCGGAGACAGAAGTTGACACAAATGAAAACTTAACATTGATGAATTTGAACTGATGTTATCGTTGAAGATAGGCTTATCATGATGCAGACAAACAACAAGCGTGCGGCTATTGAGGAGGCTTTTTGGGACCCTGTTTATGTCATCATCGAGGACCTGTTTAAATGTATGCAACCATGGCCTGTTTGGGGCGGCGCAGAGCTAAGAAACGGGAAATTCGCCACAGTAGGCGCGTCTGACACCGCACCGGGCAGGGATCCTTCTAAAATACATAATTTCACTTTAGTTTCAGCCTTCTTCCAGTTATGTTCTAATAGATATAATTTCACATTATACTCAGCCTTTTTCCAGATTGAGGTGCCCCCCTAACTTCAATTTATTGTTGTTGTTTTTTTAATTGGCGGCTGAAAAAATATTGTTGCAGGAGTTAAATATATACTGAATAGGCAATCTTTAAAAGTTTTCTGCGCACACAGACAGACTTGCTAAGGAGCTAATCAACTTTTTCCTAGTTATTATCTGTACTTGTAATCCAGATGTCTGTGCCAAAAATACAGATATCTGTATTAGACGTACAGATATCTCTATTTGCGAGTATTTGCAGGTATGGCTAACTGTAGCCAGGCGTGTGCATTCAATGTACTCTGTTTATATTTATAAATAATAATTAATAATACTAAATTAAACCCCAACGGAGGCAAGGAAATATATATATATATATATATATATATATATATATATATATATATATATATATATATATATATATATATATATATATATATATATATATATATATATATACATACATCAAAATACCTTTCACAATGTACATCATGATCAAACATGTATTATACATGCGCCAAAATTATCAAGAATATGACACAGCTTATGAACCTTGTAAAGTTTGGATCACTAATCAGCGACCTCCCACGCCACTTACGACCGCACTTTCTGTTTGCCTAATGGTGTTATCTTTCTTTGACTCCCCTAGCATGGTGCTCTCTTCGTCGCCTCAAAAACGTGATCAGGTCCATATATGCATACTGCAACTCTTTAGGGAATTATGTCGGGGGTCATGGCAGTATGGCCTGTTCACCTTCGTCTCGAAATGCATTTGTATAGGGCTAATCCATGTTTACCAATTGCATTCTCTAAATGAAATACAGTTAAACAAATTGCACCTGAACCCTACTCCCTGTTAAACTAAGCTGCATGTGACCACAAGATAGTTCCTCTGGTAAAGGTCTATATTCTGAGCCTGACCAACCAGTGGTGATATCTACCTCAAACATCTACTATTGTGGTCATTATGTTTGACTAATCCGTCTAGAACCACTTGGTTTAAGCGTATTTATTTAGGCAAACAATAATTTTGTACATCCAATAATATGCAGCAATTGAGAGGGCAATGTCATATATTAGTTTATCTTCAAGAAAAGGGAACGACATATAAACAGGCCGTAACGTCGGACACACATGTTACATGAACGGTCAATGTTCAAAGTTTTCCAGTCATGCAACAGAAACACGGTTAAGAAGACGTTTACAGCGAACAAAAGACAGAAAGATGGGCATACTTCAGATAATCTTATCCAGTAATTTGTATTCATTAAAATTGCAATCATAAATACTCATATATATTCTGAGAAAACTACATTAACTTAACCAATATCGTTTGGCGAAAAAAAGGAGAAGGCAAATTCATATAATCTTGAACCGCCAAAACAATTTGAATTTTTTTTATACCATACAAACCGGACAGCCATATAAATCCGTTTGTAAAGAAAAAGGAGCGTATCTTAAGACAATAACATGATGTTCTGAACGTGCCACAATATATAGTGGGCACCAGAAAAAATAATTCCATGCATCTTCGCAAGCTGCACCACACTTGCACTTAGGACTCACTTTCACACCAATTTTAACAAGATGGGGGGTTTAAATGACTGCTGCCTAAGCATAAACGGGTGTGGAAAATAGAACCATATGTGTTTCCAAAGTTATACAATTCTGACAGCTGATTCTACCCAGAAGATAATTTAAGTAGTTCAGATGTAAATATTGACAGCGATGGCAAATTGCAAAAAATAAAGATGTAGCTCATTCCAAAAGCAACCTGTTGATTAGAACAGTGAAGTATTAAACAGATCAGTGCCAGCTGGGACATAAGATAGGTGAATCCTATGACGAGTATTGTAAGGAGACAGTTCGTATTGAAAGTTTTTTGAATTACAGATTGAAGGTAATGTGTGATTAGCATGTTGACAATCTTATAGATCAGGAGTCTCTTCAAATTTTCCAGACGACATGCCAGCGTCTGCCATCCAAGTTCTTCACATAGTTCAGGATTTGAAGTACCGGGCATTGCCCCAAAAGTTATTTGGGCTGCTGTAAGCTGAACGTCTTCCAGTTTTTATTGGATCTGTAACCGTTCAACTATTCTAAGATGGACTTCCATACTCTAAAATAGGTGTAAAAAAAGGAAGCTCTACTTTGGTCCCAACTGCGAGTCAATATTTCAAAAGAGTGACTCAAGTTTGTTACAAGTTGGTAAATACTGCCAATTTATGTGCACTTACATGCCAACCTAAAATGTTTGAAAGGTAACAGTTAGAATGGAATGAAGCTAGAACATAAAATTGTGTTGCAAAACAGGCAAGTCTAAATACTCTTAAAGTATCGATGCGAAATATCTTACAGTCTTTGGATATTTAAGGCACAATTTGTACAAACATTTGTGCGGAAATGCGTGTTTGAATCCTTGTGACTCAAGTTTGTTGTAAATACATTTGGGTCTCAACACAAAATCCTGAAATAAAGGACAAATACGACCATATCTCAAATGTTTTGCCAAAAATGTATTCTAATCAATATTTTCCGAAATATTACTGTCAGGGAAAGAACAATTAATTGTTTGAAAGTGAAACGCATCAATATTTTTATAAACTTTACTGCAAAACTTGTCACTTGAGACCCGAATATCCAAGCCCAGGGACACATACCTGAAATCATATGAATTATAATTTCCCACAGCACTATCTTTTGGGTAATTTTTTTTTTTTTTTTGCAATTTCAATAAAACTTTGTAGATTTAGCAAAACAATGTCGTCGTTATACATTGCGTTGTTTGATTATTTTGTACCCATATGAACCTTTTTTTTTCATGATTGTGTCCATATACCTAAATTCAAGCCCGGTTAAATCACCGAAGAATAACGCGTAGCAGTTGCTACCCACTGGAATGCCTTTTGTTTGTTGAAAAAAAAATGATCCACATAAAAGAAAAGTATTATCGAATAAAAATTTTATAGCGTCTAGTTTCTGTTACTTTTAGAATATTCATTATGTGTCCAACGTGCTTTCTTTGAATGTGAACTAATATTTGTGTGTGGTTTACCACTATGTTTAAACACTACGCTGAATAATTATGAAAGCGAATTTCTGACTTTATCTATGGGTACATTTGTGTAAAGTGTCGAAGAATATAAAATGATACTTTTTGCTTTTAAATATTCGATTTTTGATTCAAACTCGGAAGAATGGCTAATACTCAGAAATCAATTCAATTTACAGTTTCTAGACATTACACTACAGTGTTTACAGAAATGATTACTAATTGCAGTCAAAAACATTCTTACCTCCTTTAATAGTTATTTTGTTGTTTATTCTGAAGCATCAACTGTGGATCTTGATTTCAAAGGGCTTTCATGTAATTTGGATATTCAGAACAAAAATGGTATACAGGCATCCTCTTCAGAAATTTTGACATTAAAACTTCTTTGCATCTCATCTTTATGTGTATCTATCAAAGTAACAACGGATTGCTTCTGTAATTTATGTGGCTCATTTCCTGTTATGTCAGAAATATTGTTCATACCAAGTAGATTTTTTCAATCATATGTTCTTGCAACATAATCCTGTGAAACCTGATTGTTTTAACTTTCGTTTACCCCACCCCCATTTGCACACAAAAACACAACCTCAAAACGACATGGATCACAAAATATAGTATACATCAGTTCAATGTACAGTATATACAACTGCAGACACCATTGCATGCAAAATATACACATAAAAAGGGACAAATTTTCCCTCAGGGTGTGTGGATTCTTATGTAGTCACAGAGTGAATGGTACAATTACGTATCGAATGCTACTTTAATTGAGTGTAACATTGGCGAGAGTAATTAGGTTTCCAAAGCTTACCACTAAATGAGAGGAATCACCTTTATGGCTTCTTGTCGGCACTTAGATCTTGAACCTTGGATTCGCATTTTGATACTTGTAGTGTATATATATATATATATATATATATATATATATATATATATATATATATATATATATATATATATATATATATATATATATATATGTGTGTGTGTGTGTGTGTGTGTCTGTGTGTGTGTCTGTGTGTGTGTCTCTGTGTGCGTGTCTGTGTGTGGCATACGCAACCCATTAATATGCTATGCAGTTGAAAATTAGGCACATGGAAATTCAGGGATCAGAAGTAGGTTACCAAGAGCATTTATATCCATTTACATAATAGCAGAACGTCTGTACTATAATGATTTTTGCCACATGTGTGGCAGTACTACAGGGCTTTTCTTTCTTCAAATAGAGTAGGTTCTGTCATTTGATAAAACAAAATTCTACTGTTTATTTTGTTTATTAGAACATGTTCATACAGGGTGACACATTCAGTTGTATCAACGCTTTTCTTGAACGTGCCGCTGAAAGGCAATATAAAGAATACGAAAACTAAGCTAAAGAGCTGATAGTATGCATAATACAGTTCAAGATATTATAATTATGCCTCCTATTGAGTTTTGTGCACATTGCTTAAAATACTCTGTTTAATAAGCCAATATCGTTATTCGTTATAGCCATCTCGGAATTACAAGAAACAATTCTGAAAATATATGAATCTAACCGGAACATACATTTTACCACTATTAGTAGATAAGCACTTTATGCTACATAACTTACATTGAAGTTATATGATATATGGAACCCTTTATTTATGTATACAGCGACCAGTCAACTGGCAGACCAACCTGTGTACGTACGTATGTATGTATGTATGTATGTATGTATGTCTGATGTATGTATGTATGTCTGATGTATGTATGAATATGCCTTCAGTGCGTGTCTAGAATTAAAGGATTCAAACACAATTATGTAAGCATGAAATTTCTTACTCACTGAGAATCACTTGTTGTACTCCACGGGATCAGTATTGGGTCCATATATATGTATAACTGGTGAATTTTATGACATCTTATATTATACAAAACAAATACTATATCTTACAACTCTGTTGTTAAGTAGTTTCCGACAAACAATCTATTTGGAATAGGAACATATGAAAATGATGTATAGCAAGGTGAGCACGTAACTGGCAATCAGAATTACTTCATGTATCAAGCAAAGTCAGTAAACGTTGTCGTTTTACCAGAAAATGGAAAGAAATGTAAAGGAGCTCATGTACCAAATATATATCATGCATCAGTGTATAGCTATTCTACTCATTGTCACATTTCTTTCGCGCCGATTTATATGGCTAATTTCAGCTGCCTAGAAAAATAAAAATACAATTTTAAAACATTTCATTAATTTCTTTACCTATAATGCTCACTGGAATGAGTTAAAGAACTGAACTTTAATGAAATTAGAAACAATAAATGCCATGTATAAGATTTTTACCAAACTCTCACACCTGTAATTACAAGAAAGGTTTCCAAACGGAGATATGACTTTCAGTCGCATAGGCCACGTCAAATGGAACAGGATTACTTTTTTATCTGCATTCCAAAAAATCCCATTTTCAATTGATCACCAGGACTCAGGAATATAGAATAAAATTAAAATTACTTTCATTTATCTGTTGAAAAAGAACCTTGAGACTGTGAAGTCCCCCTTGACCCGGGGTGGGTTGGTAAAAATAAAACACATGGTACTGTGGATTCATGTCGTGTGTGATGACTTCTTATGTCAATAATTCCACAGTCAGATGATAGGCCCAGGCCTGTATCTCTCTCTACTTTGAACAGCAACCTACAACATGCAATCCTTCCATTTTTCAGAAAACCCAAATCTTTTCTCAATAACAGACTCAACTGTTTAAAACTGTGATATAGATACCCAACGTTATGAAAACGAACCATGCAACTTGTTAACAGCTTTGTTTCATGTTCTATACTCCATATTTATGCTAACACATACCGTAAAAAAGACACAACCCGACTTTGGATTATCGACATTATTGTAGTCTCTATCATTTTGTTCAGCAGTAAACCCGAATAGAAGACGCACTCCGACTTCAGGCTGCTAAGTTAAAGTAATCAAAATGAAAAGCCCCTGTCAGAGTTTCACTCTATATGACCATTCTACGTTTTGATATTCTTTCATTGTCAAGTGTTCTGACATCCGTTTATCAATATTACAAAACCGTGCTATTACCTTTCTTTATGTCTGCATTTTTATCAATACAAAGTATGTATGTTGAAAATGCAACCCTTTTAATATTACGTTACCTTATCATTTGATGTGCATTTGGTATGTTTTTTCATGAAGCTAACATAATAGTTCATCAGGCCACGATGCAGCGAAAACTCTCTATTAGAAGACGCACCCTGACTTCATTATCTTCAATTTGAAAAAATGTATTCGAATGAAGCACTGGCTTCAATGGGAAAAAATTAGCGTATGTCAAAATGATACAAGGCTCCATCATAGGCCAAGTCAGACTCTTACATTGCCATAAATGTAATTTCGAATATTCATCTATGTCATATTTACCAAATATATTATGTATTTCATGTTTCTTTAACATGTGTGTGTGTGTGTGTGTGTGTGTGTGTGTGTATGTATGTATGTATGTATGTAGGAAAGATCAAGCTTGAATATAGTTGCTCTCTATAAGTATTTTCTTTCGTTTGGTTCAGGAACATAGCAGTAGATCTGTCACTTGCCTCAGCCAATTTAACTTTGGGCTAGTCATCTTCACATATTCGTCCTGTTTGAATGCTTCTTACTGCATGGTTGCTGCTTTAAAGTCTTTCCATGCATTTCCTGATATTACACAATGCTTTCCTTCATCGTTGCAATTTGAATCAAAAAGCGGAGGGTTGCGAAGAATACACGTCTGTTTCATAACAAGTTTATATGAAAAAGAAAATTTGAACGTTCAAAGATTTGTGAGAAATATATGCCTGCCGTGCCTGCCATGGCATTTATATGTATCCACTTGAGTTCTAGACACATTTTGCTCGAACTTATTTAGCTTTGTACTGCAGTCTTCCATACATATCGACACTTTTATTCTTGGCAGCTTTTTCTTTCTTATAGCAAAACAACATAGCAGTGAATTCACTGGCTAGGCTGCACAATCAGCTACTAGAAGTGTTTTATACAATTTATCCACATGTTGTATATTGGTGCCTCAGCACAAGAAACCATACAAGTGAATGTGCGTGTTATATGTACACTCTACTGGCATAGTAGGTCAAGTGCTTTGGTCACAATTAATATGCAGAAGAGAGAGGAAACAGCTGTAAACGGGCCAAGAGTCATTAGATACCATCTGCAAATATCAAAAGGACAATTTTGGGTGATGTGAGCGTAAAGTGAGTAAAGGACCTCTTCCTCATATTACATATGATGGGATTAAGGAGACCACAAAATACACCTTCCATGCAATGAATCGTGGTCTGTATGCACTTTGAGTCAGCCAACATAAGTAGGAGAAGCTTCATTTTTATATCGGACATACGTGGATGATAAATTCAGGCAGATTAACTTTAAAACAATTCATTGCTTGGCAGAACTTTGCAACAAGAGGGAGACAATGGAACCGTGGACAACAACGCTGACGAACTTTGCATGACACATAGGGTATTTAAAATTGTATGGGAACACCTTGATTAAAGTGATTATGAAATGACGTCTTCAGTCTCATAAATAAAAAATAAGACTCAAAAGCGAATGGATAAGCGTATCTGTTTTATTTGTAGGTATGTGCCAAAAGGTCGCTTTTAAGAAAAATACAAGGGATTTTCTTACTGACGGCAAATCCACTGGCCTTATGATAACATTTAATTTTCATTGGGAACAAAAATCTAGATGTATGAGATGTTCCACATTGACCTCATTGTAAATTTCTTGCAAAATTACAAGGAAAATGGGTGCAAGTTGTTTGCATTGAACCTAACAAAGATCCGACACTTGGATGTTTAAAGAAGCTCTGGTTTCTCAGGAAAGAATGCCACCAATGTAATAGCTCAAATCCTTTTGCAGGTACAATACTATGACCCAACGTGCAGTGTACGTCTTTGACTACTTATCTGGTAAAATGCACATTGTCATGGCCATAAAAATGGTATATTTTATTGATTTCCCGACTGACTAGAGTCTTGCAAAATGTGTTTCCTGTGATCGACAGATACCTGATTTCTAAATTCAAATGTCACAGTGCCTGAAATTTTATGATTGAGAATAGTCAGGAATGCTTATATTGTAATTGTAATGGGAAATTTGTTATTCCATCTAGGTTTGTCATGATGCATGTTTTGACCGACATATTGCAGTCATGCAGCAGATGTCATTTAAAATGACTCGATGAGGCCGTCATGCTAAAACCGGAGAAAACAGACATTCTTCTTTGATGGAATACTTTGTTTGTCTCCTTTCCTCTGGGAACCATTCAGTGGACTACCACGGTTGTCCAGTGAGGTATGAGAAAAATACTGATACGTCTATACAAAGAAGTCAGGAAATACAAAAGTATATACATAAATACTGAGTAAAAAGTCCTTACTGAAATTTCTCCTTTCCAGAACTTAAAACTGATTTGATTGGCATAACAATACACTTCGGTTACAATACGCATACACAAACAGCTACATTGAAGGGTACAAACATAAATTTCAAATAAAGTTGAGGACACAATGTCAGTGACCACCAAGGGTTACATAAGATGCAATAAAATGTAAAACATTTCCTTTGGTGCATTTTTGAAGTATCTCCACTTTAAAATTTCCATGAGCAAACAATTATATAATCACGAGGGAAATGGCAACTTTTTAAGAAACAGTCAAAAGTTGTTGGAAAATTGTAATTTGCCATTTAATATTATTACTTGAGGCCTCGTGTTAATACTTATGTACGTTGGATCTATAGCTTTGTGTGCCATGGGTGGTCGACAATGACTAGGCTGGGAAGGAACATCTGAGCTGCTGGGCGCAATGGCGGCTCCACATCGGCAGTGTGTGTAGGATGCCTTAATGCTTCGGCTACGTTCAACAGCTTGCCTAATACATATATAGGTTGTTTGCCTGCAATGCAGATCAGTTTCTATGCTTGGTCTGCCTGGAAGGCAAGTTGCTATAGTGAGGCTAGTAGTCCCCCTTCAGTCGCCATCTGTGGTGAATATGGATGGATGTATGCGCATGTGTTTCTTCAAATTAGAAATTAAACTTGAGTGTAGTTTGATTGTATTGTGATACATGTTATGAAAATATATTATTTGATGGTTTTGCATTATACGTGGTCAGAAAGTATTTAATTGCAGCTCTTTTGTTACACATGAACAATTATACCCGTTTTATGAAAATATTCAGTAGAAGATATAGAACAATTTTCACTGTGCAAATATAACCTTTGCCTCATCCAGTAGTCGTCTGTCACTCTTGAAAGAATTCAATGTAATGGCCTGTTGTTCATTATACCAGGTGTTCTAATTTTGGGTAGCCTATAAAGGGAGTTTGTAGAACTTTTTTTCATGGAAACTAAACTTTGGAATGAAGGACCGTTTATTGAGTAAATTTAATGTTGATTGCCAAAAATGCAATTTTCACACAATTAACTGCTGGCTTTTTGGGAAGCATGTGAGTTTTCTGCTTGTCTGATGGATGCACACCATGATGCATCCATTTCTATTCTGTAAGCTCTTTTGCAATTAGAGCAAAGAGTCATGTTGATTTTTATAGTATTGTTCTGGAGAAGCAATAATCATAATGGAAAAACACAAATGGAGCAACAAGGCTTAGGGTTAGAGTTATTTGTGTGTGTGTTTGACTGACAATAACTCTAGATGCTGCTCACCAAGTATCAATATGAACTGTTTTTGCAGCAATTTTATCAAATGTAAAATTTATAATTTAGAGTAATGTCCAGGCAGACAACAATATGTTTGTAAGAATAAAATTGTTTAAATTTTGTGCTTACCCGACTTTTGATCTAAAGATTCGGCATTTTGTAATTTGCAACCACTTCGAAAAGGCAAAGTTCAGTTTTTCTTACATTTAAGAGTCAGGCAGATTATCATCAGCCAATCTGAAACATCTAAAGCTTGACTAAGAACCTTCTTTACCTCGGAGACTTCCCGGTAATTGCACAATAGTGCTGCGTTGTCAGCATATACAGCACATTACTGCACTGGCTAGAGGAATCTGATACGTCATTCATATGTAACTGAAATTTTGAGGTAGTGCTACCTCTAATCATGAACATTAATATAATTCTGTGCAAGTGTTTCCCTACCACTGAGACACCTTCTGGTACATACTGATATTTGGTATGTGTAATGGTGGGCATTTTGGCAAGCGAGTAAATTGGTTAAAACTGTGGCTACAGGTGCTGGCAGTCATCCCTGTTGCAAAGTTAATTGGTTATTCGTGAATTCCTCTTAGGGGCAATTAGTCATGATCCTGACCATATCAAACTTTTTTCCCCTTTAGGTTTACCCGATACCGTTCATAGATACGATTATATTTTTAAATGGTATTGATGCAGATCATTCGTTCGTGAAATGAATATGTATGTATGTATGTATATATATATATATATATATATATATATATATATATATATATATATATATATATATATATATATATATATATATATATATACATATACATATACATACATACATACATACATACATACATACATCTTCATCAGGGTTACCCATATCTATGACCAGAGTATACACTCCTAATGGTCTCAAAGTGCCGCGACCATGGTTAAACTGGGTTATTTATGGTATAACTCCCACACCGAAATGGCAAAATAATTATTCTGCAGTACCAGTCACGATCCCTTGGTTTCTTACAACTCCAAAGGTGAGGAGAAAGCATTGGGGTTTCAATTATTGGTGGTGGAGGCCATATGAAGTACGGCATATGAGAGTACACGGGAGATGGTATCCACAACTCAATTGGTCAGCAATACACTTACAAATTCGACGGAGCAATAAATCCAAGGTGTGGATTTGTATTGGTGGCGTTTCTAGATTGTGCTCTTTCTTTGAAAAAGCTCGGGCACAGTACATGGAAAATATTGGGACATTTGACATACGTCCCCATCATCTACGCAAATTTGTTACAGTAATGGCCGTTTGGTTCCTGTTGACATTCACTGGTGTTCCAGGTAAGATGGTGATAATCATTTTCAGAGAGCAATGTGTTGAAGGTACAATTGATGATAAGAGAAAATGTTAAATGAGAAGCATTAGTAGGCACACTCTCTGTGTGTCATATCTTGGGTTAATGGTCACAAAGACGCCATATTTGAGTGTTTTCTACGTTTAACATCAATATATTTACTGAAGTACAAATGTTACGGTCTGTTTTAAATACGGCAGTGAAACATACTCGGTTTCTTCAGCTGCCCTACGCAGTGGACTTTTGTAATTTTTTGACCATTTTGTTTTGACGATACCAAAACAAGAGACCAGTGAAAAGGCTATTTATTGTTGGCTGTTCAAAAATATTAATGTTTGCCGACCGATAAACCCGCAAAACAAAATACATCCAAAAAATTTATAACTGAATTGTGAGACACATACATCTCATTTTGAGAATGGACAAGGGTTTTACTGCCCTTCGAGAGCCAGTCGTTTGTTTAAAGTTAATTAGGTAGCATCCTACTTGTACATAATCAGTTTTTCTCTGTACATACAAAAGCGTACCTACGTTTTTGTTTACTGTTGTTTTAATTTGTTGGGTCTTCGCTGAAAATGTTTATATATTTTTGTTATTACAAAATGTCCTTACATGAGTGGGTAAATTTCACTAAATTTCATTAAAAATCCCAGAAGCCCTTTCTTGGTTACAACCTAAAGCATTCTGAGTGTCCAGGCATTTCCATGTGTTAATACAATATAAACGGTAATTTGTATTTATATTATGGGCGAAAACATAAAAATTTAAAGCAAACACTCAATTCAAAGTTATCTTCCTCATTACCAAATACAAAACATACCCCCCAAAATAATTTTGAAAATAAACAAAAATAAACACAAATTCTTAAATGAATTTAAAAAATCAGGTAAAGAAGACCGGGAAAGAGCATTTTGCTATACTAAAGAAATAGAAAATCATATGTGCAGTCATACGTCATGTCACCCACGAGCAAGGATCTCTTGTGACTCACTCTGTATGCATACGGAACGTTATTCTGTGGTTATTACAATATTTACTATATAATTTGTTCCTCAATCAAGATGAATGCCACCATTTTGAAACAGGGCTTATTAAGTGTACTAGATGAGTGAATACCTACCGTCTCATGCGCCACGAGAGTGTCATGTGGAAATATTCTTGCTACGTCCACACATTAGAAATGTTGTTGAAAAAAAATGACAGTAAAAATAAGAAAGTCAATCTGTTTTGAATTTTCATTCCATGTTTATGAGTGATTATTTACAAGTACAGAGAACGAAAGGTTGAAAACGCATAAACACACGGACAAATTGGGAATCCATTGGAAAACATTAATACGGCCATTTTGCTAATAGTCTTATAAAACATTACATGTCCAGCCAACTTGAAATTACTCGCCAGTTTGAAGACAATCTCGTCAACGACCCCAGATAAGTTGAAGAGAAAGTAGGAAATATAAATCGTGCTGGAAACACATAGAAATACATGTATGGCGGAAGGAATAATGTCAGGGCGCCTTTGAATATTTCGTGCCTACTTACTGATCAAGTGTGGTGTGCAATGCATGAACCCTTAATTCTAGGTTGGTCAACAGATCCCATTGTCGAGTTAAGGCAATATAACAGGGTCTCATTTTCCTTTCAGACAAAACTTGCGGTTACATTGTATTTTGCTCATTCTGAATCAGGAAACCCGTTTACATCCTTTGTAAAAATTGAAGTCATAATTACAAATGTTGCAGTGGTAATGGCCGTATTATGAAATGTCTGTTAAGAAATAGAGAATCTTGCATTGTCATCAGTTATTAATTTCTGTCCCGAGAAATTCTTGCTGGTCATGAGTGTTTTTCCTCATCTACCATGATCCCCGCTGATACCAACATAGAAATTTACGTACTGTGATACAAGTTTGCTTTTTTGGTTGTCTTGTCTGTTTATTTGTTTGTTGTTTTTAATTTTATGCTAGGTAGAACAGGAGTAACTGGGAAAGGAAATCATATGATTTTACTTTGAGACAATTACTGTAGGGCCGCCCAGCTCAACAGTGTATCATTGAAGACCGCCCCTCCAGTGGCAACTTGAAAAACTATATTTTAGAATAAAAATGCCATATGCCTAGTTATAGTGTATTTACTTAAATGTGAGTCTTTCCGTTTTTTATAAATGTTTAAGATTAAAAAATATACTGTCACGTGTTTAAAATACTGGGTTTCCATATTTTTTTTATCATGTACACCCCCCCCCCCACTCCAAAGAAAGACAGGTTTTATACATATAGCTGAAAGTTGCATTCTGCGATATTTCATACACGTACCTATCCACGTAATCCATCACTAATCATGCGTCGAAGGACCGTTGTGCCTTCGTTTTGGTCAATAAGGATGATATTATGGTGGCAAGAAAGAGTTTTTACGTTCGACCATGCAAACTTGTTCTGTTTGTAACGGCATTCGGCCATGCACAACGGTTCTAGGGCAATTCCTCGGTGATGAGAGATATATTTAGAACTGGTGGGCTCTCGCCGGTCACGTGGCGTACTTTATATTGCGAGAGCAAAACACAACTGCATGCAGTTTCCAAGTGCTTGCTAAGCTGTCTGCGGAGACAGAGTGAAACTGTGAAATACCGCGATTTTTTTGGTCTTCAACGAGAATAGAATTTTTCATGTCATTAACTGTGCTTGATCATGTTTTAATCATGCATGTTCGTATCCCAAGGCCCAATGACAAATGGACGAGTCTCTACGCTCATCGGTGCCTGTGTTTGTTCAAGCCTACGACCTTCGCATTGTTTGAAGACGACGGCATGCAGTCTTACATAACGGTCCAGTGTGAATGACAATGTTTGACACATTTATTGACGCAAAACAGCAAATAAAGCTTTTATATATGGTGTTCATTTTGACGCTAAACTTGTGCATGTTTTTATAAATTCAAGTCACGATCGTTTGAAACGGACTGTGTTTGTGTTCAATTGGTATATATTTTGATAGACATATTTGTTTGCGTCAGATTACATAAGTGTGGAAATGGAGCAAATGAGAACACATGGTCGCAAACAATAACACATGATTGTCATCTTCACCGCTCACTGTAAATGCAGATTCAACTTGGCACATATTGACCTCAATTCTCGGGAAACTAATTTTTTATGATGTGAAACAAATGTCGTTTCCAATCCAATTTCAAGATTTGTCTGTAATTTACTACCAGCAGCTCTAGGATCCAGGTACCTCAATACCATTGGCTATTAATGTAACAGCAAAGAGGGTACAGAGAGCCCTCCTTGGTTACAGTGAGCAAAACACTCTCTTTATGCTTATCTGGAGAGAGAGAGAGAGAGAGAGAGAGAGAGAGAGAGAGAGAGAGAGAGAGAGAGAGAGAGAGAGAGAGAGAGAGAGAGAGAGAGAGAGAGAGAGAGAGAGAGAGAGAGAGAGAGAGAGAGAGAGAGAGAGAGAGAGAGAGAGAGAGAGAGAGAGAGTTTTAACCAGGATTCGTCGTGTTTCCTCCCAAAATGTGTTTTAGGATGTTTATCTTATTGACGATGGACTGCATTCGTCACAAATCAAAATCTGTATTTCATTTTTTCTCTCATTCTCTTCTGACATCTTGTCAATATTATCGTCTGGATATTTTTCCTCGCGGTGTTCCTACCAACGCTACACTATAGCAGATTATTCCAATCCATATAAAATTAAGCAATCATATATTTCAAGTTTGCATCATGGTATGATACATTTGAAATCATATACGCAATATACGTTCGGTATATTTTTCATACATATGTCGCATATATTCCTGCCCACCCCTAAACTATAGTATATAAAATGAGGCGATTATATATTCTGAAATATATAATATATGCCACCAAAATACTATACTTTTCAAATACAAACACTAACATTTGGTATGTGGTATAAGTCGCTCCACACGGCCGACATAAGAACAGAAACGCGAAATAAACTAGTTGGTGTCCCATCTCAAAATTTGTGATGGGAAAACTTGCAGAATATTTATTAACGTTTACACATGTTTCACATATGAATCATAAATAAACACACGAGATTGTTAATGCCCATAATTTGTTCAAATAATTCTCCGGCTTTTTTGTCTCAATTGACAAGAAGGCGTAATTGGGATCTATCATTCAGGTTATAACTCCCAATCTATATGTCTGCCATGTGTATAGACGAATTTCTTCGAACAAATTCAACTGACAAGCATGAACAGATCATGTGACATTAAACCCAGACATACATGAGCAGCCTGTGTTGCAATTGGATCATCAGTATTTTTTTCATCGCAAATTACCAAAATAAAATGGCGAGATAAAAAAACAAACAAAACAAAACAAAACAAAAAACAAAACAAAACAAAACAAAACAAAAAAAAAAATGAAATAAACAAAGAAACAAACAAAAAACCATACACAAAACACACAATAAAATACAATAATATAAAATTAAAAACAAACACACAAACAGAAAACACCCCACCCCCACCCCCCAGCAGATCTAGAGAGGACCAGATGAAATTCTGAATTACTTGACTTCAATGATTTGTTTGAAAAAACTGTTTCTACCTTAAGTTTATGTACATCAACTTTTGTTCTGCATATGACTTATAAGAAAGAACAATAGATAATTCTATGCTGGAAGCATGTACAAAAAAATAGGGATGTTAATTATTTGGACTTGTGTGTGTGTGTGTGTGTGTGTGTGTGTGTGTGTGTGTGTGTTTTCGGAGAATGTATGGTCGCGACCGATAATAGCATACAGGTATGGCTGAAGGAGAAAGTGAGACAGTGAGGCTTCTTTGTATGATGAATTTTATGTTTCGAAACTCACAGTTTCTCTTTTCAAATTTTCATATCGCATGTGCCATTATACCGTGTAACACCCGAGTACCCGTCCAGACCGTTGTGCGCTATACCGTTATGTCAATGGTGACAACGTTCAAAGCTTGTTCTGATCCATTGTAAATGCATTTTGGCTAGTGTGGTACACATCGATGTGAAATTACAAGTACAATCTTTTATAATTTTTCAAAATAAATTCGTTGTATTGTCGTCGAGAAATGTTGGTAAAATTCTCTGTCGGACGAGGCTCTGGATAACGTATTGCAACTTCCCACAGAAGTGGCACGCAGACAAATGTCTTAAGAAAGAAACTCAAACATTATACCTAGCACAATTTTATGGAAATACAGAACTGTTACAGTCAAGTTCATGCGAAAATTTTATGGTGCCCCAAAGAAAATTGATGACGAATAGAATAACATAAAACTTTGACATCGTAGACAATAGGCCTTACAGCTTGATAAGTAACGGAAGTCGCGGGCACGTCTTCCTCGCAATATGTGCAGTCAAGAGCTGCCGATGCAGACAAAATTTTATCTCGAAGTTAGAGGGAAACGTAGATAATATGCCATTTTGCTTTTTCTCTCTCTCTCTCTCTCTTTCTCTCTGAAGTTGCCGTCGTCTTTGCTGATCTTAATTAACGGCAATTTTGTCCCTTGAATTTGATTACCTATTGACTATCCCCCCCCCAAAAAAAAACTTCAGCAAGCCGAGCGGTTATAATATGATAATGATATTCGGATTCAATCTCGATAGATTACAAACACGACTGATAAAGTATCCATGACGACTTGAATATAACCACTTCAAAGAAATGGGCGGCTTCTGTGATCTTTGTTTTTTTTTTTTTTTTTTTTTTTTCGGCACGTCCGACAATAGATCTTATGCTCGCGACACAGCGCATGCGCCAAATTTTTTGACGCGCAGTGCATTGTGGACTTATTTGTAGTATGCGAGCCGTTATGGCGATACCTGTGTCGACTGTGAAATTACACATGTAGCCATGAGAAGTTTAATTTGTTATTTAGCTGTGTGCTTTTCAACTTATTCCTATGGCAAACAATGTAAATTTTATCCCTTGCCAACAAATAAAAACTGGGAAAACAATGGATAAGAAGAATTCCTGTCCTGGAAAGGACTGAAAATTGTGTAAATTCGTGCCCATGACCTCGTCATACAACGTTTGCCGTGTAACTTTGAATGATGACATTTGCACATTGCGATCAGTCTATACAGTTTAGTCTAAATATAACCATTCCAACTGGGTAACCCTGTCATCTGAATCATATTCCTTTAGGAACCAAATCGGATTGTGTGTTTTGCAACCAACGTGTAAACACTATGGCCAATGATAAAAGAATAGATAGATAGATAGATAGATAGATAGATAGATAGATAGATAGATAGATAGATAGATAGATAGATAGATAGATAAATAGATAGGTTAGTAGTTAAACGAGCGAAAGAACAAAAGAAAAAGTAAAGAAAGAAAAAAGAAAGAAAGAAAGAAAGATTACGCTCCCTAAAATAAATTTTCCTTCCTTTATTACTGATTTTTTAAAGATAAATACAGGTTGTTTTTCGAGCAAAGTTGTTTCAAAACTAAGGTATTTTTCTACAAACTTTGATTTCGGAATAATCTGGGTCAGATATGAAAATAGGAAATGTTCAACTTTCATAACGCAATGTCATACATGAAAACAGGGACGTGTTCATCTGTAGCAGAAATTAATCAGATTGATAAGTTCAGATTTTGCTCTTCCACATTTGTCATATTCAGTTCGACAACCCATGGTAGTCATCTAGAAGTAATGTGGACAATCCTGTATAGATACATATGTTTAAACCTATGAGGTGAGTTTTCTTAATCATAACCGAAAAAATAATCATTTTAACGTTTAAAACTACAGACATTTTTACCATGCGCTCCTCAACTAACAACCCGTGTGTTGTTTCTTGGCGTGTTGTTTTCACAAGTAGTTTTTTAAAGCAACCAGTACTTGTGCTAATCTCGTAAACTCTTTCATAGCTTAAGCACCAGGTGATTAATTTTATGCAAACATCGTTAACACAAAGAAAGGCCAAGTACTTAACACGTACTAATGGTTTCAGCAAGCACACTTTGAAGACTTAGGAGCCAAATTCCATGTCGCTAACACGTTGTTTTCCCATTTTGAGTCGGTATTTTTAGGGTAATTGCGTGAAATAAAAAGAATTACTGAAATAATACACATGTACATTGCAAAGATGTGCAACACGCTTAAATGTACAAAGTTGCATCGATATCCGCACAAGGGATGGGCTCGTAAAGGCGTTGCCTGCTCCCCACTCGCACATGTATTTTGAGAAATAAAATACGTTTAGACCAAGAGAAACACACACACACACACACACACACACACACACACACACACACACACACACAAAGAAACAAAAATATAGAGTGTTTGCAGGTGCAAAATGTGTCTTGCACGTACGCTTGTTCGTTTGTAATAAATTATGTCTTTCAAACCTTTTGATTACCAAAGGGATGTCTTAACGCAAGTGCACGTTCTTGATTTGAAGAGAAATTGTTCAAGTTTGTGCAAGTTGTCGTTAGTATTATTATTGTGCCTTTTGTTTGACAGTAAGCGCACCAAATATGACATTTGGCTATGTTCGATGTGTCCACGAGTTTGCGGTTTCCCATCATTGAAAGATCATTGAAACCCGCGCTCAACCAGATGGATGCCGTCTCTCTGTTGCGTTTTTATGTTCATTTTGTCCAGGAATTATTTCTCACTGAAAGGCAGACCTTTCAAAGAAAATCACACTTCTTAAAGTAGGATCGAAACGCAACAGTTAACTCGGAAAAAAGGAGAAAAAGAAGGGAAAAATAAAAAAACTACCCACAAGCGAAAGAAAAAGATGAGAAAGTAGGGATGCAAGCAAACAAAAAACACCACAGTGAATTGATGATATTTGCTCAAGCCTCAAGGACATCCTTAACTTTAACTTATTTTTCCCCCTTAAAGACTTAAATTTTCCACATTGTTTTTGGAGACAAGATGGTTTCTATACTACAACTTCAGAAACCAAATATATGTTACATTTGGCCGACCATATTAGTGAAAAAACTCGCTAAACAACGAGTGAAGCTTATCACGGCGAGCTATCTAATATCAATGCAGCCCGCAGACTGATCTCAGCAGCGTACTACAATTAATCCCAGAATGCAATTTCCCAACATGGCGCTAATTTATTCAAAATGGCGGCCGTGCATAAGATCTATTGGGCACTGCTCTGAACCTCAGACCTGTTCAGAATGAATGCAGCGACGTCACCATCACTTGCACGCCCAAGGCTGACCTTGTCCTTCTTTCACAACCCGCTCTCGCTCCATATTTTCAACACCGACGGAAACTGTGTGTGTCTGTCTTATTTTGTCACGAGTGGCTGGGGCACGTTTCTTTCAGCTGTGAGTGGCGGAATTTTATTGGTCCCAGAAGCAGACGAAAAGCCGGCTCAGACCGAAAACATAAGGTGTACACATGCGCGAGACCTGTATGTCTGTATGTAAATGACCCAAATGACGTTGTCGAGGAATTCCCTGCCACACTCTGTTTGAATATTCAAGTTCCATCGGTGGCTCACCGATGGAAGTCGCGATGTTTTAACTCCTGATAAACTCGACAACGAAACAAACAACTTCAGAAAGGTAACATGGGTGTTATAGTGGTTTTACTTCCACATTCATTGCACTAAAGTTGGATCATATTGATAATTTGGCTCAACGTCGTTGCGGAATGCAACTTTAAACATCCAATGCTACAATGCAGTTAAATATCGGAGTTGCATATATATCTAATACTCCAATGCAAATAAATATTTAAGTTCATTTAAAAAATAATACAGCCGATGTAATATATGCCAATTTTCGAGCGATATAAGGAGAAAATGACGAACAGAATCAGAGAGTAAAGAGTCATTTATATGTCTGTTAAAACACACATTTCTTGCAAATTTAACATTGCACTTCCAATCATAATATTCAGTTAATTGTGTCCATGTCATGTATTTGTTTAGTTTCTACTTACAATTACATAAGTATATCAATCCTTATTAAATATGGTTATTTTTCTATAACCATATTTAGCGCCACCTGGTATGCCCCCCCCCCCCCATTCCTTGCTCGTTGTGTTTTAAGGAGAAAAAATGTCGTAACAAAATACTAAAAGTGTCTCACTGAATTTTGTTCTGTTCTTTTCTCATGTATGTATCCTTAAAAAGTTCATACAAAACTTTGCTAATATAGGTGCATAGTGATCTGCTTTACCCAGTGGTATTTTAACGTGTGTTTTGGCGCCATTTTTTCCTGCCTGAAGTTGTAGAAATCAAAGTAACCAGACAGTAGCTCTGCTGCACGGTGAATGGAGATGACGCGGACATGGCACGTAACCTAACGTGAATACATTCCTCTGGAATTCACACCAGAAATGAAAAATTCGTTTCAAGATATAAAAAAATTCTTTTGAAGACCAAAGATATTTGGAGCATAACCTACTGAATGCAAGTGATAGTGATTAAAAGTGCACCACCATAAACTTTGAAGGGGAGCTGGTATATAATTATGGGAGAATACAAGATCATGATTGTAGAGTGTTATTCCTGCACATACCAAAAGTAGCAGGCACACTTCTCGACTAATACAGAATTTCGACAAGTCTTTAAAGATCAGGAAAATAAGTGTGCTACCACCTATAGAATGGCATGAATATTTTAAGTTATACTGTACCCACACTTCCATGTGAGAAGAACGCAGAACATGCTTTTAAAGAAATATGTCGAGAATTTGCAGATACACACAAAGTCATAAAAAGAGAAAAAGGGGTGATTTGTTGGCATATCACTGACAGATGCCCATGCCGGGCAGACGAACAACTAATGGATGGGTATCCTAGCTAAGTGCACGGTCAGCTGACTTAGTTTTAAATAAGGTTTGAAAAAAGCAAAGCTTAAACATGTGCTGCGGAAAGATTGCTACTGCTGAGCAAAACAAGGAAGCATTCAGTGAAAATCTTTAATGTGTTCATTAGAAAAGCTTATTAACTGTGTTAATGAAAAAGTTATGATTTACTGTATCCAGTGAGAGGTTTGCTTGTTCTTATAATTTCTTTTTATTACATTGTGATACAATTGCAGGAATTTTGAACGATGAACATCGATAACAAGTACGATTATCTTTCGTTATTGCAGGGAATATTCTAGTTTTTGTCGCCGTTCTGGGTGCCACGCACATGAGGACGCCAACCAATCTGTTGCTCTTGAATTTGGCGGCAGCGGACCTGATTATGCTCATATTCTGTGTGCCTGAAAAGGTAATGTAAAGGTAATCCAAAGATAGAGATTGAGTCACATGCACACTTTGGACCAGTGCTCTGTTTCTGTCTCAGTAAAAGGCGAGAACTTCGAAACATTCAATGACACTTTTACATCCTTTGATGGCAAAACGAATATAGCTCACAGCAATGGGAATATGCAACACTGATTTAACGAATGTTTCCATAATAAACTGAAAAAAAAAATTACCAGAGGAGTTCATATTTGACTCTGCACTGTTCTCCGATCGATTAATAAAATATGTTTAAACCCACAAATTGTTACTTCATTGTTTCAGACGGATTAAGAAATACACCAGTCTTACCATGAGCACATAAAATGCCAAGGAGACATTTCGTTTTTCTAGTTCTTGCTGTTAAGCTATGGTTATTAATACTACAGGGAGAGTCATTTCCCAAGTGGGACCCTGAAGGGGGCTGACTGAGTTGGTGAGCAACTGAAATATGTAGTTCAGTTGTGTGCTGGTCGTTATATGCCGGATTAGTTTTAAATGTTTATCAGGAATTTAAGTTCTTTTGCTGAAATAGATATGAGAAAGAGGCACCTTGAGTAGATATTGCTTCGTGTGTCCCAGTGGATATGAAGCACATCATGAAGCATGAGTGATTTCGTATTCACAGAGACACAACTGCCCACATCTGTGAATGGTGTCCCCTTTGAAACTATGCTGTTTAAACATGATTTTAGCAGAGCAACATTGTTTTTTTCGCATTTACTTTTCTTCAACAATTAGATATTGCATTTGTTTTACAATTTCTGACCCCCCCCCCCCCCCATTCACCCTTTACACAATAGCTTCCATTTCCATGGAGCAGTAGGTGGGCAAACACAAAGAAACAGGTTATTCCATAACTCCAGCAGATCTAATGGTGTTATGGTAAATAAGTTGTTAGAGTGCCACACTTGTCCAGGACTATCAAGGTTATAGTCCATGTCGGTCTCCTGTCACACTCTAAAAAAATTTACTGGCTCAGGCTTAATAAAATGGAATAAAAATCAATATCTGACATAAGTTATGTGTCTAAGCCTAACATAAGCAAGGAAATCACACATGTACATGGGCACAGAATCAGTTTATGCTGTATTGGTTTTCTATGGGGCTATGGAATCATTAAAATGATGGCACAATTTTGTGTTTTAAAGCATGGTGCTGTAAAAGATTGTAGAACAAAGGTTATACTAACATGCTTTTATACTGATGTTTGTATGGAGGATGGTTCATTTTTTTGTGAACTACTCTCAAGATCCTTACACCACCCTTCATTTTGACATTTTCAGCTGGCCTCTTAATTGTCTAAAGTGGGGAGTTCTATTGGCTTTTTCTACAAATCCATGTCAGCGCTAATAACTCATGTTTTGTGGGTATGATTTTTGATATGACACTTCACATGTTGATCACATATGGGCAAGCAGGGATTTCTGCCCGGCAGGTGATGTGGGTAATGCCGCCAGCAGTCAGGAAGACCTATATTAATGCATACTTTAAAATAACGTTTTATGTCTTTATAATTTATCACGTGAAACGCAACTAGCGTTTACCATTATATATCTGCTGTATCAGCACACTTTGCTTGCCTGAGACGTTAGTTTATTTTACACTTCATATGAAGGTAACTTAACAAGCATAAATGAGTACCTCTTACTTATCCTTGCTAAAAATCAATGCTAATATGAATGTGACTGTCCAAGTAGCACATACATAATTCATATTTTAGCAGATTTTCAACACAAGTTGTCAAGGGTACTTGTAAATCACTCATTTTGAACATTCCTATAGCACGTTTTTTGTTAACACCAAACCTGGCACAAAGTATGGCCTCATACAGCAAACAATTGGCCACCACTATCTTAAGATTTAAAGTATAATCTTTCAATCAATATGGCATCAGGTACTTTGACCGCCTGCAGAGATGTTAATTAGCATTGCTGCTTTTTGCAGGCATTGTAAATCACTGTAGACTAGGTGGACAAAATCTACCCACAGAGAGTATTTGCAAGGGTTGCGTTTGGAAAATCTTAACATACCTCTCTCCCTTCCGAATTAGAGATTCACTTTTGATTTACTTATGTATTTATCTTAATTTTCGTACTCTTGTCTAGCAAGTACTCAGGATATTTAAACCATTACTCTCCTTTACCAAAATATGCCACTGCCATCAATAAGCTTTCCCTTCTGAATGGCTCAATTGTATTAACAGTTGACCTTTAATAATTTTGTCCAATTTGAACTTATCATGTTACCTTTTTGCAATTATTTTCCACATTTCTGTCTATTTTTTAAATGAAAGGTTATAGAAGACTCCTTCGAAGGTGCATTATGGTACATGTCGGATTCCATGTGTGGTTTTATGTTCTACCTACGATACATCTCATTTGGAGCTACTATTGGAGGATTTGTCGTGGTGAGCATGGAGCGGTATGTGTAAATACAAATTAAGACACTGAAATCGGCAAATGTGGGTATATTCAGTTTGTTGGCGTGTATCCTAAACCCTTGGTATCCTTCGACGTTTTACGAATGGTAGTTAATGTATTTAGGAATGATATCTAACTTTAACAGGAAAATGCAATACAGAAAATAGTGCATTTGCACATTCCTCGCAGGCAGGGGCAGCAAGTTTTAAAGGTCAGACATGTAGCGCCTCTAGTAACAAAATAGCCAGAGAAATATTATTCAAGACCACATTAAAAACTGCTTCATTCTCCTGTAGTTAAACATAAGACTAAATTTCTACGTGGAGAATAATAAGAGTATAAATAGTGACAAGACAACGCAGAGAGCATCAACAGCTGCCAGATCTTATTTACCTTTTATATGCACGACCAGTGCGACACAATAAACAACGTGAAAGAGCAAATTTATGACAACAACACACAAATCAATACACAGAAGGGGCTGCACCTAACTCAAGTTTAAAATTTCTAATGAATGTATTCAGTCACTCGTGCGACGGCAAATCTTTGATATAATACTAAGTGGCTGTCTTAACACAGAACGGTATTTGGTTTAAAAAAAAAAAACTACATTTATAAAAGTTGTGATGTGCTTGAAATATAAAGTACCATGAATTTTTAGAAACCCATAAGGGATTAATGCTACAAGTTCAAAGCAAAAGAAGAGAAACCCGTTCCTAAAATGTAAGGTATTTCTCTTAATATCATAAATTTGACAGACCTAAAAGCTGGGCCACAATTCTTGGAAGAACTACAGCACCATATTGATTTTGAATCACATGGTCCATTTAAATATTACTAAAGATCGCCAATGTCGAAATGTAAAGGTTGATTTTGTCTGCATATCTGTTTTAGTTATGTTGCTATTTGTTATCCAATGCGGGCTAAATCCATATGTGTCACTCGACATGCATACAAAGCCAATGTGATGGTTTGGGCAGCTGCAATAGTCATTTCAGTACCAGCGGCATTTGTTAAGGTACGCTATGTTTATACCACTGGATGAGCTCACTTGTGGTACACGGTACTGACGATGCAGTTCCAAAATACAAAAATGAGTCATGATCAGGCGATTGCATCACATCTGCATGTACATGTCCGGGTGTTTTTCTTTTTTTTTGGGGGGGGGGGGAGGGTCGTACAAAATATGGTTTCATGTTGCTATGTGTGTTGCAAACAACGCGATGTAACGTATCAAGCTGCAAAATGATTGAAAAGATATTAAAAGGGTAGTGCATAATGATATATATATATATATATATATATATATATATATATATATATATATATATATATATATATATATATATATATATATATTTATATATATAAACATAGCAACCTTTGTTTCAATTAATGGCATGAAGCAAAACTTACACCTAATGGCCTTTTATCGCTGACAGCTTAATGTTTTCCTCTTCTTTGCTGATTCATTATTTCCTGGACATTTTGGACGCTTCTCTATGTATAGTATGAAGCCTAATGAATGGCGCAACATAATCAATTGTTTGTGTAATTACAACTATTTTGATACTTTTTCAGACTATTGTTCATAGTGTATCAACTGGCTGGAAATTTTACGTCTGCGCGGTACAAATATCAGAGGCCAAACGGTTTTCTCTTTATGTGCTAGTCGTGTTTTGGGCCTTGCCAGTATTGACTCTTTCGTTACTATATATCAGGATAAGCTCTACACTTTGGAAAAGCGTGAAGAGTTCGAAAAATCTACAATGCCTAAATGCGTGCGTATCTTTTCTTAATATCGTTTCTGACTACTCTACCGCATCCATATGACACACAGTAAAATATAGAGTAATCAAAGGGACCACATGAAAGAAAATTCGATTGCAATATTGTACTACATTAAAGTAGTTTATGATGATTTCGTAAAAGCGATTTAGGTCTTATTGCCTCTTTCACTGTCAACTCAAAATAGTGACAAGTCGAGAAAACCAAAAAGTGGCCTTGGCTGGCCTACTGCGTATCCTTTTCTTTGACGCAGGTGAATATATATATATGTACATAATGTGTGTTAGCATATAAGGAAAATTTATTGTAATATCCATACTTGTTAGTAACACTTACCTATCTATTACATTTGGCATGATCTCTGAGAGATCGCATCTACTCCTATACAATAAGATAACACTTCTTAATATCTATGCCTCTGGATCCGAGATCCGTGGAACACTCTAGCAGGGGAACCTAGCGCCTATCACTTGACCACTGATGTTGATCAATCACAACGCTTCTACCACTGATATTGACGAATCACAACACTTCCATGACAGACCAAGAGTTTTCATGACAGACTAACAGTTTTTCGTGACACACTAACAGTTTTTCATGAGAGACTAATCTGGGGCTTTCTGTAGTGGATAGGTGCATATTGCTAACAGATATGGATATTTTCATAAATTTCCACCTTATAAAATTCTACGTATAAGAAAGATCCTAATCTAAAGGGATGCAGTTTATTGTAATGACCAGAATACCAGCTATTCCGGAAAACCTGCAGGAAGAGAATTCAAAAATAAAACATGGCTACGCCATTGAGAATGTAGTAATGCCTTTAAGAGCCTCCCAAACATAGGGCAGATCACGCCATTGAGGATGTAGTAATGCCTTTAAGAGCCTCCCAAACAGAGGGCAGATCCTTTGTATGAAAAAAAAAATATTGTGTGAGCTCCAACGACACAATGGCAATATGTGGCTAAGTGCGATGTGCTTAAGAATATTCCTGGAGTATGTGGTGGCCTGGTCCATATGAGGTCCGATCTAGTACAGCGGTTGGAGCTATGGAATTTTGTCCCCGAATATTTAGGCCAATTTAATTGCCTGAGTAACCCATCTTGAAATAGCATTGGTGTAGATTCCTGGGGAATCCAGCTGAGTCAAACTCTGTCTCTAACATAGAAATAACTGACATCTACTTTCATTGATTGGATATGTTCTTTTCAAATAAAACTTATGAGCTCAATCTAAGCAAAATGAACTTTTGAGATCCTGCTGATCCAGGTTTGCAGACAAGCACAAGATAGAAAAGCCAAAAGGAAATCAGTCAAAGGAGAGCATCAGTCTTGGTCATGAACAAAGGCTTTTGTCTCTTAAATATATCTGTGCAGACCTCTGCTGGCCTTATCTAAAATGGTCAAGGGGATGAATCTTACCCCTCCTGGCCCCGGAGGCCGACATACCACAAACGCTGTTTTATAAGACAGGTATATATATATATATATATATATATATATATATATATATATATATATATATATATATATATATATATATATATATATATATATATATATATATATATATATATATATATATATATATATATATATATATATATATATATATACATATATATATATAAATGTGTGTGTGTGTGTGTGTGTGTGAGAGTGTGTGTGTGTATGTATGTGTGTGTGTGTGTGTGTGTGTGTGTGTACTCTCTGGCAATGATCGCCCCAGGTGACCTTACAGCTTGGGAATGAAGCACTGTAATCACAGTGGCTGAATAATTGTAGTCAGGGGGCACTTCTTACATCAAATGGGGGAGCGGGGATTCCACATGATGACTAATTTGCATGAGATTCTACTCTTGCCAGCATTAATGATTTAAAGGTAGAAGAATAGAGCGAGACTTTAAGTGGATCCTGTCCAGCGAATGTTATTGTGGGAAGTATCTCAAAATGATGAAGAATTGTTATTAAGCAGAAGGGTGTTAGCAGCTTCGTAAATTAAAACGTTTATGTGCAAGGCTTTTTATTATTGGCAGTAAGTGTTTTAGCACAGTATTTAGATCTGCTGCAGTAGAACATGTGTCAGATTTGGTAATAACAGAGACAGCACGGCTCTGAATCGTCTGAAGATTCTGTTTAGGTGCACAAGAATAGGAGTCTTAAACAACATAGGAAAGTACGGTTGCACCAAGACTTGAGGAACATTAGGCTGATTTTGGCCGATATAAATTCCCTAGTATTTCCCAGAACTGACATAGAATATGTATATATGTATATATATATATATATATATATATATATATATATATATATATATATATATATAATATATATATATATATGTATATACATGTGTGTGTGTGTGTGTGTGTGTGTGTGTGTGTGTGTGTGTGTGTGTGTGTGTGCTGAGGACAAAGATGAGTTTAGTAAGACGCCAAGATATTTGATATATGTTGATATTGGCACTCTGTTGTCAGTGAGTTACGTATGACAAGAACCAATTCAGTTCAATGTCCCCAACACGGTAGCTCTCCCTTTTTCGCAGTGTCATTCTTTTGATCCAGATTCCTTTAAATATTCCACAGCACTTTTCACTATCAATGTCCCGTTGCATAATATCAATGAAGCGCAGTAGCACCGTATTGGTGGAATGCTGTTTCCGGAAACTGCTTCAGTGAGGCATCAGCAAATTTTGCTTTGTCAGAAATAAATACACAGAACTGATCATGAATAGCTCTCACCAACATTCTTATTGTATGTGGCATGACCAGATATTGACCTTTAATTGTTTACGAAAGATTGTACAATTGCTGGATGAACCTGCAGCTTTCTGCAGCGGACTCGTACTAAGTATGTCAAGGCCAGTTGTCTAGTCATTTGAAAGCCCTAGAAAATTGAAGAGTGTTAGAATCAAGTCTCTTTGATATTGGCGGATGGCTGGCAATAGGGTTTCTTTTTGCTGAGAAGTCACTGGGAAAAAAAGGTGGAATACAGCTGCAATATCCTCTGAGTCGGACAACTCGCGTTCGCCACAAGTAATGTCATTTGACAGCTGGGAAGCAAAACTGCTGGTTTTGTTTTTCATTTTCTTCTATTTTGCGTAGTTTTATGGTGAGTTTGTCCTCTCAGCATTAGCTTTTGAATAATCAGGATCATTGCTGATAGAAAGGAGCTGGTCAGTGATCCAAAGTGATTCATTATATCTAGCCTTCTTATTTGCAAATAGTGCATGAGAGTCCCAAATATGTATGAATGAATCTGTAAGGATACCCCAAGCAGTGCACAGGTCAGAAGTATTCATGATAATATTCTAATTAATCTATTCCAAGTCCGAGGCAAAACGTTGTGGGTTGAAACTCCGAAAGTTTGATATACAATTATTTTAACATTTCCTTCGAGTCTGTTTCCTTATTTGTGTACGAAACTAAAATTATGATGCCTGGTACAACACTGATATTACTCCGAAACTCAAAGCCATATGTGGTCCATTTGTGATCAATAATTAAGGAAGAGTGTTCAGCTACCTTGGTGGGATCCTTGCTTAATTAAGTACGCTGCCTGGAGATCTCATAACTAGTGACAGCAATACGTGGATGGTCATTGGCAGAGCAATAGTCAATATTAAAGTCACCACGCAGGAATAACCTACACCATCAGTAATTACAGAAATAAATCCAGTTTGTAATCGATGGATACTTCCTGAGGGAGATTACTTGGGGTGGCCACATCTTGAGACCACAGCATTAAGGAGATTGAGACTCTGCCTGGGGGTCTCTTGGAACTACTTAATCATAAGAAAAATCCCGAAGGACACACACACACACACACACACACACACACACACACACACAGAGATATATATATATATATATATATACATATATATATATATATATATATATATATATATATATATATATATATATATATATATATATATGTGTATATATATATGTATGTATGTATATGTATGTATGTACATATGTATGTATGTACGTATATATATATATGTATATATGTATATATATATATATATATATTTATATATATATATATATGTGTGTGTGTGTGTGTGCGTGTGTGTGTGTGTGTGCGTGTGTGTGTGTGAGCTTTTATATGATAGAGGGAGCCACATACCAAACCACATACAAAAACCACAAAATATACTTATAGGATCGAATCGACCGTGATGCCCAGAGGAACCACACTCTTCATGACTGAAAAACGTAACATTCTTTCGAATTTTTAAAATCACATTCAAAAACACATAAAGATCGTAACTCTCATGGTAATCACGTTGTAAACCATATAGCTTTTCTTGCAGCAGTTATGATGTATACAAAACTCGCAATACGATACGATGAATTAATTCAAACATTTTTCAAATACACACAAATAAAAATGTATAAACTTGACACTTGAACACTAAATTGGTCCCAAAAAACATTTTAATGTGAAGCCCTCGGAATATTTACTCATTAGCGACCACATGGCTGCCCAGGAAGAACCAGTGGTAAAGCCTTGAAAGATAAAAACATTAAAGGGCTGTGCTCGGAGCATGCAGATGTGATCTCTGAGCAAAGATGCCGAACTCCATCTGTTACTGAATTAGCAAAATTCAAATAAGACATCATCGTTAACGTAAGATTAGACATTTTACAAACCATGTCAAAAAAACCCAACCCATCTTAAACTTAGAACGCTAAAGTATGCCACAGTTGCCTGTGTGACGATTCGGCCTACACTTGCTACACTATCACTGCACAATACTTAGATACCTCGCCAAATCCTCTAAAAGACATGCGTTATTTCTTCAGATTACCTAACTACCTAAATTTCGCACCGCCGAGAAAAATAATTTCCTCTTAATGGCGCAATGCGGGAATATTTAACAACAAATACTTTACATTGAAAGAAACATAGCTCGCCACTAATTAAAACAATATCGTACCGGTTTATATTTGCATAATTTTTATCCTAGCCTTATCTCGCCTGCATGGTTTGGAAGCAATTCCACCGAATGCATTTAATGCAATAAAGTGTATAATGCAAGAACAATAACCATATTTAAACTTAGGTTCGGGACCGGAATTACCTATAAGTAAAAGTATGGCGCAAAGCTGTAAGACTTATGTGGAATCTACCATACAGGACGCACAGTATCCTATTACCTTGTATATGTGAAGTACCCCCTGTTGATCTGCAGTTGCACTCACGCTTCCTTAAGTTCATGCATAAAGCAGGCAAGAGTGATAATACCTTGGTAGGATTATGCAGTAAATTAGTCTTGGATGGCTCAAGATCGGAAGTAGGTAGATCATTTAACTACCTGATCAGCAAATATGGCCCCGAGGAGATCTCAAATGATGGAATGTGAACCCTTCTGCACTGCTCGATTGCAAAAGCCAATTGAACCTAAGATGTTGGTAGCGAGTGCAAAAGCTCAGTTTATCCGTGAACTCTGTGACATCCGTGATGCAAGCTGGACTCGTTTCTAAGTCGTGTGGAAGTGACTGAATTGCTTGACCATCTGTGAACTGCTTGCTGTTTTTATATCAACTTGGCATCGACACACCCTTGCTGGTAATATTAACTGTTCGCCTTCTGCTCGCTTAGCATAAAGTCTGTATTGCTATTTTTTTTCCTTTTTTTCCTCTCTCTATTTATCACAAATAAAGATATATATATATATATATATATATATATATATATATATATATATATATACATATATATATATATATATATATATATATATAAATGAATGAATAAATAAATAAATCAATAAATAAATAAATAAATAAATATATATATATATGAATATATATATATATATATATATATATATATATATATATATATATATATATATATATATATATATATATATATATATATATATATATATATAAGTCAAAGCAACTGTCTATCAACCTAGAAAGTTTGATGCATACCTTCAAAACAACAGCAGTGCACATGAGATCATGACCGATTTACTGCACCAAACGTAGGAAATTAATTTGAAGATGAGCTCTCGATGAATTTGACAATGTTATTAATTTTTGTGAATAAAACGCACATGACCTTAAGAAGCCACCATTAAATCATTTGCCGTGAAATAAGATCTTCTAAAGCCAAGTCAACAGAACTTTGGGGTGTCAACTGGCAACTGAGCATCGAATCCAAACCAGCGTATGCTACTATTTAATAAAGTAACAGTGAAGGGGTTAAATGAGGTGATGCCAAATTATTGATAATAGTGAAAAACTTGTCAATACTGAAGTGGAAAGATCATGTGTTGCATATCATGATGACTGACATATCGCCTGTGACATCAATGTTGATTATTAGAACCAAGTCAATTCTATCCGAATGCAGTTGTTGCTTTTGCAGTTTTAACACGCCAAGCACTGTACCAGGAAGATATGAATTATCCAAGGACCTTCGATCCAGAATACGAGTAAGTTATTCATGATTGGGTAAAAGTATAAACTGCTTTATTCAACCTTGGTAGCAGATGGACAAATGTTTGCACACAAAGACTTCAAAGTGCTGGATAATTTTATCCGTGTTCATCACAATATTTTTTTCCTTTTTTTTTTTTTTTTTTTTTACAAAACACACTAGCTACAAATTCCCGTTATATTGTTTCCACGTTTGAGAGCAAAGTAGATGGAAAGCAACCTGTGTAATGGATGTTTTTGTGCTGGGAGTGGCACAGACAGAGATAGTAATACCGATCGGCACTCGTGTCTAAAAGTGAAACTGAAGACAGGGCACTTAATCTTAATGCAAACTTTGCGTAAATTATAAGCACTTATACCCACAGTGCAAGTATATGGAAAGACGTGTGTGTACACGTCTTTGCATTATTGACAGCTTGTACTAAGGTCAACCCACGTATATCAACATTCCCAGCCAAGCTGATCACACTTGTGAGGGGATGTGGTGTTGTTTTTTGATTGACCAAGGGGCTATCTAGAACAAAGTAGTTTTACGTGGCCCTAGACATATCAATCTCCCTTCAGAGGACCTGCCATGGTGTCACGACCAATCGTCACAGCTTTGCTCTGAGACAGGTCGTCTACACATTTGTACCGAAATCCACATCTCTAACTATTAAACTGCCACACCATGTGTGCGACCTGGCTGTTCTCAAGATGTATATATGCAGGCACTGTGTTTTTATATGTATGCCCACGGACGAGCAAAAAATATATGTAGGT
Source organism: Hermodice carunculata (assembly GCA_964020975.1). NCBI lineage: Eukaryota > Metazoa > Annelida > Polychaeta > Eunicida > Amphinomidae > Hermodice > Hermodice carunculata. The sequence goes on from OZ026626.1 coordinate 37,518,561, forward strand.
TCTCAAAGCATGTCAATTACCGATACTTGAAACTTTAAATGCTGAATTTCTTCAAAATATTAGACACAAAGGGTATTGATTCAACCTCAATTTGGTATGCCATGGAGAATGACATGGAAAGGAAAGATGAATAATGTACTATATGCTAATTGAGCATACTTGGGAAACTTTAATTTCAAGTCAACTAAAGTATTCTGGATAGACTAGATAGAAGTGTCAAGCTAACTTCTATTTTTGGGTCTATGCTACAGGTACATCTTATTAATTGAAAATGGAATTTGAATTATTGAAGTTTTTTTCTAATCAGGAACACGTTAATGGTGAATTTATTTGAATGTATGACACAAAGAGGCATCAATCCAATTTTAAAGCATAGCTTTGTGTTATGTTGGCAGCCAACAAAATGTTTATGTCCAGTCTACTAAAGTATTCTGGATAGACTAGATAGAAGTGTCAAGCCAACTTCAATTTTGAGGTTTGTGCCACAGGTATTGCTAGTTAATTGAAAATGGAATTCGAATTATTGGAGTTTTCTAATTAGGAACACTTAAATGTTGAATATCTTTGAATGTATGACGCAAAGAGGCATCAATCCAATTTCAAAGCATGGCTTTGTGTTATCTTGGCAGCCAACAAACAAAAAAAAAAGAAAGATGTTAAGCTTTAAATAATGCAGTAAGGCACATTGTGAAATTTGTATGTTGAACAACTTCATAAAAAAATGCAGTAAGGTTCCTTTTAAATTATTGTGCTTAGGGTGCTTCCAATAGAAAATACTCATATTAAGCAATATTTATTTCTGATATACCTGTCAGTTTGGTAGGCAGTATAACTATGTATCCAACATGATAAGCGCACATATTCACGGAATGCTACCTACCCATTAAGACAAATATTCTCACAAACAAATGGTAATATCCAAATATTTTAATCTTCCTTTACGATTTGGAAATACGTGGATAACTTATATTAAGTTCAGTCTTCTCAGTTCTCACTGTTTGTAGAGGAAATATTCGATCTTGTTTATTGCACCGACCTCACCGACTATCTGTAAGGTTCCGTGTTGTGGGATAAGGGCGATGTACCGCTTCAGTCAAAATTGTCTCCCATTTACACTGAGCAGAAGTTAAAACTTTTAAATCGTGTTCTTTCAGGGCGCAGAGGCTGATTTGCCAGCCAGTAAATGTTAGTTTTCTAGTAAAATTAGCTATTACCATATGCAATATTTCAATCCCTGTGGTGGTGTGATTTTGTTTTCCAAGTCGGGATTAGTTTTCAATCCTTCAAATAATAACTGTTCTTATCATGGTCAAGTAATGTACAAAGCTTTAATGTTCACGAACATTTGTCAACTCAGCTGAAATGATAAATATTCTATTTACAATTATTTATTAATCAATCAAATGTTACTACAGATATGTAGTCCACATGAATTACGTGCAAATGGTTTAAAATTGAGCTGAAAATATACGTAATTGCTACTTTTGATATCTGTTGTTATGTTGGATTCTCTCAGATTTGCTCTACCCTTTAACTATTCTTATATTTTGCCTTCTTTATCAAGATCAGTGTGCATTTTAAACAACTTGAGTTGTAAGGTGGCGAAGGGAATTGAGCAAACACGGAAAAATTCTGACACAAAATGAATTTTTTTCCATTTTCATGATGTTTGGCCCTTTACCTTAGTTGTCACGAAACATGTATCCCTAAAAATCAAAATTTATGTGATAAAATGGGACAATAAATTTGGCTGCCTTTAAAAAAAAGGCAACCAATATCGACGTGAACATATGTAGTATTTATGTAAATTAACTCATTTTTATTGTTCTCTCCCTTCTCCCACCTCGTGATGTGAGCGATAAGAGAGCCTCTAGTAGAGCGCTATTTACAGGATTGTACCAAATTGAACCAGAGGTAAGATAGGCTGAAACATGAATATTACTATTGGCACAATAATCATATTCTGCATAATTTTCTATCGCTAGCATTCTTTCTTCAGAAGTTCAGTTATAAAATTAAACCAATTAAACGGTGGTCGTGATTTTGTTAAGCAGTTTACACATGAATTACTGACAGCAAACCCGAAAGATTACAGTTGATTGCTTGACTTTGCTACGGCAATGGGTTGTGAAAAGCAGCCGACTGCTATGCAAATATTGGTGAATAATTTAGTATACGTTTGTCAACAGACATGCACGAGCCAGAACAACCTCAAACATGGTAGTGTTTTTCACGTCGACAGTAAGTAGCGGCTGCTGACGTAGATAGAAAAAATGTACAGGGGGGGGTGGTATATTGTAAAAGGAATCGAAATACTGAAAACGGAATGTGCTTTTTAACGAGCAGAACCACTATCGAAAACATGCATCCCCAATACTTTCAAGTCTCATCTTTCATCTTTTATGCTTCTATTTTACTCTGTTCAATTGTTGCATAAGCTGTAGTTGCCCATTTATCTTAAAAGGTTAAACTAGAATAACCTGTCAATTAATTCCAGTTCCACCTACATGTCTAGTTGTGAATGTACACAGTTTTCCCATACGTCATTATATACACCGGAAATCCCTGCTAAATTAATATATATATATATATATATATATATATATATATATATATATATATATATATATATATATATATATATATATATATATATATATATATATATATATATATATATATATATATATACGTGCGTATCAGTATTACTATTCACCAAATGGTACTGAATTATACCGGATTGCATTCAATTAAAAGGTCAATTTAAATTTGTTAACACAAAATTTCATTGTGCAAAGGATCCGTCTACTGAACAATGTGTGTCACTTACTCGCTTCAGGTGTAAATCCGACTCTAATAGTTCAGTGCTCTAGTGAATTTTTATTAAGTATCCTCTTGAAAGGTAGTGAGGACTTGCCAAACACTGTTAATATGTTTATCTTTGAGGCTGTTCAGACATTCTTATCAGAATCTAGACGTTTTATTTACTAATTCGGTATATGATCGAATTTTAAGTCTTCATTATTTGGCATCAATTGCACTATTTGTGTATTAGCCTTGAATTTAGTCTTCTGTTCTCGTCCAGTGTGTATTGTATATATTCCTGTGCGTCCTTTTATATACTGGAGAGCCTCCAGATAAGAACAATTTTGGTATTATCATCTTCTAATCTACCTGAAGTACATACTGTAATTTTTCAAATACACCAAGGTGTGATAAAATGAAAGTTAAATGCTTATTTGACAACATATAGAGAGGTTAAATTAATATGGGCTTATTCCCCCATGTTATATATGGAGAAAAAGTGAGGCCCATGAAAGGTGGCCACAAGATGTGGACGGTCAACCATTAACAGGATGGGCTAAAGCACCTTTATGTGAATTTAAATCTAACCCAGATCTCCCTATTGTAGAATGTAATGACTAAATCAGCCGGGTTTACACATCTCCACAAAATAAGATTATGTATTAGGCCCTATTATATTAATGACCAAACCCGGAAAAAGCATGACAATGTGTACGGCCCTTTTTTTACCACGAGAAAGGCAAAATGTGTAGAGTAACTAGTGAAATAGACTTGGCCCATAATTAGCACTCTTAATAACTTTACATCCCCGCACCCGAGCCAAAGCCACGAAGAATAAACTGCCCCCTAATCACCCCAACCCTTTTTCAATTCAGTTTTGTGGGCATCGGAAACTTTGTTGCCTGCAAAACAGACTTCCTTTGCGTTATTGTTAAATGGCAATTGAAGTACGTGTTGCACTGTCAGATCAATTATGTAGGAAAACACAGTTCGTCTTCGCAGGTAAGAAGCAATTACCTATACATCCGAACTGTAACATCATCGCCTTGCTCAAAGTGCATTTTAGCCTTTGTGTCAAGTTAAAGAAACCAATAGAAAAGGGTATTCACAAGTAACAATGCTCAATATTATCGCCAACACAACGTTGAAACTAATGGATTATCAACACATGTAAATGTATTTTCTTCTATTTTTTAAAAATTCCAATTCATTCTGGGAGTCAATAATGTTTGTATATCGGAAGCAGGACTCGTATCTCCGTTGCCACCTCTACATGATCATCGGGCATTGTGTATGCTGCATGGAATGTACATACAGAACGACATCTCTTCCCGTCTGTTGTTGATATTCTTTATTTCTATAAGGGGAAAGGGAGTAAAGAGGACTTTAAAAGTAATTGGAAGCTAATTCAAATTGTTCTCCTTTCGCAAATACAAAGTAGCACACATGTCCGATTGTACATGATATAACATGCAAAAAATGGCATTTTTCTTATTTTTAAACAAATAGAATAGGGTTGAGACTGCCATATACATGTATATAGATACCCAGGTACTCTCTGTCTTTGTCTTTGTCTGTCTCTTTCAGTCTGTCTGTCTGACTCTCTCCTAAGAACTCGTAGAACTTATTTCAACAAAATACAAAATGCAAAGAGACAGAGCAAGATATGTTGCCGTCAGGGTCAAGCTACGCAGCAGTTAGCTTGTCATTTTCAGAGAAAGATGTGAGAAGCATGCACAGAATGGCACCCAACCCAAGTTCCCACTTCCCTACGATGGCAATTGTATTTTTGTTCTCAATCAAGAAAAATAAAACTCCAGCGCCGCTACCCGAAGCGCAGCATACTTGGTCGTACACTTTTCTCTCTCTTTTTTTATGCACATTACCTTCGATTTGCTTCATTTTCTGTATTTTTCCGTAATAGTTATCGGCCTATGTCGTTTTTCTAGCCGGTATGATTAAAAGCAGTCCAAGACACTGAACGGCCAAAGCCCCTTCCAGGCCGCCAATAAAGACACGTCGGTCTTGAATCTAAAATGAGGACAAATGAGTGATCAACTCCTGTCCGCCAAGCACTATTCTCATTGAAGCAAACTTTGAAACTGCAAGCCCATCTTGTTCAAGCATCACCATTTGCAAACCATGTTGCTAGGATCAAATGATAGCACCTTCGGGCCACGTGCTTAATCCGCTTTCGAGTCTCCTTTGAAGCTGTCACCGTCGCGTGTGAAACCAGAGTGACAGGCTTACAGTTGTGGCTGCCCTTGATGTCATTCGGGTAAATAACTGCTTTTTCAGCCAATGAACACCAGTGTATATTGGGATCTATACATTAAATCTGTTGCTTGGGAGATCTTCGAATATTACAACCAAAACTGGAGAGGGTTGGAGAGCAATATTATCATTACGGCCACAAATATGGACAAAAGGGGCCAGGAATCTTTCAACGCCGATTCCTTAGAATGATTTTGTTTTGCTTATTAATCAATTTTGTCGACGCTGTTGATTAAAAGCTAATTGCTTGATCGGCTTCAAATAATCGTCTCTTGAAAGATAAATATACAATTAATCTAGGAACCTTTTTTTGTTTTTCTGTTAGATGCCTCTTTCGGAGACGTTAGTAGCTCACAAAATGAATTAATTGTTGATGTTTAGAATGATGAAGAAAGAATTCAATTATTCCGTAATTATGTATTTTATTGTAAACAAAAATACGGCTCCTGCATATTGGTCTATGATTTTATATATGTAATACCCTTTTCAATCGGTTATTTGGAAAGAAATGCAGAAAAAATGTATAATCAGATACCCTCTTCGTGAACCATATTAAAAAATTCCTTGAAAATATAGTATTGATATTAAACTTGGGGTTTACTTGGTAAAGTTAATTCCAAATCTATATATCTGTACAATAAATAAATAAAATGTAGGTTAATGTGGGGGAAATGTGCAACATAATTTATCCATGCAACTTCAAGTTCGGGGGACAGTCGCGCGCGGCTCAATCCCCTCCATCGCCATATATATATATATATATATATATATATATATGTATATATATATATATATATATATATATATATATATATATATATATATATATATATATATATATATATACATATATATATATATATATATATATATATATATACATATATATCACTAGTAAAATGTCTCGGCGGGTTTTTAGCACATTTCGGCGAGAGCCGGCGGTTCTCGGCGGGTCCCAGCGGGTCTCGGCAAGATTCGGCGGTGGTACTGCCGATAACCACCCACTGCCGCCGGCACCCGCCGAGGCTAGTGGCAGCCTCTATGGGCTCGGCGGGTTAAGGCGGTTGTGGGGGGTTGTCGGCTGGAATGGGCGGGAGTGGGCGGGAGTGGGCGGTTATCGGCGGGGGAGCTGCCTTTTACTGGTCTCTTCCGCCGGTAAGCGCCCACTCCCGCCGGATTTATTTATATAAATCTGCTTAAGCCAATACTTGTGAAGCTGCGCTTGATAAGGAGTTCCGACAGGGACGAGATCAGGTGCATATGTGAGTGACCTTCCATTGGTCTTTCCAAGTGTTAAGGGTATGCTTGGTAAATTTAATTTCCAGCTGGTTGCTCAGGATTTCCACGTATTAGGGCTTTGATTTTGCACACAACGATGGTACTATAGCAGGACATGAGTGCCTTCTACCTCATTTCCAAGCTTACTGGATCATGTTATTGGATGCATCATATCTTCATAGCTACTTGCTACATCACATTTAATATTGCGAATGAAGAATGTCCATACGAGGCTAAATTGTGACTGCAAATCGATAACCTCGATTCCGCAGCTCACTTGGCCCTTCCGTGAATATTCCTGTTTACCGAGGGTCCGACGCCTATATAAGTTGGGTCTTTGCACATGATAGTGAAGTAGAATGGGATTTGGATTGCACTTAGGTGACCCTGAGTTAAATATAAAACATCGTGTGACATGTATACTTGGATAGGATATTGGAAAATGTTTGTCAATGATCCTGATTTGCCCAAAGTGTGTCTTCATCTGCCCTGTTCACCGTTGGCTCCCTAGCTATCATTACATTCGGGTGTCTTTTTATACACCTTGGGGAAACCACACAAACATTCGTCTGCCTGTATTATTATTATTGTTATTCTTATTATTATTATTATTATTATTATTATTATTATTATTATTATTATTATTATTATTATTATTATTATTATTATTATTATTATTAGTATTATCATCATCATCATCATCATCATCATCATTATTATTATTATTATTATTATCATTATTATTATTATTATTATTATATATGCACATTTGGTTCAAACATATTTTCATTTCCATAAGGATAGAACTGGCAAACAGGGCAAGGCCCTATATGTACCCCCCTTGCACATGAAAAAGGATTAAAGAATAGATGTCACGTATCACAGGCTAGGAGACAACTCACGAATAAGGAAGAACGACACAAGACAAGCCTTCTTTCACCACTGTGATATAATATCTTTGTACTTTTTTCCCTGGTCAAATTTTACTTGAAATATGTAAAGTCTTCGGAATTGTGCACATCAGCAGGCATGTTATTCAACAATCACACGACCGATGAAAGGAAAGAAGTTTTAAACAGGCTTGTTAGTGACCAAAACAGACAAATTGGTACCATGTATAACATTTTTACCTGCTTGTTTGTGTACATTTGAAGCAAAAGTGCCACTTCACACAGACACAGACACACGCACACCCTCACGCATATATATATACATATATATATATATATACATATATATATATATATATATATATATATATATATATATATATATATATATATATATATATATATATATATATATATATATATATATATTTATATATATATATATATGCATGGATGCATACATACATACATACATACATACATACATACATACATACATACATACATACATACATGCATACATGTGCATACATACAGTCCCCAAAAGCAATCAATTGGTCGCCATTAAAAGAAACAATCCAATAAAAGCAGCTTCAGTACCCCATCTCATCATTTTGATGTAACAGACTGCCAGAAAGAAATGGAGATGTAACAGATACTAGCTCAGTTACGCCTAAAAGAAGGACCAAAATTTCACATCACAAGACGCGTTCTTTGTTCAATGCAAAACTGAAATGTATCATAGTGCAGTTGTAAAATTCAATGATAGCATTTTTTTTTATACAGGTAATCAAAATGCTTTTGTTGATACTATCCATGTTTTTCGCCTGTTGGACCCCGAACATTGTGTATTCGTTCTTGCGTTCTAATGTTACGATATCACTGGGGGCCGTGCATTTTTCACTGCAAGATCTGTCAGTAGATGGACCTCTGAAACAGGCATTTATCCTGTTGTCACTCAGTAACAGTTCTGTTAATCCGATAGTTTATGCCTTTACATCCAGGTAAGTTAACATAATGCTGAAGTTGATCATATTTCTGTCGTTGGAGTCAAACTTTCAATCACATGTACCATGAATGAATCTCTGCCTACATGCATAGATCCATTTCATTTAAGTTTTATTGAAGAACACAGGCAAGTACTTTAAGATTGCGGGTATCTAAGCAAGTGTGATTAGATATACGCTTCCGTCTATCAAGCACCTCAATCACCTGTCTGGAAACTCGGGTACCACAGCCCACTAAGAATAAGTTATTATAGCATGTAGTCATTTATATCAGGCCGATAAATCATTGTCTCTCTTGAGCATGCTGGCTAGTTTTAAATACCAAAGGGTACAGTGGACATAAGTGCAGATGTTAAATCCTCGGGTGAGAGAACAAAAGGAGGAAAAGTGTTGATTACATGTTTGTGAATTTTATTATGTTGAGAGACATGTAAATTTTCTTTAGTTCATTTTCTTTCTTTTAACTATTCTTATTCTTATTCGTATTTTGCCAATGTGAATATTACTTTTCTAGACCGATACATAAATTTTGGTTCATTTTTTGTCCGTAATTTGGCAAACACTTGCAAATGCTTAAATGAAGGAATTACAAATCAGGCCCGAGGAAAATTGAAGATATCTTATATCCGGAAGAGCACTATATAATCTGATCCTGTGTTGATTATTTCATCATTAACAGGCAATTTCGAAGACGATACTTGCAAATACTGAGGTTGAGCTCCTGCGAAAAAACAAGCCGAGAGAAGAACATTGAAAAGAAAGAAACAACGACACCAACAACAGCAAAAACCTCAATAGCAGCAACCCACAATATCAGTTCTAATGTGGTATGAACAAACTCATTGCGGAAGGCACATAGTGATGCAATGTTTGAACTATGTCAAACAAAAGTAATGTGCAAGCCAACTTTCCTGCTAAACGCCACTTCGGTAGCATCATCGCCATTTCAATAAAATGAGACAGTATTAAGGAGTAGCTGCAGTTTATATATTTTGCTGTTAATATGCAAAGATTATTAGAAAGTTTGGCTGCAATAATCTTTCATTGTTTAGACTTGTCTGTTTTTCTACTTAACTTTATCTTTTGGCATCCTTCTGTTTTGATATTCAATTTTAGGCTTGCATGTTTTCTGTCAGGTTAACCCCCGCCCCCCCCCCCCTTCCCGCTCTTGGTAGCAAGCAGCGGCCGACGACACTAACATGTTTGCCTAATTGTATTTCAAATCGTGTTAAGAAAAATGTTTTAAAAACAGGTTTTTTGGAATAAATGCTAATGGCTGTATTTTTTTCTGACATGGCTAAATGTACATTAACCGATATTAAAAAATACTAAAAATTGACAGTACTTTCTCAAATGTCACAAACCTGACACATTACGTTCAGACATTGACTCAGGGTTGCCAGTGAAATAGAGCTTAATTGTATGTAGACTTTCAAAGTGAGGAGTAGGTGTCATCATGGAGTTTATTTTACATTTCTGGTGCAGGATTCCCATTGTTGCAGTCCTTGTTAGGATTATCTTTAGTTTGTACAGTTGATCTAGCTGCAACTGTTTATTTTACAATCATTGGAACTAAATATAGTGCCCCAGTTTGTTTCCACTGCAGTTATACACCGACGGGTGGTTTAATTAGGATAAACTACCAAGCTAGAACGGATACATATTGGTTCAGGGATAGGTCATATTCTTCTTATCTTAACCTGTACTATGAAAATTTAGCAATTATGGTTTGTTTGACAGGTATTCTTCTTTCATAATGACGCTCTGCATTTAGAAGCAAAACTTCACGTGTTTAGCTAATTCATCATTTGCCACGTTCATATTTATCCATTATGGTATGGGTTGTCTTTGCTGAATATTTGGCTTAGACAAGGAGCCGCTACTCAGAGAGACATGTACATATACATAACATATTCTGAGTAGTTACCTGCTGAAGACCCTTTAATCTATTTGGGCAAATACAGCCTATGTCAAAATTAATTTTACAGAAAAACGTATGCAGTATGGACAGTAGTACTTCCACATGTATATAGGTTAGACAGGGACAGATTAGCTTATGGAGAGTAAAGAGTTCGGTATGCGGAATAGGGTAATGACTATTAGGACGTGGCTGTGGACATAAAGACACAAACACTATGTATATATATATATATATATATATATATATATATATATATATATATATATATATATATATATATATATATATATATATATATATGTGTGTGTGTGTGTGTGTGTGTGTGTGTGTGTGTGTGGTTTCTTGTAGTATATTTAACTAAGGACAAAATGACATCAACTACGAACAAAAGTGACATCACAGATGAATGTCCCTCATCACCTCTGAAACCAACACATAAAATTCGTCAAAGTACGACCGTGTGGACATGTTACAAAACTCTTTTGAAAACTATTCGTTTTTCTTTTCAAAATCATGTTTCTACAATTCCTATGATCCTGATGTCCTGGACAAGTGAAGATCTAGGTCGGAACGTCACTCTTGAATATCACTTGTCCAGTGGACATCCAAATTTTCGATCGTAAATTATAATTTATTAAAGCCTAATTGCCTGAAATACTGACTGAGCCAGTGGGAAATGAGAACAAGTTCGCTTATGTAGCATGGAGACGCGCAAACACTGGCATGCTGTGGTTCTTTTCAAATAAATATATTTATATATTTCTACAATTTTTTCCAGAAATATTTGCATATGGGACAGACAATTATTCAGTATTGATTGAGACAAGCCCCCCCCCCCCCCTCCCCCCGGTGTATTCTGATTTTGTTCTGCATGATCTACGTTAGAGGGAAGAGCGCATTTTGAGAGGGACAAGTAAAAATTCAGATTCACTTGTCTAGGACAAGTGATTCCCGAAAAAAAAAATGTAAAAGCCGGAATATGTTTATTAAAGGATACGCTGCCAAAACCTGCATTTAAAAAGATTGGGGTTGTCGTCAAGGGGGCCAGGTTCGGATATTTTTCGTTTTGCAAATCTTATTGATGCTAATACGATACACACAAAGGTTATATGCATATATGTGTATTACAAATTCATAAAACCAGAACCGTCCACACAAATTTATGTAACTCAACTGGTATGTGTAATATATTAATAAGGTAAACGTGTGGGACTAAAATACTCGTCGCTGGCACGCCATGCATGAACAGTTAAAAATGCCGTCGTATATACACTACAAAAAGCAAGTCTGCTCAATAACAGTTTTTATATAATTAAATTGTGGTGAACAAAATACAACTATGTACGAATGCATGGTCTAAACTAGCACTACGCTAAAGGCTGTTATCTACAATAAATAAACTAGTTGACTTATCAATTAAAAATGGCAATTAGAGTTTGATGAAAGCTGAGTTTTACAAGTGGAGACAAGAAAGTGCACCTGGCCCCGTGATCCACCTTTTCCCGCCCTTAAGAGACGTTGCGAGGTTGTATTTTGAAATTGTAAATGAGTGTATTTCTCGTTATTACGAGATAGTTTTTTGTCTTTACGACATGGTTGCTACGAAATGAAAAAAAATCAATAAATTGAGTTACCTGCTATTACATGTAAACAGTGGCATCGAGCCAATCTGCAAAAGTGAATTTACATGTGGCACTCCCTCTGCGTGTCCCCTTTTTACTCGCAGAATTGCATTTTGGAGTGAAAATGTTTTCAAGCATGATCAGGGCCTTCAACTTTCCTGTGTCTCCAACGAGAAATCTAGCACCCATATTTTCTGAAATGTTTGGATCCATCACTTTCTAAAATGCTCACGCGCCTTGGCACAGACGAATTAAATGCAGATCAACTTTAAATTGATTTTAAACACTCAGGAGTTTTTTTCTTTTCTTCAGTATCCATGCAGTAGTGGTTCGATGGTTTCCAACTTGCCGGTCAGTCATTGATAGACTTGTGTTGAGCATTTGGTAAAAAACCCCAACCGACTGGGCCTACCTCTGTTTCCTTTTTATACACGTAATATGTCTAACTCAGGTAATATATTAACTATATGAATTATTGAACTATGCAATGCAAATAAAAAACCGGTAACATCCATGTTCTCTTTAGTGGTGTCTGCTGATCCTCTTCTGCGTGAGAAAATACATACAATCTTTCGCTATTAATTTTGTCCCCAAACTTCAATTTAATATTCTTATTGGAGTAAAGCAAACGCCCGACTGTCTTGTTCTAAAGATTGATTATGACCTAACAACAAAGATATTTATGTTTCGGAATTTTCCAACCCAAACCACTACGCCACAGTGTATCAGATAGGTGCAGATCCAAATAATAATAAAAATAGTTGAGACAACTGATCCCCAGCAAGTGTATTGGAGGTGAACGACCCTGCATCATGCTGACATATAAACAAATTTTCCCTTTAAAATACATTATTTTTATTTATTTATTTATTTATTTATTTATTTATTTATTTATTTATTTTATCATTTTTTGGGGGGGGGGGGGATAGAGGGAGCACATACCCCATTTACGTGGGCTTTTACAGACTGTGATCCGCTCAAGAGACTTTGGTTTCTCATTCGCCTGCCCAATGTTCATTTATTACTTCATAATTAAGGAAAAGTTTCTCGTACGAGATACAAATGATCATTGGATTGGTACCAAAAAGGCATCATAATGCACACCATCTCCATATTCATCAAACATATGTGACCATACCAACTATAATTGAAGTTTCAAAAACCTTTACGAATAGGCCAATTCAACACGTGGCAACATGATGTGCACAAAACAAAATAGAAACAGAAATGCTGTTTCGATAGGCATGTTTTAAAACGTCAAAAATAAAACAGTAATTTCATGTGCAGTAGTAGCATCAAAGAGTCCATATGGATATATACCATGAGACATACGGTAGTCTGCTATAGTGGGTACCTTTGTAGATCTTTTACACGCCACTCCTTGAAGTACACATATGTCACCTTGACGTTTGGAATTATAAGATTATTGTAAATGTTGTAAATTGTTAGGGTACTCCACCTGTTATTTTTCAATTTTTATGTGAGAATATAAGACTCTTACGTCTGTTCTTGTGGCTTCTCATGTGTTATACAGGGTGTGGACGCCTTTTCATTTACCACTATACTCTAGAGCATCCCATACGTGGGTTGGTTTCATGATAGCGACAATTAGTTTGTCCTAATTTAAGTTTCTCCAGCCAATACGGGATATACTGATTTGTGAAGTCTGAAATGCACCGGTATATTAATGTTTTGGTCAGATAAATATATTCCGAGTCGTATGAAGGTACCTGTCAATGCCTTTAACTTGCATATTCTTCATATTGTATCGCTTTAAACACGTCTTTGCACAAGGGAGGGTTCTTACATAAATCGTAACCATTACAATAGTTTCTTCTACCTTTGCCTGGAGGTCCGATACACTCCTACTGCTACTGGACTTGGTGTGCTGAACAATGTGCCCTCCTTTTCCAGTTACAACTGGAGTGAATTTGTTTCAGATGGAACATGAAATTGCGTGCAGTTAACAATTCATCTGAACTACTAGCATAATGGGCGATGGACGACCTACATGCTTATCATATGGAGAAAAAGACTTGTCGTAGTGCGCTGTCGACTGGAACTGCCAATCTGTGTGTGCAGATATCATAACTATTGACTTAACTCCGCCACAGGCTTGATTGAGCACAATGTGGAACAGCATTGCTTCTTCCCTACAATAAAACTTCTAGATAATACAGGGTATATAGCTTTCCGTAATCTATAATTATTTTGTCACTAAGTTAACAAACATTTCGTAAATTGTAATACAAAATAGCAAACCAACCAAGTCTTGCTCACGTTGGTCTCATATTTGTAAGAAATATTTTACATAAGTCATTTTTATGTGAGAACAGAGTTAGGTTTTGGGGGGTTTTTTTGTTTTTGTTTTTGTTTTTGTTTTTTGTTTGTTTGTTTGTTAGTTTTTTTGTTGTCGTTGTTTTTTTTTTGTCTTTTTTTTGTTTGTTTATTTTTATTTTATTTTTGAACCTAATACCCACAACTATGACAACGAGGGTAGATTTGGTCTGTCAACTTCCACTAATTTAACTCAATACTGTTATCTGCCTCCTTCATTCAGAAGTTCGTTTGTAATTACTTTGCAGATCGTGTAAAAAAATGCACTACCAAGATATGGTGTTGAAAGAATGTGGAAAGTGTAATAAAATAAGCTGGTATCTGAAAATATACATCATTTTTTCCTCATTGCTGTCCATAATGTCATATACACACATCCTTTCATGTACTCATACATACATACATACATACATACATACATACATACATACATACATACATACATACATACATACATACATATATACACACATACACACACATACCTCGAGCGCTGATTTTGGAATATGGTTTGATGGAAATTGTAACTGTCTATTCTGCAAGTCAAATTTCACAAAGAACAAAGAGTTTCACAGTAACGTTACTGACAAAAAAATTCAAATTAAGGAACCCCCGATTGGAAAATTTGGTATTATCTTCTGAATCTACCAATATCATTTATTTGTTATCCTGCATCAAATGTAAAGCACAATATGTGGGCCTAAGTACTCAATCAGTTAAAAAGAGATTCAGTGGTCATAAAACTACAATTAAAAATCACAAGTTAAACACTTTTTTATGTAACCATTTCAGTTCTGCAGAACATCCACATTTGGATTGCCGGTTACAAATTATTGATTACATAGAGCCAAATTTGTTAGACCAAGACAGTTATGTTAATACAAGGAAATTATTACAAATGGAAGATTTTTGGATCAAAACACTTAATTCAGCTTTTCCTTTGTGGACTTAATGACAGAATTTTAGGCTTCGGTGATGTTAGGAATTTGGACTTTACAACTCTTGACAGAAGTCACACACCTTTTCATAACAATCAGGCTGGTATTCAAAGAAGAAAAAGAAGTCATGGACAAAGAAAATCACGGAAAAACAGGAAATGCAGGAACATGGATACAAAAGACCTTGTCCAAAATTTACTACAGGCTTTCTCCAATGGTATTGATCAATTACATGCAGCTCTTAAAGCACTATCATTTCGAGACATAACAAGAATTAATGAATATTTGTGCCTTACTGATTCAGAACACACATTTCCGCAAATTTTTTGTGAAATTGTGTATGCTTACACAACAACTATTCGGAAACCAGATTCTAATAAGAAAAAAATTAGATCAAATGTTTTGCAGCATTCCTTTCAAACACAAAATCATTGACTCACTTAACATTCAGTCCCTTTTCAAATTGAAATTTGTTCGTAACATGATTCCCAAGGAATGCAAAATAAAAGATCCCCCCATCATTTCCTATAAATATTAGCAACAATATTGGACAAAGTATCATGAATTACAACAAATTTCTGGCTTCAATTACTCTTGAGGATATCGCAGCAAATCAAAATTGTGACTGTATGTCTAATAGTAAATATTCAAATTTTGTTGATGCACACCACAAACATGTATTTACAGGTAACTTGGATATAATACAAAATTCAGGTTTAAAAGAAATAATGAAAAAAGGTACAAAATTTCGGATATGTCCCAAGTTGAATATTAACAGTATTTTTCAGGATACATGTGATGCCCTCGACTCCTACTGTATGAAATGGGCAAAGAAAGACAAAATGGAATTTCAGAAATTTGAAGGATGGTTATCAAACTTGAAAAGAGTCTTTAGAAATAGAATTTATCGTTACAAATCCCACATTAAGAATTTCAATACGGTTAATCTAAAATAGCCTAAGGTTTCTAAAGCAGTCAAAGAACTACAAGATAGATTTGTCGTCACTAACATAGATAAGGTAGGCAACAATTTTGGGATCATCTGCAAAAAATATTATCTGGACGTTTTGAAAAAGGAACTTGGTATAAACAATATTTCAGACATAAGAGGAAATGCCGTTTATAAATTACACAAACAATACATTGATAATTTGATAGATGCACATAAAGATGAGATGAAAAGGAATTTTAATATCAAAATTTCTGAAGAGGACTCCTCTATTCCACTTTTGTTCTGGATACCCAAATTACATAAAAACCCTTTTAAATCTAGATTCATAGCTGGTGCTTCAAAATGTACTACAAAGCAATTATCAAAAGAAGTAACATTGTGTTTGACTGCAATTAGGAATCATTTTGGTAAGTACTGTAATGCAATTTCTAGAAACTGTGAAATAAATTGTGTTTGGAGTATTAACAATTCTTCAGAGTTTGTATCTAAAATCAAAGATGTAAAGGCAAAAAATATCAAATGTTTTGATTTTTCTACACTGTACACAAATCTACCCATAGATGAAGTCAAAAGTTCACTTTCAGAATTGATTAGCAAAATGTTTAAACATAATGGTAAACCATACATAAATATTAATTCATATACAAAGAAAGCATATTGGTCACACAATAAATATTTAAAAAGTAACGTTAAATCTTACACTGTTGAAACTTTGATAGATGCTACAAAATTTTTCTTGGATAATACTTTTGTTCAATGCGGACCACTGGTTTTTCAACAAATAAAAGGCATTCCAATGGGTAGCAACTGCTCCCCTTTACTGGCAGATTTATATTTAACCTGGCTTGAATTTAAGTATATGAATAAATTGATGAAAAAGGACTTTCAAATGGCTACAAAATTATCAAACGACGCAAGATATACTGATGACATTGCTTGTGTAAATGTGCAAAACTTCAATGAAATTGCTGAAGAAATTTACCCAAAAGATTTCCCTTTGGAGGGTAACAATTCAGAGGGTTTCAGAGATGTGTTTTTGGACTTGGATATTCAGGTCACTAATGACAGGTTTTGTATTAAAGTCTATCACAAAATAGATCAGTTTAACTTTGAAGTAGTTAATTATCCTTTCCCGGACAGTGATATTACGGATACTATTGGATATAATACGTTTTTGTCACAATTTTTGAGATTTGGTCGTATTTGTTCTAAATTTCAGGACTTTGCATCAATAACCAAATTTATTTACAACAAACTTGAGTCAAAAGGTTTCAAAGGTGTACTTTTGATCAAATATTTCTACAAATTTTGCTGTAAATATCCCGAGATGGTTTGAAAGTTTGGCTTCAATAATTTTAGAGATTTTAGACTTGCCTGTTTTGCTACTAAATTTTATCTTTTCACACCATTATGTTTAAACATTCACCTTTCGGACATTTTAGGCTGGCTTGTTTTCTGTTATGTAAACCCCCAGGGGCTACAGGTAGCAAGAAGCGGCCTACGACAGTTACAAGCGTGCCTAATTGTACTTTATATCTGGTTAATATTTTCATTGCATTCTCTTGACATAAATACAAAAGACTTCCATTCTTTTCTGACTTGCCCTATAATTCTACTGTTAACATCCAAAGATTATTAGAAAGTTTGGCTGCAATAATCTACAGTTTTTAGGCTTGTCTGTTTTGCTACTTAACTTTATTTTTTGGCATCTTTCTATTTTAATATTCACTATCAGACATTTTAGGCTTACATGTTTTCTGTTAGGTAAACCCCCAGGGGCTACAGGTAGCAAGAAGCGGCCTACGACAGTTGCATGTTTGCCTAATTGTACTTAAAATCCTGTTAAGAAAAATTGTTTTGATAACATGTTTTTGGCATGCTAATGACTTCCATTCTTTTCTGACATGCCTAAATGCACATTTACTCACTATTAAAAAATTACTCAAAATTGACAGTATTTTCTCAAGTGTCACAAACCTGACACATTAAGTTGACACAGGGTTGGCAGTTAAACAGAGCTTAATTGTTTGAGGAGTAGGTGTCATCATGGAGTTTGTTTTACATCTCTGGTACAGGATGTACATTGTTGCAGTCCTTGTTAGGATTTTCCTTGGTTTGTACAGGTTGTCTGGCTGCAACTGTTTATTTTACAATCACTGGGACTGAATATAATGCCCCAGCTTGTTTCCACTTCAGTTAAATATTGGCGGATGGTTTAACTAGGAAAAGCTGTCCAGCTAGAAAGGGTACATTTTGGTTCAGGGGTAAGTCAAATTGTTCTTATCTGAACCTGTACTATGAAAATTTGCTAAATATGGTTTATTTGAGAGGTTTTCTTCTTTGATATGAAGCTCTGCATTTACAAGCAAAATTTCACATATTTAGCTAATTCATCAATTTCCACGTTCATATTTATTCATTAATATGTGGGTTGCGCCGCTACTCAGAGAGAGAATTACGGGTAAAAGGCTCCGAAACATGTTGAGTAGTTACCCGCTGAAGACCTTTTAATTTATTTGGGTTGATAGAGCCTATGTCAAAATTTTACAGAGGAACGTGTGCAATATAGACAATAGTAATTCCATATATATATATATATATATATATATATATATATATATATATATATATATATATATATATGTATGTATATATATATATAGATGTATATATATGTATATATGTATATGTATATATGTATATATATATATATATATATATATATATATATATATATATATATATATATATATATATATATATATATATATATATATACAGGTTGGACAGGGACTGGTTAGCTTATGGAGAGTAAAGAGTTCGAACTGCGGAATAGGATATTGACTACTAGGAAGTGGTTCTGGGCAAAAAGACACAAATACAATACACACACACACACGCATACATACATACATACATACATACATACATACATACATACATACATACATACATACATACATACATACATACATACAAGAGCCACATTCTTTTATACTGCACAAGGAAGTGCGGCATCCAAGGACTCCTTTCCGAATGATTGAGGGGTATGTTATGCATTACTTTAGATATCTTGGGTGACAGATAGAATACTTAAAGTATTCGGCGCTATTGAAGGTGGCAAAAGTACAGGCAACTTTTGGAAATAGTAAACCTTTTGGAAACTACTATGGCTATTACAAGTATTGGAAACTATTGGACATAACAAGAGTGTATGTATTAGAAGCTTTGCATATAGTAAAATGATGGAGACTGTTGGAAACAGCATAGAAAATGGGCAACATAATGACCCATGCTCGACATATTAGTTCCGTTGATTATATGTCGGAAGTCTTTAACCCATTCCATCCTAATGACGCCTGTCCACGCTAATATCTAAATGTCGTCTACTTGTATTTTACCAAGTTAGGGATTATTTTTCTAAATTTTTTATGAAACTTGCATGGAAGGTCATTCCAAATTATATGCCTATGGTCAACAGCTTTCCTTTTCCTCCGCGTGCTTTGGGTGACTCGGTCTTTTATCAGAGTAAAATGAGTTAACCCAGAAGCATTCTTAACTTCAAGCGACGTTGAAAATTTATTGTGTCGTGTTGATTCGGGAACTTTTTTCAGTGATATACATGGAGTTTAAATACAAATGTTGATAAGCCCTACCCGACTGAAGTTTACTCTTAGTTATAGTTGAATATCGAACATTGGCAGATGGTACTGATCCAATTGATGAACTGGTCTATGCGCTACTCGATGCAAAATGAAGCATTAACTAATGTGGAGTTTACGGTACAGCATGATATCTATGCCAAGCCAGTTACTGTGTGAAGACACCAGTCTCTGATTCCAGTCCCTGCTATTCAGCTTCCTGCTGCTGTATGAAGACTCCAGTTGCTGTTTTCAGATTTCAGTTGTATTGTATTTCTGTGGGTTTTTTTTTGTCTTAAAGTTTCCAGTTGCTGTATGGAGATTTCTGTTGTTGTACAGCGACTCAAGTTGTTGTATGTAGACTCATGCTTTTGCATGGAGACTTCAGCCACTGTATGGATATTTTAGTTGCTGTATTAAGATTCCAGTGTCTGTCTGCAAATTTCAGATACTGTATGAAGATTCTCGCTGTTGTATGAAGATTCCAGTTTTTTGGAGATTTCAGTTGCTGTGTAAAGATTCCTGCTGCTGTATGAAACAATTGGTACATGAAGTTCTTGCTGCTGAAGGACCAATGTTGCTGTATGGAGATTTAAGTTGTCTGACTCAGAATTACTGCTGCTGTCAAAAGGTATTCGCTGGTGTTGATAATTGAAACTAATATCTGATTATTATTGATGTCAATTTTCTGTGAAATGTACTGAAACGCAATTATTCTTATAGTGTATGATGGAGGTGCGAAGAGTGCCAAGTGGATAATTTTTCATGTTTATTTAAATCGCGACAGACACCGACAATCAATTCTTCATTGCAGTTTATAATAATTATGATATGCACTATTGACCATTCACAAACAAAATGTTTACGAAAGAAAGAGATAGATAGAGACGGAGAGAGATAGAAAGAGGAAGAGAGAGAGAGAGAAAGAGAGAGAGAGAAAGAGAGAGAGAGAGAGAGAGAGAGAGAGATAATAGTTAATGAATACCTTGTAAAAACCAAGAACACATTAGATAAATAGATCAAAATACGTGCAATGAAGGGGGTAGTACACTGAAATAAGTGCAATTTAGCGGGTAGTATACTTTGTGACTTTTATGTAGAAATAGGAATTCATCTAATTTGTTTTCCATGCAAGACTGTCAAAAGCACAATTTTTCTGAAAAAATGTCTTAATTTAAATTCACTATTTAATTTCAGATTTAACCATTTCAATTATTCCAATTTAATTCAATTAAAATTTGCAAAATTTACATAAAATGAAAAATAGCATGTTCAAAATTAAACATACGAGTTAGCTTGTAATGTCAAATTTAAGCTAGCACCTGTGTCTAAAAAATGGTATCTCAGATTTTTTACAAAAGAGCTAAGGTATTTTTTTAATTAGATCATTGAAATTTATCAAATTTTGAAAATGTTGAATAAAAATTTAAAAAGCTTTAAAATTTGAACTAAACCCTTTATGAAAAAACTGATATACAGTTTTGTGACCAACAATGTGCTATGTCTATTTTGATCAAAATCAAATACTTATCTGGAAATGTGATTAAGCTATTTTTTGTTTATACTCAATATATATATGTATATATATATATATATATATATATATATATATATATATATATATAAAGTTATTGTATAATTTAAAAACTAATTAAGATATTTTGACTAAACAGATACAAAAAGTCTGTTGCTCTGGTTTTGCATTCATCAAGATGCCTCCTTTTACAAAATATATAGTTTTTATGGGTTCAAATGAAAATTGTAGAATAAACGATATAATATTCAACAAAAAGCAGCATTTTCTAATTTTTTTGGTTGTTAAGTGTTCTAGGCCCTTAAGATCACGACAAAATCATATTAGAACAACAACTCCATATACGTATATAAACTGAATGTAAGAGCGTATTAGCACAGAAAATTCAATCAGAGACAAAGAAGTGGAGTATTATTAATGCAATATTTAGATAAACACAAAATTGCAAACAATTAGGGTCTTTGCAAATAATGTGAATTCACAGATAGAGTGCTCTCACAGCATCTGACGGTGGTCCTCTGCCAAACGGGGTCAGGGACAACAATCATCAGAAACAGGTTACCAATAAACTGGGGAATAAAGTGCAAAGGGCGCGCAAATTTACGTGACATCTACACTGACTGGATACACTGGAGATATATGGTGCAAACCACAGCGTGCCCCCCCCCCCGTCCCCATGAGGCAGGGTTTTCACCGTGTAATATAAAACGCGCCTTGTATTGTCAACAGAACTTCCGACTGAGCCCATGTATAAAACGGGTTGTTATGATCGGGTTGGCTTCCTAAAAAGTATTTTGTTAGCGTTACCGTTCAGAGCACATTCTGGCTATCTGGCTTTACATGAAGCTACTCCGAACTAGTATGAGGCCAAAATACATGATGAGATAACCCATGATTAATAATACGGATGACACTGGTGCTTTTACACCACGATATCTATATGGTCAGCACATAAAGAGACAATTTGTCCGCTTTACGTGTATTTAATAAAACACTTTAGTATCAAACATAGAATATAAGCATAATATTATGATAACATATATACATACTTAACATACTTAATTTAATACAAAGAGAAACTTAGCAAACCTAATTCTGTAAGCCCATGTACCGCTTGAACACTATCCAGTCCGACACGGAATCATTTGGGAAAGCAGTCACACTGGCACATCATCAACTCATTGTGAACTGATGAGCAAATAAACTTTCGACTGCCCTTATATTTCCAGAAATAAGGAGATAATGTGTTGCTTCGGCTGTGTTCATATAAAGCTGTGGGAACACGTACCTGTGTCCTTCAGCTACACCTCCACATGCTCTGCAATGCTTTGTGCCGATTGTTTCTCGTCGAAGTGCCTTGTGCCCAGGGGCACGCTAAACCCGTCCCGTTGTCGGCTTCCGAGATAGTTCCTCATAACATCACAGAGACACTAATTTGTTTTATTAATTCAATTCTGTAATCGTATCGACCGGGTCGGGTGCAGCTAAATTACTTGACATAAGTATTTTGAAAACCGATCAAAAAATACTAACTTCACACGATCCATCGGTAAATTTCTACAAAAGTAATCCTATTAGCGAACACTTCCCACCTTTGCTATTTTCATACTCATAAAAATTAAAATTGTTAAAACTTCAGTTTCTGCCAACCATGAGTCCTGGACAACTTGATATCCCCATTCCACTGACATTGATGCAAAACTGAGAGTACCATACGGGAATATGTCGATACCTTCATCTTCTGGTCTTTTTGTAATTTTTGTACAGGGGAACAAAAAAATACCAGGTAAAAAGCGGCACATGCATACAATGCATAAAAAATATATCAAGCGTCATGCCAATTTTGACTATGTATGTATATGTATATATATGTATATATACACACACACACACACACACACACACACACATATATATATATATATATATATATATATATATATATATATATATATATATATATATATATATATATATATATATATATATATTGAAAATGGAAAGGATGTGGGCATGATTATTATTTATGATCAATAGGATACAGATTGTCTGTAAAAACTAATTTGGCCATCGGAATATAGCCAAGGATAAATTTCTACAATAGGCCACCGCGAATTGTGTGTCGATACATGATTAACCCTTCCAAATTCAAATAACAGAAAAGGGCTTGTCTGTAAACGTTTATCTCCCTCGATGTATTCACTCAAATTCCTCGTAACTAAACATATATTTAGAGAAAGAATTGTAGGTGATACCTATAATGACAAGATCCTGGCCAACAGATTTAGGTGACATGAGCTAGATGGAATGCAGGATCAAATTGATACAGCCTGCAAAAGTGTTGTGTTTACTAGTTTTGATCATTTGTGGGTAATGATAATTTCAAAGATAGGCACAATGGGGTCAATACAGCAATGCCATGTCATGCTAACCAGAAAAAAAACAAAACAAAACGGAGGAAAATATTTCGGTGACCAAAGAATGATTTAGAATGTTGACATCTGAAAAAATTTTGTCAAGATACCAAATGACAACACTGTCCGCACAGTCAACAAGAACGACAAGATCACATGAAGGATGTATGGATAGATATAATAAATTTGTGGATTGTGTTCTTTTAGTCAGTAAGGCATAAAAATGAAAACGATACTATATCGATTCTCTAAAACAAGGGATGAACATTTAAACTTCAGTTTCGTATGCATTGTGGTTTTCTTGACAAAGCCATTTTCCAAACAAGATTTTGGGACTGGTGTTTTCTCTCATCATCATAGTATCATATGGTTTTGACCAATTACCCAAGAAACCAGTATATTTACAAATATAGCATACCAGCTGGATGTGCACCAAACAAGAACTTGGGGTTCGGCTTTTACTGCTCCAAGAACAGATAACGGCTTGTTGACATTCTTCAGCATCTGAAATGGCTTCACAATAGGCCCGCAACATATGTAATGGAAAGAACAAACTATGTCAGTTCCTGTCAACATGGCTACTATAGGTTTCTCTTCGCCTTGGGTCCTTTACAGCATGAAGTTGGTGACATTTTTCATTATCAATGAATTGGGAGTCGACACCTTCCAATCAATGAATCTCGACACTGGTACCAGTACTAGGGGACATATACACGAACTTGAAAATAGGACAGTCCATGGTGAAGCCCTCATACTACTGGGCCTACACGATACCGACGACGATTCTATGGCCATGTGGTCAGGCATGGCCGACATGACAAGTCAAACTGCTCTTATTAATCTAACTACCTCTCCATCAATATAAACGGCAAGCGACCAAGAATTGAGCAATATTGCTGGGCAATGTACAATTAAGTCCACCGACAGGCAAACTGCTTGGGGGAGTAAAGCATTTTCACTTCCATGTCTACATGCTTGCCGCCCTATCTGTGTTCCAATATCAATAATTCCAAAGCCCTGACCTTGCAAATTGCTTTAAACGTCACATTATTGTCCTGTTTCTTTCAATTTTGTTCACAATAAAATGTTCCAATACTCGTTTTAGACATCCCCTCGGTTTCTGCTCGTAAAACAAATAGTAGCATGGTACATCCTTGAAGTTTGCATGGCCCATGGGAAATTGCCACTATCCTTGAACTATGAAAAGTGTCGTTGTCATGCACAGCGTCCTTGTTATCCGAAGGACATCTTTAAAAATAACCGCTAGATGGCAGTAATCTTCATGTACAGACTAATTGGCCTGGGCGTGATCTTGATGTTTGTTGTGTGAGTGTGATTTTTCACAGCCTTTTAGGTGGTGCAACACAATAGCAAAGTGATTAAACTTTTAACGTTGGGTTTGTGCCTGTACCCTAACCCGGCGCCCAGCAAAACTCCCACCCCTTCGACTCGGGTGTTGTGCTGGTGACGGGTTAGGGTAGAGGCACAAACCGCTAGTTGTCGGTTTTTAATTTCTCAAACTATCTGCTATTAATGAGGTCTTTTTGGATCTGATTCGTCAAATGGATTTAATAGTGAAATTAATACCAAACGGCAGCACCTGACTGCGTTAATTTGCACACATTTTACTAATTCCTTAATAAAAGCTTCTAGAAGATATGCTGTCATGTAAATGATTAAAAGAATACAACTTTGCGAATAATCACCCAGAAGTGCTGCCCGCTGGGGCGCTTTACTGATCTATTAATGTCATTCAAGTAACACCGATTCTCAGCCTAGCGCGTGTCTCTATGTTAGTACTAAGTTAACATCTTCTGGACTCCTAATTCTTGCTGGTTTCTCTAGCCGCCAATCTATTAACTATGAATAGTAACAACTAAATGGTACTAGCAGTACTGAATTCCTTCCTTATAGGGGACGCACAAGTTGGAAACAACGTACAGAACTGTCAAACACAACATACTCGCCTGTGCTACCAAGCTATTTAGAAATGGATTTTTAACAATTAGGAATAGACATACAAGGTTACACAACACATAGACAGGTGATACAGGAATTAGGGACATGATATTCAGTCCATTTGCCTCGGCTATGCTACCAGGTAAGATAAAAATGGTCTATCACAATGCAATGTATTCAAAACCACTGTGTAACAGATAAGTTGGTTAAATATGCACAATTTAGAACATGTAAAAATCCCAGTGCGTCTATGTGGAGTAATAGCATAGATGAATCAAGACATATGAACATACATCATATATAAAAATGCGCTATGGTGTGTACCATACGTAGATCTGCGAAACGACACTCTCCTTCGAACAACATGTATTTGTCACCTAGACATTAAGGAAAGCACCTTGCTTTCAACTCATATACGCATGGTTCAAATAATGCGATCTCATAATGGAGGTTGTAAGGCACGTTCTAACATAAGGAGGAAACTTTATGTGAATATTTAATGTCTTAATGTTTATATGGAGGTTCTATAGACCATACCAGCTCATGAGCTTGGTTTGCTGAATAGTTTGCTCTCCTACTTCAGTCGCAAGTGGAGCTTGTATAGGGTGGTATAGTATGATTATTTTTCTGCATGCTAATCACAATTCAAATGTACAACGAGAACCATCAAAATACCAGGATCCACACAATTATCATGTATAAAAACAGATTCCCACTGGTGGGTACTGGACCTGAATCACCAATCGGTGTTTGCATGTATTAGCGCAATAGATTTATTTGCTCATCAGGCTTGGTGGACCACAATCTGGAGTAGAGTTACTTCTCTTCCCTGATGTCATGTTTCAAATAATATTCAGTATATATTTTACTTTTCGTAACGTAATTTTAACTTATTTGTTATAAATTTTCTAAATGGTTATAAATCTGTCATCCTGTTAATAAGAAATTGCTAAGCCTGCACCGTCTTACTATCTCTGGAATTAGCAGAATAACTCTGTTTCAATTCGAAATTTGTAACACGCATCTACAATACCGAGGTCAAGTACAACTGATCATTTATAATCCGTTGCCTTTATACAGGAGTTCGTTTGTTATAACTTTGTCGATGATGTGGCAAATATACTAACAAGATGTGGTGTTAAAAGTATGTTGCAGTAGGTTAAATATGGAAAGCATTGATACTTAAAGCCTTTCAATCCCTCGCGGGTCACTTTTTTATGCTGACCTACCAAATGACGATCTCCGATACGGATTAAGCCTCAGTAGAGTCCAAAACCGTCTTTAAATTTAAGGTAACATCAGTTGTTCTGATTTTTTACCAAAAAATTCTATACTCAAATCGAATATTTCGCGTTAATCTTATTTTCAAAGGATATATTCTCCGCGTACATGTACATGGAAATCACTCAAGAGTGTGTGTGTCTCTCTGTGTGAATGTGCGTGTGTGTGTGTTTTTGTGTGTGTGTGTGTGTGTGTGTGTGTGTGTTATATTCTGACCGGATCTGGGTTCCCCCCTCCCGTCTGGGTAATCGGATTCAGTGTTACTATTGGCACCGAGTCCCACATAAGTTCGGACTCGTTTATACAGTTGAGGTCTTATAACTGGAGCTTAATTTCAGGTCTTAACTGGACAATAAGTTATTGGTTTAGGCCATGCAAGCTATACTACAAGCCGCATTTCTTTTCTCGACCAATCTGACAGATTCTGCAGCAAACTGGGTGGTTGCTAGAAACAGCGTGTACGTTGGGGCATCATTTCAGAAATACTAAATAAAACTGATATAGATTAATTCATAGAGTATGCAATGAAAAGGATTCGATTTGGTAAATATATGCATACCAGATGTTCTATTCGCCCACATGAACAATGGCGGCAACAATATGGCCGACTTTCCGCTGTAGAATTAAAGGTCATTATTTATAAAACTTCTGTGTATTAGAATTTCAACCGAGCTTTCACCTTTGTTCACTCCTATGTATATGAACATATCTGCTTTTTCCGGTTACAGCAACGCCCGTCTTTTGTTTATAGCATGGCAAGCAACTGTAGACACTCTTCCACTAGGGACACTCGAGCATGGGGTTTGGATATATCTGTTGAGTACTTTGACCAAAGTGGAAAAACCGGTATAAACCAACATCTTTATAACCATTCAACGATATTAGATTCACGCTACACCCGTGGGGAATTCAAATACGTTTCAACTTTATCATTACATCCCTTTGACTATGCTGTGTTGTTCTCCTGACCAATTCCAATGCAGTCCCACAATAGGCCAAACTTGAATTTTTTTGCAATTTGTTTCTTGGTCAATGCTGTGGTCATCAGACTTCACCTGCGTGAACTTGGACAGCTCGCTGGTAACCAATCTTGTAGCATGGTACCCACTTACAGCAGCTAGCAGTGCAGTTTTGAAATGTGGGTCAAGAGTAATTGAACATACGTGAACAACTGTTTCTTAAACTATTTGTTTCATGTACCAATGCCATCTAATAGTTGTTTTTTTTTTTTTTTTGAAACCACTAACACCTGCATCGTTAGGTTTTGGTTCGAACTTTGCGCAAAATGTATAATTAAACCATGCTTGCATTAATCCATTGGCATTGGACCCGTCTAGAGTAGCTTGTGCAACAGGTCATAGCATTTCTATAGCTTAGGATATAATCGCCTGTCAGAGACAATAAGATTTAAATTTTGATTGTCAATTTAGTCCTGGGCAAGAGGATGGGTTTTTGTGTTGTCCTACAAACTCTGGAGCATACAAAATAATGAATTCCATCGAGCATATAGGATCTTTAATAGGTCTAATTTTATCTTTGCGAAAACCCAGCGGTTTTTTAAATACAAGACGCAAATATGGGCGGGGGATTTGCGGCAAACAGTTCTTTTACCTATTAAAAACAAATTGATCAGATAACATCACCCACTTCTAATTGTAGAGCGTGTAACAAAAGCTCAGGTATCAGGTCACATGCTTGCACATTGTCAGCTGCATTGTGTCTAGCAGTAGCTACAACTTCTCAATCTCTATCCAAATCATCTGATAATTGAAATCCTTTGTCAAATATGATTTCGCCAATGTGTGAATCACTCAAACGTGAATTTTTCAAGGCAACAGATCGATGCTGCCATTGTCAATCAATATTTATTGAGTTGTCAAATGCATGTCCATTTCGGTTGTCACAGGTATCTGCATGTTCAATGTAATGGTTGTTGCCTCCGCTGTACAGCGCTCTGCATTTATTACACCTCTCATATTTATGTACATGTTTGGAATGACATATATGCTAAAATGGAAAGCAGAGGGTATTGAATATTCAGGCAAATCAAAGTCAATGAGATCTCTAAAACTCTCACACTCAATTATAATGAAATGGCGACATCTTTTACAATTACATTAGCATTGAAACTTGTGACTTCCTGGGCTTTTGCTTCTTGTAATCCCCAGATTCTTTTTAACTGGAACAGTTCTGTCACCATACATTTGGTAGGCTGGGACTATGGGTATATAGATCTTTTACAGACTGTGCCTGGCGTTATGGTGAGTTCCCGGGCTCTGATTTCACACACTCCAAGTGTTTTCCCTTCAAGTGCTTCCATAGGCTGGAACTGCTTCATCGTTCAGGTTTAATGCCTACAATGACACATTTATCATAAAATTTACTTCAGAATGATATTTGAACCTCGCACAAAACACAATTGAATTTCAAATGATTTATCATTAGTTGGCGATAAGGTCACCGCGAAAAGTGTTCATCCAGGTACTCACTTCTTGACATATATACCCCACATGTGCACATTTCTCTTGGGACGGATTCTCTTCATCTATGGTGAAATGTGTTCTTGTGCATAATTTCTTAAATCTGGAAGTTTCAGGAATTGGCATTGTAGTATATTGAGACATAGATCTAGAGAGTTAATATTTTGTAAGCATATGCATTGGGGTTTATTTCAAATTCTATTTTAATCCTGTCTGAGTCAGGTGAATTGCGCCATTACCATGACTAGCGTCCAGTCAGATAATAATCGTGCAAATTAAAGCATGACTCTTATCATGAACGACATTGACAGGCAAAAGTCAAGAAACTTGGACAATTAAAGTGTTTTATTTTTATTATCAACCATGGGTGGTATCAAATTCGAAAAATACTGCCTACAATGAACCGAGTCTGTGCCAAACTCCTTTGTCTGGGAACGGTCAAGGTGTAATATATATAGCATAACTATGACTGTTGTCCAGAACCACAGTAACGAGTTCAGCAAAGCAAATAATCTTTTGGGTGCATTGTGGCAATTTAACAGTGCTAGCAACATAACGTATGTTATCTTTATTAAAAAATTACATAATAATAACAACTGTTCTTTGCAACCACCACTGAAAAAAAAAAAAAAAAAAACTTTAAAAGGAACAGTGTCTATGTTCCTATCACATAAATCAGGTTCATAAGTGGTTGAAGGTTAACATACACATACCAAAGTAAATAAAATATCTGGCGCTATTACCACATTCAAACTATACACTTTAATATTGTTGTACGAGTAACTAACTTTAAGTTGTACCCAGTGACTTTTGAGATAATTGGTGGTGGTAATGGTCCAATCTGCCAGGTTCGTTTTCACAGAGAGAGGAAACACACATCCACACCCACCTCACAAATCACCAGTGAAAATGCCAGTCGACTCTACACCATCACAGCACAGGTCAGCTTTGGATGGATTGGAAGCCACGTCTTGCATTACAATGTGTACTGCAGCATCTTCTAACCCACTGTGTTGATTGAAATAGGCCCCATAAGAAGTGGTCACATGTTTGTGCATGGTGTACAGCTGTTTGTCCGCCACCAAAGTCAATAGCTCCCGAAGTGTTCTCTGAAATTTTGTGTACAGGAACTTTACGACGGCTCACATTAACCTGACCCAGGTAGCAAGTTGGTGATCACCAAACAGTGAGCCAGTGCTTTGGTGCTTCCCTACATGTCTGTGGTATTTTCTGCATCAGGCCCCTACCTCTTGTACTCCAGCGGCCATATTGAAAATAAATTTTAGTCTAATGTGAAATTTAGCATCACAATTAAAATCCACTTTTCTTGATCCCACATGTCCTGATACCGGGTCGCATTAACGCTTTTACTGTGAACCAATCTCTTTATTGGCTATTGTGCAAAGCATATCATCAACAAATAAGGATTATGGCTTAATCTTAATTTTATCCACATAAAAAAGATGAGGTACTGGATTAAACTTAGATTAATTTAATAAAATGAAACTCTGGTTCATATATTAGGCCTAGGATTAAGTGGGTCCAAGGTGCAGCAATTAAATTTCAGGATCAGATTCAGAGTCAGAGTCAGAATCAAATCAAATTCTTTCTGAATATGGCCACTGTGGACCAGCAAGCTGTCTGTTTGCATTCCCTCCCTACCATCTCATCGTGGAAAGGAACTAATCTTCCTTTTGGTATCATGCTGTAACGACATCTCCGCAGATTTGATTCCTGATGTGTCACTGCCCTCGATCATTTCAAGCAGAAACCAACTAGTCGCGTCCATGCTTACCGTACAAAAGTGCAGTAAATTAAAAGAATTATGCAAAAACTACAAATATACAATCTGTACAGTCCTCCCCGATCCCACAGTAGTCCTGCAGGCAAGGGAGATGGGGGGGGGGGGATCTGCAGTACCCTCATATCGAGCGTAATCATCTGGAAAGATGAGCCTTATTTAATTTATAACCAAAAATATTATATTTAACCAAACAGCTACATGTTCTGTACTATTTTCCACATTCTTCGCAAGAAGAACGCAGTTTTTCAAGTCACAAAAAAAAAGTATTGAGACATTTTTGTGCTGTGCTGACTTTTATGTATAAAATTACATAGTCTTATGTTTGGAATTAAGTCATGGTTACTGCGCTTCACTATTTATGCATCAATATCAAAATAAGGGCTCAATAGTCAAAGTCCTATCTGCATTTGTGTTCCAGTTATTAGACGGACTGTTAAAGACATGAAAATGGTCCTGTGGTTTTGGCAATAAAATAGAAGTTCCTTATGTTCTCTGTAAATCTGGCCCACATAGGCTATAAACAGCATCCTGGCCCAAATAAACTACTCAAAACTTTTAGCTCTCCACTCATTTACTAGTATATAATTAAATAATGAACCAATATTTTGGAATTTCAGTATCATATATTTTATCTTCATACTCATGGTACAGCGTTAACCGAAAAATGACCATCTTGTTAATTATTTAATTATATACAAATAGCCAAGTGGAGAGTTATAAGTCTTGAGTAGTTAAGTTTGCAAGTTATATAGTGAACAGTAAAGCTCAGTACGTCGACCTGTGACTTTGAAAATGATATCAGGGCCACCCATGTACTGTGAACCTGTGTCCCTTATGAGCAGTCAAGCTTCGATACAATTTCTAAGCAACTGACTTCCCTAATCCAAGGAAGAAAAATATTTTAATCTGAGAATATTAAATCCATGGAAATTAAAAGGTCTTTAGAAAATAATCACTCGATAATAACTTCGATAAATGTCTGTCCAAAGTATATTCCACGAAGCAGAATTGTTTACTGGATAGTTAGAATATTTGAAATCCCAATTCAACCCCCCACCCCCTTGACCCACATAGTAATGAGTAATCATTTATGTGTTTATTAGGGGATAGATACCAGAAATGAAATGTTTCTTTAACATAAGTAATCCATAATAGTGCCATGTATTGACCAATTTTGTTTAATCTTTCCTAACGTTTTAGTACAGTCTGCAGCATGATGCTTTTAGAAATGAAGTTATAAATAGCAAAAACACAAAAGAACCGCTCTGACAGACAAAAAAAATTTAACAAATTCACATACAAGTAGAAAATCTCAATTTGAACATCATTGGTTTAAAGCATAGCTCCTTCACGTTGACTGCTTAACTGCTAAAATCCGGCAATCAGCCTTTTGGAAACTTGTTGGCATCATACTAATAGCCTTTTCACCGCATGTTCAGGTGGTGGTATAATCAATGTAGTTTTTTCATGATAGCAAGATGAATCAAATATAACGTACATACGTTTGCAATCTCCATGTAATTTTAATGAATATATTTCTCATGTTGTCAACATTACCTATTCCCCAACACATTTATTTTAATTGATATTGAGTTACAAAGCAATAATGCTAAATTTGTACTGTTGGTAGTATTGTAAAGATTTGACAATTTATATATATATATATATATATATATATATATATATATTTATATATATATGTATATATATATATATATATATATATATATATATATATATATATATATATATATATATATATATATATATATACATATATATATACACACATATATATATATATATATATATATATATATAGTTTAAATCACTGCTTAATTCCCATAACTTTTTTTTAAGATTAGTGTTTTTTAACTTCAAATGTTTCGTAAATAGATTTTAACGCTAAACAGTTGAAACAAAACCCTTGTTTTAAGCAGACACGGAAGCCTCTCACATCAACAAATTGTGATATTTTCAGTTAACAGATATTAGCCTATCTGAAGCAAAATATGCTCTCAAACGAAATAAAAAAAGTGGATTTAATCACTCATGTCTTCCATATATATATATTGCAGGTAAAGAATGATTGATGCTACCTAATGTTCTTGACTTTGGGGAAAGATGCAGCTTTATAGGAGTATATATGACATATTAAAGATATATGTCACTAGGTCGTTGTATTATAAATGTGTGAATTTCAATCAGGGCATTCTAGACATTGTGAACCAAAGTCTGAAAAATGGACTTTATAATCGACGACCTCTTGACCTATTTATATATTTCACAAAAATGGACTCTTCCTTTTAATTATCTTTTCTGAAAACAAGTAGCAGACCATCAAAATACTAGCATGTTTTCATTGTCATTTGGTATCCGAAATGACAACATACTGCATCGTCGATTTGCATTTTGCACCGAGATCAGACGTTCCACCATATGCCTGTGACTTACAGAGTCTTGAAGCTTGTTCCTTGCCAGTTCAACAAACACAATGTCGTCTGAATTGACATGATCATACCAGATTTATATTCTTTGTAAACCAACTGTTATACCATACAGTGGTGGCCGCTATATGAAATATACTCACGGATGGTCACACGTGTCTGCATGGTTCCCATCGTGGCGTTTAGAAGCGATCTGTGTTGTAGATTCGTGGGTCAGGTGGGTGTTAGCTTATCGGGGTTATACTTTCAATAAATAAGGTTCTTCTGCAATGTTGGGAGCAAGTAATAAAGTTAAAGTGTAAATGATAAAATGAAAACCGGGCCCAGATGTACTTTACTGCTACATTATTAGCTACATAGGAGTGTACTATGCATATTTTTATATTCAGTACATTTTTTGCGCACATATGTA
The DNA here is from genome assembly GCA_964020975.1 of Hermodice carunculata. Taxonomy (NCBI): domain Eukaryota; kingdom Metazoa; phylum Annelida; class Polychaeta; order Eunicida; family Amphinomidae; genus Hermodice; species Hermodice carunculata. The sequence continues at coordinate 37,552,557 of OZ026626.1, forward strand.
CATCCCAAAAGGTGCTATGAAAGTCACGTTATTTTTGTATATATATATATGGGTCTTACACGTTCAGATTTGAGAAACACTTACCCAGCACATTTTGTGCACAGGGAAGGCATATTATGTAGTGCAATAAGCTCTGGTCTGTGCACAGAAAATGTGTTGTAATATTTTGAAGCAGTATGCTCAGGACATGTACTCAACAAATGCACAAATACACCTGGAAATCATTCGTCTCACCCCCGTTTGTATATGTGGATGTTACTATTGTTGTCTTTAATTACCTAGGTTCGTCTATTTCACAACAAGGGAATTCCTGTTCACTACTGAATACTCAACATCTACCTGCTTAATAGAAAATGAGTACTATAGGAAATGAACAATTTTGCGTAAAGTTATACATTGGAAAATATATAAAAACTGGAAGCTTAGCATCTTAACACAATAGGGTAATCTATATTACATATCTTTGCCCGTCAGACGGCATCTGCAAGTGGAGAGGTGAATTTTGCCCAGGATTATACATTGGAAAATATATGAAACCTTGGAAGCTTAGTATCTTAACATTATGGGGTAGTTTATACTATATATCTTTGCTCATCAGACTGCGTCTGCAAGTGGAGAGGTACTAAAACACTGGTTGCGAAAATATTGTATTCCTCAGCGAAAGATACCTGGCGTTGGGCTTATTTCGAGCAGTTATTTTGAACCCACATTTCCCTTGGCAACAGGAATGTGCATATAAAACAATATGGGCAAGTGAGGAGGTGCAGCAAAAACTGGTTGCAAAAATATTGTGCTCCTCAGCTTAAGATACCTGGGTTTGGGCTCATTTAGCACGGTGTTTTTCACCACCACCCCCCCCCCCCCTCCCATTTCTCTTGAGAGCACCAATCCTTTACTGACCCACTCTTCAAACAACATCAAGGAACTCAACATAATTGTCATTATCTGATTATTACATGAATAGAGAAACACTGGTAAAGTATAAAAGTGTTTCATATATATATATATATATATATATATATATATATATATATATATATATATATATATATATATATATATATATATATATATATATATATATATAAGGTTTCTTGTAGTATATTTAGCTAACGACGAAATGACATCAACTAGGAACAGAGGTGCCATTACAGATGAATGTCTCTCATCGCTTCTGAAACCAACACATAAAATTGGTCAAAATACGACCGTATGGACATGTTACAAAACACGTTTCTTTAGACAACTTTTTGTTTTTTCTTTTCAAAATCAGGCTTCTACAATTCTTATGAACCTGTTGTCCCGGACAAGTGGATATCAATGTTGAAAAATGACTTTGGAATATCACTTGTCCAGTGTCCATCCAAAATTAGGATCGTAAATAATAATTTATTAAAGCCTAATTGCCTGAAACACTGACTGGGCCATTGGGAAATGCAAACAAGTTAGCTGGTGTAGCTTGGAGAAGCGCAAACATTGGCAAGCTGTGGTTCTCTTCAAAAATATATTTGTATATGTCTACAACTTTTTCCAGAAATATTTGCATATGGGACAGACAATTATGCAATATTGGTTGAGCCCCCCCCCCCCCCCCGTGATTTTGTATTTGTAATGCATGATCTACGTTAGAGGGACGAGTGCATTTTGAGAAGAACAAGTGAAAATTCCGATTCCCTTGTCCTATGGACAAGTGATTCTGGGAAAAATGTAGAAGCCGAAAAATGTGTATTAAAAGATACGCTACCAACACCTGCATTTAAAAAGATTAGGGTTGTCGTCAAGGGGGCAAGGTTGCGATGTTTTTCGTTCTGCAAATCTTACTGATGCTAATACGATGCCCACAAAGGTTATATGCATATATATGTATCACTAATTCAAAAAACCAGAACCGTCCGCACAAATTTATGTAACTAAACTGAAATGTGTAATATATGACCGAGGGAGCACGTACCCCATCTGCGTGGGCCATTACAGATTGTGGTCCGCTGATAATACTATGGTTTCTCATTTGCCAGCCCAGTTTTCATTTATTACTTCACAATTAAGGAGAAGTTTTTCCTACGAGATAAGAATGAACATTGGATTGGCACTAAAAAGCCATTGTAATGCACACAATCTCCATATTCGGTAAACGTATGTGAACATACCAACGACCATTGAGGTTTCAAAAACCTGTATGCATAGGCCAATTCAACCCTTTTTGAAACACAGACTGGTGATCAGCTATTTCAAAAATTGTCCATGGCAACATGATGTGCGCAAAACAAAATAGAAACAGGAATGCTGTTTAAATAGACATGCTTTCAAACGTTAAAATAAAACAGTAATTATATGCGCAGTAATGGCATAAAAGAGTCCACATAGATATACACCATGAGACACACGGTAGTCTACCATAGTGGGTACCTTTGTAGATCTGTTACAGGCCACTCCTAGAAATACGTGTGTGACATTTTGAATTATTAAATAATTTTAACTATTTTAAATTGTTAGGGTACTCCACCTGCTATTTATCAAGTTTTATGTGAGAATATGAGACTCTGGCTTCACGTCTGTTCCTCTGGCGTCTTATGAGTTACACGGGGTGTATACATTTATTCATTTGCCACCATACTGTAGAGCATCACATACGTGGGTCGCATACTCTTCATATTGTATCGCTTTAAACACGTCTTTGCACAAGGGACGGTTCTTACATAAATCATAATCATTACAGTAGTATTTTCTACCTTTGCCTGGAGGTCCAATACACTCCTACTGCTACTGGACTTGGTGTGCTGAACAATGTGCCCTCCTTTTCCAGTTACAACTGAAGAGAATTTGTTTCAGATGGAACATGAAACTCCTTGTAGATAACAATTCATCTGAACTACTAGCATAATGGGCAATGCAACGACCTACATGCTTATCATACATAGAAAGCAACTTGTCCTAGCGCACTGTCGACTGGAACTGCCAATCTCGGTGTGCAGGTATTATAACTATTGACTTACCTCCGACATAGGCTTGATTGAGCACAATGTGGAACAACATCGCTTCATCCCTATAATGAAACGTCTAGATAAAACAGGGTATATAGATTTCCGTAATCCGTAATTTTGTCACTAAGTTTACATACATTTCGAACATTGTAAAGCAAAATAGTAAACCTACCAAGTCTTGCTCACGTTGGTCTCGTATTTATACGAATTATTTTACATAAATTATTATTCATGTGAGGACAAATTTTTGTTTTTTGTTTTGTTTTTGTTTTCGTTTTTTTGTTTTTGTTTTAGTTTGTTTGTTTTTGTTTTTGTTTTTTTGTTTGTTTGTTTGTTTTTTTTTGTTTTCTTTTGTTTTTTGTTTTTTTTTTCTTTTTGATTTTTTTGTTTTTGTTTTTGTTTTTGTTTTTTTTTTGTTTTTAACCTAATACCCACAACTGCGACAACGAGGGAAGATTTGGTCTCTCTACTTCCATTTATATTACTAAATACTGTTGTTTGTCTCCTTCATTCAGATGTTCGTTTGTAATTACTTTGCAGATCGTGTGAAAAATGCGCTACCAAGATATGGTGTTGAAAGCATGTTGAAAGCGTAATTCAATAAGCAAAGCATCGAAATCGACAGCCTTGTACTCCCGTCTGGGTCATTACAATCATATGCATGTCCACTTTGTGTGAACTCTGGTATTTAAAATATACATCATTTTTTCCACCTAGCTGTCCATAATGTCATATACATACATCCGTCCATGCATGCCTGTATACATACATACATACATACATACATACATACATACATACATACATACATACATACAAGCAGCCGCATTGATTGTGGCCGTATTATCACCTGTGAAAACCATTCCAAAGGGGCACAACTGAGCACTGCTAAATTTGAAATCATGACTATGTCCTCTCTCTGGAAGTGACAGAAGGGGCTATTCTTGCTTCAGTTTTGTGTCCCTTCCTCCGTATGAGATGGGAATAAGGTGGATAATTCGTTAATTTGGATGCAATATCATCCGGCTTGCGTCAGCGTCCCTTTACAGTTCAACCTCAAAATGGTGTCTCTTGAGGGTGCGATGTCGGTGGTGTGTGTGTGGGTGTATGTGTGTTTGGGGTTGCTTAGATTGTTTTGAAGACGTACATTCTTTGGTAATATCTTTTTGTTTCTCACAGTGACTCCTGCCTTTCATGCTCAAAATAGCTATTCTTTACCTCACGATTTCTGGCATCTTTATGCAGTAATTACGCTGCACAATGTAAGGGTAATAATGTAGAATCGGGCATGTAAACAAGCCCCTCTATCCTATTCACAGGCCACGTTCTTTTATACCTCACAAGGAAGTGCAGCATCCAAGGACCCCTTTCCGAATGAGTGAGGGGTATGTTGTGCCTTACTTTGGATAGCTTGCGTGACAGATAGAATACTAAAAGTATTAGCAGCCATTGTAGATGGCAAAAGTTACAGACAACTATTGGAAATAGTAAACCTATTGGAAACTGTTGTGGTTATTACAAGTATTGGAAGCTATTGGAGATAAAAAGACGTGTGTATTTGAAGCTTTGCAAATAGTAAAATGAAGGAGACTGTTGGAAACAGCATAGCAAATGGGTAACATAATGACTCATGCTTCACAAACCGGAAGTCTTTAACCCATTCCACCCTAATGACCCTTTTTCCCGCTGATATCTGAATGTCGTCTGCTTATTGTATTATACCAAGTTAAGGATTATTTTTCAAAATTTTTGGATGAAATATGCAAAGAATGTCATTCCAAATTATATGCCCATGGTCAACAGCTTTTCTTTTCGTTTGCTTGCTGTGGGCGCATTGTACCCAGAGCATGCCAAGGAAAGCTGTTGACTCGGTCTTCCATCAGAGTAAAATGAGTTAACCCAGAAGTATTCTTAACTTCCAGTGACTTTGAGAAATATTGTGCCGTGTTGATGTGGGAACTTTGAACTGTTCAGTGATATACATGGTGTTTAAATATAGATGTTGATAAGCCCTACTCGACAGAAGTTTACTCTCAGTTTTGGTTGAGTACCGAATATTGGCCGATGGTACTGACCCCATTGTTTAACTGGTCCGTGCGCTACTCGATGCAGCAAATGAAGCATTAACTAATGCTGAGTTTACGGTACAGCGTGACATCCAAGGCAAGCGAGTTTCTTAGTGAAGTCTCTGATTCAAGGCCCTGCTATTCAGCTTCCTGCTGCTGTATGAAGACCCCAGTCGCTGTTTTCAGATTTTAGTTGTATTATATTGGTGTATTTTTGATTTAAAGGGTTCCAGTTGCTGTATGAAGATTTCTCTTGTTGTACAAAGACTCAAGTTACTGTGTGAAGACTCATGCTTTTGCATGGAGACTTCAGCCGTTGTATGGATATTTTAATTGCTGTGTTAATATTCCAGTTCCTGTCTTAAAAAAATTAAATACTGTATGAAGATTCTTGCTGTTGTATGAAGACCGCAGTTCTATGGAGATTTCAGTGTAAAGATTCTTGTTGCTGTATGAAACAATTAGTACATTAAATTCATGCTGCCGAATGAAGCTATGTTGCTGTATGGAGATTTAAGCTGTATGACTAAGGATTACTGCTGCAGTCAAAGGTTACCGCTGGTGTTGATAATTGTTATATATATCTGATTATTATTGATGCAATTTTCTGTGAAATGTAATGAAAAACAATTATGCCTATAGTGTATGGGGGTACAAGGATTGCCAGGTGGATACTGTTTCATGTTTGTTTAAATCGCGAGAGACGCCGACAATCAATTCTTCATTGTATTTCTTAACAGAAATCAGACCTTTTCATAATAATCAGGCTGGTATTCAAAAAAGAAGAAGTCATGGACAAAAATAATCACGGAAAAACAGGAAATGTAGGAACGTGGATACAAAAGACCTTGTCCAGAAATTACTACAGGCTTTCTCCAGTGGCATTGATCAATTACATACAGCTATTAAAGCACTTTCATTTCGAGACATAACAAGAATAAATGAATATTTGCGTCTTACTGATTCAGAACACACATTTCCGCGAAATTGTTGTGAAATTGTGTATGCGTACACAACAACTATTCGAAAACCAGATTCTAATAAAAAAAAAATAGATCAAATGTTTTGCAGCATTCCTTTCAAACACAAAATCATCGACTCACTTAACATTCAGTCCCTTTTCAAATTGAAATTTGTTCGTAACATGATTCCCAAGGAGTGCAAGATAAAAGATCCCCCCATCATTTCCTATAAATATGGCAACAATATTGGACAAAGTATCATGAATTACAAATAATTTCTGGCTTCAATTACTCTCGAGGATATCGCATCAAATCAAAATTATGACTGTATTTCTAATAGTAAATATTCTAATTTTGTTGATGCACACCACAAACATGTATTTACAGGTAATTGGATATAATACAGAATTCAGGTTTAAAAGAAATGAAGAAAAAAGGTGCAAAATTTCGGATATGTCCCAAGTTGAATATTGACAGTATTTTTCAGGATACATGTGATGCACTTGATTCCTACTGTATGAAATGGGCAAAAAAAGAAAAAATGGAATTTCAGAAATTTGAAGGATGGTTATCAAGCTTGAAAAGAGTCTTTAGGAATAGAATTTATGGTTACAAATCCCACATTAAGAATTTCAATACGGTTAATCTAAAACACCCTAAAGTTTCTTAAGCTGTCAAAGAACTACAAGATAGATTTGTAGTCACTAACATAGATAAGGCAGGTAACAATTTTCGGATCATCTGCGAAAAATATTATCTGGATGTTTTGAAAAAGGAACTTGGTTTAAACAATATTTCAGACATAAGAGGAAATGATGTTTATAAATTACACAAACAATCCATTGGTAATTTGATAGATACACATAAAGATGAGATGAAAAGCAATTTAAATATCAAAATTTCTAAAGAGGACTCCTCTATTCCACTTCTGTTCTGGATACACAAATTAAAAAAAAAAAAAAACCTTTTAAATCTAGATTCATAGCTGGTGCTTCTAAATGTACTACAAAGCAATTATCAAAAGAAGTAACATTGTGTTTGACTGCAATTAGGAATCATTTTCGTAAATACTGTAATGCAATTTCTAGAAACTGTGATATAAATTGTTATGGCGTATTAACAATCCTTCCGAGTTTGTATCTAAAACCAAAGATGTTAAGGTAAAAAATATCAAATATTTTGATTTTTCTACATTTTACACAAATCTACCCATAGATGAAGTCAAAAATTCACTTTCAGAATTAATTAGCAAAATGTTTAAACATAATGGTAAACCATACATAAATATTAATTCAGATACAAAGAAAGCATATTGGTCACACAATAAATATTAAAAAAAGTAACGTGAAATCTTACAATGTTGAAACTTCGATAGATGCTATAAAATTTCTCTTGGATAATACTTTTGTTCAATGCGGACCATTGGTTTTTCAGCAAATAAAAGTCATTCCAATGGGTTGCAACTGCTCCACTTTACTGGCAGATTTAAATTTAACCTAGCTTGAATTTCAGTATATTAATAAATTGCTGAAAAAGAACTTTCAAATGGCTATAAAATTATCAACCAACACAAGATATATTGATTACATTGCTTGCGTAAATGTAAAAAAATTCAGTGAAATTGCTAAAGAAATTTACCCAAAAGATATCCCTTTGGAGGGTTAATACCGGATTGTTTCAGTGATGTGTTTTTTGGACTTGGATATTCAGGTCATAAATGACAGGTTTTGTATTAAAGTCTATCACAAAATAGATGAGTTAAACTTTGAAGTGGTTAATTATCCTTTCCCGGACAGTAATATTTCGCAAACTATTGATTATAATACGTGTTTGCCACATATTTTGAGATTTGGTCGTATTCGTTCTAAATTTCAGGACTTCGCAGCTAGAACCAAATTTATTTACAATAAAATTGAGTCAAGAGGATTCAAAGATGTACTTTTGATCAAATATTTCTACAAATTTTGCTGTAAATATCCCGAGATGGTTAAAAAGTTTGGCTTCAATAATTTTAGAGATTTTAGACTTGCCTGTTTTGCTACTTAATTTTACCTTTTGGCATCATTCTGTTTTAATGTTCACCTTTCAGACATTTTAGGCTAGCTTGTTTTCTGTTAGTTCAAACCCCCAGGGGCTATAGGTAGCAAGCAGCTACTGACGACAGTTTCAAGCTTGCCTAATTGTACTCAAAATCCTGTTAAGAAAAATTGTTTTGATAACATGTTTTTGACGTAAAGGCTACTGACTTTCATTCTTTTCTGACATGCCTAAATGCACATTTACTCAAAATTGACAGTATTTTCTCAAATGTCACAAACCTGACACATTAAGCTGATACATTGACTCAGGGTTGACAGTTAAATGGAGCTTAATCGTTTGAGGGGTTTGTTTTACATTTCTGGTGCAGGATGTCCATTGTTGCAGTCCTTGTTGGGATTTCCCTTGGTTTGTCCAGGTGGTCTAGTCGCAACTGTTTATTTTACTATCACTGGGACTGAATAAAAGGCCCCAGCTTGTTTCCACTTCAGTTATACACTGGCGGGTGGTTTAACTAGGACAAGCTTTCCACCTAGAAAGGGTACATATTGGTTCAGGGGTAAGTCAAATTGTTCTTATCTGAACCTGTACTATATACAAATTAAGCAATTATGGTTTGTTTGACAGGTATTCCTCTTTCACAATAAAGCTCTGCATTTATAAGCAAATTTGGCGTATTCATCATATGCCACGTTCTTATTTCTTAATTATTATGTGGGTTGTCTTTGCTGAATATTTGGCTTAGACAAAGAGCTGCTACTCAGAGATACATATACGGGTAATATACAAATTTAGTAATTATGGTTTGTTTGACAGGTGTTCTTCTTTGAAGTGAAGCTCTGCATTTATAAGCAAAACTTCACGTATTTAGCTAATTCATCATTTGCCACGTTCATATTTATTGCTTATTGTGTGGGTTGTCTTTGCTGAATATTTAGCTTAGACAAGGAGACGCTACTCAGAGAGACATGTACGGGTAAAAGGCTCCGAAACATGTTGAGTAGTTACCCGCTGAAGACCCTTCAATTTATTTGGGCTGATACAGCCTATGTCAAAATTTTACAGAGGAACGTGTGCAATATGGACAATAGTAATTCCATATGTATATAGGTTAGACAGGGACAGGTTAGCTTATGCAGGGTAAAGAGTTCGGACTGCGAAATAGGATATTGACTACTAGGAAGTGGTTCTGGGCAAAAAGACACAAATACAATACTAATTATGATATGCACTATCGATCATTCACAAATCAAATGTTTATGAGAGAGAGAGAGAGAGAGAGAGAGAGAGAGAGAGAGAGAGAAACAGACAGACAGACAGACAGACAGGCAGGCAGAGAAAGAGAAAAGGCGAGAAAGATAATAGTTAATGAAAACCTTGTAAAAACCAAGAAAACATTAGATAAAGAGATCGAAATACGTGCAATTGAGGGGCCGGTACACTTTGTGACTTTTATGTAGAAATAGGTAATAATTTCATTCGTTTTTCATGCAAGACTGTTAAAAGCATTTATTTTCTGAAAAAAAAAATGTTTTAATGTTAATTCACTATTGAATTTCAGATTTAACGATTTCAATTTTTTCAATTTAATTCTAATTCAAATTTGCAAAATTTACATAAAATGAACAAAAACATGTTCAAAAGTAAACATACAAGTTAGCTTGTAATATAAAATTAAAGCTAGCACCTGTGTCTAAAAAACTGTACCTCAGATTCTTGAAAAGAGCTTAAGTAATTTTTATTGATCATTGAAATTTTGTTAATATTTTGAAAAAGTTGAAAAAAATTGAAACAGCTTTAAAATTTGAACTAAACCCTTTATGGAAAAAATTGATATTGGGTTTGCAACCAACAGTGTGCTCTGTCTATTTTGATCAAAACCAAATGTTTATCTGGAAATGTGTTTGAGCTAGTTTTTGTTTATACTCAAAATATAAAAACAATAATTGTATAATTGAAAAACTGATAAAGATTTTTTGACAACAGATAAAAAAAAATCTGTTGCTGGTTTTACATTTATCAAGGTGTCTTCTTTTACAAAAGATATAGTTTATATGGGTTCAAATGAAAATTGTAGAATAAACGATATATTATTCAACAAAAACTAGCATTTTCTAATTTTATTGTTATAAAGTGTTCTAGGCCATTAAGATTATGACAAATTCATATAAAACAACAACTACATATACATATATAAACTGAATGTAAGGGCGTATTAGCATAGTAAATTCAATCACAGACAAAGAAGTGGACAATAATTTATATCATATTAAGATAAACACAAAATTGGGCACAATTAGGGTGTCTACAAATAATGTGAATAAGGAGATTGAGTGTTCTCACCACATCTGACGGGGGTCCTGCGCGAAACGGGGTCAGGGACAAAAATCATCTCAAACAGGTTACCAATAAACTGGGGAATAAAGTGCAAAGGGCGGGCAAATTTACTTGTCACCTACACAGACTGGATACACTGGAGATACATCAAGCAAACCACAGCGTGCCCCCCCCCCCCATCCCCATGAGGCATGGTTTTCGCCTTGTAATACATAACGCGCCTTGTCTTGTCAACAGAACAGCCGATTGAGCCCATGCATAAAACGGGTTGTTATGATCAGGTTGGCTTCCTAAAAATAATTTGTTAGCGACACCTTTCAGAGCACAATCTAGATATCTGTCTCAACGTGAAGCCTCTCCGAACTAGTATGAGGCCAAAATACATGATGAGACAACCCATGACTAATAATACGGACGACACTGGTGCTCTTACACCATTATATCTATATGGTTAACACACAAAGAGACAATTTGTTCGTTTTACGTGTATATAATATAACACTTTAGTATCAAACATAGAGTATAAGCATAATATTATGATAACACATATACATACTTAACATACTTAAGTTTACACAAAGAGAAACTTAGCAAACCTAATTCTGTAAGCCCATGTACCGTTTGAACTCTATCAAGTCCGATACAGAATCATTTGGAAAACCAGTCACACTGGCACATCATCAACTCATTGTGAATGGATAAGAACATAAACATTTGACTGCCCTTATATTTCCAGAAATAAGGTGATAATGAGTTACTTCGGTTGAGTTCACGTAAAGCTTTGGGGCCAAGTACCTGTGTCCTTCATCTACACTTCTACATGCTCTGAAATGCTTTCTGTCCATTGTTTCTCGTCGAAGTGCCTTGTACCGAGGGGTATGCGAAACCCGTCCTGCTGTCAGTTTCCCAGATATTTCCTCTTTACACATAATGTTACCAGAAGTGTCATGTGGCTTTGCTGGTGACGGTCTCTGAAATGGGGATAGCGTCTGTAGACTTGGCAAAGGGTCCTGAAATTCAACTATACTATAGTTGTAAAGATACAAAATGCATGGAATAATTTGGTACAATTTCCCAGTTCCAAGTAAAAAGCAAATACGCTAAACGCTCTTTATAAAATATTATATGACAGAAGCATTGATGTGTGTTTTTTTAATCAGATTCTGCAATCGCATCAACAGGGTTGAGTGCAGCCAAATTATTTGACAAATGTAGTTTGATAACTGATAAAAACCCAACTTCAGACAATTTATTTGATAAATTTGACAAAAGTAATCAAATTAGCGAGTATCCCCAACCTTTGCTCTTTTCATACTCCTGAGCACTAAATTGTTAAAACTTCAGTCTGTTGCAACCATCAGTCCTGGACAATATGCCACCCCCCCCCCCCCCCCCATTCCAGTGTAATTGATGCTGAACAGAGAAAACCATACGGGAATATGTCGACACCATCATCTTCTGTTCTTTTTATTATTTTGTTCCAAGGGAACAAAATACCAGGTAAAAATAGGCACACGCATACAATACATGAAAAAATATCAAGCGTCGTTCCAACTTGGAACACACATATATGTATATATATATATATATATATATATATATATATATATATATATATATATATAGAAAATAGAAAGGATGTGGGCATGATTATTATTTATGATCAATAGGATACAGATTGTCCATAAATACTAACTTGGCCCTTGGAATTCAGCCAAGGCTAAATTTCTACAATAGGCCACCGAGGATTATGTGTGGATACACGATCAACATTTTCAAATTCAAATAACAGAAAAGAGCTTGCATGTAAACGGTTATCTCCCTCGATATGTTTACTCAATTTCCTTGCGAATAAATATATGTTTTGAAAAAGAATTGTAGGTGAGACCTATTATGACAAGATCCGGGTCAACAGATTTACTGACATGAACTGGGTGGAATGCGGGTTCAAATTGATACAGCCTCCAAAAGCGTTGTGTTTACTAATTTTGATCATTTGTGGGTAAGCGTTGTGTTTACTAATTTTGGTCATTTGTGGGTAATGATTATTTCAAAGATAGGCGCAATGGCGTCAATACAACAATGCCATGTCATGCTAGCCAGCAAACACAAACCAGAGGAACATATTTCGGTGACCAAAGAATGTCTAAAATGTTTGCATCTGAAATAAAAAACACGTCAAGATACCAAATGACAACACTGCCAGCATAGTCAACATGAACGACAGGATCACATAAAGGATGTATGGATAGAAATAATCAATTTTTTTATTGTGTTCTTTCAGTCAGTAAGGCATAAAAATATTAACGATACCATATCGATTCTCTTAAACAAGGGATGGAACATTTAAACATCAGTATACATTGTGGTTTTCTTGACAAAGCCATTTTCCATACAAGATTTTGGGACTGGTGTTTTCTCTCATCATCAAAGCATTACATGAAATTTCATCAAATCCCCTTTAAACCGGTATATTTTCAAGTATAGCATACCAGCTGGATGTGCACCAAACGGGAACTTGGGGTTTGGCTTTAACTGTTCAATGAACAAATAACGGCTTGGTGACATTATTCAGTAGCTGAAATGGCTTCAAAATAGGCCAGCAACACATGTAATGGAAAGAAGAGCACACCCAACCAACCTGGTGTCAGGCGGGTGTTCTGGTGACTGATTAGTGTCAACCAAATGTTCAAGCATCTCGGAATTAATAAAGCAGTATGTGGTAATTATGATATATTACCAGTTATTACGAGACAGTCTGTCGTAATTCGAGACCCCGTGTCGTCGTTTTTTTGTGATGGAAATTAACATTTTGGTGTGACGGATGAGCCACCTTAGACGATCACTGCCGTTTACTCCTTAAGGTGAATTCACACGGGCATCTCCTGACGTGCGCCCGATATTTTTACTCATAGAGTTGCATTTTAAATGGGTATTTGTCTGAATTGCATGCCTTTTTAGTTCCTTTACACCTCTTGTTCCTCCCACTAGACATTTGATATTTTTTGGAATGTATGAATCTAAATGTAGGAGCATTGGCATATTATGTGTAAAACGAATATAGCTAATGCTAAAAATCACAACGATTGAAACTATGACTAGAAAATTAGTTCCTTAATTTCCATGTGTCTTGATATGGTTTCTGTTCAACTTGGTATATATATAAATATATATATATATATATATATATATATATATATATATATATATATATATATATATATATATATATATATATATATATATATATATATATATATATATATATATATAAGAAAATCCACTGGCCCTACCTCAATATTCTAGGAATGAATGAGATGTTATTAACTCAGATAATGCATGTTACACATTGACTGAGTCTGATGCTGTTGGGAAAGTTAAGCCTGGCACACACTATGGTTATGAAAACGGAGTTTTTGTGAATTTGGTCTGATATTGTTTGAGTGTTGAAAAACAATGACCAGTATTGCCATCCCAACTACAATACTGCCAATGCCTGTTAGTGGACTAAAGCAGCAACACAACGAGCTTCATTTACGGTAATCTTTTACCCCACTTCTACATAGGAATTGAAATCAACTCTCTCTTTTAAAGTGATCTATTAGTGAAGAAATCTCGTCCTCAAATTTTTAATACAGGAGTCGCATTGAAGTAAAGCCCGCTGGTTTGCTGACAATCGAGGTTTGGGTCTGAGAACAAAGAAATCAGTCTTTGGGTATTTGTCAAAAAAAAAAAAAAAAAGACCGCCACTCTACAGCATATATGACCTAGGCAGCTCCAGACAATGTAACAGAGACAATGGAACTGCAGGTTTGCGCGTGAAAAAACATTTTTCGTTTTTGGCCAAATGGAGGAAAAGCATGCCGAGAATGCCGCAATCTTAATCCGCCTTTGATTAACGCCAGTGACCCAAAGGGAGAAATATGGTTGGTCATTTGGCAATTCAATGTTCATGATCCCGTAATTCCGGAATAGAGTTTTGTAATAACAAAATAGAAATCAACATTGTATTGGTACTGATAGGCCACCCTAGGTGAAAGCTGCGACATATTAACAAAGAGGAAAATTATACTTTATATATTAAAGATCAGAGAGGTTTGAAAAGCTTCTACGGCTAAGCCTTTTGAATACATCCGTCCCTCTGGTTATTATAATTATTATTATTATTATTATTATTATTATTATTATTATTATTATTATTATTATAATTATTATTATTATTATTATTATTATTATTATTATTATTATTGTTGTTGTTGTTGTTGTTGTTATTATTATTATTATTATTGTTATTATTGTTATTGTTATTGTTGTCGTTGTCGTCGTCGTCGTCATCATCATCATCATCATCATCATTATTATTATTATTATTATTATTATTATTATTATTATATTGCTTTTCTTTGAACTAACATATTTGTTGATTTATTTATTTATTTATTTATTTATTTATTCATTCATTCATTCATTCATTCATTTATTTATTTGTTTATTTATTTATTTATTTATTTATTCGGTTGTGGTTTTCTTTTGTTTTGTGTTGTTAGTTTTATTCCTTCATGGTATGTGACTGGCTATATAATCCTTTAAAGTACAATGGCATGACCCCAGTGTGTTTTTGGTTAGATATTTTGTACTTAAGAGTCAGTCCATATCAACACGCGAGACAACAAGCAACTTATTTAAACGAAACAGCCCTCATTGTTTTCGGGTATGTATGCCATTGCATGACAGCATGTGTCAATTATTCTTGGGAGTAACTTACATTACTTTTACGTACAGGCCTGATGCAGGCACAACCTAACAACAGGAACATTTATGTCCTGACTTCCCCTAAAACTCTAGATTCATTCTCACTTTGGTGTGGTTCAGTAATTAAAAAAGCCCATTTTACGACGCAAGAGCAAATATTTCGAACAAGTGTTCCAATATGGACGCACAATTTCATTTATAATTATTTCCGGAGATATACATCAGTGTAACATAAGGGTTCAGTTGTGAAATCATTACAAAGGTTCAATGGAGATTGTAAATAATAGAATATTCTATCATGATGTTACCCGGTAACCAAGGACCGTCCAACAGGAACACAGTATTGCCAGCTCTTAATACCAGTACAACGACCTCCCCGACTATTTGTTCAAATAGAGAGTAATGGCAGCTTTTCATTTTTATTTTTTCAAGTTGAGCTCGATTCATGCACAAATTATATAAAATAAGCATAAATGTATATGTTTTTATGCAACGTGTTGTGGATATGGGGGTCTATGGCAGTTTCTGTCGACATGGCTACTAATAGGTTACTCTAAACCCTGGGTCCTTTCCAGCATTTAGTTGGTAATATTGTGCATAATCAAGAAATTGGGAGTCGACACCTTCCAATTAATGAATCTCGACACCCGTAATAGTACTAGGTGGCATATACACGAACTAGAAAACAGGACAGTCCACGGTGAAGCCTTCATACTACTGGGCCTACGCGATGCCCACGGCGATTCTATGGCCGAGTGGTCAGGCATGGCCGACATGACAAGTCAAACTGCTATTATGAATCTATCTACTCCTCCATCAATATAGACGGAACGATTTTCTCGTCCAAGCGAAGAAACATTGAGCAATATTGGTGGGCAATGTACAATTAAGTCCACCGACGGGCGAACTGCTTTGGGAGTAAAGCAATTTCAATTCCATGTCTACATGCTTGCCGCCCTATCTGTGTGCCGATATCAATAATTCTAAAGCCTTGACCTTGTAAATCGTGTTCAAACGTCACATTATGGTCCTGTTTCTTTCAATTCGTTCAATTCGTCAATAAAATGTTCCAGTACTCCTTGTAGCATCCCCTTGTTTTCTGCTTGTAACAAAGTGTTATAGTGGCGTGGTACATCCTTGAAGTTTACATGTCCCATGGGAAATTGCCACGATCCTGGAACTATGAAAAGTGTCGTCGGCATGCACAGCGCCCTTGTTATCCGAGGGATTTCTTTCCAAAATAACCGCAAGATGGCAGTAATCTTCATCTACAGACTGATTGGCCTGGGCGTGATTTTGATGTTTGTTGTGTGAGTGTGATTTTTACAGCCTTTTCGGGGGTGCAACATGATACCTACGTGGTTAAAACTTTTAACTGTGGGTTTGGGCCTGTACCTTAACACGGCGACCAGCAAAACTCACTCGCCTTCGGCTCGGGTGTTGTGCTGGTGGCCGGGTCAGGGTACAGGCACATACAGCTCGTTTTCGGTATTAATCTCTTAAACCATCTGCTATCAATGAGGTCTTTTTGGACCTGATTGACCAAATGGATTTAACAGTGAAATTAATACCAAATGGCAGCACCTGACGGCGTTAATTTGCATACAGTTTACTAATTCCTTAATACAAGATTCAAGAGGTCATGCTGTTATGTAAATGATTAAAAGAATAAAACGTTGCTAATAATCACCCAGACGTGCTGCCCGCTGGAAAGCTTTACTGATCTAGTAATATCATTCAAGAAACACCGATTCTCAGCCTAGCGCGGGTCTCAATATTAGTGCTAGGTTCTGGACTCCTCGTTCTTGCTGGTTTCTCTAGCCTCCAAGTTATTAACTATGAATAGTAACAACTAAATGGTAGTGGCAGTACTGAAATCCTTCCTTATAGGGGACGCACAGGCTTGAAATAAAATACGTACAGAACTGTCACACACAATATACTCGCCTGTGGTGCCAAGCTATTTAGAAATTGATTTTTAACAATTAAGAATAGATATACAAGGTTACACAATACATAGACAGGAGATACAGGAACTAGTAACATGACAATCAGTCCACTTGCCTCGGCTATGCTTCAAGGTAAGATAAAAATGGTCTATCACAATGTAATGTATGCAAAACCACTGTGTAACAGAAATGCTGCTGAAATATGCACAATTTAAAATGTAAAAAATGCCAGTGCGTCTATATATGGAGTAATAACATAGATGAATCAATATATATAAACACACATTGTATATAGAAATATGCTATGGTGTGTATCATACAGAGATCTGCGAAAGGATACTCTCCTTCGAAGAACATGTATCTGTCACCTTGACATTTAGGAAAGCACCTGTCAATGCTTTCAACTCGAATACGCATGGTTCAAATAATGCGATCTCATATTGCAGGTTGTAAGGCACGTCCTAACGTAAGGAGGATACTTTATGTGAATATTTCTATATGCTCTCTTTGTACTAATATGCAGGTCCTATAGCCCCTACCTGCTCCTGAGCTTGGTTTGCTGAATAGTTTGCTCTCCAGCTTCAGTCGCAAGTAGAGCTTGTATAGTTTGGTATAGAATGCATATTTACCTGCATGCGAATCCCAATTCATAGGTACAATAAGAACCATCAAAATACCAGGATCCACACACGTATCATGTATAGAAACAGATCCCCACTGGTGCGTACTGGACTTGAATCACCAATCGGTGTTTGCACGTATTAAAGCCATATATTTACTTGCTCACCAGGCTTGGTGGACCACAAGCTGGAGTAGCGTTACTTTTCTTTCCTGATGTTATATTTCCAAATAATACAAAGTAGATATTTTACTTTGCTTAACCTAATTTTAACTTATTTATTATAAATTGTCTAGATGGTTATACATCTGGCATCTTTTTTTAAAAGAATATGTTAAACCAGCCCCGTCTGACTATCTCTGGCCTCTTATATGCACACAATGTTTAACATTTGATTAGCAGAATAACTTTGTTTCAATTCGAAATTTGTAACACGCGTCTACAATACTGAGTTCAAGTACAACTGATCATTTATAATCCGTTGCCTTTATACAGGGGTTCGTTTATAATAACGTTTTAGATGATGTGTAAAATATACTAACAAGATGTGGTTTTAAAACTTTGTTGCAAGTAGATTAAATATGGAAAGCATAGATACCTGAAGCCTTTCAATCCCTCGTGGGTCACTATTTTTATGCTGACTTGCCAAATGACGATCTCTGATACGGATTAAGCCTCAGTAGAAAACTGTTTTTTAATTTATGGTACGATCAGTTGTAATGATAACTTGGACTAATATCGCAGTTTCCAACTTTATTAAGTTATTACCACCCACTTATCCTCGACAGTTAGCCAAATCAGGGACTTTCTTTCGCACTATAGGTTATCAGAACAAGTTAGGGGTGTGTGTGTGTGTGTGTGTGCGTGCATGCGTGCGTGCGTGCGTGTGTGTGTGTGTGTGTGTGTGCTTTATATTCTGACCAGATCCGTGTTCCCCCCACTCGTCTGGGTAACTGGATTTGGTGTTACATTTGGCACCGCGTCCCACGTATGTTCGGACTAGTTTGTACAGTTGAGGTCTTACATCTGGAGCTTAATTTCGCGTCTGAACAGGAAAATAAATTATTGGTTCAGGCCATGCAAGCTACACTACAAGCCACAATTCTTTTCTCAACCAAGCTGACAGAAACTGCAGCAAACAGGGTGACTGCTCGAAACAGCACGTACATTGGGGAATCATTTCAGAAATACTAAATAAAACTGATATAGTCTATTCCAGACAGTATGTAATGAAAGGATTCGATTGATAAATATAGACATATCCGATGTTTTATTCGCCCACAAACACAATGGCGGCAACTTTATGGCCGATTTTGCGCTGTAGAATTAAAGGTACGTATTTATAAAACTTCTGTGGATACATATTAGAATTTCTAACCGAGCACATCTTTGTTCATTCTTATGTATATGAGCATATCTGCTTTTTCTGGTTACAGCGACGCACGTCTACCGTTTATAGTATGGCAAGCAACTTTAGACACTCTTCCCCTAGGGACACAGAAGCATGGGACACGGATATGTCTGTTGACTACATTGACCAAAGTGGAAAACCAGCAGAAACCAACATCTTTATAACCATTCAATGGTATTAGTTTCAAGCTTCACCCGTGAGGAATTCAAATACATTTCAACTTTATCTTTATATCCCTTTGACTATGCTATGCTGTTCTCCTCATCAACCCTAATGCAGTCCCACAATTGATCAAGTTTGATATTTTTACCAAGAGGTGCAGAAAACGTTTTTTGGTCAATGCTGTGGTCATCAGACCTCACCTGCGTGAACTTTGACAACTGGCTGCTAACCAATCCTATAACACGGGACGCACTTACACCATCTAGCGGTGCAGTTTTGAAATGTGGGTAAACAGTAATTGAACGTTCTTGAATATCAGTTTCTTAAACTATTTGTTTCATGTACCAAGGTCATCTAATAGTTTTTTTGTTTGTTTTGTTTTGTTTTTTGTTGAAACCACTAACATCTGCATCGTTGGGGTTTCAAACTTTGTGCAAGAGGTATAATTAAACCATGCTTGCGTTAATCGATTTGCATGGGGACCATCTAGAGTGGCTTGAGCAACATGTCCTAGCATTTCTATAGGATTAGGACATAATCGCCAGTCAGAGACAAGTAGATTTAAATCTTTATTATCAATTTAGTCCAGGGCAAGAGGATGGGTTTTCTTGTCCTACAAACTATCGACCATTTAAATAGTGAATTCCATCGAGCATATAGAATTTTTTGTAGGTGTAGTTTTATCTTTGCAAAAATCTGGATTTTTTGTAATACAAGGCGCAAATATGGGCGGGTGATTCGTGGTCAACAGTTCTTTTACCTATTAAAAACAAATTGATCAGATAACATCACCTACTTCTAATAGTACAGTGTGTAACAAACAGCGCACGTCCTGTTCTGGTATCAGGTCACCTGCTTGCACAATATCAGAAGCATTGTCTGTAGCAGTGGCTACAACGTAACAATTTCTATCCGAATCATCTGATAATTGAGATCATTTGTCAGATATGGTTTCGCCAATGTGTGACTCACTCGAACATGAATTGTTCAAGGCAACAGATCGATGCTACAATTGTCAGTTTCATGCATGTCCGTTTCAGTTGCCACTGATATCTGCATATTTGATGTAACGGCTGTTGCCTCCGCTGTCCAATGCTCCGCATTTATTACACCTCTCATGTTTGTGTACATGTTTGGAATGACATATCTATTAAGATGAAAAGCAAAGGGTATTGGATATTGAGGCAAGCCAAAGTAAATGAGATCTCTAAAACTCTCACACTCCATTATAATGAAATGTCGAAATCTTTTACAATTACATTAGCACTGAAAATTGTGACTTCCCAGGTTTTGCTTCCTGTAATCCCAAGATTCGTTTGGACTGGAACACTTCTGTCACCATAGATTGGGTAGGCTGGGACTGGGGGTATATATAGATCTTTTACAGATTGTGCCTGACGTTATGGTGAGTTCCCGGGCTCTGATTTCACGAACTTCAAGTGTTTTCCCTTCAAGTTCTTCCACAGGATGGAAGTACCTTATTATTCAGGTTTAATGCCTACAATGACACATTTATCATTAAATTTACTTCAGAATGATATTTGAACCTCGCACAAAACACATTTGAATTTCAAAAGATTGTCATTAGTTGGCGAAATGATCACCGCGAAAGATATTCATCCAGGTTCTCACTTCTTGACATATATACCCCATATGTGTACATTTTTCTTGGGACGGATTCTCTTCATACATGGTGAAATGTGTACTTGTGCATAATTTCTTAAGTCTGGAAGTTTCAGGAATTGGCATTGTAGTATATTCAGACATGGATCTAGGGAACTTATAGTTTGTAAGCATGTGCATTGGGGTTCAATTTAAACTCTATTTTGATCCTACCTGCGACATGTGAATTGCGCCATTACCATGAATAGCGTCCAGTCAGATAATAATCGTGCAAATCAAAGCATGACTCTTATCATGAACAACATTGACAGGCAAAAGTCAAGATACTTGGACAATAAAAGTGTTTTCTTTTTATTATCAACCATGGGTGGTATCAAATTCGAAAAATAATGCCTACAATGAGTCCGAGCCGAACCCTTTTGTCTGGGAACGGTCAAGCTGTAACATATATGGTATAACTATGACTGTTGTCCAGAACTACAGTAATAAGTTCAGCAAAGCAATTAATCGCGTGGGTGCAATGTGGCAATTTAACAGTGTTAGCAATATAACATATGTTATCTTTATTAAAAAATCAAGCAATAACAACAACTGCTCTTAACAACCACCACTGAAAAAACAAAACTTTAAAAGGAACAATGCTTATGTTTTCTGTCACATAAATCAAGCTCACAAGTGGTTGAAGGTTAACATACACATACCAACGTTAATAAAATATCTGGCGCTACTACCACATTCAAACTATACACTTTAATATTGTTGTACGAGTAACTAACTTTAAGTTGTACCGAGTGTCTTTTGAGATAATTGGTGGTGCTAAGGGTCCAATCTGCTAGGTTCCTTTGCACACAGAGAGGATACACACATGCATATCCAGCTAACAAGTCACCAATGAAAATGCCAGTTGGCTCTACACCATTACAGCATAGGCCAGATCTGGATGGATTGGAAGCCACGTCTTGAATTACAGTGTGTACTGCAGCATCTTCAAAACCACTGTGTTGTTTGCAATTGTCCCCATAAGAAGTGGTCACATGTGTTTGCGTGGGGTACAGCTGTTAATCTGCAACCAAAGTCAAGAGCTCCCGAAGTGCTCCCTGAAATTTTGTGTACAGGAAATTTAGGACGGCTCACATTAACCTGACCCAGGTGTCAAGTTGGTGATCACCAAACAGTGTGCCAGTGCTTTGGTGCTTCCCCACATGTCTGCGGTGATTTCTGCATCAGTCTCCCACCTCTTGTACTCATGCGGCCATATTCACAACGAATTTTAGTCTAATATAAAATTCAGGACCAAAATTAAAATCCACGTCATTTGATCCCACATTTCTTAATCCTGGGTCGCAATAACACTTATGCTGTAAACCAATCTCTTTATTGGCTATTTTGCAAAGCATATTATCAACATATAAGAATTATGGCTTAATCTTAATTTGATTTACATTAAAATATAAGGTAGTCAATTAAACTTAATTTAATAAAATGAAACTCTGGTTCATGTATTAGACCAAGGATTAAGTGGGTCCAAGGTACAGCAATCAAATTTCAGGATCAGAGTTAGAATCAAATCAAATTCTTTCGTGGAAATGAACTGATCTTCCTTTTGGTACCATGCTGTAACGACACCTCCTCAAATTTTATTCCTGAAGTGTAACTGCCCTCAATCATTTAAAGCAGAAACCAACAAGTCGCGTTCATGCTTTCCTTACAAAAGTGCAGTAAATTAAAAGAATAATGCAAAAACCACAAATATACAATCTGTACAGTGCTCTCCGATACCACCGTAGTCCTGCAGGCAAGGGGGGGAGGGGGGAGGTCTGAAGTACCCTCATACAGAGCTGTGATCCACGTCATCATCTGGGAAGATGAGCCTTATTTAATTTATAACCAAAAATACTATATTTAACCAAAGAGCTACATGTTCTGTACTATCTTCCAAATTCTTCGCAAGAACAAAGCAGTTTTTCAAGTCACAAAAAAGGATTGAGACATTCTTGTGCTGTGCTGACTTGCATGTACAAAATTACATAGTATTATCATGTTTGGAATTATGTCATAGTCACTGTTCTTCATTATTTATGCATCAATATCAAAATAATGGCTCAATGGTCAAAGTCCTATCTGCATTTGTGTTCAAGCTATTAGACCAACTGTTAAAGACATGAAAATGGTCCTGTGGTTTTGGCAATGAAATAGAAGTTCCTTATGTTCTCTGTAAATCTGGCCCACATAGACTACAAACAGCATCCTGGCCTAAATAGTTTGCAAGTTGTATAGTGAACAGTAAAGCTCAGTAATTCGACCTGTGACTTTGGAAATAAGATCAGGGTCAACCATATACTGTGAACTGTGTCCCTTATAAGCAGTCAAGCTTCGATACAATTTCTAAGCAACTGGCTTCCCAAATACCAGGAAGAAAATTTTTCGTTAGAATCTGAGAAAATCATATCCACGGAAATTTAAAAGTCTTTAGAAAATAATCACTCTATAATAATTTTGATAAATGTCTGTCCAAAGTATATTCCACAAGGCAAAATGTTTTATAGGTTAGGTAGAAAACTTGAAATACCATTGCAACCCCCCCCCCGCCCTGACTCACATAGTAATAAGTAATCAATAATGTGTTCATTAGGGGATAGATACCAGAAATGAAATGTTTCCTTAAAATAAGTAATCCATAATAGTGCCATGAATTGACCAACTTTGTTTGATCTTTCCCAACGTTTTAGTACAGTCTGCAGCATGATGCTTTTAGAAATGAAGTCAAAAATAGCAAAAACACAAAAGAACCGATGTGACAGACAAAAAAATCTAACATATCCACAAACAAGTAGAAAATCTCAATTGGAACATCATTGGCTTGAAGGATAAGGTCCATCACGTTGACTGCTAAACTGCTAAAATCCGGCAATCAGCCTTTTGGCAACTTGTTGGCATCATACTAATAGCCTTTTCACAGCATATTCAGGTGGTGGTATAATCAATGTAGTTATTTCATGGTAGTAACAAAAATCAAATAAAACGTACATACCTTTGCCATCTATATGTATTTTTAACATTACTTATTCCCCAACAAATTGATTTTAATCGATATTGAGTTACAAAGCAGTAATGCTAAAACGGTTGGTAGTAATGTAAATATTTGACAATGAATATATATATATATATATATATATATATATATATATATATATATATATATATATATATATATATATATATATATATATATATATATATATATATTATATATATATATATATATATATATATATATATATATATATATATGTGTATATATGTATATATATATATATATATATATATATATATATATATATATATATATATATATATATATTTAAATCACTGCTTAATACCCATTTTTTTTTTAAAGATTAGTGTTTTTCCACTTCAACATGTTCCGTATACAGATTCTAACGCTAAACAGTTGAAACATAAACCTTGCGTTAAGCAGGCAGGGAAGTCTCACACATGAACAAAATTGTGATATTTTCAGTAAACAGATATCAGCCTATCTGAAGCAAAATGTGCTCTTGAACGAAATAAAAAATAGAGTTAATCACTCATTTCATATATTACAAGTAAAGAAAGGTTGATACTTCCAAATGTTCTTGATTTGGGGAAAGGTGCAGCTTTACAGGAGCATATATGACAGATTAAAGATATTTGTCACTATGTCGTTTTGTTATAAACGTGCAAATTTCAATCAGGGCATTCTAGACACTTTGAACCAAAGTCTGACAAATGGACTTTATAATCGACGACCTCTTGATTTATTTATATATGTGACAAAATTGGACTATTTCTTCTAAGCATAGTTCCTTTTAATTATCTTTTCTTCAAACAGGTAGCAGAGCATCAAAATACTAGCATGTTTTTATTGTCATTTGAGATGCCCAAATGACAACATATTGCATAGTAGATTTGCCTTTTGCTCCGAGGTCAGAAGTTGCTGCATATGCCTGTGACTAACTCAGTCTTGAAACTTGTTCCTTGCCACTTCCACAAACGCAATTTCGCCTGGATTGCCATGATGATATCAGATTTATATTCTTCGTAAACCATCTGTTTCACCATACAGTGGTGGCCGCTATATTAAATGTACTCACGGATGGTCACACGTGTCTGCATGGTTCGCAGCATGGCCTCTAGAAGCGATCTGTGTGGTAGATCCGTGTGTCAGGTGGGTGTAAGCTTATCAGGGTTATCCTCTCAATAAATAAGGTTCTTCTGCAATTTGGGAGCAACCAGTAATAAAGATACAGTGTTAAGAACTAAGATCAAATGAAAACCGGGCCCTGATGTACTTTACTGCTACACTTTTAGCTACATAGGAGTGTGCTATGCATATTGTTTACATTCAGTACGGTTTTTTGGTGCACATATGTACATCCCAAAAGGTATCATGAAGGTCAGGTTATTTTTGTATATATACGGGTCTTACTCAGCACTTTTTGTGCACAGGGAAGGCATATTATATAGTGTTATAAGCTCTGGTCTGTGCACGAAAAATGTGTTGTAATATTTTGAAGCAGGATGCTGACAACATGTACCCAACAAATGTACAATTACGCCCGGAAATCAGCCGTCTCATCACTGTTTGTATATGTGAATGTTACTATTGTTGTCTTTAATTACCTTAAGTTCGTCTATTTCCCAACAAGGGAATTCCTTTTCACTACTGAATACTCACCATCTACGTGCTTCATCAAAATGAGTGTTATAGGAAATGGGCAATTTTGCCCAAATTTATATATTGGAAAATATATGAAACCTTAGAAGCTTTGCATCTCAACAAAAGGGGTAATCCACATTACATATCTTTGCCCATCAGACGGCATACCCAAGTGGAGAGGTGAATTTTGCCCAGGATTATACATTAGATTATATAAGAAACCTTGGAAGCTAATATCTTAACATTATGGGGTAATGTATATTATATATCTTTGCTCATCAGACGGCGTCTGCAATTGGAGAGGAACTGAAATACTGGCTGCGAAAATATGTCTTCCTCAGCTTAAGATACATGGCGTAGGACATATTTCGAGCGGTTATTTTAAACCCACATTTCCCTTGGCAACAAGAATATGCATATCAAGCAACATGAGCAAGTGGGGAGGTGCAGCAGAAACTGCTTGCAAAAATATTGTGCTCCTCAGTTTGAGATACCTGGGTTGTGCTCATTTGGATGGTGTTTTTCTCCCCATATTTCTCTTGGGAGCACGAATCCTCAGTGACACACTCTTCATATATATATATATATATATATATATATATATATATATATATATATATATATATATATGTGTGTGTGTGTGTGTGTGTATGTGTGTGTGTGTATGTGTGTGTGTGTGTATGTCGCTGAGGTGTATTCCTCACTGGTGCTCTTCTGCAATTGTGAACATGTATATCCACACATTCGCATCCTACTACAAGTACCAATGACATAGAATGCCACTCAATGGATTTCTGTTGCTAAGTATCTTTTTGGCCATATTTTGCACTAAGATGCTAACAAATAACGTGATCATGTTAATTTTATATGTGTATTTGCACAATGAATAGTGACGCTTCCAAAGAAGGGGATACAAAAACGTATTGTATGTATGTATGTATGTATATATATATATGTATGTATATATATATATATATATATATATATATATATATATATATATATATATATATATGTACATACATTTATATTTATTTATATTAATTGTAGTTGAGGTTTACACCTCACGATTGCTGATCCGCCATTTGAGATTCGAATATATACATATTGTCATTGTACTACTGAGGGCACGTATTTTACCCATGTATAAAAACATGTCCAAACATATTCGTCAAGCAGCCGTGAAAGGGAATTGCCAATGTATATCCCAATATTTTAATCTTACCACGAGCAATGATTACTTTATGGGGGGCACCATTGCATCGCTCAATTGGCCCAATATGTAATGATGAATACCCTTTATCAGAGCAAAAATATACATAAAAATGCAATGATAGACAGACCAGCGCGAAAATATCAGGTAAAGTAAGTTCAATTCACTTTTCCCCAAAGAAAAAGTTACATTGATTAACACAGAGGTTTCGCGCACCATGTATTATGAATGTGGATTCGTTATTTTCCTTTCTTTAGTTCAGGAAAATGGCATTGTACTTTTCCCATCTGCTAGCTTAATTTTAACATTGGACCAGTCACTTCCACATGTTGGTACTATATGCCTGATTTATTTTTAAAGTCGTACAGTTTATTTCCTTTCTCAAATCTTTCTTTAATCGTTGCTTTTTGAATAAAAAAAATCTGCAAAGAGAGCACATTTCTTTGATAATATATCAAAATAATATAATTGATCATTTTAAGGTGTGTAACAAATGAATGAAAATCCACCTTGTTGTGCAATATATATGAATCAATCTGAGTTCAATACCAAAATGTTAGTCGAGAGCGTCCAGCTCTTTTGTGCGGTCTTAAATAAAACATAAACATCCACACTTATATTGTCGCCATCTCCTCTTTCGTGTATAAGAATTTAATACCAATAAACTTATGAGGCAGGCAACACAATCGGCCACCTGTAGTCATTTAATCAATTCCCTACGTCTTGCACATTAGTATATCATTACAAGAAACCATACAAGTGATTATATGTGTTATACCTACACTCCATACACACAATGTTTCCCTGAAAACACAGGTAAGTACATTTTTTCACATTCAATAGGTGGAATAGAGAGGAAAACTATAAACTGCCCAGAACTTATTGAATAAGTTCGGCAAATTTTATTCATAAGCCTTTTGGCGATTTGTGCCAGATAGAGAAAAAAATAAATGAAAAAAAAAATAAATTACCATTCTATCCCAAAATGAGCACTTGAGGCACAAAAAACTCTTTGGGGCATAATGTGTTAACAATCCAAGCAACTAAGCCCCCACGTTCATTGCCGATGTTGTTTTCTTATGTTAGCAGCCAACGGCTAGTGTTTCGTCGATCTTGCTTTACACAAACGAAGCAAAACATCAAGTCTACCCTTAGCAAGACACGCGCCTCGTGACTCCCCAAGTGGCAAAGCCTGTTTCTATCAAAAAGGAAGATGGGTCTGTCACCTGAAGTTTTTTTTTCATATTTAAGTTGATCAGTTTTGCATGTTTTTCTCCATCACCATTACTTCGGTGTGGGTCACTGTAATAGAATGGAGATTAACTACTTCTCGGAAGGAGTGGACGTTCATATGATAATAGAATGCCGCTTTCAGTCTTCTATCCATTCGACACAGAAATCATCATTCGTGGCATAGGAATAGCATATTGGTAATGGAGGTTTCCATAATGTCTTGGCACTTGTTATTGAATAAGGTTTTGATGATTATTCAGCAGTCAACTAGATTTCTACTTATTCAATTAAACAATGTGAAACCAAGCATATGCATTGATATTTGCAAAAGTAGCGTAAAAAGAAGTACAAAATCGGGTACTTCATTCATAAATTTCTGATTAAAAAAGGAGAAACAAACAGGACATTGTGACAATGTGATATATATATATATATATATATATATATATATATATATATATATATATATATATATATATATACATATATATATATGTATATATATATATGTATGTATGTACGTGTTTGTGTGTGTGTGTGTGTGTGTGTGTGTGTGTGTGTGAAATCTGAGCCAGCAGGACATTATCATGTGATTGTAGCATATAAACTGCTTTGTTTAGATGTAGAATCAGGAAAACCCATCCTTATGCAAGTTTTGTTGGTCGATTGCTGTAGAAGAGACAACCTGTGGTGGCCTCATAGAAATGCACTGAAAATGCAATATTTATAAAAGGATCTATAATCCTGTTCATGTAACGGCTCATCTTTATGTTTGTAACAGAGTAGCGTGAGATTCTATTAACTGTCACATAATGACAGAGCATTATAATTGTGGTTGCGTTCTGTAACTTTGGGGTTATACAAGGGCCATTTAGGCAATAAACAATGGTTTACATTCAACATAATATTGCAAAGATGTCGATTTTTTTACAAATATGCAAAGCATGTTGACCAAACGTGGTGCAGCGTGACATGTGTTCCCAATCTGGACAACAAATGAGAGGCACAGGCTATTTAATGCCGGTTTCTCAGAGTGGAGGGAACCAAACTGATCTATGTTCACTCCATGCTGATTTACGATGATGTTTATTGAAAAAACAATCATAAAGGTTAGAGTGATTTGTCTGAAAAGATTTTGAATACGAAAAAGCACTTGTTGTATCTCCGCCTATTTTCTGATGTCGTTCATACAAGTACGTTTAAGGCTTGTACTGTGGGTGTACAATATGGTATGGCCAAAATCATCCGGACGGCTCTTTTTCAGCGCTTGGACAAATTTCATTGCTGAGTTTTCGTATTAGTGTTCCAAAAAAAGCAGTAAACAAAAACAGTAATGGATTTCTTTGTGACAAATAACGTTGAATATTGTGCACCATGTATAATTTTGGACAAACTGTGACAGGAAATGAAGTATGCAAAATTTGGGGTGCTGACCAGATTTACGCAAAATATTTAAAAAAGGTAAAACTTATTCCATTTTGCAGAGATACGATTTAAAACTCGTATGCGTAGTTTCTACAACCTTAGTCTATACTTTTACTTTACATATGTTCCACACAATTAATGATTACCTTTTTTATAGAAATTCTTTTGAAACATGTCTCAGCGATGGAACGCTTCTTTCTGAGAAGTATGAGCATGTGAACACTACAATATATGGGCATCCTGATGTAAAACATTTCAACGCCAAAGTAGTGTAGCCATTCTACGAGGCCCAGCCGTTTCTGTCAAGCTTTCTTATATAAATTCTTTTATTTGATCTTACTTTATCAATAAAATCAGCTGTTATAATCTTTGAATATTTAAAACATATGTATGTATGTATGTATGTATGTATGTATGTATGTATGTATGTATGTATGTATGTATGTATGGATGTATGTATGTATGTAATAAATATACATCAAGTAGCGTTAGATCTTATACTGTGGAAACTTTGACAGATGCTTTAAAATTCTTTTGGATAGTCCTTTTGCCCAATTTGGACCATTGGTTTTTCAACAAATGAAAGGTATTCCAATGGTTCGTAACTGTTTCCCGCTACTTGCAGATTTATATTCAACTTGGCTTAGATTTAAATACATGGAAAAACTGTTAAAAAAGGACTTTCAAGTGGCTACAAAATAATCAAACAACGCAAGATATATAGACAACATCGCATGTGTAAATTTATAAAACTTCAGTGAAATTGCCCAGGAAATGTAACCAAAAGTTGTCCCTTTCGAAGGTAACAATTTTGATGGTTTCAGAGATGTGATTCTGGACTTGGATATTCGGGTTATTAATGACAGGGTTTGCATCAAAGTCTATCACAAAATAGACGAGGTTAACTTTGAAATAGTTATGTATCATTTACCGGACATTGATATTTCCGAAGCTATTGGATGTTAAACAAATACATTTATGTCACAAAATTTTGAAATTTGATAGTATTCGTTCTAAATTTCAGGACTTTCTATCTAGAACCAAATTTATTTACAATGAACTAGAGTCGAGAGGATTCAGATATGTATGTTTGATCATTTACTACCTCAGCAAATTTTGCTGTTAATATCCAGTATTTATTACAAAATTTGGCATCAATAATTTTAGAGATTTAAGACTTGCCTCCTTGCTGCTTAATTTTATCTTTTAGAATCATTCTATTCTATTATTCACCTTTCAGACATTTTATTTTAGGCTAGTTTGTTTTCTGTCCGGTTAAACCCCGAGGGGCTATCGGCAGCAAGCAGTAGCCTACATTAGCTACAAGCTTGCCTAATTGTACTTGATATCTGGTAAAGAAAACAATATACTCAAATATATTTTGATTATATTTTCTTGACTGAAAAGCTAATGGCTTTCTTCCTATACATAACGTTTTGCGTCTTTGCGCTTAACGCTTGGACGTCAAGCATTATGGCAAAATGCTGGCTCAGGGTATAAGAGTTCCAGATTTTGAAAACCTCCGAAACCACAACATTGCTGTTAGGGTGAACATAAACGGATCCCAACAGGCCAAGGTGCTTGAAGGTGGACTTTCTTCAGGCTTGGCTGCCTGTGAGTCGGAAAGACAACGTTTATGGTGTTGTGGTCTTTGTAGGTGGTGGTCAGGGAGGCAACCTCTGTGGTCATTTCGGTACTATTAGTGGGCAATCATTGGTCTTTGTGGGAAAAGGGGAAGGGGCGTGGTGAGAGCCTTGTGCAGTTGAGACCTTCCACTCAAAGGCTGGATTTTTGGCATAATGGCAAAATGCTGGCTTGGGGTGCTAGAGGTTCAGGCTTCAATAGCTGATTGAACCACAACTGTATTGTTTAAATCATAAGATAACCAAATATTAAGAAAGAGGTATACATTGGTTGTCTATGCTTACTTTGTGAGGGGTGTCGCCTGATTCGTCTAATTCTAAGGGTAGATGAATCCCAGTGGTTTGCACTGGGAGTCATCTGCGGCATGAACTTGCGTCGTTAGGTGAACAGTTTTCTAGACTTGGTTCATTCATTACATTGCGCTTCTCGCAAAGAGGATACCCGCAAAATATTGTGTACTGCCTTTAATCGATTTGGACTCAATAAACTGCCGCTGGGATCCTGACATGGGGTGGTAATGGTTGAAATTATTTTAGTAAATATCTTAGTTATTTACATTTGAAACTACTCCCATGGTGACACATTTTGAAACTAATTGAGAAAACAAAATCTGCAGATCAGTATGGCATTTGTCACATGTCTGTTCACTATGTTATGTAATTGAGAAAAAAAAACAAAAACAAAAAACCAAAAACAAAAATAAAAAATAAAAAAGAAATAAAATAAAAACAAAAAATAATAAAAAAAAATAAAAAAATAAAAAAACAACAACAAAGTATAGGTGTCTACAATACCGGTGTCTAGCATATGATAATATTGTTGTCAAGCATATTACAAGACTGTTCAATGACTTTGAGTATCACCTCTTTGGGTGGGTTTAAAGCTAAGCATTTGTTCAGGCCAAAAGAAGATGTTGACCTTCTTTACGTTACATGTAAATAGAAGTATAAAGGTACAAGTCCATTCATATTGGTCTTCATACTGTTGAAATGAGTAAAAACCTGGAAGATATGGCATTTGAATACCACATGGTTCCGTCGATAAGATGGGATAGGACCGAAACAAATGCATAGATAGGTGTGCTTCAAGTTGGTGTAATTTTATTACATGAATACAATTCTGATTATGATATCAGAAATATTAGTTAACAAACTAAGTGAAGGTATTTCTATCATTTGTAGTGTTACATTAATATTTTTTTTGTTTCAGGAATCGACATTAATTTTGTGAAGCTAAAATTGTAGCTATGGATTGATAATAAGTATCAGTGTGGCGAAAGTATTAAAACCCGAACGAAATGCAGGTCATTTTATGCATCCACTACACTCGTTCATATCCCTATTTTAACATTCTTGTAAATTATAGAAAAAAAAAATCTGCGAGTGAGTATCAATATTTTACATCCTTTCATGGATAAAGGTTAAGCTGCAGCCATTCTCCATATTGGGCAAGGGCTGGGCTATGCACCCTAAAATCTATGCCAACAAATCGCCTTCACATCAATGTTTAACTTTGCGAATGACTTACGCTGCGTCATTTTTTATGCCCTGGGATTTCACATGTGTTAATACAATGATACTGATGATGATAGTGAGCAGTGATATCAATAACTTTTTTTGGCTGGTTTCTGACATTAAATGAAGATAATATATATATTTTTTTGTGGGTAATGTTGCTAAACGTGTCCTTTTTTTTTAAATGCACACGGAAAGAAGCTACCGTTCCTTTGGATTTAATATGATTGCAAACGTTACATGGCCACAGATTAGGAGACATATATACGATATGAATTTATAAATGAAGCCTGTAGCTACCCAGCACCTTGGTGGGCCTACCTAGAACTATAGTAGCTCTCTCCATGCTATTTTAAGGTTTTTTTTTTACATTTTTTCATGTGCTCCTTGTTTCGTTCTGGGTCTTGATTTCGTTCCGAGGGGGGGATTCACATAGGGCCAAGCCCTTCTTGCCAATCCTTTATCATCAACATGTGAATATAAGGACATGATGTACTTTTGCTTAATAAACACATATAAAACAGTTGCGTTTACATGCCTTAAATATATCATTATCAGGGTTACCCATATCATCGACCAGATCATACAGTTATATTGGGCTTAAATTGCCACAGCCGTGGATAAACTGGATTGTTTATGGTATAACTTCCACACCAAGATGGCAGAATAATTATTCCTCAGTAGCAGTCACGATCCCTTGGTTTCTTACCACTCCGAAAATAGGAAAAAAGCATTGGGGATACAATTATTGGTTGTGGACGCCATATAGAGTCAGGCATACATCAGTGCATGGGAGATGGTTACCACAAATGAACTTGACAGCAGTCCTTTTTCAAAGGAGAAGGAGCAACAAATCCATGGTGAAGATTTGTATTGGTGGTGTTGCTACATTATGCTATTACGTTGGAAAAGCGCAGACACAAAAATTTGAAAATCTTGGGACATTTCACATAAGTCGACAACACATCTACGAGTTTTGTACGGTAATTGCTGTTTGGTTCCTTTTGACAGTTACTGGCATTCCAGGTAAGATTTTCTTTTATTATTTGAATGCTTGCAATGTACAAATGTGGACATACAAAATGTTAGGTGACATACATGCTGTACTCGGTGGGCCATATGTTCGTTTTACCTGTGCACAGAAGCCATATTTTAGAAGTATTCTGTGTTTTACATCCAGACATTCACTAACGCACAGATTCTGCTGTTTGCTATGCACATACCATAAAACCCATTCGTTTTCTTCACCTGCCTGATGATATTGAATTTTATATTTGTTCCAATTGTTTTATTTTTATGCTAACACAATAAGAGTGAGGAGAAAGGACAATTTATTGTTGACTATTTTACGATGGGTGGTGCGCTACTGATGAACCCTGGAAAATCTTACCATATATCCATAAAATGATAGCAACAATATTTTCAGCCACACACACTGTACTCTGATATGGGTAGGAGTTACGGGTCTTCGAGGTTCTTATTTTATCTTATTTTGTTGATTTTGCGAGATCAACTCGACCAACAACAAAGTGTTTTCATGCTCGTACATGATCAAAGCATTATCATATACACACTGAAGTGTACGTGCATTTTTATTTTACTTTTAGTTTCGTTTCCTCAGGGCTTCACCTATAATATTTATTTTTGATGTGTCCAAAATGTGCTTGGATAAATAAATAAATAAATAAATAAATAAATAAATAAATAAATAAATAAATAAATAAATAAATAAATAAATAAATAAATACATAAATTAATTAATTAATTAATTAATTAATTAATAAATAAAAAAATAAATAAATACAAGACGTATACAGCCTTCCTTAGTTTGGCTATCACGTCAAGCCTTTCAATTTTGCTGTCGTTCCCTTGTGTAAGTTGAATACAATGTGAAACCCCTTTTTGTATTTTAATTCTTCTCAGAAAAACAATCGAACATCAAATAGAATATATTCAACCTAATGTTACTTTGCCGCATGAACCCAGATGGCACGTACTTTTAAGTAATCTGCTCATTTAAAGATTTTTTAAAAGAATTGGGAAGCAAAGATCATCTTGCGTGCCATCAGTGATCATTTTACCCGCAAACCACGATCTCTTGTCTGAGAATTAGTAACTCACTTTCTAGCCATATTTGATTTTGTTTTGTTCTGTGTTGAATACAATATTTACTGTTCTTCAAGCGCGATGGATGCCACTCTTTGAACCGTGTTCTGAACCATGAAGACTTGCATTTGGAATGTTGACAACAAAAAGTAATGCTAAAATGCTAAACGTAATTGGAATGGCTTAAATTTCAATTTCAATAATCAAGCGAACGTAGTACAGATACAGACAACCAAAATTTGAAAACGTAGCTCCTTTGTGGCTATTCATACACACACAACATAGCTCCTGTGTGTCTGTTCATACACACACCAACGACAGTGGAGGAAAAGTAGTTCTTTACGGAAACGGCGGTCAATTAACTATGTGGACGAGATGTAATCTACCGTATACTATTACTCCGAATTTGACCTGAGATATTGGTAACTCTGCAAAAACATAGAATAAATGCATATATATTTACTGTTTTACCAAAGCATGTCATTTAACGAATCAAAACAAAAATCAAATGCAATATCAGTGAAAATAAAATGTTTACCCTCACCCAAGACAAAATAACAAGTTGTTTTCAATACTGCCACACATTTCTCGTGGGTATATTTTAATCTGCACCAAGTGGGAAACATGGCAACCGTTTGCACATCTTTCTGTCGCCAATTGTTGGTTTTGTGTGTTTTATTATTGTGATTAGTAACACAAACCAAAGTTACAAGTGTTGCAAGAATAAATGAATCATTTCAAACGACTCTTACGGAATAGACAATCTTGACGCACAATGGTCTCTTGCTACTTAACATAGCTATGCTTCAATAACTAATTTGTCACTAGAAATTGTTGAGGTCAAGAGTGTTTAGCTTCATTGACAAAGGTCCACGCTAAGAGAAACATTACAACTCAACATACAATAATGTCCAATTCTGCATATTCTATGATTGACGGAGAATTTCCTGTATATTGTTTCGGGGTACGGGGACATTACGTGTATCTAGAAATAATCATCCAGTATATATCCAAGCCTACTTCAGCTTCTACCTCGCTTATACCTGTCTTGCAAAATTGACATATATTTTTGGTTTGACCTTTGTCAATTCAACGATCCCTGACACAGGGTCAAAGCACTTCATAATTACAGACCCAAAATGTTCAGTATTTAGATACATAATTATTACTCCTATACTTGCTATAATGACCCAGTATGAATGAATTGCATTTTTTTAGTTGCAATACGAAAATCTTTAAAAACTTGGATCAAAGGTTTCAGAGAAGAGTGTTTGAGGCGGTGTCAACAAAGCTCTGCCGCTATGAAAATGTGGTCTTCAACCGATTTTTGTGCCTTGGTTTTTACTCTTGGACCCAGAAAACAATTTATCTTTATTTTGCTCAAGGCATGTAAATTGTATTTACATTAAAAAAAAAGTTAGAATGTGTTTTTGCAGGAGGGTCTAATTTGGCAATTTATCGCAGCTCACAGAACAATAGCAAGCTTAAATACCTCGAAGGTTGCAAAATGAAACTTTGCAGACATGCCCAGGGCGGGTTTGCTAATTTTTGTCCATAAATGTAATAGTAAAATTTAAACTGAACATTAAAAGTGGTTATAACAATGATTAAAAATTCCTATATTTAAGGCCCAAATTAGCACATAAAGAAATAATTCGTAAGAAGAAAAAGACATTCCCTGAGTTAAATTCTTGGCTCCACAAAATATTATATTTCATGAAAATCAAATCATCCGATACTGATAATTATTCAATTAACATCGGTAGAGTCATGGCAGAAACCGATCCTAAAAAACTGCACTTTTGTAACATCACTTGCATCTCATAACAAAAAACGTTGTTAGTCAAGTTGTTCTAATTATAGGGCTATCAGCTTTCTTGTAACAAAAGTATACACCTACAGCTATCCTTTCGATGTGTTTTCATCAGATTCAAGAGTCTGCAATCTCATCAAAATTGATTTTTTTGGAGCAAATCTTCTCTAGTGTGAGCTACCCTGTGTTTTTGGTGTTAGTGTGTGTGGTTTGCCAGTGGTCGACAAGAAAAAGGTGGGATTATAAAGTTGGAGTACTGCAAAGAAAACAATCCAGAGGCTCAAAGTAACCAACTCAATAGCAGTCACTGAATGAATAATTGTTTTCATTGTTCAGTCTCTACATCTTGTGTGGGCAAAAGTGGGCCTTTTTCTGTCTCCCAGGCATTTAGCCTACTGTTCTCCTCAGCCAATGAGCAGCTTGACGAAATTTCATGGGGGGGGGGGGGCATACCTGTGTTTGACTGACTGGCAGCAAACTGTACTCATTTGCATGCTATTGTAATATTAGTGTCATGTGGGCCCTTGACTAAAATTTTATAGTTTTTGTGCTCAAATTTCACCTTAAAATCATACTTGTTTCAGTTTGTTTTTCTCATTCATCATGTAGATAACTGTTATAGCGTTCCAAAACATACAAAACATTATTGTGCTGCAGATGATAATTTTATGAAAACATATCTTCGCTGACGCCACCTTAACAGCATCTTTTCTCCCATCCCCTTCCCCCGCCCCAAAAATATCAAGCATTCCTCCAAAAGCTCCACAATCATTGGAACATAATACATTAAATACAAAAACATGATATAAGAAAAAAAATCTAATGTTACTCCACATTAAATTTGAAGGAGATCTAGTATACATTCCAGGGACACCTGACCGTGGATGTGCACCAATATTTCTGCATTAAATATTCTAACATGCGTTCGTCCTGATTATTAACCAATTTTGAACAATCTTTTAAAGATCAAACACATAGCTGTGGTTCCTCTTGTAACATACTATTATATAAATTTAAGTTTAATTATAGTAGCTCCTCAGCATCAAAAGAAATATTTAAAATTTACATTCGTTCAAAAGGGCACAAGTTCTGAAAGAACACCAAAAGTCTAAAAATTACATAATGGTATGACTTGTTGACACATGCCTGACCCATGCTGGATACAGACACTACAAGAGAATGAGCATCATAGCATTTTATAAATTCAGCTTACAGAATATATAATAAGGGTGAAAAATGACAAAACTTGATTCTGTTTAGAGGAAATGTTGTTACTGCTTTAAAAAGCATGAGGGAATACAGTAAATGATGTTAGTTAATGTATTCATTGGATAGCATGTTTATTGTGTTTAATGAACAGTTGTATATTCTTTTCAGTAAATCGTTTGTGTATTCTTGTAAATTTTCTTGTTGCACTGTGCTAATATCTGGCTTAGTTTGAACCTGGAAAAACGACAATAAGTATGAGTGCTCTTTATTATGACAGGAAATATTCTAGTTTTTATCACCATTCTGGGTGCCACGCATATGAAGACACCAACCAATCTTTTGCTCTTGAATTTGGCGGCCGCGGACCTGATAATGCTAATATTCTCTGTGCCTGAACAGGTAGTATTAGTGTAGCTGTTCCATGTGTGCCTAATTTAAGTGGGGCAACTTAAAAGTATTGTAATTGTTGCTAATAGCAATGGATCTCTGCAGTATAGATAAACACCGTAATTCATGTAGTAAAGTACACAAAATAGAACAAAACGTTTCAGAAAGCTTACAGATTACAGCAGTTGGTCAGACTGCTGTAATCTGTAAGCTTTCTAAGCCAACTGCACTTCAAATGCCAACATTTCTGATCCACTTTGTTGTACACAATACGTTAATTATTCTGACACGCCGAGTTGTTTTTACCCTCGGTGCAATATTTTGCTATGACACAGTTTGTGAGAAGGTAAATAATTTTGTGCAGTTGTATGCTGGTCATTATATGCCTGATTAATTTTGACGGTTTAGTAGTAATTTCAGGTGTCCAAGAGGACATTTTATATAATCAAGAGACATGACGACTGAAAGTTGTTTGTGTCCCAGGTAATAAGAAACTACAACGCACGATGCACAAAAAGTGATTTCATATTCACACAATGACCCACAATTGTGTGTTACATCACCTTTGAAACTTAATTTATAACACTTTTATTGCACCTAAATTTTTTTACAACTAGAAATCGGATTGTACTACGATTCTTAGTCCCTATTCACCCTTATATCATGAACTTCCTTTGACAGTGACAAGTATTGGACAAATAATACGGTTAGTAATCTCGAATGCACGCAATGGCATTATGGTGGACATGTTATTCAAGTGACACACTTTTCCAGAGCCATCAGGATTAGGATCGCTGTAGGAATTTTGTTGAGTCAGTCTGAATACAAGGAAGAAATGATCAATGTCTAAAATCAGTCACCTGTCTAGGCGTGACAGGATGCTAGAAATCGGGATCACTACACATATATTTCAGTGCACATTAAGGTTATGCTGTCTTTATATCTATTGAACTAAGGAACCATTACAATGATATCACAATCTTGTGTTTTGAAAATAAGTAGGTTAAAATTTAAAGAACAAAATGGTAGCTTCAGGCTGTCTTGCTTGATTCTGTATCGACATGGAAGGTGGCATATTATTTCCATGAAAATTCTTAGGAATATAATTTCAATTTTTCACACATTAATGGTGGCATCATAGTTTTGAAATTTAAGGAGGCCTATTTACTCTTTCGAGAAAAAAAAAACATGCAGCACGGCGAGGAAACATCATGCTCCTTAAGACCAAATGCTCTAAATAAAAAGACCTTTCATTCAAACCCCATCATGCCTATAGTTTCCTAGAAAGTAATGCGTGCACTTTGGGTGTATTATGCCCAAGGCCCAGTGAGGAAAACTGTTGCCTTCATCCAAATGCAGAACGAAAACAGTAAAACCCCTTATTTGTCCATGAATAAATGATATTTTTTTACAAAATATCAATGTAATATCTCCATCACATACAGCTAAGCAAGATTTTTCACCCAGTAGATGAACACAGATAATGCATCTCAACAGCCAAAGCTTATTGCACAGTTTAAAATAACGTGTGTCACGTCCTGTTCTGAATCTGTGATAAATGATATATAAATATATATATATATATGTATATATATATATATATATATATATATATATATTTATCACCTATTGTAAATGCGTCACTTTTGCATACATATATATATATATATATATATATATATATATATATATATATATATATATATATATATATATATATATATATATATACACATACATACATATCTACATACATACATACAAATTCCTTCCTTGTACATATTGAATCTGTAACAAAGTGAGCCCTGAGAAAGCTTCCCTGGGAGGCATGCATCAAGAGGTGTGCATTGCTTGCTGCCTTGTTTGTCATTGTAAACATCTGTCCACTACTTTAAAAACGTGTGGCCACACATAAAATATTTGAGGTTTTAGTTTCCAGGCTCGCAACATTCCTGCTTTGCAAATTATAGATTTATATAAATATATATATATTTATTTATTTATTTATTTATTTATTTATCTATCTATCTATCTATCCATCCATCCATCCATCCATCTATCTATCTATCTATCTATCTATCTATCTATCTATCTATCTATTTATTTATGTATGTATATATTTATCCAATTAGTCACTCATTCATTTATTTATTTGTTTTATATTTATTAATTCATTTTTTTTCGCATCATTTCATACCTTATATATTTCATACCCCTTTGTAACAAGGACTAAGATTTGATTTGGCATAATATGTTTTTGCAATCACTTTCAAAGTTATCTATTTTACAATTATTTACTTGTGGAAAGGTTATAGAAGAGTACTTCTCAGATGCATTATGGTATATGTCAGATTCCATGTGTGGTTTTATGTACTACTTACGATACATATCATTTGGAGCTACTATTGGAGGGTTTGTCATTATAAGCATGGAGCGGTAAGTGTAGATACACGTTATGACATTGAAAACAGCAAATATAGGTACACGTAGCAATATTTGTCGACAGTTATCCTAAAATTGTGACTTAATTTGTCGTTTCTAACTTTTCCAGGGAAGGAGTACTCTTGTCTGTCACGCGCAGGCAAGGGTAGCAAGGTTCAAGGTCAGTTCAGACATGTGGCGCCAATAGCGGTTTGATACGCGAGAGGCCAGGAAAACTTAATTGCAGACCACAGAAAACACAGCCCTGTGCTTTTTAGTCAATCACATGCCTGCCTGTCTATTAGTGATATACTAAAATGAAAAGTCACAAGCTGTAATAAATGGCAACAAAAATTTCTGTATGAACAAGATTAAAAAAACATGTGCAGGATGGCGCAGACACCATCAGCACCACAATTTCAGACAAAAACAAAGATATACTAAGAGTCAGAAAAGGGGGGGGGGGATTGTATCAAAATTTTATTGAAAATGAAAAAATAAAGTCTATCGTAAAGTAAGCATATTTCAAAGGTTGGGAGGACCAGTTTAAAGTACCACTTGCCTTTTATTGGCGACAGCCTGTCTCAAGGCAGGAGTGAAATTTATTCCTCAATATGATATTGGAAGACGAATGTTGATGTCTTGGTAATTATTGGATCTCTGCCCTTTGCTGTATTCGACCTGGCTCTCATTGTCGGGCTGCAATTTATGAATATGTGTTGTATTTTCCGATTTGTTTAGTCTTAAACTAGGCATGGCAATATTAACTCGTTCATGCAGCAGCTTATCGTTATTGATATAGTAATAAGTTGTGTAAAGTCCACACTAAATATATCATAAAAAGAACGGTATATTTGAAAAGAAAAGTGTAAACTGTTTGAAATATGAAGTACCATGAATGTAATTGAAAATGGGAAAGCAATATAATCATATCAAAATAAAGAAACCGACTCCATTCCTAGGGAAAGTAAGGTATTTTTCTGTATGGTGTAAATTTGACACACAAAACGTTTACAATATTGCTATTCATTCTGCATTTCGGTACTAACACTTTTAGATATGTTGGTATTTGCTACCCAATGCGGGCCAAATCAATGTATGTGACTCAACATGCAAACAAAGTCAATTTTATTGTTTGGGCAACTGCAATCATCATTTCAATACCAGCGGCATTTGTTAAGGTACGTTTGGGTTTTACCACCTGGATTAGTTTTTCAAGGCGGGGTATACAATAGTAACATCATGGGATACAAATACTGAATAGCGTTCAGGGGTTTGCGTCTCATCTACATGCTCGTTTATGCCTATTTGGCAACTGAATATACCCAAAAGGAGGTTTTTTTTTCAAATTATATGGACCCCACAGTCTTACTTACAATGGAAACTGCAAAAATCGATATCACATTTTAACTTGTGAAATGTCCAAAGACTCACACAGGTAAGTGTATAAAGGTTCAAATATTCCTCAGTCTATGTAAGAATCATTGTTGCAACCAATTGCAACTTCCTAGTACATACGACAGATGTAATACGTTTTGCAGATTGCTCGGGAAAACGTGACAGATAATCGGAAGTTGTATGAGTGCGTGGTACCATTTTCAAAAGCAAAACCGTTTTCCTTGTACATTTTTGTCGTCTTTTGGGCTTTGCCTTCATTAACTCTTTTCCTACTCTACACCAGGATATGTTCTACACTGTGGAAAAGTGTAAAGAGATCGCAAAACCTGCAATGTACAAACACGTGTGTATCTTTAAATTATATACCTTTTTAATACAGTATGAACATTTACATCACCACATTTTTGTAATTTGTTTCAAGGTCACAACTGAATATTTCAACTGCAAAGTCATGATTATCAATAAGTTTTTTGTGCTATTTATGCTTTTCAAATACTTGTACTATGCCATTCAGTTTCTATGTGTCTATGTTATTCTGTACTTAACGTCGCACTTATTGCATAACATTTTTCACTTACATTTGTTCGCCTTTTTTCCCG
This sequence comes from Hermodice carunculata, assembly GCA_964020975.1. Classification (NCBI taxonomy): domain Eukaryota; kingdom Metazoa; phylum Annelida; class Polychaeta; order Eunicida; family Amphinomidae; genus Hermodice; species Hermodice carunculata. The sequence goes on from OZ026626.1 coordinate 37,595,117, forward strand.
ACAAATAAGAATGAAATTAATATTGTTTTCCTTATCGACAATTATTAAAGTTCTGGACCGGAAATATAATAAACTAGGAAACCGCCCGATGCCTTTCATAAAGTTATGTTTATCCTGGACTCGGGTCAGTTAACTGTACAGAATAACGATGTGTGTGTGTATATATATATATATATATATATATATATATATATATATATATATATATATATATATATATATATATATATATATATATATATATATATATATATATATATATATAATTACAATAATGACAATGTGTACGATCAGCAAAGATAACGTGTCTATATTGTAAGTGTAACAAGTTTTACCACAAGATCTACAACCGAAAAAATCCTTCATCCTTCAAAGTAGTGGCACTGACAATTCCTACTGGTGCTCCTCTTTTATGGCATTCTTTTAACATGTTGATGTGACAAAAGCCGTTTAGCTTTCCTTCTATCTGGTGTTGATAATAAATAATCCACAGCATTCAATTTTATTTTAACAAGATAAGGACTACTGAATTTTGCCTGAATTGAATGTCCTTGCATAGGCAAAAGTACCAACACTTTGTCTCCTGGTTTAAAACTTCTTTGCCTTGCTTTCTTATCATAGCATGACTTCACCTTACCCTGTGCATTCATCAGATGTGATTGTGCTACCTCACAAGCTTTTTTTTTCAACAGTTTCTATGAATTTGGACAGATACTCCACCATAGGTTCATTTTGTGCCTCCACCCACCATTTTTTCTTTCATAAGCTGTAGTGGACCTCTCACAGTTTGTCCATTTATCAGTTCAAATGAACTGAACCCCAGTGACTCATTCGGTATCTCTCTGGTGGTAAATAATAACATATGTATACCTTTATCCCATTCATTTTCATTTTCAAAACAATAGGTTCTCATCATATTCTTCAGTGTTTGATAATACCTTTTTAGAGCCCCTTGTGTTTCTGGGTGGTAGGCTAAAGATTTAACATGTTTAATGCCTAACTGGTGGGCAACCTCCTGAAATACTGCAGACATGTAATGTGAACCTAAGTGACTTTGTAGCTGTATGGGCAGTCCTACTCTAGTGCAAAATTTCATTAAAGCATCACTGATCATAGGAGCTTTACTATTTTTTAATGAGATGGCCTCAGGATACCTAGTGTCTGAATCCATGATACAATGTACTAAGGAGAAACGTATTTCCCGCTTTTGCTTTCGGAAGTGGTCCCACACAATCTATAATAGCACTGCTCAATGGTTCTTCAAGAACTGGGACACTAATTTAAAGACCAGGTTTTATTTTCTGATTGGGTTTCCGACCACTTGACATGTATGACATGTCTTACAAAATTCTGCCACATCCTGATGTAATCTGGGCGAAAAGAAGTGTTGTAATATTTGATTTTGAGTCTTCCTAATTCCCAAGTGGCCCGACATAGGCACATCATGAGCTGTCTTTAAAACTTCTGCCCTGCATAATGGAGGAACTACTATTTGATGAATGATTCTCCATTCTTCATCAGTGGAAGCATCTGGAAGTCCCCATTTACTCATCAACACTCCTGATTTAATATAACAGACCAGGTCTTTTTGTGCTTCTTCTTCAGGTAAAGCTGTACTTGCCAATTTTCTCAACTGAGGGTCAGCATTTTGCTCCCTAATAAGCGTATCTCGAATCAAATGAAGCATTTGACTCAGATGATCATTGTGCTTTTACCTGGTCAAAGAGGTTACCATCATAGCTTACTTCTGGACTCAAGTTACCGTCATGGCTTACTTGGTCCTCCAGGTTACCAGCAAAGAATGTCTCTGCTGGCCCTAGACATTCATCATCCTTGTCACTGGCTTCTTTTAAGAAGCTTCAAGACCCATTGACCTTGTCACAACACAGGCGGAAAAAATGCCCAGAAATCCTGCTCCAGATGCTATTTGTCCTCTCCTTTGACTGGCTTATCTGTTATATATGGTATCAGTATACCTTTCACATTATCTCCTGCCATATCATTCCTTAGAAGGAAGGTCCCACCTTCTATCGATATACTAGCTACAATACCTACAATCACTGGTCCAATTTTTAAATCAAACTTCAGGTAAATTTTGTGAAGCGGGACTGTTATGTAATTCCCTTCAACACCCTGAAGTAATACACTGGCATTTTTATAAGTTTCATCCTACAAAGGAAGTACATATTCCAACAGTAAAGACTGGGCAGCGCCAGTGTCCCTAAGGATCACAACTGCCTTCTGGTCAACAGCACTTTCTTTCTGTGACATCAGCCCTTCCGATTCGAAACTTTGATAGCCATCCAATATGGACTCAGCTACCCTAACATGTGGGCTTTCCAATTTAGCAAGGAGAGTATCAGAATGTCCATCAGACATATTTAGAGGTGGGGGCCCCATTGATGCTGGCTAAACAAACTGTCTTTCTCTGGAGGAAAAAACACTCAGATTTGACATGACCCCTTTTATAGCAGTAACTGCACGCGGGTCCACTAAAAAACTTCTGCCCTGTTTTCTGATTCGCAGGTTTATCAGACTGAGATGAATTATTGGGCTTTTGTTTTTCTGATTTTTGACGGGGGGAAAGGTTCCCCATTCCCTCTTGTTTCTTTCCAAATTTAGATCTGAACTGACTATGTCTGGGTTTTCCAGTGAAGCTTTTAAGTGTCAACTCAGAGTCACCAGCAAAAACTGCAGCTTAATGTAAGTTATGTGCCTTACGTTCATCCAGGTAGGTCTTAATTTCTTTCGCAGTGCAACCTTTAAAATCTTCTACTAAAATAAGGTTCTTAATTTGTCAAAAGCATTTTCTATTTTCCTGGAGGCACACCAACCCACAGAGGTACGGCTTGGCTCCAATGAGGTAAAATATAACAGACCACTCAAAGTGTAAATGGGTAGCATCAAATAGACAACTCCACCCAAGACACAGTCCACACTCCCACAGGTACAATGTAAGCAATGGCGCACAGTCCCTATGGCTTGATGACAACACACAGCATCTGTCACATCCTTCAGAATTGTCTTTTCTTTGCTGCTCTCTCCTATCCTCCTGTTCGCCTTTCTCAGTTAGGTAATATCTGGTTTATATGGACACAGAGAAATATCACCACTGTTCCTGTGTTTTCCAATTAGTCACACATCACAGTGCAATTTGAGATCTGCCTGGGTCAGGTCACAAGAATAAAGGTCAGCATTCTAGCTTCTTCCACCTGTTTACAAAATTACATGTGAGTCATCCACAAACAGGCCAACTCAGTGACCTGGCACACACTGAATGAATACAGTGACCTGTCCAAATGAAAACAAGCAGCCACACACATTTTCTTAACATTTAGCAATTCAGCACAATGCCTTTAACACAGTAACCAATACAAGGCCACAAAAATGAACATTTCTATAATTAAATACTGCATTGAAATTTCAAATATAAACAGCAAAATTCTGTTTATCAACTATGAAGTTTTGTGTATATAATTTTATCAACGAAAGACAAAAATTACATGGCCAAGCATTAACTTCACTAGTCAAGCAGAAAATCAATATGAAGGTGATCTATTGATCACTTTGAAAATTTCATACAGTTCTATGAATATAAATATACATGGCCTTGACCAGTTACTATTTAGTTCTTTCCCTTGAAATGGGAAGTTTTGGACTGAGCAAACATTTTTTTTGAGGGGGGGGGGGATGCAGTGGGCACGCAGCATCCCCCCCCCACCTAACTGAGAAATGCTCTTTACTATGGTTGACCACCTTCCGATTTTTATCAAATGAAACGGGAAAGGCCTAACTGAGACCAGGAAAAACGTTAATGATAATAAAAGCTTCATAACATGTATCATGTGTGACAGCGAGGTAAATTATATAAACTGTGTCAATTATATAGGAATAAAATGATGTTGGTTTTGCAGCCTACAAGCACCAACCACTCAACCAGGAAGATCTAAATTGTCTAAGGAACTTCAATCTAGAATACGAGTAAGTTTTTCATGGTTGAACGAACCTAAAGTTATCTTCCAGGTACCTTGTTAGTATAAAGAATTTTCGAAATAAATATATGCCTATTGGAGAGCAAATCATCCTGTAAATGTCTGTTTGGTGTTGGCAGGGGTACAGATGAAGATTGTGATTCATGGGAAGTTGCACAAGTCTTGTAAAAAGTTAACTGAAAGATAGAGCACTTGCGTTCTGTTAAACAATTTAACGTAAATAAAAGAAAACGGAAGAAGAGCCAGCGAGTGTATTTATATATAAAGGCACCTGTGTGCACAATTTGTGTACTATTGATGTGTTAAACTTCATGTATTGTTTAAAAATTATTTGTATAACATCACAAAAACATATTTGAACCCAATTATTACTCAGATCTTTCCTCTCACGTTACTTGTTGTGGGATAGGGGTGACCCATGCCCACATTCAACTAACACATCGTTTTCAGTTAAAGCGAGTAAAAAATTAAAATGAGGCAATTTTTTCAAGGCATAAAGGGCGATTTGGTATTAAGCAATTCTTATATTTCTAGTTAATCTGGCGCTCTTTTCTAATCTATGTGATTCTGTGATATAGTGGAAATTCAATTTGGAATTGAACAACTTAATATGTTTAAAACATGTGCTGATATAATTCTCTCTACCTTAAAGGCAGATTCGAACAGAAAAGAGTATATTCTTGCCTTACGTAAGGAATAAAACCTGTGACGTAGACACGTGTTGCATTTGACGTATAACTGGGATTATATGCCTGAATCATGGTCTATCAACATGCTAGTCACTGTGATGTGTTGAGTAGACTCTACAGGTTTGCATAATGTTATGCAATACACTAAAATGCTTGTAAAAATAACGCCTACATTTGTTTTGCTTTATACAGGTAATAATAATGCTTTTGTGGATACTAGCCTTGTTTCTCCTGTGTTGGAGCCCCTTCATTATATACTCGTTACTGCGCTCGAATGTTTCGATAGTAATAAAGGAACACCATTATCCACTTGAGTTTCTGCCAGAGGACCGATTTCTGGCCAAGACATTTATCCTGTTATCACTCAGTAACAGTTCTGTCAATCCTATCGTATATGCTGTTGTCTCCAGGTACGTCTATGTTACTTTGAAGTTGATTATCTTTTCAATTTGCTTGAAAGCTCAAACTACATGTTGTACAAATGTAATTTTCTGCACACATTGATTCAGGATTCAGCATTCGTTTATTGACCAATACACAGATACAATTTACTATAACATTTTTAACATACAGAGTAGCACAACGTAGATTGTATGATGGTCAGGGAGACCCTCATTAAGATATTAATATGTCGCTATCATGAGTCCATCCTGTAATATTATTGCCTATTATACAAGATGATGGCAAAATGTATAAAGCTGACTGTTAGAAAACAACAAGTCTCTGTAATGCCTACATTTCAATTAGAAGTAAGAGCAGAAAAGGATTTTAAGATATAAATATAACATTAAGTGTTACAATTTACATTAATAACTGCTATTTAGAGTTATAACAATTTGGCGTATCATATACTTCTTGGTAAGAATTGAATGTAAAAGTGTTCAGCATATCTTACTAAACCTTGTTACCTATGTGTATAAAACTTGTCTCGAATGGCAATTGGTATCGAGTTTACTGTTAGTGGTAAACTGCATCGAAGGCAGTTTCTAGCAAAAACATAAGAGTACCGATTAACAAACATATTTTCAGCATATCTAGCATCACGGGTGTACATTTCCATATTTGGGAACGAAGGTAACTTTTGGATATTTATAGGAATGGTTTAAAAATATCTTCAACTTTTAACTACCCCAGTTTTTGTTTTTTAATGGGTCAGTATCTGCGTTGTATTTACTGCATGTTATAGTCCTGATGGCTTTGTTTTGAATTGTTTTTAGGCTAGAGCTCTTGAAACCCCAAAGAGTAATCCCATTATTTATATGGGAAAGAATTATGGAATTATAAATTTTCTGTTTTGCATCAATTGGTAGAATTCTTTTCAGTTGTTCAAAATTCTGGAGATTTTGAGATCCTACTACTTATTTTAATTATATCTAGGACTTCTACGACTTCAAATACAATACCTAGAAAATTAAAAGTTTCAACCCTTTCAATTTAGATATTTTTCTTTTATAACAGGAACTTGAATTTCTTTTGAGGGTGGTGGAATATCATATTTTATGTTTTGTAACATTTAGAGATAACTTATTTGCATTCAACCAATCAGTGACTTCATTAAGTTCGGAATTTATATATCCTGCAATGTCATGAATTGCGTTGTTTCCAAATTGATTTAGACAAGCTGATAGGGTAGACTCATCGGCATACATTATTACTTCGAATTTAAGACAGCACAAGCTAGATCATTCACATATATGAGGAATAACAAAGGTCCCAAAATTGAATCTTGCGGTACTCCAGTTGTTATAGATAATAGATCAGAATTTGCATCATCATATGCAACGAACTGTTTACGATTAGTTTAGTGGGTTCAATCACTCTCAATGATATACCTTGAATACCATAATATTTCACTCTATTGATCAAAATTTCATGATTTAAAGTGACAAAAGCTTTCGATAAGTCCAAAAATATACACATAGGAAGATTTACAATGTCCATTTCTTTTAATATATTATCTATTAATTCAACAGCAGTTAATTCAGTTGTGATATTTTAAAAAAACATATTGACTTATATTAAATAATCTCTAACGATTGAAATAATAATATAACTTGTTGAATATTACTTACTCATAAACTTTTGAGAATGCAGTTACTATGTTATGGGACTATAATTGGTAAAAAGAAATGTTTGTTTACTTTTTTATAGATTGGGGTTACTTTGTCAATTTTCTATTTTTTCTGGAAAAATATAACTTTTTGGGGTCTGATTATTGATTATTGTCAATGTTTTTTTCAACAGTATCTCTAATGAATTTTAACAATTTCGTTGGCATACCATCAACAGCTTGACTTGTTTTGGTTTTTAAATTTTCGATAATTTTGATGATGACATCAGCATCAACATTTTCAAATATAAATCTATGTTCTTATGTTTTGCTTAAGAGAAAACCACAGCAACACTGCTTTTGCTGGATCTGGGCAGGCCATGTAGGTATGACAGAGAAAGCTAACCCCCCCCCCCCCCCCAAAAACGTTGATAATATTGTACTACATTGTACCAAGTCCGGAGCTTTCCTCAGCACAGCCTGCGCCGCTAATGACAGAAAGTTATGTCGTGCGACGTTTGAGTGATGTTGAGCTTATTATTATATATAACAGTCATGTCTTCCAGAGGTATGCTGGTGGAATCCTGTGTGGTATTTGGTTTGCTGTAAAAGTCGCCACTCAATAATATACACTAATATGTTTCAAATTCGTGCAAACTAGATACATCAGTAAGCAAAAAGGAGCCTCCAGATCTGGGCTTGGACATTATAGATATGTTCACAGTTCTCTTTGCAGTTGAAATACAAGAACGTGACAGAGGTTCCATTAGCGGATTTTCTTGGTGGTGCACACCAAGAATATCCCTTAGAGCCAGTCAGTGAAAACCCCTCATTGATGAAGCTAGAATTGCTTATCAACATATTTCAAGGGGAATGCATGCAATGATGGCCGTGTAACAATGTAACAACGTTGCTTACACACACATCACGCTATTGCAGCCAACTGGTAGCAACATGAAAATAAGACCGAACTAGTAAACATGCATCTCACTTCAACTAGATGGCTGACAGAGAAGAAAACTGTGAGGCGATACCACATTTGTGTCAGAATATTTAGTCCTTTCAATCATGCACAAATCTGAAAGTGTCATGAAATACAACATATATTACTTTTTTGGCTAGATAAATAAAACCCTTGCACGATTGAGGGAAATATATATTTTACCCCAGCTGATGTATCAGTCACCTACGGTTATAGTCGGTCTCCATTTTCATATCCGGTCTTCTGTCATCAACAATTAACGTTTTTGACTTCTTTTCCACAAACAAAAGACCAGTTTGACTTCAAATTTGGTAGTGATGCATTTTGGGTGGGCCCATACAAAGTTTGCACAAATGCTCATGTTCAATTTTTGTAGTAAAAGGTTAAACAATTTGTCATCTGAAGCTGCTAAGCCAATCACTCTGAAAATGCAAAGTGTCACTTTTGGGGACCCTAAGACCTTAGTATGTTTATAGGGTGCTGTTGTGGTTTTTTCTTATGGTTTAAGAATCTTTGTGTATGTCAATTTTTTATTTTGTCATTTACAGAACCCCAAAGCAGGATTGTTTAAAATCATTCTGAGTTATTTTTCAACTTAAAAACTTGACGTTTGGGAACTTAGGTGAGATGTTTTGATACTTTTTTTGGTCCTTTTTTCCTGCGTTCATGGAGTAAGAACATCCTTAGGTAAAACGGACGCCGGATGCGAAGACGGCTTCCTTATGGCAGATGTGAAACTAAGGAGTATTAACATATCTTTGAATGATCACTATATGACAAATGTGGGCTTTAGTAGTGGTTTTATGGCTCAGAATCATGCATTTATGAATTTGTTGCCGTTTCCGCAACATCTACAATTTTTTGTGTGGCATAAGTATCTCAAGACAGGTGACTTGATTTCAACACACAAACCGCAGTAACATGGTCAAATGGCTTGCTATATACCATCAAACAATTGTTGGAAATATATGTCAGTTGTTTTCCTTCAAGGCCAGTGCTTGCGTTTTGCACCGTATACTGGATATAGAAACTGCTTTGTTTAGGCCGGACACATAATGCAAAGTTGAGTCCGAGACAGACAACACGTGTGTATTTTGTGCACTTGGTGTAGGCCTGTGTAGCCAATGATCAAGCGTAGTCATGAATGTTGCAAAGCGTCAATGATATGTAACTTATTCTAAAATAGGTTTATGTATCATTGTATTTCATATGCGTGTACTAAACATTAATGCAATTAGCAAAAACAGTAATTTATTCGACCTGCTTTGATTTGTGGAGATCGACTTTGCCATTGGCACTTTCAATTTCTTACCAGTACGTACACACTTTCCTTCATAAATATGGCAGCGGCCATGAGAGAATGAAAGGATTTGACAGGTTGTCAAACAGGGACGAGGGATTTTATGCGACAATCTTATGTTGTCGTGTGCCATTAACGCACTTTTATGCCTGCAATATCCATACTCTTCCATGATTTTGATGTATGTGAATTCTTTTCTTCTTCTTCTTCTTCTTCTTCTTCTTCTTCTTCTTCTTCTTCTTCTTCTTCTTCTTCTTCTTCTTCTTCTTCTTCTTCTTCTTCTTCTTCTTCTTCTTCTTCTTCTTCTTCTTCTTCTTCTTCTTCTTCTTCTTCTTCTTCTTCTTCTTCTTCTTCTTCTTCTTCTTATCATTATCATTATCATTATTATCATTACTATTATCATTATTATTATTATTATTATTATTTATTATTATTATTATTATTATTATTATTATTATTATTATTATTATTATTATTATTATTGTGTTTATCATTATTATTATTGTTATTATTATTATTATTATTATTATTATTATTATTATTATTATTATTATTTTCATTATTATCATTATGTAACTGTCATCTGGCGGGCTTATAAACCCCCAGTGGTTAAAAAAAAAAACAAACAAACAAACAAACAAACAAAAAAAAAACACACACACACACAAAAAACTCATTAAAGTAGCTATGTTGACGAAATACAGTAGTCATATCTAATTCAAACTTGGTGGTGATCTACATTGGGTGGGTGTATACCACGTTTTTTCAAACCTTTATGCTGTAGTGATCTTGAGTTTGTTTTAATATATTTTTTGAACAATCATATATGAAACCGCTTCGAAATTGCATAGGGATGCTTCTGGGAACATGCGGATGTTTAATTTTTGACAGGTGATGCTGTGTTTTTTTCCTTGTATTTAAACCAATTTGAATGTGTTATTGCTAGTTTCTAATAATTGTGAATTTTTATTCATTCTGTATTTTTGGGTTATACATTTGTGTGGGTCTTCAGTATTCAAGGCTTCTCAAATTATACAATAATGTAGATTTTGCCAAAATATTTTGAATATGTATCTGTGGAACAATCAACCAACGTTGATTGCTAGGTGCTGATGCTGCCAATCTGTTCTTTCTCATTTTCTTTCCAATTCTGGAACGTGTGTGTTGACATGTAACTCCATGAGGATTGCAAATTTATTTATATTTTGACCACTCATCTAGAACTGTCAGTCAGAGTCACTTGAAATGTGGCAAATATATTTTTTGAATGGGTGTGTAAACTGGGCACTATTCAGTGATTTTATTTTTATTTTTATTCTTATATATATATATATATATATATATATATATATATATATATATATATATATATATATATATATATATATATATATATATATATATATATATATATATATATATATATATATATAGTTTAAGTTATAAACAGAGCATTCTTTATCCAATGGAATGAATGTGCTACAAAATGTCAAACTACATTTATGTAGCCTCATAAAAAATGGCATGAAACTGAAGTATCATCGCCACGCTGTTGCTTAAAAAAATCACTTCGCATAGGGATCATTTACTGAAAGGGAATTCCCAACTGTGTCCAAAGGTTCATCTTATAAAGATTACAACGATATTCAAATATAGTATAAAACATTCAGCTATTATTACCTGTTATGCGATTGGAATACACTTGGACGATTTTGACCTTCAGTTGTTATCCTCAAACACTACTGCGCGTTCCAGAGTTTCACATATTGCGAAAAATTATACTATGTAGATATCCTAAAATATATAGTTTCCGTAAGGGAATAAAGACCATATAAAGTAGATAATCTGGTGATCAGATCCAGCATGAATAAGCTGTAGAGGGTCTTATGATCGCTTAATAACTTTGAAATGAGCCTGCAGGGTCAAACATATAAAGGACATTCGTTAATATTTTAGCACATATTCGTTCGACATATTTGACAAAGTTTATGATGGTTGAAGAAACTGATTGATATATTATGTACAGCCATTTAAACAAATTGTGTATGACCTGCTTATATTGTCATGCTTTGGTAGCCAAAGAGTTTTGTGTAAAAATAGTAAATATGTCGTTGCTTTTAAAAATCCCACATCATAGAAAATGCGTCATTCTGAGCTAATCAATCATCTCACTGTAGGTCAACCGTTTAAACGCAGCTCAAATATTCAACTTGAGCTTCAAAGAAACCAGAAAAAGTATCTTTGGAGTCAAATACATGAGAGAACAAACCGGATAAATACCGCCAGTGTACCTTTTTTAAAGAGGATCATGCACACATACAGACCAATAGTTCATCCAAGTGTTCCATATCATTTTTTTTTTTGCTGCATATTGTATCATTAGTTCACCGTAACATTTGAAAAGGATTGTTAAGTATCCCATATGATATCAAAATGAAATATGCTTGAAACAGAACTGGTGTACTAGGTTCTATTTCTTTTCCTTTGACAAGTTGGTGACACCAAATGTAGCTTTTACCTGCATGTATATTGGCTCAATAAACCTTTATTCACGAATTGAATATAATTGTACATGATGAAACTTTAGAAAATGTAACTATTCATCTTAAACGGAGTTTCTCAAATTTTTACTTGGATCTCAAGTTTATTTCAGAACTGAAATGTAGGTGTTTTGGTCTGCTGGAAAATAAAAGTAGTGTATGACAACGAGAAACCATAGTAGCTCTATGTTTTCATTTGTTCATAATTTTATGGGTGTATATTATTAATTTTATATATTTCATTTTCATCAGTTTTGGGTGAAAAACAGCCTGCTACTTTCAGATTACACACAGCGTAGGGAGTGCGATGGCATATTTATGCTTCTGTCTATGGAGCACTGAAATCATATATCCAGAAACTGGGGGTGTGACCCCCCCCCCCCCCCATAATAAGTTATTGCAACATGAGACAAAAGGATAAAATCTATCTATCTATCTATCTATCTATCTATCTATCTATCTATCTATCTATCTATCTATCTATCTATCTATCTATCTATCTATCTATCTATCTATCTATCTATCTATCCATCCATCCATCCATCCATCCATCCATCCATCCATCCATCTATCTATCTATCTATCCATCCATCCATATTTTATTATTATTTAATCGACCTGAGCGTGATTTTAAGTTTACTAAATTGTACCCATAAGTTGAATTGCCTCAGATGTTGCTATATTTTCATGCAAGCAGCTGAAGACTCTGTAAATGAATAAAATATAATCAGGTAAATGAAAACGGATTGCAGGAAGAGACTACATAATCATACCACGTGTTTTTTGAACTTTTAACAGGCAATTTCGAGCAAGATATCTGGAGATTCTTAGGTTTGTATCCCGAAAAAAGACAGTAGAAAAAGAAACAACAGCCGCAACAGCAATAGTAACACCCCACAGCATCTCCTCTCATGTATTATGAACATATGTATCGCACGAGCCACACAGTGACATGACGTTCGAGTTATACCGAAATGAAGTGATGTGTAGCCGAACTTACTGCCTTGACCCCAAACCAATAGCATAACTACCATTTCAATTTCACATCGAGTATGTCAGCTCTTCTGCTCATGGACAAATGACCGAAAATTAAGGATCCCTCTGAATACTACGCTGTCCAAACAGTGCAGTAAGTTATAACAACCATATAAAGTATGAAAGAATTGTTCTCGGGGCCACTAAAAGTCCCTTTTTACGACGATATAAAATGACATTAAAAATCAGGCTCAACACGCTCTATGATCTCTTGGTATTATATGTAAGTGAAGACACAATGGTCATGGTATAAAACACAGTTAATATTTGACACATACATTTATATATATATATATATATATATATATATATATATATATATATATATATATATATATATATATATATATGAAGAACTGTGCAATTTATACAAGCTGTTTTGATCCAATTGCCTAGGGGTATGTCATTTGTTGCAGGCAGTTTGTTGGCATATGGCATCACTTGAACCGTTACCATATGGTGCTTATTTGTTGTTGCCTTCAACAAGGAAACACTCGGTCATTGACTATATTTTGACGGTAAGATACCCAAAATTAGTTGTGAAATGCAGTTCTACGTTTTGTAGGCAAACTGATTTCCGCCACAGGTTTCATTCAATTGTTGAATTGAAAAATGAAACACTTTACGGATGATCTTTCAAAAAGATTAAGAGTACTGCTCAATATTGATATGCAAAGTGAACCTGTACATTATTCAACATACAAACAAAAGAGACACTTTTTTACCGGGTTATTATTTTATTCTTTGAAATGAGGCTGTCCCCATGGTAATCCAAGGCAGTAGCCAAGTGTGTTTTCGTATTAAGGTCATAAATTTTGTACCATATTTTGAGTCATTATAAATGATATACATTGTCACAATACCCATCGACCGTGTGCTATACCGTACTGGGGTATACTGGTTGAAAATAGGCATTTTTCTTGTAAATGGAAAATGTATTTCAGAAAATGTTGAACGTCACCTTTATTTTGGGTGTGTCGGCATGGGGACATATTAGACTACACAGTCTAAATAAAGCAAATAATTTATATCTTAAAAGGTGATTTATTGTCCATGGTGTGTTGTTAATTTCTGAGAGAAAATTACATTCGTGAAGTAATAACTCAATATATATGTATACAGGTGTACAGCGATAATTGCTTTTTCTTTTGGTTTTTGTTTTGTGCAATAGGGCTGGAATTGGGATTGGGATGGGATGTGGGGGGGCTTGTATGTCATATTAGGAAAAAACAAAGGTCTACCTTTGTCTCAACATTGAAATCAGCTGAAATTCGAGGGATTTACAGGTTTATTTTCTGGTACCTTAAATACCGAAATATAACAAAATGAGAAAAGACTAATGAGTAGAATGAAAAGTACGAATACTTCATATACACATATCAGTATAAAAAGGCGGCGTGGGGTACTGGAACAATGTCACAGGAAAAATGAGTCCTTTTATGTTCTGGCACACATTACCCCCACAAGTGTTCAGTTTGTCATATCAGCATCATATCTTTGTCTATTTCTTTTTATTCAGGACAGTAGGCCTTGCAGCCATGGGCACAAGCATGACCAAATACAATAAATATCGGAAAAACATAAAGAGAAGACATTAACCTTCAAATATGACCACGCTTCAAAGCAAATTTTATAAAAATGTCTTTCCGGCAGTACTTCGTTCTTTAGTTGAGATATATAAAATAGAAAATAGGGAATACAGATGATCAGAGGGACAATCTAAACCTTTTTTCTGATGTCGGTCACATACACGCAAACAGTAAAAAAAATTTATTGTTTAAAAAACACTTATGAAATTGGACATGTAATTACACATCAGGCAGTAGTTGTGTACAAACTGGTGTAATTTGACATGTAAGAATAGAAAAATTCTTTCGAGTTAACAGCAGATCAGCAACTTTCAGCTATATGTTTTCCAAGGTGTACGTTTAACATTAAGCCATAATGTTTGAGCAAACACATAAACAAATATAATCATATTTCTGGCGTTGGCACTTGGAGACAGGTGACAGAAAGCAGACCTTTTAAAAAAAACTTTTGTCTAAGCCATTTTAATGCCCCCTATTGCTTGGAACTTGCTTTATTTTTCTTTTCAAATGCATTTTTAATGTACTTTTTTTTCGAAATTTAGCATTAGTACTGTTTGTAATTGTAACTATGCTTATGTCATAGCTTGGATCTGCTGTCCTGAAAATATGAAAAAATCAATGCACATGAAGTTTACTTGTTGCTAATATATGAGAGTTTTACGTTTGGAGCTTTTTGAGTAGCTTGATCGTAAAAAAATACATTTATATATGTATGTCAATGTTATTTATGATGCTTGATACTCTCCTACTTTTTTTTCAAGTAGAATATACATAGAATGATCTTATAGTAATAGTGGAGGTCTAGTGTGTTCCCGAGTCATAAATATCAAAGAAACGACGTAGGCCTACTTTCTTCTTTTGCTGTAAACTCAGCTGCCTGACAGGTCAGGAGAACCATAAAGTGACAGGCCTACCATGCCTGTTTTTATCTTTAGCACAAGTGATAAAATTTTAGTTTTTGGTTTTTGGATTAAGCTCTCGGTACCAGTACATC
Source organism: Hermodice carunculata (assembly GCA_964020975.1). Taxonomy (NCBI): domain Eukaryota; kingdom Metazoa; phylum Annelida; class Polychaeta; order Eunicida; family Amphinomidae; genus Hermodice; species Hermodice carunculata. The sequence goes on from OZ026626.1 coordinate 37,610,288, forward strand.
TAGAAAATTTGCTTTTTAGTTGCTGAAACATTGAAAGGCACATAGGTGTTGGAAAAAACAGTTAAAATACATTCAACTTTGAATGAAAATTACAGAAAAATAGTGTTTTTTTATGGTCATTAATTGCGTTTGTATAGGGCAGAAATGAGAATTTGATTACAATAGTACCTGCAAAGTATTACTGTATTGACCATTGTATGCACTTATATGACCTTTGTGTATAAATTCAGGTTAACAGGCAAATGTCAACGTATTTTTATCGTTGAACTCCTGTCTTGCTAAAAGGTGTCACTGAACAAACAGGATGACTTAAGTTGGTTTTTGGTGTAGAGGACATTTATAAATGTTGTTGACTTTGCGATAATCTTTGCTTGTATTACAAACTATTAGTTAACATGTACATGTATTTTTCCTTCAAATACACCATCTTGCCCTCGAAAACGTAAGTGAAAGAATAAATGCACACTGTGTACCCTCGATGTATTCTACATAGGTTTGTGTCAGTTGTTGTGTTGTAAACACTGTATGAAGTACAAAACACAGAGTGACACAATTATAAACTCAGAGTCTCATGTCTGACTGTTTTGGTTATGGTTTGCATTAGTGGCACCATACTTTATACAGATTCAGCGCATATTGTATACACATGGCTGTTGTGTAAGTTAACTAACAGAAACTGGCAGGCCCAGGACTATTGAAAAACTGCACACAAGCTGTGACGCACACTTCATGAAGCTTTGTACCATCTCACCTGGAGTGTTTTACCAAAGGACCAGGTCCATTCACCAGAACAGGTGGTGCTAGGACCTGGCCATCCGGTGGTAAAACAGAGATTTCGTGGCCATTGCGTCAATGATATTTGAAGAATTTTGCAACCTAGCCAAATGTGGACTATGTATCGAATACAATGCAAATAAACATAACTTACTGTAAATGTTTTGTTTTCATTTTTATTGGAATAATATATTTGTCGTCCATGGTATAAAGTGCTGGTAAGAAACTTCCTTTTTGAGGAGGGAGAGGACAGGACAAAATCATAAGCAACTGAGTCTTTATAATTTATTTTCATTTTATTGAAATGTAAAGAAGGTTATGCACATCTGATCTGTTGGTTTGTTGGTCGTTAATGTGATTTAACACTTTAATGCCCATGGCTGAACAAAACTCATCCATGGTGACCCTGTAGGCATCTTCGATGAAGTCTGCCTCCACACAGTTGGGCATACTGCACGTACAGAGGTAAGCCAGGGCTACACCTGGGGAGTTGTAAATGCAGCCCTAAGGAAAAACTTCTCTATCCTGCAAGGTCAAAAGGATATACCTTAAATACATGAACACGACTGCACACATTGCTGATAATTTAAACTATCCGACAAAAACTCGATAAAACACATGTGTCTTCCATATCAAATCCTTGGTTTGACCTACATTTTTCTGCTTGTCATGTCAGATATAATGGCGTTTATTTTCAGTAAAACTATATGCCACAATACAGGATCAGAATGCCAAATTACTGTGTTGTTAAGTACTGCAACTGACAGAGCTGCCCCTTTTTCGCAGATATAGAAAAACTAAAAAAGATTATTTGCTTCAAAACAAACCTGTCTGTGCTCACAAAGCAAAGTTGACTTTGTAAATTCAACATGAACATCTCAAGCCCCTCTAATGGTAATTAATGTTCATTGTATATTTTGTATACATTCTTACACTGTTATCCTTATTCCAGCCAGAATGAATGAATTGACGTATTGGTGTGCCAAGTGTGGAATTCCTGTGCATAATAATCTTCAAATAAAATAAGAGACAAATCAACTAGTAAAGAAGGAATGTTGGCACACGAAAATAAATTACCTTCAGACTGCATGCCAAATCAGTATACTGCTAAACCAGATCACCATGTGATTTTAGTTTTGTGCCATTTGCCGATTTCCTGCACCAAGATCCAGAGCACTGGTGGAGCCTTTTCTATTGTACCTGCAACCAGATTGTTGTTTAGTTTGAAAAATAAAATTTTAGAATTGCTATGTTAGGAAGGAGTAGTTAGAGCCTGGGGTAGATGCCAGCATGTCTACCCGTCTCTTGTCGTTCTCTAAAAATTAGTATCCATGCATGAAAAACAATAATTGCAAGCTGATTGCTTTATCAAGTATATCTTGGGGCCTTTGTTTCTATCAAATATGAAGAAGTCGGTGGTGCTTTGCTTTATGCTGACAGTGCTGTGTCTTCCTTTGTTTCTAAGCTTTTGGCAGTTGAACATTGACAGTATTTCACAAGATACATGTGACGCATTTGAACCCTGCTATACAAAATGGACAAAAAGACGAAAAATGCGTTTAAAATTGAAGAATGGCTACCAAACTTAAAAAAAAAGTCTTAAAAATAGAATCTTTCGTTACAAATCCCACATTAAGAATTTCAACACAGTAAACTTAAAACAGGCAAAGTTTCTAAAGCAGTAAAGAACAAGATAGATTTATAATCACTAACATTGATGAGGCAGGTAACAAATTTTGGGATCATCTACAAAAAATATTATCTGGCTGTTTTGAAAAATAAACTTGGTATAAACAGCATCTCAGACATAAGAAGTGACGCATACAAATTACACACACAATCCACTGATAATTTGATAGAAAACCACAAAAATGAGATGAAGAGGAATTTTAATATCAAATCTCGGAAGAGGACTCTTCTATTCCACTTTTGGTCTGGATACCCAAATTACATAAAAACCCTTTTAAATATAGCTTTATAGCTGGTGCTTCAAAATGAACAACAAAACATTTATCAAAAGAAGTAACATATTGTTTGACTGCAATTAGGAATCATATCCGTAAATACTGTAATGCAATTTCTATGAACTGTGAAACAAATTGTTGTTGGAGTGTTTTCCGAGTTTGTATCTAAAATCAGAATGCAAACGCAAAAAAAACAAAAACAAAAACAAACAAAAAAAACAAAAAAAAAATGTTTTGATTTTTCTACACTGTGCACAAATCTACCCATAGATGAAGTCAGAAGTTTTCTGTCAGAAAATATACAAAATGTTGAAACTTAATGGTAAACCGTACATAAATATTAATTCATATACAAAGAAACCATATTGAACAGACAATAAATACTCAAAAGGTGACATTACCTCTTATACAGTTGAAACTTTGATAGATAATAAAAAATGTATTTTGGATGATACTTTTGCTCAATGTGGACCATTAGTTTTTCAACAAATAACAGGCATTTCAATGGGTAGCAACTGCTCCCCGTTACTGGCAGATTTATATTTAAACTGGCTTGAATTGAAGTATATGGATAAGTTGATGAAAAAGGACTTTCAAATGGCTACAAAATTATCAAATAACGCAAGATATATTGATGACATTGCTTGTGTAAATGTACAACAGTGAAATTGCTGCAAAATTATTACCAAGAAGATATACCTTTGGAGGGTAACAATTCAGATGGTTTCAGGGCTGTATTTCTTGACTTGGATGCTCAGGTCACTAATGACAGGTTTGTATTAAAGTCTATGATGAATTTAACTTTCAAGTAGTTGACTATCCCTTCTCGGACATTAATATTTCGGAAACTATTGGATAGAGTACGGGAAAATCAGGACTTTGCATCAAGAGCCAAATTTATCTAGAATAAACTTGATTCAAGAGGATTCAAGGATATACTTTTAATAAATTTCTACAAATTTTGCTGTAAATATCTGGAGATGGTTAGAAAGTTTGGCTTCAAAAGTGTTAGAGATTTTAGACTGGCCTGATATTTAATTTTATCTTTTGGCATCATTCAGATTAAATGTTTACCTTTCGGATAATTTAGGCTATCTTGTTTGCGGTTAGGTTAAACCCCAAAGGGCCATCGGTTGCAAGCCGCGGGCTACGACAATTACAAGCTTTTAATTGTTCTTGATATCTTTTTAAGAAATATTATATTTTCATTGCATTCCCTTGATTCACTTTAAATGTCTTTCATTCTTTTCTGACTTGCCCTATAAACATTGCTGTTAATATCCAAAGAGTATTAGAAAGTTTGGTTACAATAATGTTACAATTTTTAGACTTGTCTGTTTTGCTATTTATTTTTATGTTTTGGCATCATTCTGTTTCAATATTCACTTTCAGACATGTTAGGCTAACATTTCACTGTCGGGTTAAACCCCTCTGAGGCTCTCGGTAGGAAGCAGCGGCCTACGACAGTTGCAAGTTTGCACAATTGTACTTACAATCGTGTCAAGAAAAAATATTTTCACAACATTTTTTGTGCATAAATGCTACTGACTTTCATTCATTTTTGACATGCCTAATTGCATATTTACTCAGTATTAAAAATTTACTCAACATTGACAGTATTTTCTCATATGTCACAAACCTGACATATTACGCTGAGACATTGACTCACGGGTAGGAAGTGAAATAGAGTTTAGTTGTTTGGTGACTTTGAAAGTGAGGAGTAGGTGTTGTGATGAAGTTTGTTTTACATTTCTGATGCAGGGTGTCCATTTTTGCAGCCTTGTTATGATTCCCCTGGTTTGTACCAGTGTTCTAGCTGTTTACTTACTTTAGTCACTGAGACTCAATATAATGCCCCAGTTTGTTTCCGCTTTAGTTATACACTAGCAGATGGTTTTACCAGCTTGAAAGGGTACATACTGGTTCAGGGTTAAGTCTAATTGTTCTTATCCAAACCTATACTATATAAATTTAGTAATTATGTTTTGTTTGACAGTTTTCTGCTTTCAAAATAAAGCTGTCCTTTTATAAGCAAAAACTTCACGTATTTAGCTAACTCATCATTTGCCACGTTCATATTTATTCATTATAATGTGGGTTCGCATTGCTGAATATCGAGCTTAGACAAGGAGCCGCTGCTCAGAGAAACATGTGCGGACATAAGCTCCGAAACATGTTCTGAGTAGTTACCCACGAAAGAACCTTTAATTTATTTGGGCTCATACAGCCTATGTCAAAAGTTTACAGAGGAACGTGTGGAATATGGACAATAGTACTTCCATATGTATATAGGTTAGACAGGGACAAGTTAGCTTATGGAAAGTGAAAAGCTTTAACTGCAGAATAGGCTACTGACTACTAGGAAATGGTTCTGGATAAAAAGACAGAAATACAATACATTTTGTTTCTTTTAGGATTCATGTTTAGTGACAAGAAAGGTAAAGTGCCAATCTTTACAAAAATGGAAAAAGTAATCTTGTGACAGTTTACGATTTTGCCGTTCTAGCACAATGCCCTCCGCTTACTTAATTTTTTGTGGTGAATACACAACTCAGTACAATCGAGACATTGCGCTTGACATGCATGGCCACCCAGAAGAAATGAGGTACATTACTTTTATTCCCATTTAATTTTCCTTTTTCAAAATAAACGTTTTATAAAGAGTAAATGTTTTAATGTCCAACCCCTACCCCAAAACGGGTAACTCCGTTTGTTCTTCTTAGTCTAAGAAATAGTATATAATTATGTTGATGTGTATTGCACACCTGCAGTTCGGGTGTAACACATTCCTTTCTTGGTGCTATTTATATATCACGTTCAACGAAGAAGAAAGCTATGAGGGCACGCCGTGCTCAGTCTGACCAGCAAGTAGCTGAGTTCATAATTTGATCACCAGGTGCCTCTGGTACCTGGTGACCAAATTATGAACTAGGAGTCATGAGGAGTGTTCCTGTTTGATGTCAAAGCAATCGGATGAACGGTTCAGAGAATAGGATTTTCTAACATTTGCCAAAATAAAGAAACGAAAAATTTCATGAAACATCTAAAATCACTGAAGCCTGACCATTTGAAAAAAACTTTGCAAAAACCCACCCGACCTACATTGCCAGTATGTTGAAGTCAAGCTGGACAATGATTTCAGAGGAGTCGAAAATGTGAAAGAGCAATACAATGCCAAATGATATGCATACGGGAAAATACATCTACGGATAAGTGTCAAAATTGAATAAAATGAAAACAAAATGTTAAAAACAGAAATCCACAGCAGTGCCAGCTAGTAAACAAATTTTGGACCCTTTTAAAAGGACTTTATCCATCAAGTTTTAGCTTAATATAAGTGACGGTTCTGGAGAAGAAGGAAAAATAGCAAAAACGCATTAAAAAAATCATAAAAATAGAAAAAAAAATGGGGCGCCACTTGACGAACAAATTAAGAACTAGAAGGCCCTGGGAGTGTTTCTGTAAGATATCAAAGCTTAGTCCAAATAAATGTACAAAGACAAATAATGAATTATCCAAAATCACTGAAGCGTGACCATTTAAAGAAACTTGGTAAAGACCCACCCAATGTGCTCCGCCACCATCTCTGAAGTCAATGTGACGATTGTTTCATAGGAATCGAAAATGTGAATGAGCATTACAATGCCAATTAAGATGCATAGGAGAAAGTGCATCTATGAATACGTATTCAAATTGAACAAAAAAATCGATAAAAAACCGGAGTCCACAGCAGTGCCACATAGTAAACTCATTTTTGGACCCCTTTAGAAGGACTTTATCCGCCAAGTTTCAGGTTAATATGAGTGACGGTTCTGGAGAAGCTAGACAATAGCAAAAACACACCAACAATCAGAAAAAAATATGATGGGCCATTTGGTGAACAAATTAAGAAGTAGGAGGCCCTGGGAGTGTTCCTGTAAGATATCAAAGCAATCGGATTGGTGGATACGGAGAACATTTTTTTAAGCTCTGCCAGAAAAGGAACAAAAGAAAAAAAAAGGAAAGAAAGAAAATCAACACACAAAATCATAAAAGATACAAAAATTAGTTAAGCGTAACCACTTGCGCAAACCTGGAAGACGCCTACCCAAAGTACATTGTCACCAAGTTTGAAGTCAATCTGACGGTGTTGGAGAAGAAGTCGAAAATGTGAATTAGGATTGCATTGCCTACTATTTGGCATACATGGTGATCAATATGATAGGTGCCTTTACCGAAAATTACCCAAATTGAAAAAAAAAATAGTTACAATCGGAAATCCACAGCAGTGAGATACAAACTAGTGAACAAAATTGTTTGACCCTTCAACTGAAAACTTATCCAATAGGTTTCAGTTTAATCTGGGTGATGGTTCTGGAGGAGAAGTTGAAAATAGTGCAGACACACAATAAACCACATAAAAAATAGAAACAAATTGCAGCACCGCCTGGTGAACAAATTAAAAACAAGGAGTCCCTGAAATTACTGCTGTGTTATATCAAAGTAATTGAGTGATAGGCTTCGGAGTATAATATTTTTAAAATTTGCCCCCCCCCACCAACCCCCCAAAAAACCCACCCCAAAATTAAAAAAAAAAAAAAAATACTGGAGCGTGGCTATCCTAGTGGAACCTCACCCATGGTACATTGCCACCAAGTTTGAAGTGAATCTGTCTGACGGTTTTGGAGAAATCGAAAATGTAATTGTGAACGGATGGACAGAGTAGAGAAGACAGATTACTCGGCCTGCCAAAGGCTCAGCCTGACTTGTCTGTCAGCTGAACAAAAAACGAAGTGCTTCACAGTATGTTACCACACATCAGTTCCATGTACAATATAGAACACGGCAGAATGCATTTCATGTAAAAATATATAAGAAAACAAATTTTCCCGCAGAGTCTATGACCTCTTTCGTGTGCACAGAACTGAGTATTATAATTCAATAAACAAACATTCAGGAAAGTTCTTAGGTTTCCAGAGCTTACCGACTAATAAGACTCCCCACATCTATGGCTTCACTTCGGCATATATACTTGAAACCTCGAATACAGTTGTGACACCTGTAAAGCAGAGCAATCAGTATTTTTCTCTTCCTTTATAATATTTGCCGAAATGACATAACTATGTGAATCATTGGTCAGATACGGCTTGCTAGAGCAAACTTCGGACCTTAGTTGGTAAGAATAATACTGACGATGATGATGATGATGATGGTGATGATGATGATGATGATGATGATGACGACGACGATGATGATGGTGATGATGACAACGACGACAGCGACGACGACGATGATGATGATGATGATGATGATGATGATGATGATGTAATGAAGAATGCATTTGTTTGTCATAGTCAGTGTTTACTTAAATTTCTTTCTTAGTATATTTTTGGAGTGACTTTGAAAAAAAATGGTGATATATTCAAACACTCATGAAAGATTTACATACATACACACACACATGAATATATATATATATAAATATATATATATATATATATATATATATATATATATGTATATATATTTATATATATTATCATGGTAACAAGTCCCTTATAGCCCACTCCAGCCTCCTAATTAACATCAAAGTGAATAGAAAGCCGTGTCGTATCTGTTCAATACATAATGTATGTCATTGGTCTTTAAAATAATGTTCAAATGCTTATAAATTCAGCAATTCTGTATTCAACTTGCTGAAGGCTATGTCGGATCTGTTTGACACAGAGTGTATGTCATAATCTTTTAAATTTATGTTCAAGTACTTATCAATTAAGGTTTCAGGTGCATTGCAGACTCTGCTGACTTTGACCCCGTCCAGCTCATATAAATTGATCATTTCACCCGTAAAACTATATATTTTCATAATTGTATGGATGTCTTAATTTGTAAAAAAAAAAAAATCGAATCTTTTTACAGATTTTGTAGACGTTTTAAGCTATTTTCTTAGTGGGTACAGATTCCCAAGTTTATTTCAGCTCGTTCGCACAATATTCAATTTTACGATCTGTAAACTATCTGAAAGATAATATAGGCCACTCCGCAGGAACTGAGTTTTTGTCCAGGGGTAAAATTGGTTTTATAACGTTTTATAGAATTTTGAAGTTGGTACCATGATGTTATGCAGTTTCATCATTTTGTTGAGCTCCAAAAGTCACGGAAGGAAGAGTTGAAAAGCCCAATAGCAAAAAAAAAAAAAGGTTCCTTAGTGAAACGTTTAACTTGCTTTACCCGTTTATTTTGATATGATATATCGATCCGTGTTTGAGTGACTTCATTTTAAAATTTGATTGATCTTGTGAAAATTGACATCCAATAAAATCGCTTTCAAAGGTCATGGCTCTGATTTTTACAAAGGACGGACCGTCGTGCGAAAATAACTCATTCCCTCCCATCGAACCTTTCAGTACGAGTGGAGTGAATAAGAACCTTTAACTTTGATGTATTCTTGCAAAGATACTTTGTTGTTATATGGTATCAACATTAAGCTTTTTATCTCATATTTTGTAAAGCCTTGCACAATGTTGGTTTTATTGCTGTGGTTTCACATGCCACTTCCAAGGATCAAAGGCAAGACGTAAAGTGATTACACGGTCACCTGAACATGGTCCTGACAGTACACTGTTTCAAAATGGCAGCCGGCAATTGGGTCCACATGTGGTTTGACAGTTTGTTTTGCAATGTTCACCTGGGTGGCAGGCTCTATCCTCTGATATCGTTCCATCTGGGCCAGGCTGTATACTGTCAGCGTGCGATGTAGTGTTAGCCCAAGGAAGCTCCACAAGGCAACTGTTTAATTATTTGCGCTACAAGCAACATGTATAGCCGGATGGATTGAACGTGCGAGGGCTTTTTTTGTACCATGATTCAAGTTTCACTGAAATTGACCAAAAAGTTTGTCAAATATTACTTGATTGGTATTGCTGTGCAGTTTCCAGGTCAGTTTACCCAAAAGTTTAGGTACCTTTGGAGATGTAAAATATCTAGCCTTTAGAAGTTTTGTGCGGTTATGGTTTTTCGAAACAACATGGGTGGCAGAATACAAGAGTCGGCATGATTTAACGTAACTTCCCGTATTTTTTTCTGTAATGCGTCATGGATTTAACTCACATCTGGTTCTGTGTTACAAACTTGGAACTATCAACTGAAGTTCATTGTCCCAATATTAATGTGTCATGTCGACATGTAGCGATCACTCATATTCCAGAACGATAACAGCACAGTTGTCCTTGTGTTCGTTACTGTTTGGGGATGAATCTATGTATTTTTTCTTTTTTGCTTTCCGTCACAACTTTTCACTCGTGCCTTACTCTGTGTTCACAAATTGTTCAATTCAAGTCTTTTTGTGAAACTATAACGTAAAAGAAACTAGGTCCTAGGTCCAGTTATTTTTATACGTGAACGCATCGTGTTCATCCTCTGGATTGGGGACATCCTGGGAGGAGATGGGATAAGACGCATTTAATTGGATGGTGCGTCGCGTGACTTGATTTATCAACGACAGGCCAAGAAACTTCCATCGACTAAAAAACTAAAGAACTTAACACTATTTTCATGGTTATCCCAGAAATTCTTTATTTTCAACCGATTGGAAAGCTTGTTTCACAAAGAGACACACTTCTGAGCCATCCAGTGGTATAAAATATCATAGCGGTCCAACAGAAACATTGAGGCCGCAAACAAACAAAGTTACCTTGGTTTTTGTGTCAATTTCGGACTTGGTCATTCAAAGTGCGACAAAAAAGGGCGGCTGATAGATTTTTATCCGTGTGAGAGGGATATAACCCTTTTAAACACAAAATGCAAATAACCAGTCGCATGTATTGGAGTTTGTCCACAATGAAAAGTACACGCTCGCAGGTAAATAGACAATACGGGCGAGCTGTGAGCTGATGAATGTTGGCTTACGGTGCGGTCGTATACACTCGCAAAAGATGGTGTTCAAAGCATGTTCGAATGAACTGTCTTACAACTACTGATTCATTTAAAATTAAGTTGAAATATGTTCCCCAGGTTTCAAAGCTGGCATATATTTTGCGTGATTATGCGTGACATTTAAAGCCCGAAGCGGCCGAACCGCATAATACACATCAAGGGTTTATTAATCGACCTGGCAAAAAAGCCAGGGTGGACTCTCCTTTCGAGCAGCCTCCTTGGTTAGCCAAATGGCTGAAATCACATATATACCCCAGTGAACGTTATCAAATAGATGGCTCACAATAGCTTGGAAAACACTAACGTTATTACCAAACACCCTAATAATGGTCATTGTTCAGTGACGCAAGGTGTTTAATCCTATTAAGTTTTGACAAGCTTTGAAGTCCGAACGACGGAACCTTGTCAAGTTGACCAGCTGCTCTGACGCAGCTCACGCTCCATTTAGATGAATCACATCGTGCAAAATACCTCTAGATCGCCAATAATGTCAGAAGTCACTGTAACAGCAAAAAGAAATAGTTATTCAAACGGCACTAGTTCCTTTCGTGTGTCTCTCTTGGACTGATATGTGCATCCAATCAAGCGTACCGCCATTTTTCCCCTGGGGTCATGTGACTGTCGTTGTCAGGGACCGGTCAGAACGGCTGATGGCCATATAAACATTGTTGACCATTACCATACCAAAGTAAACAGAAGATACACATGCAGTGGTCCGCTGAAACTTGTCATAGTTTTTCATCGATTTTTTCATATAAATGTTGATTTTTTTTCAAATAATATTTGGTGACCGCATACGTTAGGTGTTTATCTTTCAGAGAGACAACAAAATTCATTTTCTGATTTTTTCGACACAGCCGTCATAGACCAAACCATCCTGGCACCTTAAGCCAATACTTCAGTCAATATAGTTTTACGTAAAACACCTGACACAAGTTATTGCCATAACGTGAGATTTGACCCCAACTGTTACATGTACACACACACACACACACACACACACACACACACACACACACACACACACACACACACACACACACACACATATATATATATATATATATATATATATATATATATATATATATATATACATAAACTTAGTAACACGCATTTTATTCATTTTAATTTATGGCACCATATTTATATTTTATCTGAATTTATTTATTTGCATTGACTGTATCAAGTTTTCTATTGGTGGCATCCTATTTTGTAATATTATTAGCTCTGCCTGGTAGTTTAATTTAGTTACTCTCAAATTTAGGCACGTTCCACATTACTCTGTAAAATAAGTATATAAGTAGGTCTACCTCAAAAGAAAATTTGAATTGCAAGCATTTGCAGCCAGGTGACACTGAGGAGTGGTTTGTTTGTTTATTGTTTTTTTGGTCCACTTTTTACTGTTACCTTGCATGATGCTATGAAATATACAAATTTACAGCCACGCAATCAGATTCATGACCTTACAGAATCGCTAATCTTGTTTTCGTATACTAAATCAATAGTTATTGATTTAAATTATCGTTTTTTGTTCATATGTTTTAAATATTGGCTTTAGTAATTGCTTATTACTTACATTGTGTGAGTTTTGTGGGGTACCAAAAGGCCCATTTGGCATTTCCGTCTCGTGACACCAATACGTATACACCAATACGTATGTATTAATATTCATGTGTTGCTTTGGATCTTTGTCGCAATTAATAAATCAGTACCAGCACCACCCGAAAATATAATAATAATAATAATAATAATAATAATAATAATAATAATAATAATAATAATAATAATAATAATAATAATAATAATAATAATAATAATAATAATAATAATAAAATAAATAAATAAAAAAATGAAATAAAATAAAAAATGAAATAAATAAATGCAAAAAAAAATCATAGCACGACATATGAAAGGCCTTTGGACCCCGGAATCACCCGCCCACCGTTATTTGAACTGGTCGATTGGTAGGTTCATTAATCTCGAGGAAAATCATCTTGGACGAAACAACTACACATTCTATACCATATTCCATGCTAATGGCAAGATCATCGCAAAAATTACATAACAGGACTGGAACAGTCCTGTGCTGAGCCGACCTTGCATCTAAAAAAGTCTTTAAGTCATTAGAGGAAATGTTAAAGTCATGAAAGTGGTCCTCTGGCTTTGAGAATGCAATGAAGGTTACTCATGTACCGTGCAAATCTGGCTTACATTGAGAGCAATGAGCATCAAAGTCCTACATCAAGTAGTCCAAGTTGTCAGGCAAACAGCATAACCCAGTAAGTCGCCATGTGACCTTGAAATGAGGTTAAGGTCACTCATATATTGTGTACCTCTCGCTCGTATATGCAGATGTGCCCCTATGCACTTTCGAAGCTATTGTCCTCCTAATTCCAGGAAAGAGAAACATTCCTAGGAAATCTGAAATTCATTAGAAATTACAAGTAGATTAACTGTGGAAAAAACCCATCGAACATCCTCCATCAAACAAAGCAGATCTGTCTGACGGTTTTATAAAGTAAGTCTTAATTAGCAAACTACCATTGACGCACATGTTTCTGAAAGGGAATGATTTTATTAAGCGAAAGATGGCCGAATATAAAGTCCATTTAAAAACCAAGGATCTGCAGTAACAGTCTGTACAGTTTCAGTACAGTTTGCTGCATGATGCTTTTGAAAATTTAGTCAAAAAGAAATACCCCGACAGACGCACACGCACACACACACACACGCATACACACACAAAATAATCAGGAAAAAAACCCATAACAAATCCACAAGTCACTTGACAATATTCATTTGAACATCCTTGGTAAAAAGGACCCATCGAAGGTACATTGCAACCAAATTTGAAATGGAACTGTCTGACGGCTTTGGTGAAGTCCAAAATGAGGATTGGGGACCAAAGGACAACCGACCAACCTGCTAACTGAACGATAATGCACCCATGTTAGTATGCTATGAGAAAAATTTATAGAAAAGTTTAAATTTCTGCACCTCGCCTGCTAGGGTGCTAAAATAATGATGGCAGCCTGTTATCAACCCGTTGGCATCGTACTGCTACTTTTTCTCAGCCTGCTCAGGTAACGATGTAATCGACGTAAACAAGCTTTGCTTAGAGTTTTCTAATATGTTAACCCACAAAGCCCCCCCCCCCAAAAAAAAAAAATCCAGTCGTAGAAATCAATTAAAAAGTATCCAACTCAATGGTCAATGTTTATCCGGTATTCAACATGAACTTAAATTGGTTTTAATTGACAGTCGGTTGGATAGTACTAATTCTAAATCAATGTTTTGTGCTGATGTAGAGACACACACACAAAAACCTTCGTGTAAAGTAGACATGTGTCACCAAAATTGCGGATTTTGTGATAAGTAAATATCAAATACTTTCAATAACAATGTGTCGTTTAAGATTTTTTAATCATTTTCCATGTCCTGAACCGTAGGACAATGTAAATGTGTATATATGTGTTTTTGACAGATTACAGATGAATGCCGATACTGAACAAGGTGACATGCTGTTGGTAGTTACTCAATCATTTCGTTATAAATGGCTCATATTTCGGTGAAGGTGTTTTGTACTTTAAAAAAAAAATATCAGGGCGGACTATAATTAGTGGCCTCTTGAATGGTTTTGATTTCTTCTAAAAAGGGCCTCTTTCCCTTCAGCATGACCCCACTTACACACCTCTCCAACAAATAATAAGCAGGCCATCCAAAAACACCCACCATGTTTGCATTTTAATTTATGATGACCAAAAGGCAACTTACTGCATCGTTTGTTTCCTGTGTGTGCCAAATAATCATGATAGTAGTATAGGGTCATCACGCGTCAGTATTATAGCTGAAATTCAGACCAAGTCGAAAACGTCCGAATCTTGAAATGCCCACCAGCATGAACATCTCCCGATATAACAGCAAGATCTGAATATCCGCCAAGCAAAACATTATTTATTAAATATCTCAAGAAGTTAAACTCCCATACTGACAACATAAAAAATAACTCCTGTCAGGAGAGATTGAAGCGGACAAACAGGTTTCAGCAATGCTAGAGAAACTTCACCGAAAATTAGAGAAAACAGGACCCACCTATGATCAAGATCCTTTAGTCATCAAACAAACAAGGTTGAAACACATAATTTTAAGTCGTGGAACATGTACACATGACATACCATTAACTTTATTTTACTTATTTATACTAGTGAACCAATATCACATACAGTGTGAAGGAAATATGTTTTCCCTGACGTGAGACAGGAACCAACAAAAATACACCACATGCTTCTGGTAACGGCACCGTGCTCATATTTTGTGTAAACTGATCATTAGCATGTTTACTTCCAGGTCAGTGTATAGACAAGTACAAGCATGCCCATAGTCTTCAATATTATAGGCATACTGTTGACCGGTTAAAACTGCCTCTTTGCTGTCATTTTTAGGATGATATTTATGAATAAATTCATGGGCCCTAAAAACATACTGCCAACAATACCAGAATATTTTGCAACTTTAATATTGCCTCATTTTAATCAATGCTGAATCAAGTGTCTCTCTGTCCATGTGTCTACCACCTTTTTATATTTTGACCTAAAATACATTTGAAAAAAATGACAGACTGCATTTGAGACATGTTGTAGGAATGGATACATTAATATTTATTTAGCCGTTTGGTTTAGCAGCTTCGGTCCTCGGGTCTTTTTGTATTTTTGACTTGGTATTTTTTCGAGTATTACATTGTAAAATACCGGCCAATCCTACGGACTTAAATGTCCCTGGCATTTTACATCCAGCGACCATACAACAGAATAAAGCGTTAGATTGTCATGCTTGCTTTACCCGCAAATGATTATGTCAACGGCGCTGACAGGGGCTGCAAAACCCTACACTCAATAGTGGTCACTATATGAAATGTGCTCACCCAAGATCACGTAAACCAGGATGCTATTATTAAAGAAAAAAAAAAAAAAAAACAGTCAACAAAACGAAGCATCAGAGAAAACAGGACCCAGATTTACTTTACTGCTGCATTCTTAGGTACATAGGTTGAAGTAATGGATAATATTGAGGGTCTTTTAGATATTGTTACACGCACAAATACTCGCGCACCCCAAAAAGAGTTATCAAAATCAGGATATATCTGTATATACTATAAAAATGAAGTGTGCCTATATATCGCGACGTCATGAAATATGCCTACCAACAACCGTGCTGTTACATGCTAATGACAAGAACAGAGACAGATTTCATTTTTTTTAAATTTATGTTCATATAAACATTAATACTAGAATTAAATTTGTCATGAATACCTGTGTTCATAGCCACTGCGAAGGACCTTTTGTTTATCAGTCGGAGGAGCTATGGGTGTGGTCAGCCACTTGTTACGTAGCAAAATAACAACGACAAAAGCAGAAAGAAATAATTCCAAACAACAGCTGAATTTTATTACCACAATCATGCAAAAAAAACATTGAAATAACGTGTTTGGAGGTAATGAAACATTACAATGTCCAGTGTCAAGCAATAATTATAATTTGTATTCCCTCTGGAAGATACACGCAAATTGTCCAGCGGCGGAAGCTTATGTGTTTACATGACTGTGAAGAGGCCACAGTTTGAATTAAAGTTGACCCAGTTTACATGCCGGATGGAGGAATATGCGTGGCCATGTGTAACGTGCAGTTATTGAAAGTGGAATTGGCAAAAAATCCTGCATTGTAGTCATCTTGTTTTGTAACAGAAAACACAGAGGAAGTTTTAGTGGACACACTAACGCTAGAGGGAGAGGTTACAGTTCTAGGCAAACAGGAAGTCACGACTAGTGTGAGTTGTTGACGGGACGGTGAACATGGTGAAACCGGTGTATGGTCATGAGTGTCAAGGTCAATCGAGTCAGTGGCAGCACCACGCTGTTGAATGTCCCCGTCACTCGCTATGCCTGACAGCACGCTGCTAAATACTTTTTTTTTTTGTGATGTTAAACAAGATCTGCCGTTTGATCCGAGAGACGCTTCACTTCTGTGGCCAGAGATGAACATAATATGGCGCACTTGGAAACTGTTATCATTTAAATGGTGGATAGCCAACATTTAAACGATACCGGAAAGTAGTCCCCAGTTGACAATGTCATTACAGGGCAAGCAGTCACTGGCGCGTGCCGCGCTGTACATGATGTTACCATCGACTGATGAAAACAAAATTTGCCCCTATTCTTTAAAAGCTAACAAAAAACTCCGAATGTAAATATATGATTATATATACCATTCTTACACATCCAGATTGAGGATAACCTTACACTTCCTTCGTACAGGAAAGGCATATCATATACAATAATAAACTCTAACATGTACAAACAAAATGTGTTGTAATTTTTCAAGCAGTGCATTGACAATTCCCATGTACAGGTGTCTACTCATCATCCACCTACTTAGTTTTAAGCGGTATCACAGACAAATCAGTATGCAAAAGAAACACATGTGTATCCTTGGAAGTCCTGAATCTTAGCATTAAGGGGTGATCTGTACTACACTTCTGCCATGAGACAGCATCGGCAAATGCCCAGCACACGTTGCAAAAATATGTTGTTCTCCTCAGCTTAAACGCCCTGCTCACTGTCTCTATGGCAAGGTGATTTTCATGTCACATTTCTTAATGAAAGCCTTGCCTACACAGATCCAGACAGAACATACCTCAAGCAACACCAAGCAGCTCAACCTACATAATATTTTGTGATCAATGACTTGTCATGTGATTCCCTAGATTAGTGATCTTGATTTTTTCATAATTTTGTTGTTCTAACTGAAGTGAATGAGTGTGGTAGCTATTTTAATTTTTAGAAGAAAAGCTACATTGAATTAGAACCTTGATCGTCAATAACCACCAGAAAGTGAAATTGTGTATCCATTGTGTACCGAAACGTAGAGGGAAGTGGGTAAAGCAGCTGTTTTGGTAACTAAATGTTACATGCAGGCGAGGAACAAGCAGGCTCATAGTGTGTGCAAAGGTACTAACTGATCGCCTAAAAATATTGAACTTCAGGTAAAGAATAAGAAAATGGATATATATATATATATATATATATATATATATATATATATATATATATATATATATATATATACATATACATATATATATATATATATATATATACATATATATATATATATATATATATACATATATATATATATATATATATATATATATATATATATATATATATATATATATATATATATATATATATATATATATATGAGTGTGTGTATGAATGTGTGTGTGCGTATGTGCAGCTGAGGTATTTACCTCACCATTGGTGTTCCACAAAGTGAAATAAATTTTTTTCGCATATTTAACAAAGGCACGTCTTTACCCACGTAAATATATATATCAAAATACTTTCCTTATGCTAGCGCCATAGGAGCTATGCCCATCAATTTCCAAACATTACTACAATACCACTAGGGATAGGAATGTTTTCACAGCACGCACACATGTATATATTTGTAGAAAAGATAAGGTTTGAATATAATCAATTTTCAGATGTATTTGTAATTGAAACTTGGTATACAAATGTTGTTACTGAAATTTTGTTTTACAAGTGTCAGTTGAGCATATTATAAAAATTACCACACTTTACCAAAACGAGGAATTGGGGAAGAACATAAAAAATTATTGGACTGATTATCATAAGGGAAAAGATCGCGGCGTGTTCCTTGAGCACAGGTGCATAGGTTTGCTAGAAAAAAATCCTTGTAAAGTCAATTCAGTCCAGGTTTCCGTAAGAAAAAGCTACGCTGATTACCTGGGTGTTATTTATGTACCATACATTAAGACAAGTGAAGACATTGGCAGGTTCCTGAGGCATATGCATATGACTTCCCTGGGAAACATAAACATGCAAAGCCAATACAATTCACTTTTTCTGAAAGGGAAGTCTCACTTGTTGCATGACAGCTATTTGTGCACCATGTATTATGAATGTGGATTAATAATTACCCTTTTTTGTTCAGGAAAATGACATCATAGTTTTGCCATTTGCTCAGATCACTTTAACACTGGGCCAGCCAGCTTCACATATTGGTCCTGTTTGAAAACATCTGTCTGCATTATTCATACTTAAAAGTCTTTACCAATCATTTCTTTATTCAACACTTTCTTCCATCAGTGCATTTTATGTTAAGGAGGGGAATTCTGAAAAAAAAAGTTTTGGGGAAATCTTTTCATATGATACGCATATATTGCATTAAAAGGTGAGTGTGAAATATACATCCCGCAAGTTTTAATGCAATATATATGAATCGAATTTAACTGAATGCAAGGATTCACTGAAACTCACTCAGCTTTATTGTGCCATCTTCCATAGACATCCACAGCTTCTTTTTCATGTGGCAGAACAAAAGAGCAATAAGATCACAATCAGATGCCTTCAGCTAGTTACTCAACTTATCCACCCTACAGCTGCTTGAGGTTTATTCTGCAGTCTCCCATACATACACAAGCTCCTGTTTCATTTAGCAGAGATATATAGCAATAAAATGACCAGGCAGGCTGCATAATTAGCTACCTATAGTAATTTAATCAACTTAGCTACCTACATTTTGTTAGTATGTCTATCTTGAATGTTTGAAATTGGACATTCTGCTGTTATATCACTGGTGAGTTTTGATCCTGGGTGAGTTTTGCTTCCTGTGGGCTTTGTTTTCCACCTCCTAGTTACAATGGAGGTAGATCGTTTGTATAGCGTTCTAGATTCCTAAATATCACGATAGCAATGTAGACCTACTTTCCCCTTTTCCTGTCAACTCAGCTGACTGGCAAGTCAGGATGACCGAAAACTAGTAACACATTTATATGTAAAAATCTTAGTCGATAATCAGTCTAATTTGATAACCGTCTAAATCTTGACAAGTCCATTGAAATGAACCTCACCAAGTATAACAGCAAGATGTGGATACTAATCACGCATGTAATCACTCATTAAACACTTAAGGATGATGAGATGTCATATCGGCAACATAGAAATAATGAAGGCCATGAAAAATGAAAGGAGACAACAGTTTTCAACAATGCTAGAGACTACACCAGCAATCTGAGGGAAAATGTACCATCTCAGTTCAAAGGCCTTTAGATATGACACAAGCAGGGCCGTAATGCAGAAGTTCAAGGCATGCATAACAATAAAAACTTTGTAATTTTTTGCCATGCATACCAACAAATCTATGCTAGTTTTTCATGTCATTTCAGTCACTAGATATGAAATGCAGTTTGAGGAAAACGTGTCACTCCTGACTTGAGTCGCATACCAACAAACGTTAGTGGTAGTTTAAACTGGTCATTGTAACCGTTCTTATAATCTTCATTAGCTGCAAATATTAGTTTTGTTCCTTAAACTGATAGCCCAGCCTTCTGAAAACCACAACTGTATCAATTGCACCATAACTGAAAAGAGATATGGTACGCCTTACACTTTTTTCTTGGCTTTTGTAGCTTATTGCTGCTCATAGGAAACTCGCTAAATGATATAGTGTGATACTGGTGTCAATAACATAAATTTGTTCAACACATAATATGGTAAACAATGCAAAATTGTGCATACCAATTTGCCTTTACGGTACGGCTCCAAGCGTTTCATACTAGTGTTCCAAACCTTTGGCCGTCTAGATATTTTAACTCACACAAGTTGTTAAAGACGCTTACCTTGATTATTATAACGAAAACGAATACCCATGTGTACGTTATGAATAACTGGTGGTCTGTCCATTGTACCAAACGATGCACTACTCAAAGGTGCCTTAATACTGACAGTTTAAGCAATGTGTGCAAGAGGGAAGATTCTTTCTTAAAATTTGCTAGTTGCCAGCTTCCTTTCTTGGCACCAGTCACAAGTCAGGAGAGAGTTTTTTGGCTATATTCTGCATTTCATATTTATTCACTGATTTCAAACTGTGACATAGTTGATGTGTTTTCCTTGGACGTCCGGATTTGGCTGTGCTTGCTTGATGACTGACGGGCTTTTATCTGGATGGTTCTTGTTTGCCTGGAGTTTTGTTGCAGTTTCTCTGGCATTGAGTAATGCTCTTGTTTCCTTCTATTTTTGTGAAGTTCACTGTTCTAATGTTGTCAACATGACATCTGATCATTTGAAATATTCAATGAGTAATGTATTGCTTTGTGGGTATTCAAGTTTTGTTAGATCTTGTGATGTTCATGTGGATGAATGTGTCAAGATTTGAACAGTTTAACTTTTTAACTTTGACATATTTTCTTCTAAGATTTTGATACATGTTGGTCTCACACTACTTTTGTACATTGGTGTCTCATCGCACGAAGTCGTAAGAGTGATTTGACATGTTAGGCATGAACTCATTTTGGTATATGGTGTAATGTTAACACAGGCAGATATTTCTTTTGTTTTCTTCTCATAAAATACGTCACGAACATAGAGAGAGAGAGAGAGAGAGAGAGAGAGAGAGAGAGAGAGAGAGAGAGAGAGAGAGAGAGAGAGAGAGAGAGAGAGAGAGAAAGCAAACTATTATCGGGTCATAATTCATTGGCTATCGTCTACGGATACAATAACAGGACTTTACATGATGTGCATGAAGAAACCATTGTAACTATCAAAAACAACACATAGTTTATTTAGAAGTATATGGGTCTACACCTTAATTATTATGATCACAGAATTACACCTTCAGTGTCGTAGTTATTCAAGCCATCAATCATTAACCATAGCACAGAAGTTGTATATTGGTTATAGAGTGGCCCACACAGGTCTTGGCACTAGGTATTGAATAAAGGTTTGATTATATTTCAGTATGCAATAAGGGATTCTATCTATTCAAAATAACATGGAACAAACCAAGTACTAGGATAGGAGCATAAAATCAAGTTAAAAAGTCAAATGCTTCATTCTGGGATTTTTTTACCCCACCTAAAAAAAAGTGAAATCATGGCTATATATATATACAGTCAGGCCGCGTTTATCTGGCACCATCTGTTTTTGTACATTTTGCCGGATTAGCAAGGCTGCCAGATTAACAAATCACAGTATAATTCACCAGGATATATAGAGAGTAAATAAAAACATAATCACATGCACGTATTACCAGTCATATGAAATCTTAAAAACGAAACGTGCAAATTATAGGGAAAAAACTTTATTTGGTGTATTCGTATCCGTATGTACCTTTAACGTTACGTTCAAAATTACTCAAGCGAGCGGGCATAAATGTCCCAACCCTAATGTTTATCTCGCAGACGGATTTGGACATATTTTGCCTTTAATAGCTTATTTTGGCACAAAGAAATCTGAAATCCTTTTTTGTTTACTGCGCTTGCTTTTTATATCTTTTAACTGTTCTTCTCTGCGACGAACTTTTGCTACGTCGTCACCACAAATTCTCTCATTGGATTCTGGCCATTGCAATGAAATTTAACTATTTAAGGCGGGAACAATTAAACAGCTTATCAACTCGGAACTTGTTTGGAACACATCAGGTGATTGTTGAATTTGCGGTACGGCGCAATAAGGTATGTTATTGCAAGGTATATGCTCCATTGAGTATCATGTGACGGATTAAAGAGGCCAATCACATTGAAAAAAGCCCCTTTGTTCTGCAATTAACATGCCGGTGACGAAATTCAAGGGTGCCGGATTATCATGTAGTAAATCGATGGGGGAAATCCGTTCGCAGCTCATTGCTGCCGAATTTCAAGGGTGCCGAATTATCAAGTGACGGTTAAAGGCGGCCTGACTGTATATAGATGGCTAGCACTAGCTCCTGCGTGATCTCCCATCGTTGTATGATTTCAATCTAATGACACACATTTTAGCCTATCATAAAGTTGCAATTCGGAAATCTATACATATTGAAGTTGGTTGCGAGTGTATATCCCCAACTTAACATATAGCCAAACTTGAGATGCCATCAAAACTAACGAGAAACAAATTCTCTTCTCATGCGTCTGATCTGGGACTTGGCAACTTTTGTCGACCTTCCCAGTTTGTATCCTAGTATACGGGAGTGTGTGGACTCCTTGATATATAAATGTACATATAGTTGCTAACTTCACTCTCAGTGGTGTCTTTGCCTTTCCCAGTTGAGCTTACGCAGTTCACATTTGACCTATTCCTCATTCTACATTACTGAATATTTATCCAACTGATGCTTAGAAACCTTTTTGTACTTTTTGCAGTTATTTGAAGTGATTTAATTTAATTTAATCTAATATAATTTAATTTAATTTAATTTATCGCATTTCTGTTGTCCACTGTACTTTCATTGTTTACACAGCATGTGAGAGATCTCACTGAAAACCCAAGTAATAATAATAAAAAAAACAATCCTCTGAATATAATATACTTAATCAATTCAGTGGGTCCACGAGACACACTGCCTCAATTGGTGCAAAGGAAGGACGGAACGTCGACAGGATACGATTCACAATTTATTTGCAAAATTGCAATTTTGAATCACGCTTCAAAAGTTGAATTTTCCATCAATCATGGCAGGTAGTCTTCGTGCATTTCAAAGGGAAAATATGGAAGATAACACATCAGGAAAATATAGCGCGGCGGCACCTTTATACGCTGAACACGGCAACGCTTGAGGCAAATTGCTGTGGGGACAAATTATCAATGCGACGACTTGGTATTCGGATAACTTGGTAAAGGTACGAGCTGGAATTGGGTTATGGGACGAGTTGGTATTGTGACGACTTGGCTGTGGGATGACTTGACATGGGGACGAGTCTGATGGGGACAAAACGATCAAGGAGAAGTTGGCAATGGGACGACTTGACGGTAAATCCTGCGCCATAGTCTCAAACAATTGTATTATTTTACTATAGTCATTATCGTGCATTATTTTGTTCAACATCTATTTCACTTATTCAGTATTGAAGTCTGAATAGTGAATGGATAAGTTATTAATTTTGCATGTATATAGGTGCATACCACTATGTTTTGGGCACTTAGCTGTAGTGTGGGGGGTAGGGGTGAGAGGGACTCGAATTATTAGGGCCTATATTCACACAGACACAGACACAGACACAGACACAGACACAGACACAGACACACACATAGACACACACACACACACACACACACAATATATATATATATATATATATATATATATATATGTATATATATATATATATATATATATATATATATATATATATATATATATATATATATATATATATATTTATATATATTTTTTAAGGCCAAGACACATTCATTTAGTGATTATGGAATCTAATCTAGATAATGTAAACTTAGCAACACGTTTTTAGACGCCAATTTAGCCCAGAGGGTACATCATTTATCATCTCTACTACCTTCATTTGAGTTTTTCTAACTTGTAAAGATGGCCCATATTTTTTGGTAAGTTGTCACCTGTTTTCCCCTTAAAGGGCATTTTACACTTATAAGTTTAACCATCTGGTCATTCAAAAAGGCCTCCTAGCATCGTCACACATCCACGAGTGCACAAATAACTGATTCAATTTCATTGCCTAGCACAGTATGCACATAAACTTGTGTGTGTTAAGGTTTTCATAGGGACCTAATCAGGTTTAGCAGCTGTTCCGTGTATGACTTCTTTGCATAGAAACGTAGCGTAATGGACCTATGATCCGTTCCTCCTTCCAAGTGTGGGCATGATGCCCCTGTCTAAACAGTGCTCCACTATAAGATACAAATCTTAAAGATTTGGCGAAGTGCAATATCCATCAAATAGTAATTGCTCTGAGCAATGAACTTAACATGTGTACAGCACTTGAAATATTTGTATAAGATTAAAGACACTCTTTTTTTTCCTTCTTGATTCCAACAGCAACTTTAATGCATTAGATCCATTTGGGTGTACAGCGTTGTTATAGCCTAAGATCATCATTGACTATTCATCATGTGAAATGTATATTATCATGCCCACAAAATAAACATTTTCGATATATTTTGTTGATTTCATGGTTGATGAAAGTCCGGTAAATGCGTTTTCTGTGATAGATACCTGATGTCTTTAGAAAATTAAAAGATACAGTGTCTGACATTGTATGACACAAGTGTCAGGGTCCTTAAGCTGTAAGTGTGCGGAAATTCATCATGCATATTGGTTTTGTCAAATACATGTTTTGGCCGATGAACCGTTGTTAGGCCACATACGTCATTGCCTCGTGGAGGTTGTCCTGCTAAGCTAAGGAAACAAATACATTCTTACTTTCATAATTTGTTCTATGTGTCTTCTCTACCCAGAGGCTTAGACACAGCCACAGTACTCTTCTCCAATGAGTCCTTTAAACAATAACAATAAAATAAATTATAGCCAGATAAACAGTTCAGGATAAACAGCAGAATATGCACATTCAAAGTCCTTTTCGCGAGTTCTTGTTTTATAAAAGACAGAACACATTTATTTTTCAGTCACAAATAGAAGTAGAATGCAAGACGCATACACAAACAGTTAGATTGAAAAAATAAAAACCTCTAAATAGGATATTCTGTAAGGATTACCCTATTTATATACACTATACCTGCGATCCCCGGGGCCACCCAAGATACATTAAGATCTTAAGGAACTTTCATTGTATATATGTAGGATTTGCTATGATCTGTGTGTCTCCACTCACTATCCTTTCGACAAGATTAAAGTCCTTTTCATGTTCTTATTTTCAACAGACAGAACACATTTATTTAACAGTAACAATAGAAGTAGAACGCAACACGCATTCACAAAAAAAAAAAAAAAATGAAAAATAACAACATCTAAATGAGATGATAAATATAAATACCATTTGCTATGATCTGGATGTGCCCACCCAATATCCCTTCAACAACATTGAAATAAATCGTTGTCGTAGCCTTCCTATTTCAGTAGCCAAAGTGTTTCAAAAATGGGTATCATAAAACAAGGATGTGAGGTGACCATCAATTATTTTAACTTCTGGACGGAACTAAATTTGGGGATTTAGCACTGCACGATGAGTAACTGTGATGTTGATTACCAAAAATAGGCTTTTCATACAATCTACTAGGTGGTTTGTTTGGAAGGATACCGAATAAGAGGCAGCACCTTTTCTGTGTCTACCTATTTCCAAGGTAGTCAATGCAAGTGAGCTTAAATCTTGTTTGGTTAGTGTACAGCATAGTATTCCCATAATCATTATACCATTTTTCTTGTAGAATTTGACTAAAGTCTAACTTTGACTTGTGTAACTTTGATCTAGAAACACAATTATTAAAATAGAGGAAAACTAACGATTCTTGGTGCGTTTGACCGACAAGAATTTTTAAATAGTGTTCATCAAGAATAATTTTGAACTAACCTTGAATCTCAAAATCCTATGTGTGTGTTTTGCTTTTATCTTGTGACCATTAAAAACTGCAAAAATTTTGTTTGGCTAACATTTGGGGTCTGGTGATTTCTAGTAAACTGCAATTTGAAACAACATGTAGGTTTTGCAAAGAACCTATCTTTCCTCAAAGACTTCCCTGTGACTGTACAATAGTGCTGTGTTTTCATCATATACAGCATGGTTCTGCAGTGGCTAGGGGAATCGGGCATGTCATTCATAAATGAAAATAATTGGGATTCAAATATAGAGCCTTGTTGGAGATCATACACAGCATATCTGTAGCATACTTGGTAGGCAACTGTTAAGAAATATTGCTTGGATATTTCCAGAGATATTAAAAACATGCATGTCAGAATCCACAGCTCCTGCACATTTGTCTATGTCCTAATAGTATGTACGTTACGCACCTTTATTTGATTATGACTTTCTTTTAAAATATATCACATTGGTGTGACATCCTATTCTTACAAATCTAGACATCTGTACACCAAAACTATAAGATTTTCCTGTTGAAATGTTAAACACAATGTATATATGCAACGCCCAAGCAGCAAAACGGGTCCATGTCGCACAAGCAAATCTGTGAAGCAGGAGAAATGAGCTGTCAGACCCATTGCGTGAAATGGCTGCATGACAGACATCCGTAGCAGAGCTTTTCACAGCATTGCTCTTTGGCACTAGTATCGCTGTCAAGATACAAACCTAGGTCCACAGGAAAGAGTTACTCTGTCACATTTTGGGACTGTTGACGAGTTTTAAATACGAATTTCGGATTATTAGCAAATCACGGGGTTGCTTGTGAAAAGGTTCTGTGCAATAACTAAGAAGCATGTGTAAGCCTTTCTCGTCATGCAGGAATTGAAAAAGGGGACAGAGCATAAAATGCACCGCACTAATGGCCCCTTTCTACATTTATGAACCTACCCTTACCAAGGGCCAATAGGTGATCATTCTAGCTGGGACAGAATGCTCTATCAAACACTTGGATAATGCATATTCTCAATATTATTGCCAGCTTTATGAATATAATCGGCTCTTATTGTCTTAAAATATTCAGAGTATATTTTAATATATGTATATATATATTTGTGTGTATTGTGTATAAGTGAACTGTGCAGAGCAAGCAGTGCTGAGCCCTTGCACTCTTTCATGGTCTAGTCCTGAAGGGCGAGCAAAAACACTGGATCAGAGTATGAGAAGTCTTGGGCTCAATATTCGGCTGAACCACAAGATTGGTGTCAGGGTCAACACAAACACATGGCACAAGGCCATGGTCGATGATGGTCGTTCGTTGGGCTTGCCCACCTGGGAGTCAGAGGGACAGTGATGTTGTGCTCTTTGTGGCTGGAGGTCAGGGATGCACCCTGCCAGGCCAGTTCGGTGCTTTCACTGTGCATTCTTTGATCCCTGGCCCGGGACAGAGAGAAAACATGTAGGTACAGACAGGTAGCGTCGAACCCTCACGCGCAATGTCTCGACTTTATGCATAATAGCAAAGACACAGGGTTGGGGTGCGAGAGGTCCTGCATCCAATTGCTGGCTGAATATAAAAACAGTATTGGTTAAAACATAAGACAACAAAAGTTTAGATTGAAACGTCATGTATCAAGAATATAGTGTAAACTGATTGTGCACGCTACTTTTCTGAGTTGGTCACTTGACTTGCTCCATTTTGGGGCAGTTTACTCTCAGTGGTTTGCACTCACAACCATCAGTGACATGAACTCGGGCAGTAAGGTGGAGAGTGTATGCCACTTGGTTCATTTTGTCTTTCGTGAAGGAGATACCAGCAAAATAATGCACATTGCCTTTGGCCAAGTTTGACTTGATATACTGCAATGGAGTAAAGGCTCTCATTATGTTAGCTAATGTCAAGTATCTAAATTTGACCTACCGGTTTCTGTGGTCACAAAATATGAAGCTAATTCAAGATACAAAATCTGACCGCGCGTATATCAGGTGACACATGTATATTTACTTTGTTAATATATTGAATTAATAGTATAGTCATCCAAACTATACGTATCTACCATACAATAATAATGGTATATAACATAGGAGCATTGTTGTTAAAGGATTCTGCGAGTAACATCTGTTTGGCCTTTCTCCTAGAATTAAAACGGAGTTGTCCAAGAGATAGGTGATGTGATGTGCATATGCTTTTTTGCTGAAAAAACTTGCTATAGAATGCTACTTGGCGAACTTTTTCAAAAAGTAGATGCCATGCACTAATAATGATAAGTTCACTCTGTTGTATAGAGTACAAATTTTCAATGAGCACTTAACCTTTCGTCTTATTGCATATCAAAACATGTTTTCGTCTCTTTAGTCTTCTCATTCTTGCTGTATTTTCAGCACGAGATTTCATCTATTTGATTTGTCTTTAACTTAGTATAGGTTTTAGCTATGTTACACATGTTTTGATCTTTCAGGTGGTAAGAAACTCATAACAGATTTACATCACCAGTGCACAAGCATTAAAACAGTGATTATGGTGATGATGACGATGATAATGGTGATGATGATAAAGAACGTATTTGTGTGCCAATTTGATTTCTATATAAGTTTATTATTATGTAAAATATATTTTTAAGTTTTCTTAATGTAGAAAAATTGATAAGTTAAAAAAACTCTCTTGAAAGATACACACGCATATATATATATATATATATTATATATACATATATATTATGTGTATATATACATATATCACATACTTATCAACACAAATAATATATAGTATCATCGAACATTATAGTGCATACTTTTTCTGCTTTTGTTTTGATGTTAAATTTATTTTTTTTCCACTTTTAACAGCTTGTTTTTTTGAACAAACGTTTAATGTGCCCTAAATTGCTGAGGAACGAATGTGGTCATTAAAAGCGTTAAATTCTAACTTCAACACAAGTACAGCGATGCAGGAAAAAAAAAAATTTACATTGGTAAAAACGCCAAGCCTAAGGCTAAGCAAAAAGAAATGTTGAAACTTGTGTTTGACGATATGCTTGCAGCTTTAGAACTTTCGGCATTTCTTTCTTCTTTTTTTTTCATAAATGAATTCCTTTTCTGTTGGAGTACTACAGGCACCTTTGCTAACAAAAGGAGTGGACTGGAATATGGTACACACACGCACACACATATACACACACACACACATAGACACACACACACACACACACACACATATACATATATATATATATATATATATATATATATATATATATATATATATATATATATATATATAATATAATATAATATAAAATATAATACATAATATAACATATGATATGATATATAATATAATATAATATAATATAATATAATATAATATAATATAATATAATATAATATAATAATATATTTTCTGTCTCTAGAGTTATTAATAACCCGGTCATCGGAGACAATGCTTTAAATGCTAACTTTGCGAATATATTTCTGACCATTCTCCTAATCAATATGAGCAAACCGATTTATGTGATGCTCAATACCATGGACATCTTGGTGTGAAATTGCATTCTGATTATAATAGTTCTGACCATAATTATGGAATTCCAAATTAATTTATAAGATTAAGGGTTTCTTCAAATAGATCAACTTTAGCAACTATTGCCTTGTCTTTGTGTTGTCCGCTGTACAGCATCAGAATGGTCAAAATTACAAGGTGTCAAACTTCATGCTTCCGTTGAGTGTAATGGTGAAAGTGGCAATATCAAATTGTACGAGACTCGTTTTCATATTGTGGAAAAACTGTGAAATTTCGTTATTAAACATTTGTGTAAAAACTAGTGAATAATTTAGTCCCAGGTAGTCCTCCTCCCCTTGATTCTTCCTGCCACTACATCTGATACTCAGACTTACAACACCCTGCAACAGTTGATCTCCCACATTTTAGAACCAGCAAAAAACTATATGATATTTTTGTCCCTTGCACACGTAGACTGTAGAATCAGCTAGCTTTAAAATTTGGAATTTTCCCTTAATTTCAGCATTTAAATGGGAAAAAAACACACGCCAGTTGTCGGACTAATAAAATTTGCAAAACTGTGTACTTTTAGCAGGCGAATTTCTGCTATACAAAACACTTGTTTGCAATTAGGCACACGGTAGTTAACTTATTGTTTCCACACAATAAATGGGAAAAACACAGCAATGTGTTCTTGCGGCATAGCTTTTGATGGCACATACAATACTTCATTTCTTGTCCATTGTTTATAATTCCTAGAACCATTTCTACACTGAAATTGTCTGCTAAGCCCCGTTCACCCTGCACACTGTATTGTATGGTCCTACAAAATGTTCCATATCTGAAAACTTGATAATTGTATCAGCAGTTCATGATTTGATTGTTCACAGTGGACGTTTTAAGGCCACACATTTGGGTTATATATAGTCTAAATAAGGCCAACTTGAGATTTGAAACTGCTATTCCAGCTGCTTTGCATTATTTTTATATACACTATTTAGTTATAGGCATACATACGATATGCATTTATAAGTTAAGTCCATAAGTACTCAGAGTCGTGATGGACGAACCTTGAACATAGCAGCTCTGTCCGTGCTGTTTTTTATTTCGTTTTCTTTTATATGTTTCTGTTTGTCTAGTTTCGTCTTGTGTCCTGTGTTCCTCCTTGAATGGAAATTCACATAGACCTAAGCCCTCCTTCGCAATCGTTTATTGTTAATTTTTGAACGATACAATATGACCTACTTTCGCGCCATTAATAAATATTAACCCATTACGTGTTCACACTTCAAATGTATATCATCGTCAGGGTTATCGACATCTATGACCAGATCATACAGTTATACAGGGCTTAAATTGCCAAAGCCATGGATAAACTGGATTATTTATGGTATAACTCCTACACCAAGGTGGCAGGAGAATTATTCTTCCGTGCCAGTCACGATACCTTGGTTTCTTACCACTCCAAAAATGAGGAGAAAACATTGGGGTTACAACTATTGGCAGTGGACGCCATATAGAGTTGGGGATGCAAAAGTACACGGGAGATGGTATCCACAACTTAACTGGACTGGTGTTTTCTTGCAAATTCAAAGAAGCAACAAATCCAAGGTGTGGATTTGTATTGGTGGTGTTGCTTCACTGTGTTCCTTCATTGGAAAGGCGGAGACAACTTACCTGAAAAATCTTGGGACATTTTCTATACATCCACAACATATCTATGAGTTTGTTACAGTAATTGCTGTTTGGTTCCTTTTAACACTTACTGGTATTCCAGGTAAGATGTTTGCTAAGTGACGTACATGCTACACTCACTGAGTCATATTTAAAGATTGATTGGTGGAAATAAGCCACAGTTGAATGTATTCTATGCATTACATGTGCATATTCACAAATATAGATTTTTTTCCTGTTGGACATACATATGCCATCAAACAAATTAGTGTTCTTTAGCTCCCCAATGTAATAACATGTTATGATATTTGCACTTGTTTTCAGTAACAAAGAAAAGAAAAAGAGGAAAAAAAAAAAGAAAAAAAGGGACAAATTATTGATGACTAATTCAAGATGCTCCCTGGTGGTAATTGCCGACCGATAAACCCTGGAAAAATCTAACCATACGTTTAGAAGGTGGTAGGTTAAATATGTTCAGCAACACACAGTGCTCTAATACAGACAATAGTCACGCGTCTATCAGGTCCTTATCTTATTTTGTCTGCTCTTTGAGATCCAGCTGACCATTCAGAATGTGTGTAGCTACATGTACATGATCGAAGCATTACCATGTACACACTTTAGTTTACCTGTATTTTTTTTTTTTTTTTTTTTTTTTTTTTTTTTGGTGTATTTTGTTTTTTTGTTTACTTTTATCTTTATTTCATTGAGCCTTCTAGAATAGTAAATATTTTTTTTCTGCGTCTAAAATGTTTTTGGATCAATAAATATTACAAGACATGAAATATCATCAATGATCGCAGCACGAACTTTTCTGTCTACAACGTCAAACTGCATAATTATGCAGTAGTTCCCTTGTGTAAATTTAATACAAACGGAATCCCTATTCGTATTTTACACTTTTTTTAATTTTGGTTGGAAAAAAGTTGAACATTAAATAAAATATGAATTTGATGTTTCTTTGCCTGACAAGCACGGTAGGCCCAAATGCTTAAACACTTTGGATTTTTTTGGAAAGACTAGAGAGACACAGATAATCTTGCATGCCGTCACCGAACATTTTACCGGGAAACAGTGATCTCTTGTGAGTGTGTTGCAATGTCTGTCGCCAGACATTTTGGGGTCAAGAGAGTTATCCTCATTAATAATGGTCCAATGTAGTGCAAAATTAGTAAAAAAACTCCACAAAAGTGTACGATTCTGTTTGTTCTGTGACAGATAAATCCCTGTAAATTGTATCGGGGAGGGGGGATAGTGGGGCTGTCATTTTTAAAGAGAAGTAGCTGGAGATAAAAATGATATGATCGGTCTATACATAATGGACATAACATGTGACGTAACGTGAATCAAGGAATACCCATCCAGGATAAGCTCTAACCTACTTCAGCTTGAAACGAGCTTGCACAAGTTGTGTATAGATGACAACTTTTAGACCTGAACTATGAGAAATGAACGCTCCATGACACAATGCAAAAGTCCAAATTATTACAGAACCGAGATGTCCAATATTGAGATATACAATCCTTACCCTTATACTTGACATAATAAGCAAGTACTATTGAAAGGAAGTATTTTGAGTCTGAATGTGAAGCTGATGTTTTAAATAATTGGCTTAAGTATTTCAGGTTAGAGGTTCTTCTCAGCCATTTTCCCAAGCAATTCACAAACATTTCTTTAAAAGCCCCCAAATCGTTGGAACATGATCTTTCAAATGCAATTGGGAAATATCTAATGTAAACCCACATTGGATTTGAAGGGGATTTAATATACACTTTAGGAACATATCACTATGGCTATGCGTTAATATACCAGCATTTAATAGACTAACATGCAATCTTCCCGATAGTTAAGTAGTTAAAAAAAAAAAAGAAAGAAAAATCGAACACATGACTGCGGTGCCACTACATTGGTTCAATTTGAATTCAATTATAGTCGCACTACAATTTTAAGGGAATTATCCAAAACATGCTCTCGTAAAAAGATCGACAATTCTGAAAGAGCACAAATAGACCATAAACAGACATAAAGGTATGATTTGTTGACACATGTCTGACCCATGCTGGGCAGAGAAACAGCAAAAGGGTGAACACCTTTGCATACTATAAACTCAGCAGACTTGCAAATAAGGATGCAAAATGACAAAACTAACATCTATTTTTTGAGGAAAGGTTGCTAATGCTTCTTCAAAGCATGAGCGCATTTGGTAAAGACTTTTAATTACCTTTATGTGTTCATTAGATGGCATATGGATGGTTTTCAATAAAGTGTTCTCTACTTTTTCAGTAAAACATTTGCTTAATATTTAAATTTTCTCTGTTACAATTTGGTAATATATGGCGCATTTTGAACCTGGAATAACGATCATAAATATGCGTGTTCTTTGTTACAACAGGAAATTTACTAGTTTTTATCGCCATTTTGGGTGCCAAGCATATGAAGACACCAACCAATCTTTTGCTTTTGAATTTGGCTGCTGCAGACCTGATAATGCTCATGTTCTGTGTGCCAGAAAAGGTAACATAAAACAAGCTGATCTGTGTGTGCCTTATTAAGGTGGGGGAATTTAAAGTATTCCACAGCGTTTTAACATTTTTGGAGGGTCGAACGAATATAACTGTCATCAATGGAACTATGTAATGTAGATTAAACATAGTTATTGAGATAGTAAACTGCGCAAAATGGTACATGATGGTTGAAAAATTCCTCAGGATAACAGGAGTCTGATCATGAGTACTTCAAACGCCAATAAGGGTGCACATAACATTTTTGTTCTATTTCTTTGTCCCTTATCAAGTTAAAGAGAGACGCTGAGTTGTTGTACTAATGAGGCAAAAATTGTGCTATGATGCAGCTGGGAAGTAATCCAAATAATTTTCTCAGTTGTATGCTAGTAATAATATGCCTGATTAGTTTTAACTGTTAAGTAGTAATTTCAGGCCCACGAGAAACTAAATAAACTGGAGAGAAACCATGAGTAGAAGCCGTTTCTTGTGTCCCAGTGAATACGAAACTACAACGCATGCAGCAGGGAGTGATTTCATATTCACAAAGACACGATAACTCCCAACTGTGTGTGATATCGCCTTTAAACTCTGCTGTTTGTACATAATTTTATCAGAGTGACACTCATTTCTACTGCGATTTTTTTACAACTGGAAATCGCATTTTACTACAATTTCTCACCCGTCTTCACCTAAGACACAAGATCTTCCTCTTAGAGGAACAAATAGGGTTAGATATCTCCAGCGTGCCCAATGATGTTATGGTATACCGGTTTTTACGGTGACACACTTGTCTAGAGTTATCATGGATAGAATCCGTCTTGGACACCCACAACGCCCTAGGAATGTTATTTACT
The DNA here is from genome assembly GCA_964020975.1 of Hermodice carunculata. NCBI lineage: Eukaryota > Metazoa > Annelida > Polychaeta > Eunicida > Amphinomidae > Hermodice > Hermodice carunculata. Next base: position 37,644,810 of record OZ026626.1, read on the forward strand.
TAGTCTTAATACAAGGGAGAAAGGATCAATGTGTAAAATCTGCCACATGTCTGACATTTTGCAAAATAAATGGATCACTACTCAGATGTTAAGCGCTGAACCAGGTTATGGTTTTCTATGCAACTTAGGAACCGTTACAATTTAGACAACAATTTTGCGTTCTGAAAATAAGTAGGTAAAAGATTGAAGAACACACGGGTTGCTTTAGGCTGTCATTCTTTGACACTGTGTCCACACGGTAAGTGGTTTGCTGAATAGCTTTTAGGATCTTTAATATAGTTTCATTTTTCACACTTCAAAAGGAGCGTCATAATTCTGAGGGAGTCCTTTGGACTCTTTCCAATATAAATATCCCGGCACTTACAGCTCATGTGATTTACTCTTTCAGTGCCCTGTGCGACAAAAGTTGAACTACTTAGGTCGAACTGCTCTGAATTATAATAAGGATACTTGATTCGTTGTGAAGAGACTTTTCAATCAAGCACCTTCGTGCCTATTGTTCCGGAGAGGATAATGGTCAGGATAAACAGCTTTTGCATGCATTCTTTGGGTGCCTCACGCCCTGGAAAGCTTGACTTTATCTAAATTGTAGAAATAAAAAAGGTAAAACCTCTTTAATGGCCACGGAAAAAATTATCTATTTACAAAATGTGTTTCTCAATGTGTTCCCTCACATGTTGACCACATGCATTCAAGCAAGAATGTCCGCCCTGTAGATGACCGCAGATAATGTGTCTCAACAGCCAAGGCTACAAACATGGATGCTTAGTTTAAAACAATGCGTGTAACACCCTGCTCTGAATCTGTTACTCCAGACTTTGCAATACCAAACCACGGATTAAGTGTCATGTATTGTGAAGTTCTCTATGTCCTGTGTGTGTCATTTTCCCACTAGAGGAAACCAAATATGGCGTTTTACTGCTTCACAGTTGCAAATAAGATAAGTTTAAACCAAATTACCTTGCCGTGTATCTGTAATATATCATCTTAAATGTAAATTGAGGGTCTGAATTAGTTTATCCAATGTACAAGTGCATTTTCTTCCACTGGGTTTCCAATGCTCACCTGTAATTAAATTTCAAGGTAGCATCAATATATATATATATATATATATATATATATATATATATATATATATATATATATATATATATATATATATATATATATATATTATTTACTCGGCATCTCAACATCAATGATCCAGAGTAGCTTTTTTTTAATTATTTCATTTTGTAGATTCCTGCCTTACGTTCCTTGTTCTTAGTGTGTAAAAACGTATGCCCTGAGACTATAAATATAAGCCTCGCTATAAGGAATTATTTGCAATTTATAATCTGAAACTCAAAATGACATCAAGATGTATACCATGGTCATAGTGGGGTAAGATGATAAATATAAGATTGCGTTCTAGACCTTGTAAATAGTTGTCCACTTTGTGCAGAGTTTCCAGCTAAACAAAACATTTTTCATGTTTGAGTTTTTAGTCAAACATTTCTGCTTTGCAAATTATATGATTTATTTATTTATTCATTTATTTATTTATTTATTTGTTTATTTGTTTGTTTGTTTGTTTGTTTGTTTATTTGTTTGTTTATTTATTTATTTATTCATTTATTTATTTGTTCATTTATTTATTCATTCATTCATTCTTTCATTCATTTATTTCTTAAATATTGTATACTCTCTTGCAAGAAGAATTCAGAATAGAACTTCATTTCTTGCTGTTAACAAAGAATGCTAGTGCCTTCAATAGCCTTCCTTCCATAAGCAGCTCAATTTTGTTTTATCTTTTTACTTTAAACAATTTGAAGAAATTTATTTTAAATAACATTCTTTGATTGCAAATTGAATATTACGTTTTTTCAATCAACGTCAAAGTTTGTATATATTCTAAAATCATTCATTTAACGAAAGGTGATCGAAGACTCATTCCCAGGTGCATTATGGTATATATCAGATTCCATGTGTGGTTTCATGTTTTACCTTCGATACATTTCATTTGGAGCCACTATTGGAGGATTTGTCATTGTGAGCATAGAGCGGTATGTGCATACACAAGCTATTGCATTGAAGAGGGCAAATATGGGTGGATGTAGAACTATTTTTATGCGTATTCTAAAACAATGGCAACATCAATTTTGTTCCTTTACCGATAGCCGTTAAGCATTGAAAAACAGTTTCTAACTTTACGAGGAAAATACAAATAGTATCCTGACCTGTGCTGGCAAGGGCAGCAAGGTTCAAGGTCAGGTAATGTAATAAACGTAAGTTTGTTGTTTACAAACTATATTTCAAAGGCTCAGACGACTGACCTAAAATTATCAGCTGCGTTATATAGGTCACTGTTTGTCTTACTTCAGGAGTGAAATATATTTTTTTCACATTGGTATCAGAAGATGAATGTTGTTGTCTTGGTAATTCCCAAATGTCGGCTGTCTGCTGTATTTGACCTTGCTGTCCTTGTTGGTTGGAAATTTATTAATATGGCTCATGTTTTTCTGGAGTATTTATTCTTAAACTACACATGAACATATTGACTCATTCATGCAGCAGCATATCATTTTTATATGATACCATGTGCTGTGTTAGGTCCACACAATGCTTAGATTTAAAAAGACAGGGTTATTTGAAAAAAAGCCGTTATGTGTTTGAACTACATAGTATCATGAATAAAATTAGAAGTGCGGAAATAACATGACCATATCAAATTAAAAACACCAAATCCGCTTCTAAGCAAGCTACGATATTTCTCTGTATGGTAAACTAGGTCTCGTGTCAATTTGACGGATCAAAAAGGGCTCCACTATTGCTGTTCATTCTGTGTTTCTGTACTTCCGCTTTTAGATATATTGGTATTTGTTACCCAATGTGGGCTAAATCAATATGGGTAACTCAACATGCTTACAGAGCCAATGTAATTGTTTGGGCAACTGCAATCATCATTTCAATACCAGCGGCATTTGTTAAGGTACGTCTTTGGTTATACCATCGGGATCAGTAACTCAAGGTGGTGTACACGATAGTGACATCATAGAATACAAATACTGAGCAGAAGTCAGGGACTTGCGTGGCATCTACATGTACGTTTATGGGTATTATTTAAATGAATACACCTTAGATAATGTTTTTGTCCATATTTTATCGCCTCACTGTGTCATATATATAGGGAACGGCACAAAGCGGTATGACATATCAAGTTGAAAAATTTAAAAAGACCTGCATAGGGCAGTGTATAACGGATATTATTTTCCTCAGTTTATGTCTCGATCATTGTTGCAACCAAAGGCAATTATCAATTACATACCACAATTTTGTTACTTTTTTCAGATTGTCCAGAAAAACGTACCAGGTGAGTGGAAAATTTATCAGTGCCTAGTACCAATTATCCAGTATATACCACAATTTTGTTCTTTTTTTTCAGATTGTTCAGAAAAACGTACCAGTTGAGTGGAAATTTTATCAGTGCCTAGTACCAATGTCAAAAGCAAAACCGTTTTCTCTGTACGTGTTTGTCGTCTTTTGGGCCTTTCCCACATTTACTCTTTTGTTGCTCTACACCAGGATATGTTCTACACTGTGGAAAAGCGTGAAGGAATCGCAAAATCTACAGTGCACAAATAAGTGCGTACCTTTCAATAATATTTTTTGTTTGGGTCACAATTGAACGTTTAAAATGTCATAGCCATATCTAATATAAGCAAAATGTTCTTCTCTATGGTTGACTACAAGCCGATTTTCATACAATGAATTGAATAATGGGTAACTTAGGACAAAAAGCAATGCTGATCATTATAAATGCTGTTTCACACGACAAGTGCGAAAGTGAGACAAATTATTGGAGTTTTGTCACTTATATGCGAATACAATCATGTTGATTTTGCAGTTTACAGGCACCTACCATTCAGCCAGGAACACTTAAGTTATCCAAGGAACTTCAGTCTAGAATAAGAGTAAGTTATTCACACTTGAGTAAAATCTAAGACATTTTCAGGTTACTTGAAAGCACATGGCACTAACCAAATAAATGTCTGCCTATGGGACAGCATATCTGCCTGTGCAAGGATTGTTTTGCGCTTGGAATGATAAAGACGAAGTTAGGGATACCGGGAAAGGAGCACATGCTTTAACAAAAAGTAAAGGTGAAGAGAAGGCTCTTTGATTAAACCATTATACGTAGATTATAGATCCTTGAACAAGCGCCAACGTGTATGTGTATGTAAAGGCAGGCGTGTGCACCTTCTGGTCAGTATGGACAATCAATGATATGGCTTCATTTTATGGCTAAAAGGAAGATAAATGTATAAACGTCCAAGGCCAGCCAGCCACAACTAATGCAACTATTGTAACGTTTATATGACAAATGAAAAAGCAATCAAGTATTATTAGGTCCATATATATGTAGATGTCATAGCAAGGGATCCACCATGGCCTGCTGACCTTTTCTCATCACTTTGGTCTCAAATGTACAGGTCACCTTAACAATTCTGATGCATATGTAAGTCAAATTGACATAAAATTACCACAATATGGCTGCAGAAAAACCTGCTGAACTAATGGTGGTTCAGACCCTAGGCAATCACAGACATTACATTTTTGAAAAAATCTTCCGTTCTGTCAAACTATGGTGCATAGTTTCCTCACAGATTGATAAAGCAAGGCAGCTAATAATCGGCATGGTCATAGCCCAATGGTTGAAAATGAATGTTTGGTTTTCAGATAATTTATAGATTGACAACTTTAAAACTATTGATATTTACAGTCATTTCAAATAACATTTGTTTTTGGTGCACACAATAGTACGTATTCATATTGACAAACATTTACTTCAGCCCTGCTCTTCCAGCAAGGTTTTTAGACAACATAACTAAATTTCCAACATGAGAAAGGCACATAAATATGGATTGCCACATATCCCTGTAGAAATCAAACATTTTCAGCATAGCAAACAGCAGCACCTAAATATTTTACGCTTCTTTTATAGATGCATTACATCTGTCAAGTTGATTGTTTGTCAGCTTCTGTTACCAACACATTTGACCAACCGCATGATAAAGATCTTTGTGCTTTCCTATATTGTTCCTTGTTTTGGGATAGAGGTGACCCTTGCCGACAGTCACATGTATGCGCTCTTTCCAATTTAATGGAAGTATAACATTTAAATGATGCTTATTTATAATGCATACAGGGAGATTTGGTATCCAGCAATTCTTGTACGTCTTCTAATATTGACACTCTTTTCCAATCGACGTGACTGTGTGATATAGCGAGATTTCAATTTAGAAATTAACAACTTTTCATGGTAAAAAGACCTAGGCTAATTTCCTCTTTAGCTTCAAGGCAAATTTTAGCACACAATAGTTTCTTTTTTCCTTACAAAAGGAATGAAATTTCACAAAAGCAGACACGTTTTCCATTTGATGCTTGACTAGGATTATGTGCCCGATACTTTCTCCTCACGCTTTTCATTGTCATATTCTGAGCAGTTGTTGCAAGTTCATGTAATGTTAAACAAAAAATTAAAAACCCTTGTGAAAAGGTAAAAACTCTCCCCTTTTATTTGATTTATATAGGTAATAAAAATGCTTCTGTTGATACTAGCCTTGTTTTTTCTCTGTTGGACCCCCACCATTGTATACTCGTTCTTGCGCTCAACTGTCACAATACCAATAGGGAAAAAACATTATGCACTGAGGGATCTATCAGAGGACAGATTTCTAACCAAGACATTTATCCTAGTATCACTCAGTAACAGTTCTGTCAATCCTATCGTATATGCTGCTGTCTCCAGGTAAGTTGATGTTATATTGAATTGATCAAATTTTCAGTTAATTTCAAAGCTCAAATTACATGTTCTACCATGGAACTGTCTGCATATCTGGATCCGGATAGGCCACATAGAAATGATACCAATTGTTAACCCCAAAGCTATGATAATCAAATCCGTAGCTTTCCTCAGCGCAGCCTGTGCAGCAAAAAACATAGAAAGTTAACCTCAAAGCTGTGTTAATTTATATTAAATCCGAAGCTTTCCTCGGCAGAGCCTGCGCAGCAAATGACAGAAGGTTTTGCCATGCAAAGATTAAATGATGTTAAGCATATTGTTATATAGTACAGTAAATGTCTTCCAGATGCAAGCTGTTAAGAATTCGGTTTTTTGGTGGCGATGTTTAATAACATGCTTCAAATTCTTGCAATCTTAATAAATTATAAAGCAATAAGGAGCCTAAACATTTAGGCTTGGAGAATAGAGACACATTCACAGTTCCATTTCTAGTTGGGATTCAAGAAAGCAAAAGAGCGCTCAGTGGATTTTCTTGCTGGTGAACGCTAGCAAAATACCTGAGAGCCTGTGACGAGAAACCAGTTGCTGGTCAGTGTAGAATTGCTTATCAACATTGTTCAGCGGGAATACATGCATTCATGTCCATGTAACAATGGCACCACGTTCCTCACCAACAAATCACGCTATTGCAGTAATTTCAAACTGCTAGCAAAACATAAAAATTTAAAAGAAATAGCAAGCATATACCGCACTTCAAGCAGATAACTGGTGCAAAAGGAAAAAAAATAAGTCGATACTACATTTTGTTTTAAATATTTGCTCCTTACGAACATTCACGATACCTAAGAGGATCATGACATTAAAATTTTACGTTTTTGGCCATGTATTTGGAACCCTTGCGCAATTAAGGGAAATACGTTTTGACCACAGCTGATTTGTCTGTCAGGTAAGGTTATAGTATTGGTCTCAAAGTGTCGTCATGTTCGACTTCGAAGAAAACATTGCCTATTTTCTTTTCAAAGGAGGTGGGGAGGACCGGCGTTCATACCAAAATTGTTCCAATGGTAATTTTCCAGCGATTTGATCGTCACGAATTTTTCTTCATATTTTTTTAATCTTTAAAAAATTTCGTTCTCCAAAACCTCTAAGGATATTGCTTTGAGAATGCACAGGGTTACTTCTGGCGATCCCTAAAATTTAATGTGTTTAAGGGGTGTTCCTTCAGGTTCTTTCTTCAATGGCTTAAGAGTCTTAGTGTTTTGTCAAGATTTGAATTTTTAATCCAGAACGCTGTAGCAGGATTGCCCAAAAGAATTCTCGGTTATTCTTAAAGTTCACATGCTCACCATAGCGAACTTGGGTGAGATATCTTTGGCATTTTTCAAATTATGTTATGTTGAAATTAGGACATTTTTGTTGTTTTTCCCTGCCTACATGGACGAGCGTTTGTCTTCACATTGGCATCCTTGCTACGACATTGACACTTTGATGCAATTTGTACATTTAACAAGTAACTAGACCTAATTGTAGCTTAGCTGTGATATATGGAGATGGCCATTGCCATTGACACTTTCTATTTCACACAAGGACACACGCACTTTCATTATTATTGATCACATTTTGCTTATGCGTCATGTCATTAAAAGAGGTTGTCACTGTACATCCATGAATTTAAGCCACAGGACTGGCCAAAGTTGCGACTTAGCCAGACGGAAAGCTTGCACACATTTTCGCCCTAAAACTTTGCTATATCATGGAGGCGTGCACATCTTGGAGGCTGACAGGAATGTAAGTGATGTCATGTTTCCGGACATTTTTCAGGATTTAGGATCTCCTTGGCCCTGTAGTATGCTCTGAACCTTGCTTAATATGTAGAAACTGTGCACAGATACTTTCCATTCCTACACCAAAATGTGAACTTTGGTGCCGATACCATACTATGCATGCGTTCTGGCTCGGTTTAACACAATTACACAGTCATGACAGATTTTTTAAGGACTCATGACTGGTGAGCCTGACCAATATGAGAGCGCCAATGGGAAAGCACAATTATTTGACCAAGCTCTCAAACTTGGAGAACGAACTTATGATTTTATAGCGTGAAATGAATTACTGGTGCCTAGCATGTTATTTTTACAAGTCAAACACATTTGGTTTTGCCTTGAAAAGGAAACTTATGGTTAGATTCACCATGCTTAATGTCTTTTTTTTACGACGCCAGCAGTGTTATCTCTTAATATTTTATTGCTCGACGATATGATATGACTGATCACCTAATTATCCATTCCCAAATATGCTTTGATGTAAATGATAAAGTTCAGGTTAACAAGGAGAATAATCAGCTCCGGAGTTTTTGTCGCTATTTTTTTTCTGTAGCGCAAATGGTCGGACTTATTATATAATGAGCGATAAGAATGTATTTCTTGCAATAAGTTGGAGTCTCTGCCTGTCCTTTTACTGTCAAGAAAGAGCGCATAGACGGTGACTTCGCCAGTAAATAAGTGCAGCAGCACTTTTGCCACATTGGATGTGTTATTCACAAGTCTTGTCAATCGGCGAGTTAAACCATTCTAATATTACAAATCTAAGTCTTTTTGGTGTTCACATCTTAGCATCCTTCAAGACAGAAATAAATAGTAGTGGGCTCTTTTGTGTTAGTAATGGTAAACCTATGGTAAACATAGAACAAGTGTGGTGTTTAAAGCATGGAGCTTTGTGCAAAATGTTACGAAGTATAACTTTGAGGGCTTACTGACCGTCACACAGAGAATTATCGAGTGTCATACACACGTTCCACTCTTCTTCTAGCAGGGGAAAATTTCAGGTTTCTTTTTGAACGGGCTCAACTTAGGCCAATATAAAAAAGCTTTTTGTGCAACTTAACATACCTCTGATTTCGCTGATTATCTATGTGAGGTAATGCAAGAGAATGGAGAGTTTACCCCACAACGTATAAATGTACATAAGACTATTAAGTTAATGTTCAAATAGTTTGGTTTATATCTGTTCATTTTGAGATTTTGGGGAACATTTTGTTTGGCATGGGTATTGTCTATCTGTTGTCTAAATATGGTAGTTCTAGTCACAATAGGATCTGAAGAAAGTAAAGTTATACTTTGATGTCAACATGGTTGTCAATAACCATGTTAACCTTTGAATCTCGATTACAAACAATAGCTATTTGCACCAAAATATCCAGGTTATGTGTGTATTTCTCTGAAGCCAATCATCAGGTTTTGATCATAAAAAATCTGATTCATTCTTTGACTACTGTGGTGCAAAAAGGATCAGGACTTCAAAAACTGATCCGTTCACTTTAATGTGTCAAAATGAAGAGTCTACCAACTTTATTAACTTTAACAAAATCAACTGTTTTTGCAATTTCTGACTGATAGCGGCTTTTGTAAAGACATGTATTGGGAGCATAAAAGCATAAATTTGATTTTATCTTGTTAGCTTTTCAAGATGTGGCCAAATTTGCACAAAAACACATTTTACAAAAACGGTTGTGTTTATACAACATTAACTGTAGAGTCCCTTACTTATTGCAGACTAACTCTTCAAAGCCTTGTTGTCAAATAACTATGCACGGTTTTTTTTGTATTGGAATGCATATATTGGTGATATTGGGCCAGAAGTGAAAGAACTTTCCAGGTTGGACATTAAGAATATATATCTGATGGTTATTTTATTATGTTATTTTTGGTACAACCATTACACCTGAGCATGTTGAAAGGCTTGTTGTTGACTCCCTAGACCGTGATACAGCAGCACAACCTAAAGGCATATATTCTGAGCATTTTAAGTTGGTGTGCCAAGGGCTCTGTGTAGAAACTTTGCCCCCTTATTTTCCATTATTATACAGTACAATGCTGTGTCTGCGTATTTTTGTTGTTGTTGTTGAAATTAGTGTGATTTGGCTGGTATAAAGAGGTCTGTCCTTTCATCGTAATGATGTAACTAGCTATAGGCCAATTACTTGTAGTTCTTTGCCTATTCGTAGATGGTTGAATTGTGTATTATTATTATGGACGAAGCCGCTGACTCATTATTGTTGATTAAGAAAGGGCAAAGGCACTACAAAGCCATGTGCACTTCTACATGCCGCCATGTCTTACTCGACCTTAGTAGACTCCCCCTATTTGTTGCATCCCTTGATGCAGACAAACGTTTTAGTTCTTTTTGACACGGTGGCCTTTTTTCTTACAAAGTATACGATGTTTTTCCCATCACACTGGATGCTGCTGTTTAGCTTGCTTCATGAACTGAAAGGTATTGATCAGTGGGAAGGCACATATAGCACCGAATTTGATATTACCAGTGGTAAGACAAGGTAGTTCTTTCTCGGGCGTGCTTTTTAATGTATTCATTTATGACCTTCTTCGACGCTTACTTTCGTCTGATAAGTGAGTGTGTATTGAGGAAGATACTTATAACTCTGTAGCTTATGCTCATAGTATAACACCTTTTTTCGAGAAATTTGCTTGATTCCCATGATATTCTGGGTGTGTGCATGGATGAAGCTTGCAACTGAAAGATTCATTTTGGCACAAAGGATGAAAATGCACGTTTCTTTGAAAACGTTACTTCTCTACAGATTGTGGTATGAAACTAGGTGCACAAATAATGAGAAAGGAAGATTCGTTGTATGGTTTAGGAGCAGATTTCTGCAAATTGCATAAATACAAAGGCTGTACTGGATGTAAAGAAGCACTGCCAGACGCTGCAGGAATAATCTGAGTTCTGTTGATACGTTACTCCCAGGACTGAGCTCTGAAGTTAAAGGTCACCAATGGAAAACAATTTTTGCCCCAAGTTTATCGGGTGCATCTTTTCATAGGCTCGCAATCATAAAGGATGTTCTTGGTTTCAGTAAAAGAACATATTCCTCTGCTCTTCTGAAGGCCCTTTTTTACTATGGCTCATGGATACAATCCAGCATAGTACAGTGTCCCTGGTAGCTGGCTCTGAATCACCCTGTAGGAGGCTCTGTTGTCACTTTATTGCCAAGTATGTTGTCATAGGTACTGCGGGACTTGTTCCTAAAATTATATCAGGAAGTCAGATGCAGGATCCCTGACTTTGGCACAGTTTATTGCTGATTTGTTTCAGTATCATTTGGTTGCCTGGATATTAAGAAGCTTGATAAGTTATCGCAAAACGTAACGAAATTCCATTTAATGTACAGAGCAAGGTCCCTGGTAGTTGTTGATCTTAAGGTCTTTATTTTTCACACGTAGTGCTCTAGCTTTTTCCTCTTATTAACACAAACTTTTGTGTGTTGTTGCTACTTTCTACTTGCTGTGATTTATTTCTCTCTCTCTCTCTCTCTCTCTCTCTCTCTCTCTCTCTCTCTCTCTCTCTCTCTCTCTCTCGGTCATATATTTTGTGTGTGTTTGCTATCTTTGACTTCTCCAATGATACCTTGACACAGTTTTTGTCAAAATATTGTGTACATGAAACTGGAAAGATCAAATAAAGTTGACCACTAGGTAATGATGATGCAGATCTGTTATTTCAGATTTTTTTCAATTCAAGTAGCTGTGGGTTGACACATAACTCTCCACACTTTATAATGTAAGTCTATGAAGACTGAAAAATAACATATATTTTGACTTCTTATATAAAACTGTCATCCAGTGTTTTTCTTTCCTCAAAATTGTATTAATTAATGGGTCAATTAATTAATTAATTAATCAATTGATTTATTTATTTATTTATTGGGGGGGGGGGCGGCAATCTTCTCATAAACAGCTAGGCCTCTTGCTTTAAAATTGCATAGGAATCCTTGGTACCCTTAAACCGGAGTTGGAATGTCAAGGTGCGATGTGAACGGCCTGTTCATAGCCATGTTGCTAATAGTCAGTTTTCTAATTAATAAATAAATACAACATTATTATCCATCAGAACGAATGTGCTATAATGCCCATAACTATATTTTTGTGCCTTCAAAAAAACATGACCCTGAAGTATCATCTTCATGCTGTTACTTTTGAAATCCCTGCACGTGGAGATCATTTACTGAACGAGAAGTCCCTTTTTTGTCTGCAGCTCCAAGTTATATAGGGAGGAGCGATTTTCAAATAGAGTATGATAACATTCAGGTAATTTATACCTTTTATGCAATCGGAATCCCTTTGATTGCGTTAAACCTTCAAAGATTATCCTTAGACACTAATCCGTGATCCCGTGTTTCCCAGGTCGCAAGCATTTTACCATGCAGAAACACCTCAAATATTAAAATTCACATTGTAAATGAACGATATAAAACAGACAATCGTGATCAGATTCACGTCATAGAATGGAAATATACATAGGGCATTATGTTCAATTCATTAATTTGAAATAGGCCTGCAGGTTTTGATATATCAGCGACATTAGCCAGTATTATTGCGTTTACTCTTTTAACATATTGGATAGGTATCTGTCAAATCCCATTATCATATAAAAGGCATCATTCTTAGCTATCATCTCACTGTAGGTCAACCGTTTAAGTATTATCCAAAAATCAAACTTTAACTTTCCCTTAGAAGGAAGACAGTGGAAGTGCCGTGGTGTCAAAAACATGAGGCAGTAGACAACAAATTAAAAAAACAAACAAACAAACAAGTAAAAAAAAAAAAACTTTGAGAAGAACATGCGCACATGAAAGTCAATAGAACCTTGAAGTGTTTAAATCAGGTTTTTTCTCTTTTTTTTTGCTGCATATTGTATCCTCGGTTCACTGTATCATCAGCAAAGGGATGTTAAGTATACATTTTAAAATTTTCTGCATCAACATTTCGGGCTGTGTTTGCCGTCAAAATTAAATGTACTTGATCTCGGACTGGTGTAGTAGGTCGCGTATCTTTTTCTATGCCAGAATGGTGACATTAAATGTACTTTTGTATCTATGTTGTTTTCGTCCTTGCATCCATAATTCCAATTGCATTGGATTTTGTTTCGTTTTTCTACAACCACTTGAAGAATATGTAAATGATAAAAAAACGATTAATCAGGTCAATGAAAAATCCTTTCGAGAAGAGCACTACTTAACCTTACTCCGTGTTTATTTAATTATTCATAGGCAATTTCGAACAAGGTACCTGCAAATTCTTAAGTTGGCATCCCGGAAAAAGGGCACCAAAACAGACGCCACTGCAGCAACAACAATAACAACAACCCAGCGCATCTCCTCTAATGTTTTATGAGCATTCGCATCGTTGAAGCCATATAGTGACATGATGTTAGACATACGTCAAACTGAAGTGATGTATACCTCAAACTGATGTGCTTGACGCCAATCTAAAAGTATTACTGTCTTTCCAAATATAACATTGCGAATAAAAGTTTTGCTCACAGAAAACTGAATTAAGATTTTGGACATGTCTGATTAACAACATATTACAACCATATTTAAATCATATGACCACACGCAGTATGAAGGAAATTGTTTCTGAGGCTCTAAAATGTCTATTCGTGCGCCGATAAACAACCACATTCAGTATCATCTTACATATATCTTCAATACGCTCTTTAATCTGTAGAATTTTTGGTTGTAAAAGATACATAAAACAAAGCTAACTGCTATATTTTACTGACGGCGCAATGTCCATGATAATAAACACTAAACGCAGTTCATATGTGACACAAACAAACACACACACACACACACATACACACACACACATATCTCTCTCTCTCTCTCTCTCTCTCTCTCTCTCTCGCTCTATATATATATATATATATATATATATATATTGAAAAATGACAAAGGTAAATAGGAAGCATCAAGAGAAGGACCTTTGCAATTTTGATTAAGTTTCTTGTTCCAGTTAGCTAGCGTCATATTAGTTGCTGTAGGCAGTTTGTTCGTATATGAAGTCCCTTAATCCGTTTGCATAATGCTGATTGACTGTGCGATACTCAAAATTAGTTGCAAGATATTCTCCTGTATTTGTGAGCAAACATTTATTCCGTCGCAGGCTTCATTCAGTCATTGACAACCGGAATACTGAATGAAGCATGTTTCAATTTTACAATGTTTTTTCTTTTTTTTTTTGATACTTATATTGAACCTTTTCACATTCCTACATGCAAACAAAAATACACCATTTCACGATTTTTTTTCTTTAAAGTGACCCCCCCCCCCGACACACACACACACACTTTGTATTCAAAGGCAGTAGCCAAATGTGTTTTCATGTTCTCCTCAAACATCTTGTACCGTATTTTTGAGTAATTATAAATGGTATATATTTCCCCAATAGCCACTGATAGTGGGGTATACCCTCCTTGGATATACTGATTGGAAATAGACATTCACTAGTAAATGTGGACTTGATATATGTAGTAGTGCTTGATTCCCATGATATTCTGGGTGTGTGCATGGATGAAGCTTGCAACTGAAAGATTCATTTTGGCACAAAGGATGAAAATGCACGTTTCTTTGAAAACGTTACTTCTCTACAGATTGTGGTATGAAACTAGGTGCACAAATAATGAGAAAGGAAGATTCGTTGTATGGTTTAGGAGCAGATTTCTGCAAATTGCATAAATACAAAGGCTGTACTGGATGTAAAGAAGCACTGCCAGACGCTGCAGGAATAATCTGAGTTCTGTTGATACGTTACTCCCAGGACTGAGCTCTGAAGTTAAAGGTCACCAATGGAAAACAATTTTTGCCCCAAGTTTATCGGGTGCATCTTTTCATAGGCTCGCAATCATAAAGGATGTTCTTGGTTTCAGTAAAAGAACATATTCCTCTGCTCTTCTGAAGGCCCTTTTTTACTATGGCTCATGGATACAATCCAGCATAGTACAGTGTCCCTGGTAGCTGGCTCTGAATCACCCTGTAGGAGGCTCTGTTGTCACTTTATTGCCAAGTATGTTGTCATAGGTACTGCGGGACTTGTTCCTAAAATTATATCAGGAAGTCAGATGCAGGATCCCTGACTTTGGCACAGTTTATTGCTGATTTGTTTCAGTATCATTTGGTTGCCTGGATATTAAGAAGCTTGATAAGTTATCGCAAAACGTAACGAAATTCCATTTAATGTACAGAGCAAGGTCCCTGGTAGTTGTTGATCTTAAGGCACGAGGAGAGGGTATAAATCCAAAAAAAATATATCATCTCGGTGGTCCCCTGCATAATTTTAATTTCTATACGTACCTTGAATTTGGTGGTCATTCTCCATAGTGTGCCAATCTTTCATCAAGCAATCACATTTTCCAATTATTTTTTCATAACTGTAAGCCAGATCCACTTTTTTGTATTTAAAAACTCATCTATGAAACGACATATCCAACTGATTCGAAATTGCTTTGGCATTCCTGGGAACATCTAGACCTTTATTTTTCACACGTAGTGCTCTAGCTTTTTCCTCTTATTAACACAAACTTTTGTGTGTTGTTGCTACTTTCTACTTGCTGTGATTTATTTTTTTCTCTCTCTCTCTCTCTCTCTCTCTCTCTCTCTCGGTCATATATTTTGTGTGTGTTTGCTATCTTTGACTTCTCCAATGATACCTTGACACAGTTTTTGTCAAAATATTGTGTACATGAAACTGGAAAGATCAAATAAAGTTGACCACTAGGTAATGATGATGCAGATCTGTTATTTCAGATTTTTTTCAATTCAAGTAGCTGTGGGTTGACACATTCCTCTCCACACTTTATAATGTAAGTCTATGAAGACTGAAAAATAACATATATTTTGACTTCTTATATAAAACTGTAATCCAGTGTTTTTCTTTCCTCAAAATTGTATTAATTAATGGGTCAATTAATTAATTAATTAATCAATTGATTTATTTATTTATTTATTGGGGGGGGGGGCGGCAATCTTCTCATAAACAGCTAGGCCTCTTGCTTTAAAATTGCATAGGAATCCTTGGTACCCTTAAACCGGAGTTGGAATGTCAAGGTGCGATGTGAACGGCCTGTTTATAGCCATCTTGCTAATAGTCAGTTTTCTAATTAATAAATAAATACAACATTATTATCCATCAGAACGAATGTGCTATAATGCCCATAACTATATTTTTGTGCCTTCAAAAAAAACATGACCCTGAAGTATCATCTTCATGCTGTTACTTTTGAAATGCCTGCACGTGGAGATCATTTACTGAACGAGAAGTCCCTTTTTTGTCTGCAGCTCCAAGTTATATAGGGAGGAGCGATTTTCAAATAGAGTATGATAACATTCAGGTAATTTATACCTTTTATGCAATCGGAATCCCATTGATTGCGTTAAACCTTCAAAGATTATCCTTAGACACTAATCCGTGATCCCGTGTTTCCCAGGTCGCAAGCATTTTACCATGCAGAAACACCTCAAATATTAAAATTCACATTGTAAATGAACGATATAAAACAGACAATCGTGATCAGATTCACGTCATAGAATGGAAATATGCATAGGGCATTATGTTCAATTCATTAATTTGAAATAGGCCTGCAGGTTTTGATATATCAGCGACATTAGCCAGTATTATTGCGTTTACTCTTTTAACATATTGGATAGGTATCTGTCAAATCCCATTATCATATAAAAGGCATCATTCTTAGCTATCATCTCACTGTAGGTCAACCGTTTAAGTATTATCCAAAAATCAAACTTTAACTTTCCCTTAGAAGGAAGACAGTGGAAGTGCCGTGGTGTCAAAAACATGAGGCAGTAGACAACAAATTAAAAAAACAAACAAACAAACAAGTAAAAAAAAAAAAACTTTGAGAAGAACATGCGCACATGAAAGTCAATAGAACCTTGAAGTGTTTAAATCAGGTTTTTTCTCTTTTTTTTTGCTGCATATTGTACCCTCGGTTCACTGTATCATCAGCAAAGGGATGTTAAGTATACATTTTAAAATTTTCTGCATCAACATTTCGGGCTGTGTTTGCCGTCAAAATTAAATGTACTTGATCTCGGACTGGTGTAGTAGGTCGCGTATCTTTTTCTATGCCAGAATGGTGACATTAAATGTACTTTTGTATCTATGTTGTTTTTGTCCTTGCATCCATAATTCCAATTGCATTGGATTTTGTTTCGTTTTTCTACAACCACTTGAAGACTATGTAAATGATAAAAAAACGATTAATGAGGTCAATGAAAAATCCTTTCGAGAAGAGCACTACTTAACCTTACTCCATGTTTATTTAATTATTCATAGGCAATTTCGAACAAGGTACCTGCAAATTCTTAAGTTGGCATCCCGGAAAAAGGGCACCAAAACAGACGCCACTGCAGCAACAACAATAACAACAACCCAGCGCATCTCCTCTAATGTTTTATGAGCATTCGCATCGTTGAAGCCATATAGTGACATGATGTTAGACAAACGTCAAACTGCAGTGATGTATACCTCAAACTGATGTGCTTGACGCCAATCTAAAAGTATTACTGTCTTTCCAAATATAACATTGCGAATAAAAGTTTTGCTCACAGAAAACTGAATTAAGATTTTTGACATGTCTGATTAACAACATATTACAACCATATTTAAATCATATGACCACACGCAGTATGAAGGAAATTGTTTCTGAGGCTCTAAAATGTCTATTCGTGCGCCGATAAACAACCACATTCAGTATCATCTTACATATATCTTCAATACGCTCTTTAATCTGTAGAATTTTTGGTTGTAAAAGATACATAAAACAAAGCTAACTGCTATATTTTACTGACGGCGCAATGTCCATGATAATAAACACTAAACGCAGTTCATATGTGACACACACAAACACACACACACACACATACACACACACACATCTCTCTCTCTCTCTCTCTCTCTCTCTCTATCTATATATATATATATATATATATATATATATATTGAAAAATGACAAAGGTAAATAGGAAGCATCAAGAGAAGGACCTTTGCAATTTTGATTAAGTTTCTTGTTCCAGTGAGCTAGCGTCATATTAGTTGCTGTAGGCAGTTTGTTCGTATATGAAGTCCCTTGATCCGTTTGCATAATGCTGATTGACTGTGCGATACTCAAAATTAGTTGCAAGATATTCTCCTGTATTTGTGAGCGAACATTTATTCCGTCACAGGCTTCATTCAGTCATTGACAACCGGAATACTGAATGAAGCATGTTTCAATTTTACAATGTTTTTTCTTTTTTTTTTTTTGATACTTATATTGAACTTTTTCACATTCCCACATGCAAACAAAAATACACCATTTCACGATTTTTTTTCTTTAAAGTGACCCCCCCCCCCCCGACACACACACACACACACTTTGTATTCAAAGGCAGTAGCCAAATGTGTTTTCATGTTCTCCTCAAACATCTTGTACCGTATTTTTGAGTAATTATAAATGGTATATATTTCCCCAATAGCCACTGATAGTGGGGTATACCCTCCTTGGATATACTGATTGGAAATAGACATTCACTAGTAAATGTGGACTTGATATATGTAGTATCAATTTCATTAAATGTGGAACTTCACTAATATTTTGGGTACATCGTCAATCGACCAGACAATACAACTACCTTTTAGTGGTGATTAGTCTCAATAAACTAAACACTTTCCTTGCATAAAAACCAATGTGTATGGGGTGTTTTTAATTATAAACAGAAATTTATATTCTCAGAGTGATAAGTCAATTTATTTAGGTAAAACCTATAAGACACAGAGCCAGAAAATCTATAAACTTACAGGTCTCCCTCCCCTACCCCCTTATGACAGCGGGAAGGGAGGGGGTGTCAAAGTTCGAAAAATCAAAAGTGACTTTTGCCTGAACAGATGGACTCAGTACAGTTTTCATGGACTTATTGGTTTATTTTGCGGTATTTTAAATTGGACAATTTGACAAAATAATAAGGCATTCATAAGCATAGAAGGAAAACAACGAATACCAGATATATCCATGTCAGTGTTAAGGGGCAGAGCGGGGTAAAGGAAAACAAACGGGTCCTTTAATTTGCTATGACACACACATTACCCCACACAACTACCCAGTGTGCCATATAAGCGAGACATCTTTGTCATTTTGTTTTTATTTAAAACAGTAGGCCTTGAGTCCATGGTTGTAAGTATTACCAAATGCAATATGTATAATAAACGTATACGGACAGGACTTGACTTTAAAATATAACCGTACTTCAAAACAGTAGGCCTTGAGTCCATGGTTATTAGTATTACCAAATACAATATGTATAGTAAACGTATATGGAGAAGACTTGACTTTAAAATATGACCGTACTTCAAAACAAATTTTATCAAAAGGTGTCTGCAGCAGTGCTTTGTTTTGATATATATATATATATATATATATATATATATATATATATATATATATATATATATTAGGTATATAGGTATATAAAGCAAATTAGGGAATACAGGCGATCAGAGGGACAATGCAAACTATTTTGATGTGGGTCACAATTCCATGCTAGAGTAAAAAATATTTTAAAAACACTTTGGGAATTTGACATGTAATCAAACTCCAGGCTATAGTTAGCTACAAATTGGTCTAACTGCACATGTGAGAAAGCAAACAAGCTCCAGACATTTCAGCCGATCAGCAACTTCCCGCTGTATGCTTCCTAAAGATACTTTTAATGTCAAGCCGTATTGATTAAACAAACACATAGATGGATGGACAAGCAAATTAATTAATCAACCCATTACTCACTCATTCACTCACTCACTCACTCACTCACTCAATCAATCAATCAACCAATAAATCAATCGAAAGCAATCCACTCAGATATTTCTATGACTGTTGTTACTCTTCGAAACTTTAGCGAATGTAGTGATGGTTGCTCTCAGGAAGACGTGCTTATTCACGAAATTATTTGTTCATTTCAAATCATAAAGATGGGAATCGATCATGTGCTAAATTCTAGTACTGATTATAACTAGTTTCAATACTTTCATGGTGTCCCTCTTTTTGGCACTGGCAGTTTGAGACGTATGACATAAAGCAGTCATCTTAAAAAACAACAACTTTAGATAAGATCGGTTTTAAACAGCCAGTTACCTTACAATGATGAGTCCCAGTATAAATTCAGGAGTGTAGTTTGTTTCTTCACATATGTATATGAACATAAATGTTAATATTTTGGTAGCTCTTGAATTTCTTTGGTGTCATTGCTGGGTGGAAATTTATGAATATGGACAATATTTCTCAGCAGCATTCATTCATGCTTGTTGCATTCCTTACGTCAGTATTACAGCTGCCTTGGTATGCCTCTAACACTTATGTAGATTGTATGCTACAATATTCACCTTCTCTGTCAAGTTATTCAAGTGGAGCAAACGATTCAATTGTGCATACGTGACCAAATTAATTAAATAAGCCACATCACAGGATGTAACAATTTGTGATCAAGTTGGTGTTTTGAGAGGTATTTTTACATCTTTATTTTTAGAAGGTGTTATGCCTCCATTTGATGTTATATGAGCCTGCAGTTTTTTTCACTCCGAGCTGGCTTGGTAATTAAGTATGTATCCACAATGCAACTGTGCACCCGTTTTTTTCTGATAGTGATTACTACTGCTGAAATGGGTACTCCGAAAGGCAAAATATAGTCCCTTATTCTTTCTTCAATAAAACCTTGTCCACTTGATGCAATCTGCATTGTTTGCCATATGATGACTGTTGTATGCTCTTTTAAGTAATGCAATTACAATAAGTGTAATTTGGTTTTCAAACATTCTCCTGCCAAATCTGATACACAGCATGAAGTCTTTTTATGTATGGCTAACTTGCATTTGCACATGAGTACATAACTACTACCTGGGAGCCGTAATAAAGGTAATAAAGTCAATTTACAAAAGCACAACCGAACATGGTGCACTTTGCAACTTCAAGCGTACAAGAAAGTGAACAGTGTGATCTGACTCCTCATTATATATCCGCTGCCCTACAGTGGGCATTTAAATTATGCGTTAAAATTTTACATCGGAAAGACTAGCTGCACAAAATGATTGTTTGTTATCACCTCATGTGACCCTATGTGCACTTTCTTTGAGAAATATTGGAATATTTTGCATTTCACTGCGGGGTTTTATCATGTACTTGCACAAATGTGCTGTGTGATTGATCATTTAAGATCTGCTTTCAGGCATCTTTACCAGAAGCTAAAAGTACTTTCAAGTTCGTCCATGCCCTGCGAGCTCAAAGTGTACAGACTGTAGACTTGTTATGTAGTATCATTAGCCTGCATTGTATTGCCCTGGTTACGCCTCTTAGATGTTGTTTTCTGCCGAAGCTTGGAAAATTCAGACATACACAAAAAAGATTTACTTTTCACTCATACTGAATATCTATCAGCAAATCGGTGATATGTAATAGTGTTATGTGTTTTATTTTGCCTACTACCACTCCTTTCGCATTTCAATATTAGATGTTGTTTATGATGTCACTCTAATTGGTCGTTGGTTTGTTAATGCACAATTATGTTATGGTTTGCAAAATCGGAGTATTGTGCAGTCCAATATAGTCTGTCCTGTCTTCTTTAGTAATAGATACAACGGTAGATGGCAGACGTTTTGCTCTACGTTCTTGTGATAATTTGTCCATGGTACAAACACCATTTTCTTAGATATTTAATCGCAATAAGCCTTTCATAATTGCTGTCATAGCTTGAGTAGCAAAAGTATATTTTGTTATGTGTCTTTGAAACACCTGGTGAATTTAGAGTATTGTGTGTTGCTGTCGCCAATATCTGTAATTTGTGTGCTTTCTTTTATATATAACTCGGCCAACAAGTAACATACCATACAATACATGAGCAGCTAATTTACATGCAGTGAAAAGTGTATTTTGCTTGTTACCCAAATATATGCTGCTACAGATCTGTCATAGGATAAATCGTACACAAGTTTTTTCCCTGCACCATTTAAGCCACATTTGTCTTAAATGTCAGTCGACTCACAAGTCAGTTGAAGTTTTTTGTACGTTTTGCTTTTACAACATCTAAACTGCACCTTACATCGTGTTTGAACATGGTTGAAACGTTCCTTGAAGACCAACCAAAGAGAGTTGCTCAGTAAGTATCATTATGTGGACAGTTTTTTTTTTTAATTTCTTTTTTTGTGTGTTTTGTTCCTTGCCCATAATTGGTTGTACGTCATTTGTCTATTGTATACTGTCCACACATAGTACACCTGGAACTTGATCGGCCTGATCGTCCTCCAAATTTGGTGGATTTCTGCCTTGGGTTAGTTCCTACTAAGTCGGTTTGAATTGCCTTTAGTGAATTTGGATTGGTTACGATTGTGTGTTTATTTTTTGGGGGCAAAGCTTGAAAACAATCTTCCCCCAAAGCGCTTTGCCAAATTGCCAAAAGCTGCATCTGAACATGTTTGGCGACCCCATGGCATAAATTGAAAAAAAAAAAAAAAAAAGGGTGTCAGGTAAAAGTTTTCTTTTTACCAACGTGTGGGTGTTTTTGCTATTTTCGCCTTCTCCGATATTGCCCCTTAGATGAAAAATGCCCATGCTAAAAAATGTACCTTGTGGAAGCTTCAAACAATTCTTGTACAAGGTGGTGACGTATAGATGCCCGATTCATAACACATGTTTAGCTCAGCTGACTTACTAGTCAGGCTGAGCTTTTAGGATTCATAGTTGTCTATTGTCTATCGTCCGACATCTAAAGTCCGCAGTCCGTCGTCCGCCCATTCACAATTACATTTTTGACTTTTTCTCGAAAACCGTACGCTAGATTCAATTCAAACTTGTTGGTAATGTACCTTGGGTAGGTCTCTACCAAGTTTGTGTAAAAAGTCACGCTATGGCGAATAATGGATTTTTTAGTTTTTTGTTCTTGTTTGGGACAAATGTTTAAATATCTTCTTCACACCGAATAGCTCGGATATTACACAGGGATACTCCTAGGGACTCCTAGTTCTCAA
>OZ026626.1:37672459-37674959 GCA_964020975.1 Hermodice carunculata
ATTCGCAGATAATCAATCTAACACAAGTAGAAAAGAC
This sequence comes from Hermodice carunculata, assembly GCA_964020975.1. Lineage (NCBI taxonomy): Eukaryota > Metazoa > Annelida > Polychaeta > Eunicida > Amphinomidae > Hermodice > Hermodice carunculata. The sequence continues at coordinate 37,672,497 of OZ026626.1, forward strand.
AAGCTATGAAAGAACCGATACAATACACATACACATGACGAAAATATGAGCAAGGTAGTAACAATGACCGTATTGCGGAACTCGGTTAACAAAGAAAAAAAAACAAAACAAAACAAAACAAAGACACAGTGCACACGTAATTAATGCATAAAGCATGAACTAACATAATCATAACAAGAAAAAAGATGTGATTTGACATACACCCTGCGATAAATGATACTCATGATACAACAGGCAGCACGTGTCTTTATAATAGGGCCCAGTATAAGCCAAATTAAAGTTCTGTATGAAGTCGGCCACAAGCATGAACGACAGAACTTGCAATAGATTTGCGCATGAATGGACTCAATCACGTGTCCGTGGGCGAACTTGAATGTGCTTGGTAAACCACTTTACGAATGAATAACTTACCATTGGTAGTATAAGGCAGAAACATATCAACAAGTGTGATTGAATACATAATACGAAATAAGTAACTCGTCAGCAGAGAAGCAGATCCTAGAAAATGGTTTGCAAGTAAAATGAATGCAAACAGCTACCGGATATGAATTCAAAACTTGAGGCGGTAAAGAGATTGCGTGTATGTAAGTTATCAAGACTGTCTGAACCTAAGTGAAATGGTAATAACGAGACCTTTAGAACACACTTCTGTAGTAATACAAGTTGGTAATATCTACTAGGGCGACAAGTGATCCCGTAGGTTGTAACCTGTAAGGAAAAGCCTAAGCCGTTGTGCAGTATGGACTGGGTCAACAGCATAATTTATCCAAGATAAATCCATGAAAATACTGTAGCACAAGCTCAGGCTGTTTCAGTAGAATGTAATTTCCCAGTCAACATGGTTTTAAGAAATTACATTCTACTGAAACAGCCTCTTTGGAATTTATAGATCGAATTTTCAATGTTCTTGAAAAAGGCGAATTACCCATAGCTATTTATCTTGATCTGTCAAAAGCGTTCGAAACATTAGATCATCAGATTCTCTGCCAATAATTGAAATAGTATGGTGTCTCTGGCATTGCTTTACAGTGGTTTAAAAATTACCTTACAAATAGATCACAATTTGTTCAATATGATGAATTTTTCTTCTAAAAATCTAACAGTTAGTACTGGCGTCCCTCAGGGATGGATACTTGGCCCAGTCCTCTTCATAATTTATACAAATGACATGCATCTTGCCTCATCTGTTTTTGAATCCATTTTATATGCTGATGACACCACTCTTGTAAAGAGCCTTTGTTCTTTCAGCTTCTGTCCCACCCAAAATTTAAATGTCCAAACTACATCTCTCTCTATTAATTGTGAATTAAACAAGGTGTATAATTGGCTGGCAGCAAATAAACTTTCTCTAAATATCGCAAAAACAAAATATATGATATTTCACTTTCCTCAAAGAAAAACAAATTTTACACTAGATTTAAAAATCAATAATGTTCCCATTTTAAGAACAGAAGAATTTGATTTCCTTGGTCTCCGAATTCAAGAAAATTTAAAATGGGATGCTCATATAAATAAGATTGGTAATAAACTTTCCAAACTTGTTGGAATTTTCAAAAGAACAAACAGTTTTATACCCACTGAAACTATGCTAGTACTGTACAACTCTCTTTTTCTGCCACACCTAAATTATTCTCTCCTTGCCTGGAGTTATTCATGTAAACGAATTTTTCAACTTCAAAAAATGGCCATTCGTCTAATGTCTCATGCCAGGTACATATCCCACACTGATCCTCTATTTAAAAAACTCTGTATTCTTAAAGTTGAAGATTTGTTACAGTTAAAGGCATTAAGATTTTACTTCAGATACACAAGAGACGACTTACCAAAATATTTTCAAAACATGTTTTCAGTCCCTCCACCGTATCATACTTACTTCACCCGTGGTCGTAATAATGCACATTTCCCAGTACCTACGAGAGCTAGATCCAAACAGTCTATCAGGTATTACATACCAACTTTACTCCAAAATCATCCCCCTTGTATCACTGATAAATTACATACTCATTCACTCTCAGGGTTTTCAGGATATATAAAAAATTACTATGTAAATCTATACTCAAATGTATGTACCATACCCAACTGCTATGTTTGTAACTGTTAAATCGATTATGTTTTATGTATGTGTTGACTGTGTTTTACTAAATTTTGAGTGAGTTTACTTAATCAGTTATTATCTCTCAAAGGTGGCTCCTGTGATAGCGGAAACTTATTTCCTTAGCAGGAGTCATCCTGACACATTACTTGTCGTAATTTTACTAAATAATGGTAACTGCTGTGATATAATTTTGAAAATTGTATTCCTTATGTATGTATTGTTATTGATGTGTCAAATAAATGTCATCTGAGTCTGAGTCTGAGTCTGAGTCAGTGAGCATGCACTTGTCCCTGTGCTTAATCAACTACATGTCACGAACCTAAATTGCAAAAAAATAGAGAGCAAAGCTGCTGCTACACTGCAGAGCA
>OZ026626.1:38284959-38357459 GCA_964020975.1 Hermodice carunculata
GCCAGGATAAATTGCTGCTGAGAGTAATGCCAAGATGAGCGTGAGTCTGCCGCAGGTATTTCAGAGTCTCCAAGGTGAACGGGTGGATGGTGTTGTTTAACAAGTTTGGTTGAAAATATGACAGAAAGAGACTTTAAGGCATCAAAGATAACATGCCACAACTTTCCCCAGTTATGTATAACGAGGAGATTAATGTTCAAGTGATTAGAAGTTTCGATGGGGTTATTAACAACTTCAAGTAGACTGGTGTCGTCAGCAAAAAGTCTGACATCACATATAATATTGTCAACTAGGTCATTAACATAGACCAGAAAGAGAAGTGGGCTCAAAATGGAACCCTGAGGCACACCAGCCTTAATAAGTAGCCATGATGAAGATTAGCCATGAATAATCACTCGTTGCAAACGGGTTGAGAGATAAGTACCAATCCACCCTACAAGATTATCAGAGATGCCGAGTTGTCGAAGTTTTAAAAGGAGACCGGGATGCCAAACCTTATCAAACGCCTGGGACACATCTAGAAACACCATTCTGGCTTCTTTGGACTGTTCTAGACCGTTGTAGCTATTGTGAAGGATGTACACAAGCTGATTGATAGTAGATTCATTGGCCTTAAAGCCAGAATTTTTCGAAGTGAGTAGGTTATTTTGTGCCAAGTATTCATAGAGTGCATTAAAGACCTGTCGTTCAAACACCTTTGAAACGTTACAGAGCAAAGAAATAGGACAATAATTATTTTTAATCTCTCTGTTGTCCTTTTTGAAGACAGAACATATGTTGGATCTCTTCCAAGCATTGGGAATGCTGTTTAATGCTGATAAATGCAAATGCATCCACTTTGGAAGAAACAACCCTAGATTTGACTATTTTATGGGAGGTGAACTCATAACCACCACGACAGAAGAAAAAGACCTGGGAGTTTTAATAAATGAAGAATTATCTTGCAGTTACCATGTACCAAATGTGGTAAAAGAGTCAAACAGAACACTGGGTATGATCAGGAGAGTCTACACTGACATAAGCAAGACGAACATTGTAAACTTATACAAATCGCCAGTGAGACCAAGGTTAGAGTACTGTATGGAGGCCTGGAGACCATACTTACAAAAGGATGTCAACAAAAAAGAAGCTGTGCAACGTAGAGCTTTAAGAGTGATAAAAGATTATAGAGAGATCGAATACGGCGAGAGGATGAGAAGGTGCCACCTAACAACACTGGAGATGAGACGCCACAGAGGGGATTTGATCGAGGTGTACATGATCTTGATGGATAATGAAGACTTTGACAACAAGTTTTTTTTACCACAGACAATAGGCCTGATAACACAAGAGGACATAACAAAAAATTAATTGTTAAGAGGTGCCGTTTGGACATTAGGAAACATTTTTTCTCAAATAGAATAGTTCTGGAATGGAATGCTTTACTACCGGATACAATAAACGCGGAATCAGTGCTTGCTTTTAAAAAGAAACTTCAGCCTCTAATAGAGGCCAGAGGGGGGCAGTGCATGAGCCGGAGACGGCTCCTTGCTCCAATCCTTTAATGCCAGTTTGCTGAACATACTGGCTTTGTGAGCTATTGTGAACTATTGGAATCACACAACACCAAACAGTTGTTTCCAATGTGTCATTTGCATGTAAGCTTTGCATGGACTGACAAGAGTCAGGCGTTTTATGAATGTCGTTGAGGGTAACAAGGTAACATGACATGTAACAAGAAAATGCACATAAAAAAGAAAGACAAAGATGCAAAAGTAACTGAAAATACGGTTAGCATAATGTTGATGAGAGAAAAAGAGCTGTATCTGGATGTAACTGAAAAAATAGGAAACTCTGTAACAATAACAGAAATATATGACTCTTTCAGAAAAGGAGATATTTTTAGTGTGACATTTAAGCGTGCTTTGCTTGATATTATCTGTACGCACCCCCTGCCCCCAGGAAAATTTACATAACAATCTATAACTATTAATAATAAGCAACAATGCATTATCCGGAGTACTGTACATACGGTAAACATACGTTTCATAACATCTGCACCAGAAAACCCGTTAAAAAATCTTCAATTATGATTATATATATAACTCACATTTCATAACAGTTGCACCGTGACCCATTTAGGCTCATAAGTATCGGCTTAATACTTTATGCATGACATGAAATACTTAAGACCTTAACACATTTTGTACCACCATTTTGCTTATTAAAACGGTTTCATCACACATGTTACGCCAGCACATCACATTTCGTGTCCAGCACACTGTCCTGCAACCCACCGGGGACTTGTAAGCTTGGGTAGCAAGGACGGGTAAGTTATATATAGATCAAACCTGCAGGACGCAGTAAACGTGATCTCAACGTAAACACACTTATACAAACTCATTATTTGAATTCTAAACCATTGAGTCTTCTGCAATCTCGCCATTCCTAAAGCATCAGATGCTTAGATTTCTCATAACCATCGTCCCAGAACCTTAAGCTACTCACTTGCTTTTAATCACGATTATTCTTAACTTCCATGTATCGCATTCCTCTCTTTGTTCAGCCACTACTCATAACTGGTGCATTGAATTGCTTCCCTTCTACAATTAACATGTAGCGTTGTATTTTGTTAAACAAATTTTGTGAAGGAATCCTTTTCAGAATGCTTTTATGTTCCCAATATACCAGCCCAGATGCCGTATTTTGCATTTATTTGCCACATCAAACTCATTTTGCAATTAGTTTCTCTATGGTTTATGTACATGAGCTGAAATCTTTTAATGACTTAATGTCATTGCTTTCTGACACCTCAATAATCACTACACTGCAGCTGACAAATGGAAATATTTATTTAAATTCTCGTTTGATATCAGCTTTTTATGTTTTTTGCTGAAGAGGGCAGACTTTGTTAAAGGTCTTCGATGTCGGAGTTTGAGACCTCTGTGATTTGTTAAGGGTAAATGTTACATTTTTTCTGGTCACTCGGTCCGGTAGGCCTAGTCGGGTCTGTTCTTAGACCAAGCACTGTATGTAAGTTTGGGTATTATCATATTTAATTGATTTCATTGTTCAATTTTGGTAGGCCTTAGAATCATGAATGTTAGGTGTAGATTTAAGTAGTTTCATTACAATTATGTAATGTAGGCTACATTCTTAAGTAGGCCTATTAACAAAGGAGCATCATATTCGCTTTATTCCGTGATACATCAGCTCGGGATGTTTGTATCGGAAATGCAAGCATGGTGCCGCCAGTTAGCAGTTAGTAGAATGACTTGCCCGGGGATTAATGGCACCGAAACAAGTCTTGCCCTGGATCCCCGCTGATGACATGATTTTATAAAGGCTACTAAAGCCTGAAACTTTCTTCTAAATTTCAAATTTAATGAATATGATTTGTTCTTTTCATAAACTAATTTGCTGTAACGATTTAGAACTATGCAGTTTTTCAGTGAATGATACGGAATAGGACTTTGCTCTTAGAATATCGGACTTGATAGTGTTCCAACGGTACATGGGCTCACAGAATTAGGTTTGTAAAGTTTTTCTTTGTATTAATTAAACAAAAAGAGCACTGATTATTGCCCTGAGAGGAAAAGCTCTTGTCAAAAATAAAGCTTGGGCGCCTACAAATTTGTAATACGTGATAGCGGCTCATTAATATTCATACACTAAAGTTACAATATATATTATCTAAATAAATGTTCAAATATTGTAGTGTACTGCTCAACACCTTACCACTAAAATTACCCAAGAGTATCTGGATGGTAATTGTTGTCATCCACAATGTTTTAACTCCTTTTTGTCCATAGTAGAAAATATTGTTGACCAGAATGTTAGGCAAGACTGAAAATGATAACATAATGCAGACCAATGAATTTCCTTGACACTGCATGCAACCAGCGCCATGGAAAGCTATTGGCTTATGATCAGTCTTATTGTGACCTGGAAAACCACAGGGGCAACCAGCAGAATGGTTGTCATCATATTCTGTCTGGTCACTACGAACCCATTTATACTGACCGGCAAAGTCACTGTCTACTAACCCTAATCTGTATTTTCAGTGGACAGAATATGACAACCCTTCTGCTGGTTGCCCCTGTGGGGAAAACGATGTTTGCCCCAGGCCCGTAACGTACCATGGCGGATATATACTAAGAGATAATTAAGACATTTGTATCCATATGTCCCTCATGTGTCGGTACATCTTCCGTGTGTGTGTGTGTGTGTGTGTGTGTGTGTGTGTGTGTGTGTGTGTGTGAGTGTGTGTGTTCACCGTCGTCACATATAAGTGTGCCCCCCCCCTCAAATTACATCCCCATAGACATGCAACTTTGGCATCAGATTTCCATATGCAATCGTCTCGAAGCCATCTTCTCCTTGCTTTTTTCACAGATCTATCTTAGACTTACGTAATGTCTAAAATTTTCAAGAATGCAGTTTGCCATTTTTTACAGCCACGCTTTTATGGTGAGCCCCCAGCATGGGCCATTACAGGGCTACTCTGCTGAATGCACTCGGACAGCATTATAAATATTTAAAAATCATTAATGTGAGCTTTTTCGTTGAATGTCAAAACTTTGCTCATGGTGTCCAGCGACATAATTGATTACGAATATTAAACAATGACACTTTTAGCTAAGGTTGCCAATGAAAAATCGCCAATTAAATGTTTTGCCTTATTCCCGCTGTTCGCTCGAGGTACCTTTCATAATTTAACAACCGGTGGAGATAACGATTGTACATTGATATTTGCAATTTAAAATGCAGCTTAAGTAGGCCTACTTTCATTCAGGTTGTATATGATGACCTAGATCTTTTTTTAGGAAACGGGAACAACGGATATACTCCTTTTATGTGTGGGGCTTTGCGTATGAACACACCTTTCATACCTTATCTTCATGTGCGGCACAGAAGCGTTCTCCAACAACTATCATGTGTAAGTAATATTAAAGGTGGTTTTGACCATTAGACGCATTTTCTTGGTCAAAAAACAGACTTGTAACTTTAAAGAAGAAAATTTTGGTGACACGGAACACGGCTCATTTGGACGTGGCTTGATAGTACTTGAAGCAAATACACCAGTATTTTGCTGACTCGATCTCTGTAAAATCACTGGTTCTGCTCATAGCGATTATGATTTACATTAAATATTGACCACAGAGAATACAGTTATAAACCTCTACTGAATGTAAAGGCTATACACCGGGCAACAGTGTCCATGGGTCCAAACATTTGTTGGAGGTTGTATTTAGAAAGTATTCTGTCCAGAGTCCAATATCAAAATCATGCCTTTCAACCGCACGCCGTGCAACAGCTTGTCACAAGAAATAGTTAACGGCTGGTAGGCATTATTCAAGCGGATCTCAAAGTTCAGGGATCTATGTTGATTATTTAGCCAAATGAATTCAGCTAACAGTCAATTACAATTACCATTGCAGATTGGCTACATGGATGTTCGATTGTAAACCTGTCATAATAGCTCACCCTGCATGTTTGCTGAAGCAGTTGTCATATGGATAGTCTGCTGTGAGAGTTTTTTCACGTAGAAATACTGAATGACTGCGTAGTAAAAATATTGAAGCCAGTAATATGACAGAAGAATTAAAATGTTGTATTAGCCAGTTCATCCCTGAGAGATAATGCACAACACCAGTCAGATTTTCTCATGGAGAAAATACACATCGGATTTCAGCATGATCAAACAGTAGACTCACGGCGCAATGTCGCAAAAACATCACAGGATATACGTCAGACCGTATTCAGGTGGCACCTGTGCAGTGTTAAGTTAGCTAATGAGCATTTGGAATGGGGGAGTAAACACACGATGTTCAACAGCGTCTTAAGTAATCTTCAAACTCATGTCTGTTCTTGTAACAAATACAAGTGTGTGTATGTTCCCTTTCACTGTCACTGTAATATCCACACGATATATTTTCGGTGTTCCTTTGATGCTGGTGGAATTACATATGTACAGTTCCCGATCTAGGACAACTCCGAATACAGTACAGGTCTGTATAGGATTAAATGCAACGAACTGGGCCTTGGCGATTATAGAATTCATGCATATCGGCCTCCATGGAACCATTCTTCTTTAGGAATGGAGATTTGGTGCAGTTGGTATGTGCGTTTCTCATTTTGGGTTAGGTGATTGGTGCCGAAGGTTGCTGATTCGAGACCCGTCCGTTCCGTGGTCACGAAACTTATAATCAGTTGATTTCTCCCCTGCACGATTTGAACATAACCTTTGACACAAATGCAATCTTAGTTTTACTAAGGTGGTATTTGTTTGTTGTACTCATATAACCACTGTTTATTCTTAGTCATACTGGGCAAAGCGATCGACTGGATCCTCAAGGCAACAGATATAATACAGACTGTAGCGAGGATCGAACACTGCTCTGCAGTTCGTCAATCCCACTCAAGCTAGAGCGATGTCAAATTTTGTCAATTTCATGAATTCACTTGAATCTGCAACATATGATCTGTACCAAGACTCTCCATTCATAACAAATCATAACAGCCCCGTTGTTCACAAACGTCACCTAGTCAGTTTGGACGGTATCAGAAGTAATCCCATATGTTGAATAGCTCCCTGCTTGACCCAGCCAAGATGAAAATTGATTCGCTCTTCCAAAGTGAGCCACATTTTCAAATAACTTATTTTCGCACATTGTGCTAGTGTACCTTCAAAGATTTTGCAACAGCAGCAAAAACCAAAACCAAAACAAACGTAAAAACAAAAACAAACAAACAAAACAACCAACCAACCAACCAAAACAAAACACAATAAAATAAAAAATAAAAATCCACAAAAACAAATACCAAAAAATAGATAAACCAGACATACCTTCAACACAAGCATTGACTTAAGGGTCCTCCATTTACTCAAATCAGGTCAAGGTGACCCCAAAATCTAATCAGTCCATCTTGCCAAGTAAGGTAAACAAATTACTAAACTTGAATAAAATACATGTAGGCATTCTGTTGATATTGCAGTAGCGAGAATGTGCACATCCGGACAGACAGACGGACGGACAACCCGAGAACCGTAAGTGATTCGTTACATGATCCTTGGCTGTAATTGTTCTAATTCATGAATCCATCGCATGCGGAGCCACTGTGCGAAGCTGCTTTGTAAGCTCCATTGCCAAGTGAAACCTGTCTGCTGGGTTATGGGGCAAGCCTGCTTGATTTGATACTTTCACCACAGGCAACTATCCAGAAAAGCCTTAAAAGGCAAAATAATATTAATTATAGCTCAACCAAAATACAGTAAAAAAGGAAATGAAAGAGAAACTGCAGTCATGCAGAAAAGTGAATCTACACTGATCAGATAGGACTCTCTTGGTGAAGTTTAAACATGCATACTCCAGAGACAAGTCTGCCCTTGACTTTTTAAATTGTATACACGTATGAATGAATAGGCTGCGCTTTGTATGCTGGTACGTGATCAAGAGCAGAGACTATCTATTGCCAGATGTGTTCTGTTTAGTGTTTTCAATAACTACTCTAGGGATTGACCCCTTATTCTTTATAATGCATTTGTCACCTAATCGCACATAGCGTAACAAGAAAATTGTTAGCAGATGGAGACTATATTGTATCATATTTTTGATTAAATAATTACTGATTCATCAATCAACAGAAGGACTGGAACAAAAGTAAACCTAACCCCAAGTACTGTATGTTGCTTCTTGGAAACATTCACTGCGAATGAATGATTCTCTCTTTTTCAATAAGTAGCAAATGTAATACACTATCCCTAGAAGTACCTTGTTTGTCTTTTGGAACTACGTATGAGCATATCTGATCACCTTAATAATTTATTGTTGAGTTTGACAATAAAGAAATATCGCTGCCCACCATGTCGATATAAAATTTAATTTTGTTATATCTGGATTAAAGTAAAACATTTTCAGCAATGTAAAGATAAGAAAAGCATGTCAGGACATTACAATGCAGATCATGGATGCTGATAAAATATCTGGTGCTCAATTTCACTATGCCCTGAATTTGATTTAAGAATACTTTTGAGAGCCAAGCATAATTTGACTCCGACGACTTGATGAGTGTTCATCACTTAATGGGTTATGGAAATAAATATATCATAACAGTGGCCCAGATATCAAATGAGTGCACCCCACTTTCATGAGGTGCGCTTGCACCAGATGTTTTAAAGACAACATGATAAAAACATAGATGAAAGAATTGATTTGAACAAGAAAAAATGGTATAAACAAAGTCTAAAATCAAGACCTGTATCGGGACGGATTGTCATTCGACTGCGAAGAGCTGGTAATCCCTGTCGTCTTGAATATTTACCTTTCTAGGTACTAAGTCAGCATTTTCACCACAATACTTCAGGTGTGTGAAAAAAGCAGGTGATTCATCATCGACATATTCTTGACATAAAGGCACACAAGGCAAGTGTGCCAAGGAAGGTATCTGCCTCATCAACTGCACAATTCTTGGCATAAAATGATGTAGATGACATTCATAACACTGGACCATTTCGGTAACTTGTAATGGGAAAATGTTCCACACAGATATATTTGCATCAGGTCTCTGATGATTAAATGGATTGTGATGACACATGACGTCCAAAACTTACTGAGGTTGCACAACCTGGACAAAACGATTGTTGATAAGATGATCATTACTATATGGAAGAACAGTGATGTTTTTGTTTAGTTTGCAGCTATGGGAAGATTAGGATTGTGTATCTCTGTGTCACCCAATGAAATAATTAGGATTTTGGTCAGTATTATGATGATTCGTCACAAATTGCTCAGTTGCAAGGACATTGTAGCAAACGTGTCAAGTGAATGACCAGAAGAATGGAAAATACATAGGAATGCCAATACACTACATTCTGTGAAAGCATTTCAAATCCCATCTTTAGTTGAAGGGGTTACTTCATCAGGATGTCAAACCTGGTTTCGTTCCTCATACAATACGCTTCCAGGCTTACAGTTTATTGCTCTTTACCTTACAAAACAGAGCTCATGTGGTTATATGTATCAAATATATGTCAGGATGTGTTACGTCGTAAATTTGCTTTGAGCTATTTCAGACCGTCAGAACACTCATGCGGTTGGATTTATTTTCGTATCTATTGGCGATTATAGTAAATGTTCTAATGCTTCATAATAATATAGTTGATATTATGTATAACTTATCATTAAATTCATGTTTCTCCGAAGGTCCTAGATTCAAACGTAACCTGCACATAATTACCAACATCACGGTCCTTGTTTTGTGATGGCCACTTACAAGACATTATTCCTCTTAACTCACATGCTTTCCACGTGAGTGATCGTGCCCCAATTTCTACAACTCTTTAATAGGTCACAAAATGATCTACGTTCTGGGTATTCTCACAGCCTTCTTGTTTTCCATTCATGCGCTGAGTTGTGTTCCAGCTTTATAACAGAAATTATGTAGGAGTTTTTCGCCGTTTCCTTAGACGCCATTGCTCGGTCTTTATTTCCCCAGAAACATGTTCTATGCACAACACGTGTGACTGGGAGCATTAGGATACAGTGCGTTGCTTAATTGTCCAATAACACATGTCTTTAAGGAGCTTGGAGGGATGCTAACTTGATATTTTACTGCTGAAATCTTTTAGTGCGACATATTGAGTCAACAGCTTGAGGAGGAAAGCTGCTGACTTTGTCCAGAATGTGGCACTGAGAGAGCTAAAACGCATGCAAAGAGTACAGCGGTAAATGTGAGACACCAGTTGCGTGGTATCCTTCCCTGGCATGATAATCACTAGTAAAACCATTCGACGGCAGCTATCGGCATTCGGCGGCGGCCAGCGGCACTCGATGGCGGCCAGCGGAACTACCGCTCTCTGCCGCAGTGTGCCGCTGAGGGTCAATTCGGGCTTTTGGGGATAGGCGCAGACTGCGGCAGGCCAACTTCTGAGGCCCTGTACCGCTCTCTACCGCGGTGTACCGCTCTCTGCGGCACTATATTGACTGATGCTTACTAAAGCGTGGGGCATACGAAATAATGGAGTAGAGCATCATATAGGGTCTCTCCATACATGTACCAGCTCCATAGAAAACTTCTTGCCTGTATAAATGTCCCAACTTGGAACTCCAATCAGCACAAAGAAAAATTCTTATGTTTGTGTTGTGGAAAACAGAAATTATGAAACATTTGAAATAAACTTACATTTAGACTTGTGGCGAGAATCATAGAGCATGAATATGAAAGTAAAAACAGCTGGATGAAATTAAAATTGTTTCCTAGGGCTGAGCAAGACAGCCTGTTTTCGACAGCAGACATCATTTTCAGAGGGGAGATTTATGTTCCACTGAATATGGTACCACATTGTTTAGTAACAGCAAGGGAAAACGAGACGATACGGTTTCTAAATGCACAACTATGTGCATGCTCTACTGCCAAATCAACATTTAAAGATAGGACTGCAAGCCTAATGAAAGAGAGATGACGTGTAGCAAATTTGAACTTTCACAGAACTTAATTTGGTAAGCCTGTCGTGTTGTATTTCTCTGGCATTAATACTCTTTGTTCTTTACATGTAGTGTCAGGAAGATTACTATCATGATTCAGGATGGACTGCCGATTGGAATGAGACCAGCAATAAAAAACAAATAAAATAAAATAAAGAACGGGAAATAAGTCTTATTATGAACACACAACTGTCTTTGAGTTTTTTTCAACAAGTTCAATTTTTCAGCTCAATAAACTCCACCATGAGTGCATAGAAAATGGCCAGATGCAGGGGAGGGGGGGTGTGGGGGGTGGTGTTCCACTATTCCCCATCAGTACAAAGGCACACATTTAACTTTTCTTCCATCATTGCAAATATTACTAGGGACTTGTATACACGTTTTCAACTACACATGTATGTATGTATATATATATGTATGTATGTATGTATGTATGTATGTATATATATATATATATACACATATATATATATATATATATATATATATATATATATATATATATATATATATATATATATATATATATATGATACATACCTGAGACTCAGTATTTAAAATATCAGTACATACATACACACACATCACATGACTATGCATGCTTGTTTTTATGTTTAATAAATAGATCTGAAACCTGGTCCCTAAGCTACTTATTTTGAGCTTTTTTACAGCAAAATTGTTGAAAGTTGTGTGTGCACCTTGTACAAACTACTTCACACACTCTGTTTAAATGGGACATTGATAGGCAAGAACTTTTAGATGGAGCTGGTATATGTATGACTACTTTTATATGATGCTCTGTTCCATTTGATTTCTTATTTTACAAACTTTATTAAGCAACTACAGACATAGAGTGACAGAAAGAAGCAGAGAGCGGCACAGGGCGGCAGAAGCTGGCCTGCCGCTGTCAACCGCTGTCTGCCGCTGACCGCCGCAGTCTGCCGCCGATCTCCAAAAGCTCTAATTGACCCTCAGCGGCACACTGCGGCAGATAGCGGGAGTAATTAATAGCTTGCAGTCGAGAAACTTGTTTTTATTAGCAGATCAAACAGATTTGATCACAGTAAAAAATAAACTTGTTCAGGTGAATAAATCGGGATATAACTTATTCTGTTTGATCAGAAGAACAAATTGATTTTTTCATCGGAACAAATGCATTTGTTCACGTGATCAAATCCATTTTATTCGTTCCCCTATTTAATCTTCTTATTAAATCAGTTTGTTCTCATCAAATCAATTTTTTTATATAAAAATATACTGTACTTGATCATAAGATTTAATTTTCAGTCTTCTGATTAAACATCTATTGATGTGATCACATATTAAATCAACTGATCAAATACTGAATAAAACAAGAAACGGCGTTTCATATTATATGCATATATAATGATATATATACATATATATATATATATATATATATATATATATATATATATATATATATATATATATATATATATATATATATATATATATATATATATATATATATATATATATATATATGAAACCTTCATTCTAAAAACACTACGTTGATAATATGGAGAAGTATAATTATGCATTAGAAACATATTACATATACACTGGCTGAAACCGATAGTAAGATTCTTCCTTTTCCTCACATTTTTTCGTAATTGTGACAAATTATCCCGTCAGGACCGTCACAGTTCATTCTTTCCTAAATAAAAGGGCGCTTTTTTAATAATACAAACTTTTTGTCAATTCTGTTTTTATGTCCTTATAAAATAGAGTTATTTTGTGAATAAAATGAGTTGTTCACATTGCGCTATGGTATGGAACAGAGCAGAGGTTTTTGCTTGGTATTTCTGTGCTTGCAGCCACGTTGAACTGTAATGCCAAAACCATTCAGCATTTGAGAAACAAAAACTAAACAAAATAATAAAAAAATCCTACTATAGCTGAAAGTCAAATTGTTAAAAGCTCTTATCATGAAATTACAATATAGAAGTATGTTTCTCACAAACACTTTGAATGCGATATTTCGGGGGGGGGGGGGGTAAGAAGTGGACTTTATTTTGCCTCATGAAGCAAAGATTGCAAAGTGGCCAGTTTTAGTATTTTTACACCCACACATAACATCTTTATTTAACTCACTGTACGCCACTGCTGCTGACATGAGCCAAAACGTGAATATCAATTACTTCCCGATGAAAACATTGCTCAGTTACAACATCAGAATCGGAAAATAATTGTAGTCCTGAATACCTATTCAAGTTGACACTAGGAATATACAAACCGTCGATGGAAGAACCAAGGTATCGCTCCCGTTCCTTTGTTGCATGATTAATAGGTTCTTTAGCGGTCAATTAAGATAACACCTATTTAAACTGTCACCCCGTGGAGCACACAATACACGATATTTAAAAGTCCATGCCATATTTGGAACACTTTTGACCTCTGGTGACAGAAACCAAAACGAAGTTGTGGTGGACACCAATTCAAAACCGCATTCAATTACATGTTAAATTTGCTTACTTTGCTTGCTTATATCTATTATTAAAAACACATTTGAATATAACCATTGGTTCATTCTGTTAGGAAAATTCTAGGACTACAACATAAGAGGAAATTTCTTCTGAGTTTTGACTTTCGTAATTGACGCTGATATATATCTCACTGCAATGTTGATACCCTGTATAGTTGCACCCAAAGCCAGAATAACTGAGTCGATTCTCTGTACATTCTAGGACTTTCCAGCAGCAACATTTTAATAAAATATGCGTTTTTAAGGATTTATAATTAGCTCTCACAGGTATATTTATTCTAAAGCTAAATTAACTTCTTAATGGAGCAAAATGATCAGGTCAGGCCTGATTTTCTAATCAAGATAAAAAATATTCGATGGAACGTGAGTATATTAACTATATATGTATATATATATTCATAATTTTTTCTTTATTATTAATATTATCATTATGTCCCAGGTAGTACAGATTGCACACACAAATGAATGACTGGTTCTAAAATATGAATTAAATAGATTAGGCCCATGCTTTGTAGTAAGATGTTATAAAACATGTTGCCAGGAAAACATATTTCATAATAACAGACTACATCATCACAGTAACTGTTACAACAATGGATCAAACACTGAAGACTTGTATTTTCCCCTGTTGTTGTTCTAGATTTGACCAAACAGGATAACCCGATGGGTGTATTCAAAAGTGTTTTTAAGTGATAGATATGCGCTAGGAAAGTAGGCAAATTTATCATGTAAGAACATAGGTACTTGATTCGGTTTCCACCCCAGCCTCAGTCTGGTTTCAGCCACCAGATAATAGTTGTGTTCCGAATATGGCAGGGTGGTATTAACCTGTGTTTTACCAGGGGCAGCGGTGCAATACACTGGCGTCTATCATGCATGCGCATCATGCATGGCCGGCCGACACCCCCCAACCTGGCTAGAAGCAGAATTCGTAAAATTCCATCAAACTACCTTGCATATTATCTAACTAGGCCTAAATGAAAATTAAATGTTCTGACCCTTGGCATCGTTCGAGTGGAAATATGAATCAAGGAATATTACTTTACGGGACCCCTTTGTCGCCCAGCAGCACTCGCTTTCAACTGAACAGAGATTTCATTGCCGTTGCAAAATAATTCACAGTCTACGGTGAGAAAACTTTGCAAATAATAAATATCAAAACTACACTAACGTGATGATGGGTAGTTCTTTTTTCCGCACTTTCACGTCTCCCGTTTTAGACCTTCATCGGCCTGTGCGCAAACAGTGATGGCACGTACCGCTCCGTTTTAAGCACCTTGGCGTACCTGGGAGTCTGGCCCAGCATACGGTATAATTTGACATGGGAATCGTCTGCAAAGTCTTCCGGTGTGAAGTGATGTTCACAGACAAGTTTGTCCTTGCCAAGTTTAAAACTTCGATCACCATGACCAGTCCCGATTCGGGGTAACCACTGAGAAGCAAGCTGCCTGTTTTGTGCATCAACATTGGGATCTGGAATTTTGTTTTTTTTTTACATACATTCTCCTGGCTTGGTTGGTTTGTACAACAGTACGCCTGGCATTCAGGCATTTTGGCACCGTGCCGCTGGTATAATAGTGGCATTTAAACATGGCGGTCTATGAGGGGTCACAACGTCACAATTTTAAGATATTGCCCGGATGTTTAGGTGTAAGAACTTCAAGATGGAGCCACTCTTACTATCATATGTCGGAGATAAAAGGTGGTAATAAAGGTAGTTAAGCGTATTTATTTTTTAAACTCGGGAAATGAAGAGCTATGTATAAAGAATCTGGGATGCATAACTTGGTCTGCTTATATTGCGGCTTCAAACATTGTATTTCAAAATACATTTTTCGCGGGCGTCACATTCCTCACACATATCAATATCAATATTTCTCCCAAAATAATTACAGCTAGATTTTAATTATTCTCATGGTTAGCAGTCAACCAATAAGAAATCAAAATACACCCAAACCATTTTTAGGCCTACATAATTTGCTGAAAATGACTTTTAATTTGTTAAACTGTCACATCCGTCACGTAACAAGAAGCAAGGAATGGCCAACAGACAGACAGACCAACAGATAGATAGACGTATTTCCCATTTTCTAAGGTAATTGAAGTGAATAATTATGCTTTTCCGCGAGAAAGCGAAAGCTGGGCTTTGGGAATGTGAAATGATGGAAGTTTTCTTGATATTTTTGGAGATAACAGCTGGAGATCTCACTTTGGGTACGATGATCGTCCTGTGTAAAGTGGGTTGGAGTGGCATTTGGACGACACTTCTTAATCCCCAAAGTCAGAGGAAAATTTCTCTTAATTTCATGTTAGGGTTTCACACAAGAGTCTTTGAAGTGTGACTACTATTGTGCACGCGACAGTGGTCCGTCAAAAGAGAACAGGTATATATATATATATGTTGTGTGTGTGTGTGTGTGTGTGTGTGTGTAATTTTGACCTACTGTCCCATGATCAAAACTGCTTTTGTGAATTTATTTTTTGGTACATATATGTAACCTTCACCCACTGTTTCAAGATCAAAGCTGCTATTGAATTGAATTGAATTTTTAGATACTATCACGAGAAATATTTGAGCTAGCAATGATGGCCTTCTGAAATAGCCTTGACCTCATTACCAGGGCTACTTTATTAATCAATTGTCAACTCAATAACCTGTGATACTTCACCTGATGCTGGCATAACTCGTGGTGGAGGTTTTTCTCCAAGAGCTAAGTTGACAAAATGTTTAGGTGATCTTGCCCTGAATCCCAAGGATACAAGGCCACTTAAATATGACTATGTGATGCCAGGTCAGACAAGCACATGACTGTTAGGGTACAAACCTTCTTGTTATAAGAAAAACCTACAAACGTGGAACTGGAAACTGCCTCTTCCATGCTTGGTGCAACACTTTTAATTTCCCAGCTTCATCTAACCTTATGAACTACTGACTTACGAAATATGTGGAAACGTCCACCAGCGCGCGAAAGCGTGACGCATGTGCATTACTAAATAGGTCACAATGACACACGTCCGTTTATGTTAGCTTCCTGTGAGATACCTGTGTACTACATTTGAGCATTATTCAGTCTTAGCGTTTTCAGAGGTTTGAAAACAAACATTGATTGGTTTAGATACGGACGACCCGGAAAATATTGCCCCCAAGATAACAAAATCCATTTAAAAAGCAACATGACCTTGTCTTCAATATTTAGGAACAATGAGCAGATAATGAAATTTCTTGCCCAATACCTGTCAATTATATGATCACCATTTCTAATAAAGGCACAATCGTCTATCTATCTATCTATCTATCTATCTATCTATCTATCTATCTATCTATCTATCTATCTATCTATCTGTCTGTCTGTCTGTCTGTCTGTCTGTCTGTCTGTCTGTCTGTCCGTCCGTCTGTCTGTCCATCTATCTATCTATCTATCTCTCTATCTATCTATGGACAGACAGGTAGATGGATAGATAGATAAATAGCCAGACAGACAGACAAACAGACAGACAGATAGATAGATAGATAGATAGATAGATAGATAGATAGATAGATAGATAGATAGATAGATAGATAGATAGATAGACAGAAGGCAAGCTGACAGACAGACAAACATACAGACAGATAGGTAATCTGGCACTCATGAAGCTATTACGCAGTATCATGTTTTGAGAACAGATGGGCACAAAGCTAAAACATATGCATTAAATCCTCATTGCAGTTCAATGGTGATGGCCACACATGAATTTTTATTTGTGCCTATTGCAAAGATGATTTGTCGTGCACTAATATGTAGATATGCGTAGTGGTTTCATATGTAATAATGATATCTATACAAGTAAGATATGCGTCTTTGACTCTTAAGGTTACTGATTATACATGTATATAGCATATATTTATTTGACATTATTGTTGATCCTCCGCTTCAGCGAGGAATCGATGGTGTTGGATTAACACAGCCTGACCTTTACACTACTTTTATGTTTCTCAACAAACCAGAATGCAAAATACTTGGCATAAAAACGTTGGATGGTATAAGGTACCTTGGCAACAATGAGGACAAGTCCTCAGGTAACACTCTTGATTTGTCTTGAAAACATGTTCTGAGTATCAGGTTTCTTTTTACTGTCAGAGCATTGAACCATTGGAGCACAAAAATATGTAGTTGGATTTCCCTGTTACTTGACAATCTTGTATTACGTTTGACTCAATAAATCG
Organism: Hermodice carunculata; assembly: GCA_964020975.1. NCBI lineage: Eukaryota > Metazoa > Annelida > Polychaeta > Eunicida > Amphinomidae > Hermodice > Hermodice carunculata. The sequence continues at coordinate 38,302,139 of OZ026626.1, forward strand.
TGTTCAAATTGCAAAAGCTTTAACATAGACTACTTTTACATTGCAATTACCAGTACATGGTCACGAAATTTCGTGCCATGTCAAATGAAGGAACTGAGATGGTTCTCAGAAGAACAACTGGATTGAAGGAATAATTCTTCATCCAAGGATGTTCACTGGAGGCTTTTGGCGGGGCACAATATCATCAGGATGTATACTCGTGCAACGTCTCGTAATTGCGTAATATATCTATGTGTGTATGTATATATAGGTGCGCACGTGTGTGTGGGTGATTGGGTGAATGGGCGAATGCGCGCGTGTGATGCTTTCAATAAGTTTACAAACACACATTAGTTTACACATCGAGAAGTAAAATTCATAGCAGGGGAGGACTAAATGATGCTGAAAAACATAAGCATACACTGTGAAGTCCTACACTCATTAGCTGTAATTTTTTTCATTGCATCGAGTCCTCTTGCTCGTTTTCTATCTTCCTCATTGTATCAAGGATGTTTGGAACCATGCCCGCAGCATTGAGCTGGTATAGCGTTCTATACTGGATCACAAATATCCTGTGTGCTTGATTTTATATTGCTTCAAAATAGGCTTGATATCGTCGGTCGGCAACATGTGGTGGGGCGCTCTTGAGTCAACTAGGAAGCTATATACGCAAGCACCCATTTTGGTCAATATTGGATTTATTATTGTGAGAGAAATTATTTCTATGAGGCAGAGAACCAAGTGATCCCAAATTATATTTAACAGACTTTGTAAAAGAAGTATAAGAGCTGCAAACAAAAACGGAGTGTTTTACAATGGCAAAAAATATAGTTAGAATTGCCCATGTAGAAAAAGAACAAAGGCAATTCAATAAACTTCTCATGTTTCTAAGAGTAAATAGAGATATGCCTTTTGTTGCCACAAGAAAAGTTGTCGGAGCTGCATTTAATGTAGCGATATTATATGGCTGTGAAGTTTGGCTTGATCCCAGTGTCCGTGTAGTGTAGAAACTCTACATTGGTGCATGTAAAGCTCTCTTGGGTGTGAGAAAGACGACTGTAAATGATGTATGTTTGGCAGAACTTGGCTTTCCACCCCTAGATGCACTGATAAAATACGAGCAACAGGCATTCTTTCAAAAGATGTTCGAGGAGAGGAAAAATATGTTGGATGACCCCCTGATGTTTGCAATAAGGTTGACGCAAACATATAATCGTAAAACTTTTAAATACATAGAGGAACTGTAGATACCATCAAATGATTACATTGGTACTGCAAATAGTAGCTTTCAAGATAAGATGCGTTCATCGCCCAAAACCAAATATCGTACATATCATCGTATTAATCCTACTTTAAGCGTCCATGATGTGTATACTAATACTCTAAAGATAGATTGCTTCATACCTGAATATTACCGCAGTGCATGGACTAGGATGGGACTTTCGTAGCATCACCTACGAATAGAGACAGGTCGTTGGGCGCGCCTCCCTCGGGAGGAGCGTTTGTGTCACTGTGGGCAGGTCCAGGATGAGGAGCACTTGATACAACTGCCCTCTCGCACAAAATATTAGAGACCAGTTTGGTGGGGCAGTTATTTACCTCAAAGTACTCAATGATGCAAAGTATGAAAAAGCTTTTCTGCTTATCAATGACATTTTGGCATCTTACTAAGTGATAAATTACTTTTGACTTTTTCACTGTAAAGGACTATTATATTATAAGAACTGATTTTAATACATAAGTATCTCATCTTTTCTAGATATATAAGTAATGCTGTGATGATTTGTTTCAATGTATTATGCATGTATTTTTCTGACTATTTGTGATTTGATGATTACATATTCAGTTTGGACCCACGGTCAATAAAGACTACTACTACTACTACTACTACTACTACTACTACTACTACTACTACTACTACTACTATTACTACTACTATCATATAACAGGACTCATGTGACCACCACACCTCTGTAAACAAGCTTGGATCAGTCTGGGCATGCTGCTTGTCAGCTTTGTATATCGGCCTGGGGTATTTGATTCCTTTGGTCTGTGAGCCTCTGTGCCAATTGGTCCAGGGTGGCTGCGGGTTCCTCATACTCATCCCTGATTAAATGGCCAAGCACATCCAGCATATGCTTGATGGGAGACAGGTCAGGGCTAACCATGGCACCAATAGGATATATTGTTGCTGTAGATACTGCATGCTGACTCGGGCAATGTGTTGCCTTGTGTTATTCTGTTGAAACAGTGTCTCTAGATATTATTGGATTCATTTTCAACTGTCGGCACAATGTCCATCCATGAAGCAATGGCCTGTTAGTGTCCTGTTCACCCTGATGACAGCTGTTCTATTTTGCTGTAACCCCCCCCCCCCCCCAGTCATGACACTGCCTCCTCCATGGCAGTCATGTTCAACCATACATACTTCTACGAACCTCTCAGAAAGCATTCTTGGAACTTTTATTCCTCCCCCATGGAAATCAAAGCAGGATCAGAATTCATCTGACTACATCGTGCTGTTCCATTGATTTCTGGTCAAGGGTGCATGTTCCTCACACCACTGTACCTGCAGTGTCTTGTGTGCAGGACTGAGAGGGATACAAATGTCAGGGCAGTGTGCCCCCAGTTTGGCACACACTATTCTCTTTATACTAGTTGACTGTGAATTTCTGATATTGCAGGTCTAGCACCTATGCTCACAATATATTTTGGTGGAAAAAAAACGCGTGCCTCCTCACATACTGGATCAACAATCATCAATCCTATCACACAGCCTTGGTCACTCAGATCCAGTCTTCTTTTTGCATGCTCTGGTTTCCTGGAAATGGTCCCACCACCTTTTTACTAATTGCCTGGAGCACCCCATTATCCTTGCAACCTCCTGCTGGGGAAGGCCAACCTGCAATATCCCAATAATTCTGCCCCTGTCAAATTCAGACAGTTTTCACTGACCTATACGCTGTGGAATTATGGATTCTCATTGAATCCTGTAGTGCCAAGGCCCCCTTATAAAGCATATAGGCACCCCAATACAAGACACACCTTTCGCACATTTCTGGTTGTTGTCTTGTTGTCACAGAATTTTAATGTGTGTGTGTGTGTGTGTGTGTGTGTGTGTGTGTGACTGCTCAGACATACCCAAAGCTATCATGTTAATGTCACATAATATTGCATGCAACACCAATATTTTCCATATAGAGGCATATTTAGACAAGCCCATGTTCCCCGGCCGTATATGGTTGTTCCAAAAATTGGGTATAGCTGAATGAATCTTGGAGTAAGTTTTGGGGAAAATGTACAAGCTAAAATAGATATTTTTAAACAAGCCTTCTTCAGAACATTTCCTGACAGTCAGCGGAGAGTACAGATTATATTTCACTCAGTCCAAAGCAACTGGTTAAGTCTATCTAAATTTGGACACAGGGATTTTAATAAAGAAAGTTGATAACTCCGGGCCTGATTTTGTAGGATTGAGCCAAAAATCCTTACAGGAGAGGGTCTGGAGCCATTTAGGTGTCACTGAAAAGGTGGACAAAAATTAATTTTATGCAGATGGCTTGAGTTAGAAACATCATCATACCATACAGATATATTAAAAATATAAATTTTGAGTAACTTGATGTGCGTTTTACTTTATAAAAACATTTTTTCAATCTGACAAATGGTGGCGTGTATTCTTCCCGCTCACTATATGCAAGTTTTTCCTCCCTACAGACTAAAAGTGAATGAGACCTTTTTGGGTTCAAGAGATTTTCTTCCAAAGTTACCATTATGCGACTCGGCCACTTTGGTAACATGAGAACACATAACAGTGGGAATGTTCCATATATGTCCACTTTCACGATATTAGGACCAGATTGAAGCATACCAGCGCCCTTGGGTTTCCTTTGTCAAAAAGTTGAAGTTCTACGCACAAACACACACACAAAGACATATATATATATATATATATATATATATATATATATATATATATATATATATATATATATATATATATATATATATATATATATATATATATATATATATATATATATTTCCTTGTCAGTGTATACTCGATGAAATCTAGGTAGTTCCCTTCTTTTCACTTTTCTACCTCGGCCCCCAACCCGTCACTAATCTGTTAACAGACGTCAAGAGTTTTGTTCACACGCATATTGAGGAAATGCTGGTGCATAGTTGTTGGTGTAATACAGAAATATTGGTCCATAGCATTCCTTAAACGACGCATTAGTTGAAAATGCAAAGTCCTCTTTTGATATATAAGAATAGCAGGTTCACATATCTATAGCCTGAACTAATTATGGTAGTTTTGTTTGTGCTGAAATGAAACTTTATATTAGGTCATGCATTGCTTCTGCATAGTAATAACTTGTAACCGGAGCATGAAGTCTGTAGTTGCCACAAGGTGAATCCGTGTTGAGAGTTACCATAGTCAAAGTTTTAATAAACGAGTTTATTATTTTCAAATACTGGGCTTATTATTAAACCACTCCACTTGTGACATTTTAAAGTTTTATGCAAGACTTTGAAATAGGAAAGCTTTGTTAGCATTTGTCACTTGTTGAGCTTTTTAAAGATATTATGTTAGCTAGCTGACTCATCTATTTATAATTCCAAAACCATTAATTTATAAATATACTTAATTCAATTATTAAAAATGTATCCTTTTATCCGTTACATATTATTTCGTGCTTATCATTAATTTACAAACAATTTTGTGATTGTGTATCACAGGTTCATAGCAGTACAGTGGAACCAGAAGCATGACTGTGTTGCACTGCATTGCACTGATCCCTTGTGTTAAACGTTCCCCTTCATTTTGCAAAACTTTCCATCAACCTGTCTTCATGCCATTTGAATTAGATACACGTTTCGAGCCTTCAAAGGGAAAATGGCAATATCCAGGATTAACGTACTGTGTATATCATATAACTGCTGAATCCACACATCACAATACCCTTGCATAAAATGCTAATGTCATATGCCATGCTCAGCACAGTACTGTTTTGAAACAAAGTTAGTGCAATTACATCAAGAAATAAGAACAAAATGCCATCTTTTTTTCCTTTTTACTTTGCATACTGCTAATTTAAAATGCTAAATCAAGGGAGTTTGTGGAACTGAAGTTTTCACACCTCACTGTCATAATTGGGATCATGCTAAATAAAATATTGAAATGTGCTCAAAACCTGGGTGTTTTGTATTAGTAAAGTTCACCGATAAATATGAGGTTTCATATGTAACTGTTCCCTATGTATTGGTCAATATAAAGGTTGTTATTGAGGAAGCGTTGCTAGTATTTGTGCTCCATAACCAGATTTCACTACCTTTGGGCAATGATAAGCGCAATTCTGCCGCAATCGGCAGTCCAAGCCAAGTCTTCAGAAAAGAAGAAAATTGACATTGGTAAAGGCTCTCATCCGGCGGCGATCGGTAATAACAACCCCTTTCTCGGCCAATACATGCCGACTGCCGCCTCATGTAGCCGATCGACACTCGTTGCTTCCATCCACCACGGCTGTCCACCATAAGGTGTTAATACGGGACCAAACGTTGTTGCCAACAATATGTGGGTGGCCTTGTTCAGTATCTTTCTTTGGCCCGGGCTCGATATGCGATTGCTAACATGTAGACCTAGAGGCCCCATAACAAATGTTCTCTGATAACATGACACAGCAAACGTGGTCGTGATGTACCTATCATTTACTGAATGATAACAACGTTGCTACCCACAGTATTAGAGTACATCTTATTTGTTGCATATTTATTTGATTCCACATTTGTTGCCGAGGTGATGATGAATGTGCAGTGCTACTTGGTATTGTATATTTGACAGCTTGCATCTGTGAATCCAAAACACTAATTGTTTCCATGCGTTCTTCGTTTCAGGAACATGCTTTCAAGATTACCCGCCAGTATTTCGCATGTTGAAACTTTCATGCATCAATTTTGAAAGAATTAATGTTCTTGTAGACCATCATGTGTACTAATCGACCTTAAAGTGTGAAAATGTCCCGCTGATAAACAGATGTATTGTTAGTTTATGGTTATAAGCTGTAGGAATAATAGGAATAGATGTAGCAGTAATTACTTTAGTATCAGTAGTGGTTTTAGTAATCGTGGTAGTATTAATAACAGTTGCAATAGCTGGTGAAATATTGATCCCAATTATATTTCCGGACTACCAATGGAGGGGACATAACAAAGAGACATCTATATTACAAAATAGTCAGAAACATTTTTCCATGTGATCTCAAACAAGAAGTTGTAATAAAACGCATTACTGTGTGGGCATGTATCGCATCATTTAGAAGTTAGGGGGCTCGCCAATCGAAATATTTAAAATTCTGTCAACATGTATCCAAGTAAAACCATTCCCAGTTACTGATTAATGAGTGCGACAAGTACTTCGAAAGAATGTTTATTTTTTTTCTGCTGACTTGTCAGTCATCAGAGCTTATAATATCTGTTTATGTGTATAGTCCGTCTGTACGTCCTTTAAATTTGTAAATGGATTTTTGAATGAAAGATTTTTTCTCAAGAAGAGCAAAGCCAACAAATTTGATATTGCAAAACTGCAACTTTTTGCATTTTTTCTCTGTTGAGGCTCTAAAGAACATTTTCCCCAGGACGGCTCACTATAATTGTATGAAATTATATCAGAATATAATGTAAATAAACATGATGAAAGTTTGCAAAAATGATGATGTTAAGTTGATTTTTAGCGAAGATATACGGAGCCTTTGGTCCATGCATCGTTACTTGCTGCAACTATAGGTGTATGTACGAGTGCATATACTTCAATGTTTTCAAATATGTGGGGAATGCTTTGGCCTTACACTGATATATTCCTGGGGTACGCTTCTGCCAGCTTTGAGCAGCAAATGATACTGAAATGTTTACTTTTTAAAATATCCCAATTTCTTGTTCCCAAGAAAAATCTTTCATATTGCATACAGGGTCACATTAGGTTGCGTAGTTCACATTTCGGCCACCAGGTGGCGCTGATTTCTTTCCTGTTTTTGCGGTATTTTTTGCGTTTTAATCTTGTTCATTCCTCCAGAGTGGTGGAACAGAATTGCATGGCATATTATCAAAATATAGTCTTACTAAAGGTGATGCCTGCATCCCATCTTCGCTTCGCTCAGGCGGGAATATCAGCTGCCAATAATCTTGCATGCAGAGTTTTGCGACTGCTCATCTTCAACCTCCATGGGGTATTTAGAGGACAAACTGAAATATTTGCTTATATCTTTGCAATGATGGATCATGAATTCATCATTCTATTAAACATAATAGTAAAATAAAACCATCATGTGTCAATATCAAAGTCCAAGTCGAACACCGTCCCAACCTTGATAAGTCCATGGACAGGAACGTCACCAGATATAACATCAAGACTTGGATATCCACCAATAGATGCATTATTCATCGAATAATTTAAAATGATAAGATGCCACATTGACAACACAATATAATTACTGTTAGCTAAAACAGAAACTGAAGACAGTTTTTAACAATGCCTGGGAAACTACACCAGAAGTACAAGCAATTACAAATCATTCACGGTCAAAGCCATCAAACAAGCGACGTTCAAAAGAAGTGAAACGTAGATATATCAACTTAATATCACTTTTATATCAGTTAGGGGACATGAAATGCAGCATGGAAGAAAAGATCTTTTTACTGACTTGTGACTGGTGCCAACTAAAGTTAGTAGAAGTGCAGATCGATTTGATGCTAGCAACTGTCAGCTGAAATAAAACTTTGCTTCGTACTCGCACTGTGTAAAACGTCAACCACAAATGTTAGGTTTGCACATTTATTTGGCCTACGGCATTTATATAACACCTCAAATCATTCTGATATCTCCATACGAAATCTCCATTTATCCCAGAAACTTCAAAACGATTGCTTCAATTTCAATTTTGAATATTCCTGTTTTAAATATGTTACAAATAGGAGTGAATGGCAGGAGTCAAATATGTCAAAATTGGTGCATACTATAGCAAAGGCATCTAATCGTGACACATAGACACCATAGGTTGGCTGAAGTGAAACGTTACTATCCATGTGTGGGTAATATACTAACCTAAATTCAAAATCATCACGTTTGTTATATAAGTAGAATGATACCTATTGAGTTTCTTTTGGCATGATAAATTATGACGTTGAATGACCTGCAAAGGTCAGAATGACTTAAATTGGACTATTTCTAGTTAATATCAAACCTTTGGCTACTTTTTGGTAAACAGTAATAACGTATATGTTGTTAGTACAATAAATCGCGTTAAATGCGTGTATTTAGCCAAGGTTATATTCAAGGCCACCGAGTGGTCATATACAAGATTATATTATAAATCATCCAGTCAATATTTAGGCGAAATGCTGTGTGCTGCAAAGCACAGACACTTTACAAAAGATTTGATTTTTTAGGTTTAATATTCTTGTTCTTGAATATAGTGAAGCATGTATTGGTAATGTGGTCTTGCATTCGTCTGTTTTACGCATTATTCTTGCGTTTTTTGTACCAGTTAACTTTTTCTTCCTGTAGTACTAGACGTTGTTGTCAGGCAAAAAGCTTGGAGTGCATGTCCCTTTTTACAAAGTCATGGATGTATATTGGTTTGAAACGTCACTGTGCAACTTTTCATTGCTATAAATGTTTGCCAGTTGCAAAATTATAGCTCTCTTTTTAAATAAAAATAACTGGAATGAGTATTGTTTTTGTCTAAAGTCTCAATACAAATTTAGTTTTATCTTCACATATTTATTACCTAGAGGAATTATCATTTATAAATAAAAATAAGATGGAGTTGTCCACTTAGAAGCCAAGCTAACTCAAATCTTTGATAACCTGACTGCTATGAATAATATGATCACTGGAGATGGGGATGCCAGAACTTATGATCATTTTTCTTGACCACTAGGGATTATTTACCGGTAACAAACTGGTATCACTTACTGGATTTTGAAATCCTAAGATATGATAGCGATGATACTATGAATGCATATGATATAACTTTGATTGCACTTTGTACATTTATGTGTTTACATGTGCTTTATGAAGTGCCGAACAGTGACCCTCAAGGAGAATTTACTTGTATTGTTGGCCAAAGCAGAGGTGTTGCTGAATATATATTATTTAAAACTGATATTTTTCAGCATATTTATGATTTTTAAATAGATTTGAGTTAATCACACTATCCAACTTTCAAACGTCTGTATTAAAGATACAAGCTGACATGGCAAATAGTTCAGAAAAAAAAACATTACTTATATTCAGAGGGTATTAGAGTACAAGGCAGAGTATCAAGAATCACCAAAACATCAATATCTATCTGCCAATATCAATGTGAAGAAATAAATTTCACATCTGACTAGAGACTGGCCGTCGATTACAACAGACAACAGGTCGTTTTAAAGCAGTCCTCTCAATCTTTGAAGTAATCTTCAATTACTGCCAACTTTGGTATTGTCCACGACATATAGGCATAGCCACTTAAAATCCAAAATTAATCAAATGAACCAAAGATAAAAGGGGACATAGTAGTCTGCCACTGTTTGGTTCTACTGACTTGTGAGTCACCTGAGTTGAAAAAGAACAACTTAAGCCTACATTGTTTTCGTGATATTTATGAATCTCGAACATCATAAACACCTAACCTCCATTATAACTGTGAGTCGGAGAGTAGTACAGCACAAATGAGCAATGAAGTATTTGTTATATTGTTCAGAAAAAATACCCATATTCATAAATTTCAACCCAACAATGAGAGGAAACGTTTATTACAGCAAAATACAGAGATTCAAGAGTTAGTAAAGCATGAACATTCATCTTCTATTACCAATGTGACTGAAGAAATTCCTCCCCCCCTGACTTGAGACTGGCAGGCTACCAAAGAACGCAAATGGTGGTTTTAACCTGGGCCTCACAACCTTTGAAATATTCTTCCTTAACTACAGACTTTAGTTGTTTTTCACAACAAAGGTTTTTTTTTAATGACAGACACTTTATGTTGTCAATATATCATTTTGTCACCTTTAGATATTCAATGATAAACATATTGCTTTTGCAGTGAATGGTGGCTCCCACAGGCACGTTTGTATTATATACAACATACTTTTCACTCTAAAATTTACTTTTCATTAACTCTTTTGGTACCTGAACCATACTGTAAAAGACAGGCAGACGCCGAAAAGTCATGCATATTCTTTAGTCTTTTTCTGACTGTTTTGGAGAAATGATCATTGCCCTGTGAATAAACAATCATAATTGACCAAATGTTCCATTCCTGTCTACCAACTGAAAAAGAAAACTTATAATGTTCGTTTCAAGTAAAAAGTGTACACACACACACACATACACACACACACACGCACACACATACACACATACACACATACTCACACACACACACACATACACATACACACACACACACACACACACACATACATATAAATACATGGTCAGTGTTGTGGTATATGTATTCGCAGGATAATCATTCCAAAGAATTAGAGAAGTTCAGAATATCTTTCTAAAATGAACATAAATTTATTTTGGAAACTAAAATCAAGCAAACCGTACAGAAAATTTACATGCTAAAGAGTTATTTTGATATTTGTGCTAGTGATTCTTAATAATATGTATAGCCTTGACATCTTAATTACATCTGAAGTGGTTACTTACTTTTGTTACATATGGGACGCTATGATTTTCCGGGATATGTTTCATTATTCAAATTTTAGGTGTATTTCAGTCCACATCACAGTGAACAGTCAGTACTTTATCACCTGTAGAAAGACTCCCGTCTTAGCTTATATATACTTTGCATGTGCTGCAGTGACTATCACTAATATGTGTAGTCTTGAATCGTTCATTCCTTTTGAAATGATTGTCAACATTTTTAACATATGGGAACCAACGATTTTCTGGGACATGTGCCATTATTTTGTGTATAACACACTCTACATCAGAGTGAGCCATCCGAACTTGTTTATCTTCACTTATATGTGGCAAGGCGGGTTTTGGTCATTTCCAATATGTGATTTTAGTTTATCTGGACATTTCACATCTTACTCTACGGATACTCATGGTACCTAGCTGTTCTACCGATGTCCATATCCAGTATACTTTCTCTGAGTATGTAGCATGTTGCCTTTTACACAAATAATACCCTTTTACGATATAGAGTCTAATGGATTGACTTCTGAAGATCTAAAAAAATTGGCGATGCAGCTCAAAATAACTTGAGTGATTTGCTGCATAATCTGAAAGAGTTGGATAGCGCAATTTCAATCATCTCTGAGTCTCGATATATTAAATATGAGCATCTGACCTCTTGTCTGAAAGCTTTTTTCAAACAATATTTCTGAGTCTTAAGGTTAAACATAGAGTCCCTGAATATTAAATTTGATAAGGTTTAAACATTGCTAGATAATCTCACAGAAAACGATTTCACTTTTAGTGCTATTTGGATTCAGGAAACTTGGATTATAGGTGATAAGCCCGACGCTTCTTTATACGAGATGCAGAAATTTGTGTCTGTTCCTCTTGGAGTTACCTGCAGCTCACATTATGGTCTAATGATTAACGTGCTTTTGAATATGGGTAATGGTTTAAGAGAACCAATTACATTCGGTAATATTTATAGACCCCCAAGGGACCGTAATAATGACCACAACTTATTCATTAGTGAGATTACTCCCATTGCCGAGGCTTTGTCTAAAGAAAAATCTGAAAAAAAATTATTGTTGGAAATTTTAACATTGAATAATACATGTAAACTTGAGGGAAAAAATTTCAGAGTACCTGGATGTCATACTTAACAATAGTTTTGCACGCAAAATTACTTTGCCAACACGTCTATCTGAAAGACGTGCTACTTTAATTGACAACATTTTCTGTAGCACATCTCATTTTAAAAAGTCCTGCCATTCAGGCATAATTTTTACTGCACTATCAGATCATTTCCCCTACTTCACTTGTTTAAATCAAAACTTGAACTTACCCGGCCCTCCTAAATTTGTCAGTATTGAAAAAGCTTGAACTTACCCGGCCCTCCTAAATTTGTCAGTATTGAAAAAACAGATAACCAATCTTTGAATAACTTGTACTCTGAATTAGCAAATTTTGATATAATGCAATTTTCAATTACTGATCTTGCACATGATCCCAATGTGAATTACAATATACTTGAACACATTGTTTGCCAGGCCAAAGATACACATACACCTATTAAGACTGTCAAATTCAACAAATATGAGCATGAGCATTCCTCTTGGATGACAAATTGTCTCCTAAAAACTCCGAAATTGTCTGACTCTTTTTATAAAATGCTGAATCCTACGCCACAAAATATCATTGTTTATCATACCACAAAACCAAATCTTAAGGTTTACGTTGAAATTCTTGACAAATTAATTAGAGATCTAAAACAGGAGTTTTACAATCGTGAATTTGCGAAATTAAAAAAAAAACACAGAGAATACTTAGGAGACTATAAATCAGTTCCCCATATTAAAAAGAGAAAGAAAGTCTTCCCTTCTTCCTTTAAAATTGAAAACATAACAGTGTCCAAGAAACAAGAAATTGTTGAACGTTTTAATTCATTCTTCATTAATATAGGTCCCAAACTAGCTGGGCAAACACAAGTGCCTGAATTACCTCACTTCTCCACTTTTCTTAAAGATACAGTTGTACACATACCGATGTACTGAGCACTCTGAATACATTCAAAGGAAAGACTGGCTCCGGATATGATCATTTAACTATGAAACTTGTTAAAGGCGCAAGTGCTTCACTAGTAAAGCCCTTGTCCTCAATTATAAATTTGTCTCTCAGTACTGGAATTTTCACTGACAAATTGAAAATAGCAAAAGTTGTACCCACATGTAGAAGGATGAAAGCACTCTAAAGATTATCATCAACCCATCTCCCTGCTCCTTGTTATGTCAAAATTTTTTGAAAAAGTTGTAAACAGCCAAATTTATGATAACCTTAAATCAAATCCTTTACTTTACAAAAGTCAGCATGGGTTCCGAAAATTACATTCCACCGAAACGTTTACCTTGGAATTTCCTGATCGAATTTATAATAATCTTGATGCTGGTGAAACACCAATTAGTGTATTTTTAGACCTGTCTAAAGCCTTTGACACGTTAGATCATACCATTCTTCTAGAAAAAGCTGGATAACTATGGTAAAAGAGGTATTCCATTAACATGGTTTCAAAGTTATGTTTCTGAGTGAACTCTATTTGTCGATTATGATGGTATATGCTCTACAACATTACCTATTACTACCGGACTACCGCAAAGGTCCATCCTTGGACCCTTTTGTTTCTCATCCACATGAATGATATGCACTCAGCTTTTGATACCTTTGAGTCAATTCTCTATGCAGGTGACACTACATTACTGACGTTTCACTCTTCTTTCAACTTCTCTACCGGGTCAACGGACCAAAACCTTTCCAAACATAAAAAATTCCGAATGACAGAGGGTACATGTATGGTTAGCAGCAAACAGATTATCTTTAAATATCTCAAAAACTAAGGATATGATCTTCCATTTTCCTAAAAGATACGGGTTGCTAGATTTAGACCTCAAATCCAAGGATACCAAAATGGAAAGGGTGGAAAAACTTAATTTTTTAGGCCTGCAGATTCATTATCATCTTTCATGGACACCACATATAAACAAAACTGGCAATAAACTCTTCCAAGTCATTGGTACTCCCATGAGACTATGTTCCTATCTACCTACTTTGGTGTTTCTTATGTATAAAAATTCTCTCTTCATGCCTCATCTCAAATACTCTATTTTAGCTTGGGGACATTCGTCTGACAGATTGTTTGCATTACAGAAAAAGGCAAAAAGATGTATATAGAACACTCATTTTGTTTTACATACCGAACCTTTGTTCCAAATCCTGAATACCCTTAAACTCAAAGATATATTACGTATGAAAGCCCTTAAATATTCCAATTGGTATCTAAACAACCAACTTCCTTTCCACTTTAACAACATGTTTTTGACTCAAACTGCTACTCACTCAGATAACACCAGATACAGAAATGTTCCTCGATCAGCTATCCCTGTCAGAAGTTTCACAGAAGACACAATACGTTTCTACATTCCTAATGTGATAAAAGCAACTTCTTCAAATATAACAGACAAGGTCACCACTCACTCTTACACTGGATTGTCAAAGTATGTAAAATTGCAGTTTATCAATGAATACTCCGAAATATGTTCAGTTGTAAATTGCTTTATATGTAACAAAAATTACTCGAAAGTTTGAAATGGGATATTTTTAATTTCATTAATATATTTCTTTTTTTTTTCATTCCATGGCTTGAATTACTTTTTTCCCTCAGCCCCAGTTAACCAGTGGTAATAGTATACACACCCAGGTGCTAATATTGTGAGCCTATGTTTTCTAGGTAGCTGCAGTTATAGTGGAATTATATATTCCTTAACTGGAGTTATCCTGACAGTATATATATATATATATATATATATATATATATATATATATATATATATATATATATATATATATATATATATGTATATATATATATATATATGTATATATATATATATATATATGTATGTATGTGTGTATATATATATATATATATATATATATATATATATATATGAATGTTATTCTGTGTACTCTAACTACTGTTTGATGATGTATTTTTATCTAACTAAAATAGCATTCCGTCTGACCTGTTCTATGTATTATTTACTCAAAATAAGCGAATAAGCTTTGTAAGTCTACTATATTATCACTGCTACATTGTGGGTTATATTTCCATCAAATATATTCACACTTATGTTATATTGTGATATGTAATATTGCAACTTTTAAAGAACATAACTTACATTCTACTTGCCCGATCTGAAAGATGATCAAGTCACCACGCCTCTGCTCATACTTGGTGTTTTATCACATTTTAGTTTACCTACATTTAGTAGGTCTATAGCTTTGAGATCAGAGATGGCGTGATTGGGTCTGGTGTAATTTGGAATTATTAGAAGAAGGCAATTCAGCTGTAGTCTTGTATAATTGTACAGACATTATTTCCTTGCAACACTGTTCTGATACCCTAATGTCGCATGAGTAACATAAGCAATGTCTTTGCCTTTGAGCCACATAGAATTCATTGATCCACTCCAATGACGTTGTAGTCGTCTGTAAAGGTTGGGGTAGATTTACATCTGATTTTAAATTTGTCCTCCTGAAGTCACGACTGTGGCTTAGCTTTGAATAGTATTGCTTCTATATTGCTGTTGTGGGTGTTATCGATGATTGCTAAGTTTTAGTTCTAGTGGAATGATACTGTCTTTACAAAATGACAAGTAAATACTCACTGCTCTGTGATATGCCATAGTTTTGCTGCGGAACCAAAAATATATTTGAGTAATAGTGAAGAGAAAAGGTATATTAAAAAATCATCATTACAGCAACTATTTATACTCCAAAGATTTCTCATTGACCACCACTAAATACTAAAGGAAAATTCTCCCAGCATCTTTGCCTGCCAAACCGGTGAGCATTAGCCAGTGATGTGAAACGTCATCTGCAATTTCTTTGTTTTTAAGGAGAGAGTATTTCCTCGCTGTCTGCCAGTGGGTTACTTGTAAGCCGCATATTGTTTCCTATCAACACTGTAGCCTGGCCGAACGACCTCTGATGTTTCATGTTTTATGGTACAATATGATTTAGAAAAATATACGGAGCAACAATTACAAAAACTCAAAGTCCATATGGGGGTAAAGCAGCCTGCTATGTTAATGGAACCTAACAGGCAATTGCAACCGGCATTGGACACAGGTGGTCACAGTAAAAACTGCTGGAAACTGTGTAGACCTTTATTGGAAACGATGAAAAATAGTTTTTGAATAAATATCATACTAAACTGTATGAAAAAGTAATATCGTGCAATTATGAAGCGAACCGAATAACTAAAGACCAGATTTTCACCGATTTATGGGTACTTGAAAGAAATTTAAGTGCTGTCTTTTACTTCTTTTCTTCTGGACCACACGTTTCCAAATGCTGTACCCCCAAAAAGGAAAAGAAAAAATTACCCAGAGTATGCACATAAAGGTGCAGCATATGTCACAGTTTCAAGCGAAACGTTGGCTGTGGCACAGAAATAGTAATAATCCAAGCGAGAGAGAGAGAGAGAGAGAGAGAGAGAGAGAGAGAGAGAGAGAGAGAGAGAGAGAGAGAGAGAGAGAGAGAGACAGACAGACAGACAGACACACAGAGAGACAGACAGACAGACAGAGAGACAGAGAGAGAGAGAGAGAGAGAGAGAGAGAGAGAGAGAGAGAGAGAGAGAGAGAGAGAGAGAGAGAGAGAGAGAGAGAGACAGATGGGGTGCTTGCAGGGGATCCCACAGCTTCCTAAAAATGAATATAGAAAATATGTACAGAACTGGCCAAAGAGTATGATGGAAAAACATTTATCACTCAGCCAGAAGGAATAGCACAGCAAACCATATTCTCTAAACTGCACATATCACAACCTGCAGCCCAAAATTTAGTAAATTATTTTTTTAAAGAAAATCTCCTATGTCAGTCAGTCACAAAGAAAAAATGCGAGCATTTGATAACTGAGATAAAAACTAACTAACTAACTAACTAACTAACTAACTAACTAACTAACTAACTAACTAACTAACTAACTAGCTAGATACCTAGGTAGCCAGCTAGCCAGCCAGCCAGCTAGCCAGCTAGCCAGCCAGCCAGCCAGCCAACCATCCAACCAACCAACCAACCAACCAACCAACCAACCAACCAACCAACTAACTAACCAACTAACTAACTAACTAACTAACTAACTAACTAACTAACTAACTAACTAACTAACTAACTAACTAACTAACTAACTAACTAACTAACTAACTAACTAAATCAATCAATCATTCAATCAATTAACCCTTGCATCTTACTGAAATTGGGATTTTGTTTCTTAAAAACCAACTGAATATGTAAAATTGAGGTTTAGGTTATAACAGCAAGAAGTCTTCTCTTTTTAACAGACAAATACCCCACAGGCTATATTTCGTGCTGATACATACAATCTGTCCAACAAGAGACGAGCTGGGGGAGGCTGGTTGCATTATTTATGATGGCCTAGCGGGGACCTTTTAGTTGAGCCACTCGCACAAGCAGAGCTTTTTTGGGCAGCACCACATGGCTACTAGCTGTGTGTCTGGCAGGGAAAATGAGAGCATGTATAGACACGTGCATTTGGTTGTAAATAATAAGTAAACCAAGACTAAAATTTATCAATATCAATAACTTACCGTACATTTAATTGCTGGATAGAGGATGCGGCAGAGACTATTAGCAATATTGTCACCTGACTCCTTGTCACAATCTTATTCACTGTCCATATCCATTTCCCCATGATCACTGTCTCTGTGGCTTATGATTAATTCCGCCACTATTTCTTTTATAATTCCGTCGCTTCTCCAAAATTAGTCTTTAAGTTCCATACAGGGAGCTATTGAATTTGGCAGGTTTCAGGAGTAAGCAGATTTTCAGATCCTTGACACAGCAGTTTTAGATCTGTCATGTTCCAAGAGGTATTGTACCTGGCTACATAGTTTTTTTTTTTTACATTTGCCCAGATCAGGTCAATTGGGTTCAAGTCACAGTGGTAAGGGGGTCATTGCACCATAGTATGCCAATGTTGTCTGGCTAACCAGTGAATTTCGTATGTATTTTCTCTCGAATGTATTTCGTATAGATTTCATACAGTTCTGGCTCAATCATATCTGCCGCTCTGGTAGCTGTAGTTTGGGATCTTTCCTTCTATATGCTGTGACATGGGTCATTGTCTAATACCAGGATGGAATTTGATGATATGTTAGAAAGTAAATTCTCGCAAAAAAACTTTTAAAGTTGTCCCCCATACAGTTCATCATGGCAGTCACCACTTTTTTTATTTGGCCTAGAATGTGAGGAGAGCATTACAGAATGATCCTTGGCTGATCCAGCATGGGAAATGATGAGGCGGGTCTCTTGCCCATATTGCACCTATCTGCATTACTCTGTCTGCACTAGCTGATTACCAACACTTGCTTACACTGTGTCGGGCATTTAACCAACTTTCATCCTGGTATATAACAGACCGTGGATTTTCAGATTTATCAGTCTTTTCTCACGCAGTGTCCTTTAGCAGGAATGTCACAGGACAATGATGTCTAACCTTTCCAGTAAATATTCTGCTATTTGACTTAGTAAAGTTGAACCCCATTTTCTTCAAAAGCAAAGGAAGTGAGGACTTACTGCCTGTGAAATTTGTGTTTTCCATAATGTTGGGTAGAAGCTTTTCAATGCGTTGGAATTGTGCCCCTCTCATAAAAAACATGGGTCCCATAAGTCTAATCGCTGCAAAGTCAAACTCATCCAGATCTGTTTTTGCACTTGCTCGGGGTCGGGATTTTCATAATGTAGTCAGTGTATGCCCATTTGCGCAATCTTTCTGATCCTCTTGATTGAAGTCTGGCTAACTCCAAGACAGTCTGCCAACCACTTTAAACAGTTCTTGGCCGATCTTAGATCAGGGGGAGTTAACACCGTAGTCTGAGATTCTGCTTTGAAGTAGATTGAAACATACATGACTAATTTCCTTGCTGAATTTGCAATGGTTTTCCACTTTTTTCTTCTGACCTTTTACACAAAGGTTGTACAGAAGCAATACTGACTAGTCAGAGATTTTTGAAGTGTTCACAGGGGCTTGCTAGTAAAACTCAAGCATGAGTTCTATTATGATAATTGTGTTCCAGGAAGTAGACAGGATAAGGGGATGTCCCTCTGTTGACGTTTTCAACTTTTTTCATCACAAAAAAGCACATCACTACATTAGTGTGGGCAGCAGGTTGAACAAGGATACTCAGTGGATTGCTTAATGTTAATTACAGGAGAGTGACCAATTGGTAAACATTTTAAGTTAATTTATCACCCATTTACTGTGTACATTCACCCAAGTTGTCTGATATGTGATTTGGGACTGTAATGACAAGAGGTCTGGTAGTATGGGGATTTAATGAAACACATGTTGGATTTGTCCCTGAAGAGAAGGGGACAATTTCCCCGTTCCAACACAAAGAGGATGAAAAATACTGAAATATTGTCTATATTTTACAGCTACATAAAGGAATACCCAAAGAAATATGCTGAACCACTAGGCCAACAGAGCCCATGAGCTTGTGTTTTGTTACCCTAATTATCATATTAATAACCAGTGATAGACACCGCTGCTGGGACTGTGATAGGTTGCCTGAAGACTGCCTGGGCAACCTGTTTGCTGGATAGACTGTAAGAGAAAGCATGGGACTAATATTGCATGTAATTCGGCGTAGTACCTTGAGGACATTGTTTAGTCTTTCAATAATGATTAATTTTGAGGAAGGCTTTGACAACATTGAACGGAAACATGTTTTCAGGTTTCGAAGTCGCATAATTGTGGTCCTTCTAACATATGGATGCAGAACTTTATGAAGACATCTCAAGTTTTGTTGTAGATAATTGGTGCGCTAAATGAATATATGGATGTCAAAATTCATAATGATATCTGATCTGAACTTTTTCCATAATTGATATGATGTATGAATATATGGATGTCAAAATTAATAATGACATCTGAGGTTGTGTTTTAAGTATTTTGTATGCTTCATGAATATTCGTATGCCAAAATTTGTAATGACATTTTAAGTTGTGATGTAAGTAATTGCTATATTTCATGAATATACGGATTTCAAAATTTGTAAATGACATTTGAAGTTGTGTTGCAAGCAATTAATATGCTCGATGAATATATGGATGTGAAAATTTATAATGTCATTCAAGGTTGTGTTGTATGTGACTGGTGTGCTTCTCTACGCCATTTTCAATAGGACCGTGGAGTCCAACAACAAATGCCACCTTGTAACTTTTAATTTTGCGTTGCTTGTTGAAACTTTGGTGTGAAAGGTATCCATATTGGTGATACTGGAATTTGAATATGTCTGTCAGGCAGCATTATCAGTTATTTCTCAGCAAATGCATAATCAAAGGCGCATGTATGTCAGGCATTAAAGTATTTTGAGCCATGTACAAGTTTGGACTGTAATTTTCAGAAGAAAACTGCAGCACTGATTGGAGGAAAACAGGTCTTTTCAGCACATAGGTCTCCCTGAATGATGGAGTATTGGAGGTTTTACCCCAATAGATATTACTATTAATGAACGGTCTTCAAATTTCAATGTTACAATGCAGTTATTTGAAAGTGTAGAGAGTCCGAACACTGTCCCTGATGAGATGATTTATTCATCTACAAACCTTGAGTACGTTAAACTTTATGTATTGTATTAATTTACTTCTATACCTACAAAACGTATTTCACTTGTTCAAAAGTGTATACATAACTTCCTTGCGACAATAATTATGTGCATAAAGTACAATTCGATGGGCTCAAAAAATCTGATTACATCTCAATTGAAGTCATTACTTCTGAATTACTTACATTGTTTGTTCAGAGACAATGATGTCAAGTGGAAACATACATCTCATACTTTTAAGTTCACATATTGGCTTTATGGATTTTTGTATCATAGGTTCAGAAAGGCCAGTGCAATGAATGATATAGATGCAGCTTAGCTTTTAACACTAGGGAGAGATAATACCATCACTATGGCACTGTCACTAATTCCAGTCAGTAATATTGGTTGGTGTCACTGGCACTTCTTTCGATGCAGTAAGATTGATGAAGCTTTATTCATGCCCATATCCATATCTTTACACAATATCAATTTTGCCTCATGCTACACTATTTGGATCTTTTCAGTAAATGGGTGCACACCAAAACTCTTATTGACAAATACGGATCAACATGCTCTTAAGAATACTGATTCTATCATCAAACGAATTATACATGGAGGAAATGAGTATCCCTGCAAACTACATGTGGACTTGTTCTGTCAGGACGGCCTGTCCAATAAAGCACCTTAGATTTGTTTTGTACAACAAATTCAGAACAAAGGAAGCTATGCTTCATTACAAAGCACTAGTAATTTCACACGTCTCTTTCATAGGTTCGCATGGATACAAAATTGACTGTGCTGATCGCCGAGTGCCACTTTATTCGATTCATTGATGAACAAGCCTTTTTTTGTGTCAAGGATTTGTGTGGGTATAAACTGATGTTTCCCCTTTGTCCTATAAAACAATTATGGGCATATGGAACCAGTTTCTGTAATTTATTGACTTATTTTGAAACATCACTATATTGCTGGCCATTAAAGACAGTTAAGACACCAAAAAAAAAAAAAAAACTTTTGATGGATTTTGAAATTTTAACGGTTTTTACAAAATGAATGGATTTTCTATTAGTTGTCAAAATTTCTAGCTTTTAACTAAAGTAGAACTATGAGAGAAACGCCAAACAGGCATGTGGACATCGGAACGTCCATGTGTCATTCTTTTGGTTTTCAACCGCCAAAAGGAACAATGCCACCCGTCAATCATACTTAACAGCCTGTCACGTGGCTGCAGCTAGCAACGGCCCATGGCAAAAAGAGAGTGGTATACTTTCTAGTTATCTTGCTTGTTTTGCATTCTAATGAAGGGAGACTTTAAATGTTCAAGAGGAGCGGGAATCATCAGACGATGTCCCTTCAAACTTCAAAGGCCGTGCCGCGATGGATTACTCGAGTGGTCCTTCACACCAAAGACAGGCGGGGAAAAAAACTGACACCCTAATCAACAGTACCCACGTACATAATAATACTTTATCGGAACCCAGGGATGAGGAAATAAAAGTACAAATAAACACATCGAAATAAGCATAAACGTGAACAGCAGAAAAAACACACAAAATAGCGTCACAAAGCTCAGGTTGGAAAGATAAATGAAACTCATTGAGAAAACAACTACAAAAACAATGACAAGCTAACTAAGTAAAGTGTAGAAACAAATCTAACAAGCTAACTGCATAAAGTATACAGATAGGAGACGAGTAAATACAATAAAACACTATCCCTAAAAACAGGATGAAGATGTAGGGGGCGGAAGACCAAACCTGCCATCCATATACTGCCCACGAGCGGCCGCAGGCCGCCCCACCGAACCAAGGCAACACAACTTTCGTTGCCAGGCTTGAGGTCACGGGGCCGGAAGGGCCGCCTCCATGACGTCACACTTTGAAACCAGACTGTCGCTATCGCCGTTTGACAGATCGCCGAATAATGTTTTCCCTATTTCAAATGCTCTTTTATTCATGTGATTGGCCAAGAATTCATTGACAACCTCCCCAAATGTTCAGGGACGATGTTTGCTACGTTTTGTACAAATATCAGCTCAACTAGAGCAAATGGTATTGTTTCTGAGGTAAATAATCAACATCAAAGGCCTTTGAAGTTTGTTTTCTCAGAAAGGATAATAGGACGAGAGCCCTACATAAGAATGGTTATTCCAAGAAAACGGCTGGGCGAAATTTAATCCGGTTAACGGCTCTTGATTCTTTAATGTCTGAACTACGAAAACGATTCAGCGATTTTCTCAATTTTGCTTCGTTCTTTTCCTATGAAATGAAGAAAATGAACATCCTGAAAATCAAAGGGAAAATTGAAACTTCAAACTTTGAGGATGGATAACAGAAAAACGAAACCAAACATAAAAAACGCAGGATCGTTTTTTGTTGCCAATATGTCAGGATTAAGATCCAAGTGTAATTATAATTTTATCACAAATAATTAGTGACTTATATCGACAATTATGGGGTGGATGCTTCGCGGTCAATTTTCAATTGTTTATTCAACAATTAACATCACAGACACCCAAATACGGGACATATAAATTCTTTGGAGTATAACCAGTACACACATATATGATATGTTATCCTAACGCACATACATTTTGAGCTAGGATTGACTAAAGTGAGATTTATTTTTGGTGTCTTACCTGTCCTTAAACTTAGCTGCACTTTTTTTGATACCCAGAGTAGCTCCTTATGAGAGCAAACGATGTAGAAAAAGTTGTTTTACTGACAGTTATTTGGGAATATATATCTATTTTGAGTAGCTATTTCCACCACAAAGACACAATTATGACTGAGTGACCATGGTCAGAGTAATTCAGATGTACCAGTATCAAAGATTGAAGAAAAATATATGACAGTGTCAAGAACATTACTTAACGTACACAAATTTTGAAAATATAAAATCAACAGCAAGGCAGGAAGGGACAAACAATTTTGATTAATGTGAGGATAATCGGGGTTATCAACGTTTAACTTGTATAAAAAACAAGACTCATGCCTCTGTCCTATTTTATACATATAAACTAGGCAAAATGTAGATCCACTTAGAAAAGTCTACATATAATAGAACGCAGCACATATTTCGGCATTATTTTACTGTTGGTATATATTGTAAGCACCATAGATTTGATTTGTAGCACAAATTCAGAACAAAGAGAACTATGCTTCATTGCAAGGCACTAGTTAGCGTACATAGTCTCTTTCATAAGTTCGCACGAATGTCCAGAGGGTAATAGCATTCTACGTGAAGTGAGTGGGCTGTGTAGGATTTAATACAGACTGTGCCTATTAGAAAATTGACACAATTTTAAAGAAAACAAAAATTAAAAGATTCGACTGGTGAGTGGAATGGCATGCGACTGCCCGGATATTACTTTTAGTCAACAGCATGATTGTCCACAAACTTCTTTCTCATTCTGCGGATCAACTTTCAGGCTGGCCTGTGGGTGGTACATTCTCCCACTTCTCCCAACAATCAACACCATTATCATGTTCAAACTCGGATCCAGTATTCCAATATTCTATGTCAATTTCGTCCAAGGGCAACAAATGCAATCCGTTTTGACCGTTTCAAATCAGGTACATCTTGGAATTCAAATAACAAATTCGACCACTGTATGCAATGGAACACATATAAATTAAAAGGACGAGGTCATCTCAAAAACTATCATCAAATATAATTTTTAGCTATAATAGAAGCATCATTCAATGAAGAGTCGAAGGAGCAAGCCCTTTACTACATAACCTGCACAAGTTTAATGACCAAGAGGTTAGTAACATCAGCAGCAACATACGGCATTGCATTTTCCTGCACTAAGATAAAATTTTCAACAAGTGCATCAACATATGGCACAACATCCAGTGCAGTATCTCTGAGATATACTGTTTAGTGATAGCGGCACCATCACAAAGGCAAGATCTGTAGTTACATTTCCTGCGAATGCCTTCCCCGGCCATGATGCCACAGAGCCCAGTAAACAACTATGGGTAGTACAAATCATGCAGCATGTCTTTTCTTTGTTCCTCTCTAGGCTGGAATTTGCCCATCATTTCGCTGCAGGGAAAAGCAACATTCGCCATTGAATTTCACATTGCCCCATTCTGCCTGAGTGGTACGGACATGCCGTCTTGCCCACATTTGTTTGGCTACATTGTGGTGAGTGCTTAGCATCTGATTCTTCATCAAAGCCCGTGACTTAAAAAAGGTTGTTGCATATCATCTGGGTGGAGATTGCCTTTGATGAGGATAGGCCATTTGCAGCTGTTGGTAAAGGTCTGGGGGAGTTCGACTCGTGTATCATCATGCCACATTAACAAAAATGTGGTCTAGTTGCCTGCTTGCCCATCTGAGCAGATCCCAAACATCATGGAGCTGGTGATGTGTTGGAACAACTTATTGACGGTCTTGTTGGTACTTTCAGGAGCCATTGCAGTGGCCTTCAACTCTCCCTAGGTTTAACATAGTCTGTTGATCTCGCCTTATTCAGTAAAGATAGCTGGGGCATGATTTCTTGACCACTGAAGGACAGATCCGTACCCAATTTTTCGATCACCCATGCATTTATGCAAAGATACCCAGCTCAGTTTCTGCTCACCTTACGCAAGCAAAGTTCACTAAAACAATGATGAAATGAGCCCAAACAGGATCATGTAGGATCACTGATCATGCTGTACTGTATATACCGCTTGTGCAAAGTGTGGTTTGTGCGCCTTCTCACATTTAGTGCATGTGCAGTCAATCAAGAAGTCCGCCTTTGCTGTTCTTTACACTAATTGTTGCACACTAGAGACTATTCCCGACATGCATGTAAATGTATTCACTGTAACTAACGCAAGGTGTAACACATATTGAATTAAAAAAAAAAAAAAAAAAAAAAGGAATCGGCTACAAAACAACAGTGAGTGGTAAAATACCGAGTAAATGATCGGGGGATGTACCTTCAAATTGTGATGATACAAATGATCACAGTGGTCAGTGTAATGTCACTGTTCATACTTCAGAAGTTAAGATGCTGAATTAATGACTTTTCACCACAATTTCACTTCATATCATTTTAGAATACTGTCCCTTTAGAGGAACTTTGACAGAGCCATCAGCGTATTTGAAAAGCTTGCGAATAATTACATTAGTGCGAGAAACAAGTGTAACAGAAAGAAAGCATCTCGAGAGCTTGGAAGACTTACATTGAAATTTTGCCTGCACATCGGTTAAATTACGTTAGGTTCAACAGGCAGAACAATACTCCTGGAAGCATTGCAGTAATTTTCTGAACATGCTGCAGCACGACCAAGATGGCTTCACCTCATAGCTATGCTGATATATTGTGAACAGTAACCATTCAGGTGAGAAATATTGCCTATTGGTGATATAACATGCACAGCACACCTGAACCATATCATACACCAAGTTTAGCCATACAGCTGCTCATAGAGGAGATATTACATTTGGACAAAAACAGGCTAAATTTCGTTTTTAATCCTTTTTAGTGGGAAAGCAATCAGTATATAGGGCAGGCCCTCTATATAGACGTGGTGTATGGGTATGTGTACGTGAAACATTGCCATGGAACAAATGTTTGAGATGTCCATCTGACATCCAGTACACCAGTTGTCTAACTGGGGCAGGCGAAATTGTTGCAGGTGAATATGTAATGGCAACCTGTGTAGAAGTCGTATACACATAATATGAAATTGTGTGCCTACTGATATATATATATATATATATATATATATATATATATATATATATATATATATATATATATACATATATATATATATATATATATATATATATAAATATATATATGTATATATATATATCCGAGTTTATTTCCACTGTTGAAAAAAGTAATGAGAGTACCATTTAATCGCATCTGTTTAAAACGGTCTGTTTAAACCAGTCTTCATCCTTGAAAACAGTTGTCCACCTTAAAAAAATGTATATCTACGTTGTCAATGTGACATCTCATCCCCGTTAGATGTTCAATGAATAATATTATATATATACATTGAGAGAGAGAGAGAGAGAGAGAGAGAGACACAGAGAGAGAGAGAGAGAGAGAGAGAGAGAGAGAGAGAGAGAGAGAGAGAGAGAGATAAGCTCTCTGGGATATATGTAAAGCAAGTGGAAGAGGATGGAATTTGCTTGGTTTGTCTAAAAGGTCAAGGTACTGAGGCTCTGTGACCTTATTCTCTGTGACATACAGGAAGTAAATATTGAAGAATGCGCACTGAGAGAATTACAAAATGTCATATTTATAACTCAAAAGCCTGTAACCCACGTTCATCTTTCACCTTTGTTTGAACCAGCCTTCCGAAATCAACTGATATATAATGGAAAACCTAGATAGAAGTAGCCAATTCTCCCCTATATGATGATATATATCCTTCTAATGAAAGTTAACGTATTGCTGCCACCATTGCAGAAAAAGACAGTCTGGAAATTTAAGCCTGCAAATATATTTGGTCGTGTCCAGCTAATGGCCTGTATATAAATACCTTTGGCTATGAAAGACTTCGATTTTGTATAATTTGAGTATTAGGCATGATGATAATGATATTTTGTTGTCAAATCCACATGAGGGATGCACCATTATTGCACCCATTTGTATAAAATGGTCAGTTACCTCTGATATTCATGATTTTTAATCTGTGGCTCACGCATAAAGGCCGTATTACAGAAATCTGTGACGCATATAGTTAATTGGTATTGTCGAAATATATATTTAGTTTAGTGATTGTATAATCTTTAGTTCATGCATTATTAGGATTTATACTAATACTGATATCGTGCTGTATTTTTCTAAGAATGTTTCGAAGGTTGCAAAGACCCATTTAAGACCACCAGTTGCCTTTTATGGGCAACTGCCTATCTCAAGTCAAGAGTGAAATTTGTTGATTCACGTTGGTACCAGGAGATGAATGGTGATGTTTTGGGAAAAATTTTGAATCTCTTTGCTGTTGTTCTTGGGTTGAATTTTATGAATATGGGCAATGTTTTCTAAACGATTTGATAAAAACTTCATTGGCGATGTTGTGTTGTGGGCTGTGTTCTCTGACTCATAGTTATGATTGAGATAGGGTGTTTTTTATTGTTCCAAATTCATAAATATCACCAAAACGATTTAGTCCCGTTTTCTTCTGTTGTTGTGAGCTCAGCTACTGGCAAGTCAGGAACCAAAAACTGACAGGCCTACATTGTCTAATTTTAATCCTAAGGAAAAATGATAAAATTCGAGTTTTAAGAAGATAGACGTATGTGTTTTGGAAATACCAAAGTCTGTAGTTAATGATGAACACTTCAAAGCTTGAGATGACCGGTTTAAAACCACCACTTGCTTTTTCTGGGTTACTGCCTGTCTCAAGTCAAGAGTGAAATTTGTTTCTTCACCTTAGTATTTGAAGATGAATATTGATGTTTTGGTTAATCTTGCATTTCTTTGCTGTCATTGCTGGCTTGACATTTATGAATATGGACAATATTTCTCTGAACAATTTTACAAAAAAGAAAGCTCAATAACTGACTATTGAAAGGACCCAGGATCATGAATATTACATATTGACACAAATGGGGGTTACATAAACATTGGTAAACACATGGACAGGGTTAGCTTTGAATGCAACAATACAGGCCTCGCAAAGAATGAAAAAACGTGATTATTGACATGTTCTGACAAGGTAACACCACACTTCAGAGGCCGAAACCGAAACTAAAGATTCATTTGGGTTGTCATCGATTTGAAAGACATTCTCTTTTGTTGAGGAAGGGTTATTGTGTATAAACCCACTGCTCTGACAGTATGTTCTAAAGTAGAGGGCTTAAAAATCTTTTTTTGGGCATAAAAACCTCACTAGATCACGAAAAATGTTTTTTTTTAATGTACGAGCAACACAAATTATACGACAATATGGATATATTTTCATACCTTTCCATTTAAAACTTGCCCTTATATGAGCATAAATATAACAATTCTGCCCAAATCTCAGTTCAGAGTAATTAACATGTAAAGCGGGTATAGCAGCCTGTATTTGTAAGAAGGTATCACATTACGTTATTTGTAAAGAAGCTATTCCTGTTCTCTATATGTAAAGACGGTATAGGAGGCTTTTATATTTAAAAAAAAAGTATTGCAGTCTTTTTGTGTGTGAGATGGCATGGCAATCTTTTATGCGTGAAGAAAGTATGGTATTCCGTTGTGTGTGAAGAAGGCAAATCTGTCCTTTATGTGTAATAAGGTATAGCAGTCCTTTATGTGTACAAGAAGTACAGCATTCTTTTAAGTACACAGGGGGTATAACATTCCTTTATGTGTACAGAAGGTATAGCCGTCCTTTACGTGTAAAAATGTTAAGCAGTCCTTTATGTATACCAATGTTTAGTACCTTGTTATATGTATGCTTTTATTTCACATAAGGTTGTCTGGCTAGTATGCTCTGGAAAGGAATAACATCAATGTTCGAACAACTTATGCTAACAAGAAACATTTTCAGATGATGTGGGTATGAAAGGACCAATTGTGGCACTTAGAGATAACACGAAGATGTGGAATATAATAGTTGCGCTAGGTTTTCAAGCAATTTTTTCTCAGTTTTTCTCAGCCATCTTAGTCTGTGAGCAGTGGGGAGCTTGAAATGTCAACGGATTCCCAGCGAAAAGCTTGATGTAAAAGCCTGTGCACAATGAGACAAGATATTAATAATATGTCGATGCTTAGAATCCTGTTTCGTACTAACCAAGTTGGTATAATCTCACACTTCAAACTGTTGGTGAGGAAGTGTGTTTAAAATAGTTCAATGTACTGTTACATATATTTGTAACATGCAGGGGACAAACACAAAGTTTTGTGCCTTATATGAGTTCATGATTTGAGAAATAAAGATTTGACATAAGCCGGAAAAAAAAACACAACGGACCCCATGGAAGCCTTGATAAGACTCCAGTGTTATAAAGAAACATATGTGTGTGTCAAAATAACCCAGTCATTAGACTATCCAGTAAGTCTTTGCTGCAGCCTTTAGAGATTGTCTGATGTTGTTGGTCTGTACCTTCCTGGTTACCTGTAAACACGAAATGCATGTTGAAATTTGACATTAATATTCTGGGGAAATAGTTACGAATGTTTTATATTACTCTATCAACATAATTAAACAAGGACTGTGAATGTCGCCTTTTTGCTATGTTGCGGATACATATTAATGCATCAATCGGATTTGCCATGATGTGATTTTCCATAAATTATGAAGAGTAGTACTCGTGTCTCTATATGAACGGCTGGGGTACAAATATCGAGTTTCCCGATCATGTCGGTGACTATAGCGCTCCTCTTGTAAATGTCTACTGCTATGAGCGTCCTTACGACAGAACTGGCAATGGTTCAAAAAGCCACCTCTGTGGGCTACCTCACTGTGGCTACCGTATGCTTGCTGGCCTTCACTCCACTGTTCGGAAAGGAGTCTTTCTTCAGGCCCTTTCTTAGTTCATTCGCTATGAAGCAAAATAGCTTATGAATATTATTTAAAAAAAATAGTGGACGGTCATAGCATGAAGCTACAACAAGTCAGAGAGGAGTGAAGAAAGTTTTTTTTATCTTCCGCTGGGTTCTGGTCACATCCGTTGGCTGGCGCTGCGGTGCCGGTGAAAAAAACACAGACCAGGCAACAGCAACCCCCCCCCCAAAAAAAACAAGTACACGTTGACAATACGTGTTGCAGCAGGTATACGGCTGGACAACAGTGTCGGAGGACCATGAACTGCACTGGCAGCTGTGGTACAAAAGTCACATTTTTCACGAACAGTACTAATTAAAGGTGATATACACATTTCTTTATTTTACATTTTGTTTTCAAAATATGAAACAAGTGCAACTGACGTGATGACAAATGCATTTATCTTGACAAACCATGCGTGGTCAAAATAGAATCTCTACAGGGTTAATTACTGACTCAATGCCTTGGTACTGTGAAGCGACATTATCATGCACGTCGACGTCTGGCAAATGTCCTTAACGTAAGCCTATGCGTATGCAAGATGGATAATTTGTAAGGGACACATACAGTTTAGGGTCCCCATATTAAAAATAAAAATGTTTTTCTTGGGGGGGGGGGGCTTGGCCCCCCCCCATAATGTGATGACCTATATTTTATGTAAAAAATGCCACGAACGTATGGAAAACTAATCTAATATAACAATGAAATTTATGGTTAATGTAGAATATCAAGAGTGGAAAATTGGAGCACCCTTAAGTTGTAATCTACCCAATTTGTAATTCTGTTTTTGTTTATATATTTTCGTTTGTTTTACTTCATATGCTTCATGACCATCTAGATATACATAATTATAATATTGCCAGTAATAGGAGCTGAATAAAATATTACAATTTAGTCACAATGTTTTATCAAGAATAATTGTATCCATTCGTTCAGTATTTAGGCACAATGGCTTGCCATGAATAGATTGTATCTGTATTTCATCCAGTCCAATGTTTCTTAAGTGACATACATTGTCATTATGTCTCAGTTCCTGATAGATGTGTTTTGATATCTTTTATAACGAATGGTCGCAACTTTACCACCTTTTGAGAGACAGCCAGCATACCGTTAGTCAGTGTCTACTCCCAACTGTGTTTGTCTTCAATATGATTGTTGAATCCCAATAGAGTATCATGTAATCGATTACACGCTATTACAAAGAAACAGGTGTTTTAACCTTAACTAAGATTATTTGTTTACTTGAAAACTTTTATTAGGTATTCAAACATCTGATTACCCTTTTTTGGGATGAAAACCTCCTAGATACTTAACAATACAAACACGTTGATTACACTTAACCATGGGAATGAGTGTCTGGTAAAGCATGTGACAGTTAGCGTAATATTCGTCGTGTACAGAAGGAGCAGACTTTATTTACAATGGACGTCATCTTGCACTTTAATGGGAAAGTTGTTACAATTTTTCAGTGTACTACTTCCTTAGTCTTTCAGTACCAAATGGCGCCAAGGAAAGCTGTTGACCTGGACCATTTTATTCTATGTATCTATAGGCCTGCTGATGGTTGAATGAAAAGCCTTTTTACAAAGAATATTAGTATCCTTTTGATTATTCAGAGGAGTTCATCTTCGACTTAAGATGCAGTTGGCAGTGAAAGAGTTCAGATCAAAAGGCAGACATGGTGTCCTTGATGGCATGACCAGGTGGCAAATCGTCTGCTGTATATCATTATTTTTCAATAAAGTACAGGTTTATGGAAATTGAATATGCAGATAAAACATTTTTGGATAAACAGACTATTTTTTTTCTTACAGTTATATGTTGCTCATAAGGAAATATTGGGGGTGCTTATCTTTGGATAAGAGTCATGATTTGCGGGAAAACGTCTGAAAGTAGCTGCTGTGTATGACAATGTGAACTCATGCATCCTTAGCTGCCATTGGGTGTACAGGCTTAGGTGGTCCATTGACCTTCCGAATAATATCAAGGTGACCTTCCGTCAAGACAATAATCACTGTTTCTAATGTCCTCACCACACAGTTGTAAAGTCATCATTTTTAAATCATAAGTGTCAAGATGCACTAATCCCAAGATATGAGCCAATATGTCAATTTGACCTTTCCAAGATTACTCAAGGTTAAAAAAAACCCAATGTGTATTACATGTTAATGTTTAATGGTAATATTGGGCAAGCTCATATGTCAGATTTGCTGTGATCCATACAGTAACATTGCTAACATTTACGTTTGCCGGTACATATAAATTTCTTATTTGAATTATTTGTTGAAAATCAGAAAATGATATTAGCAACGTGAAGGAAACAAACTTCGTGGGGTTTAAATCCAGGTACATTGCCAAACGTTTTAGGAGAATTCATAATATGGTTTGAAAAACCATCTCTCATCAGCTTCTGATACAAATTTGCAGTTTAAGGTTAATTTTTGTTCAAATATACATCGTAATGTGATATATTGAACTTAGTCGATCGGGTGATCCATTCAATCAGCTTGATTCCTATGTAAAATTGACAGCTTTAGTTTAGGTCTCAAATGAATTTGGGCACAGATTTTGAACCAAACATTAACTTTTACGTACCTCTCCTACGTTTTCAGAAAGTGGCACAAAATGATTTATGTGTACGAGTACCCACATATTCTTTCCTTTTGTCATCGCACATTATTCGTATGCATATAATTCGTGTTCAAAATAATTGTTATTCACATTAAACAGCGCAGTAAAGAATTGACACTATTCAGTATACTGATCAGCCAAAGGGGAGACTCTTCGTGTAAAGTGAAGTGTGTACGATTCTTCATGCAAATTCTGATAGTTTTGTTTCGAAATATGGAAATTTCGTAAATTTCGATCAACAGAACAAAACGTTTTACTATAGAAAAATACATAAAACGCATATTTATCTTGATTAATAGTCTTCTGATGCTAACCACCGACAAAAGACACAAAAGTGTTTTCTACAAGAGCCACCCACTTTTACGGATGCGAGTCTTTGTTGTTGTATTCAAATTGTCCATAACTTCTGTAAAAACACTATAACTCAGAATAGCTGTTTACACACTTTCCTCATGGATAATAATAGATTGATGTTTGTGTTTACTAATGGCAGATACGTTCATTTCAGCACCTTTAAAAATTAAAGATATTACTACGTTCCATATGTAAATTGTTATTTTTAACGTAGAGCTCTTGTTGAAAACCAAATGTGATACGAATACCGCATCTATGCAACCTTGAGCAACTTCATTTTTAGCAAAGTCAATTTGAGAGGCTTTTGTATTGTCAGATTTAGTACAAGTTTCTGGACTTTGGTTCTTAACATTGGGTTGCCCATATATATATACATATATATATATATATATATATATATATATATATATATATATATATATATATATATATATACCTCATTTAACTGTTTCGGCGTAGAAGCCCTGTCTGATAGTTCTTCCATATGTCTCAACATATTATCGTAGAAATCTTCATTGACGCTTGCGTTCGCATCATATTGGGAGCAAAGAGATTCAAAATCTTGCTTTCAATTCAATTAGCGAATACTGGTAATGATTTCAAATGAATTATCCGTTTATTTCTATATTTGTTTCTTTAGTTTTTTCATCCTTGGGCGATGTGTATATATATATATATATATATATATATATATGACAGCCCCATAATATATTGGTTTCTTAGTGGTATTTGTCCAATTTGCAATCTGAACCTTCTCCTGTATGTTCTGTCTTTTCTGATTAAAACTGTCAAATTTATGACGAGTACTTCTGAAAAAAATCAATCAGTGAAATTATTTCTCAGTTTCCTGCAGTGCCCTGCAGAGTTCAACTAAATTTCATGCCAATATGGTTTACTGTTTTCAAATCTTTTTCCTCATCCCATAATTGTATTTTCACACTGGAATTTGTGGTCCATTTCTTACTATGGCTTTGCAAACAACATATCCATGTTTCCTAACAAAAATTTCAAATTTATCTGTAAGTGGGTCATTCCATGAAAAAGGGTTTATAACATCAATGTTTGTTCTGTTAAAGGAGCATGAAGGCCAATTGACTCTTGTCCAAATTTACATTGTCAACATTAAACATGTAAAATGGCTTTAGTTAATTAGATTTTGTTTTCAAATTAAATCAAATTATCGATATTATGCAAGTACAATGAAAATAATAACAAGGTTAAAACGCTACCAGTTTTTTTAATCATGGCGGTATACAAGAACATAAATTACAAAACGAGAGTGGCCAATACATCAAGGCAGAAAAAAATAAAAATTAAACCATGATCTAAATTAAAGACATTTTTTTTTCACGAATAATACCAATTCAAGGCGCCATACATAATTTTACACTTTCTTTTAAAAATATGAAATAAATATAATTGACGTGATAACAAATGTATCTGATTCCAGATCCTTGGTCCATGACTAAAATTGAAAATAGTGAAAGATAAGTGCAACAAGGATAGATTGGAAGGTGGAAGTTCCAAGATAGTAATAACATTAATCAGGTGGTCTGCAAACTTCTCCACATAAATGTAGCAAATCATACTTCGCATAATCGAATGTGAAATGTTTGCAACACTGAAACAGCTATGCTGTGTAAGTACATTATAACACAAATAACTGTGGACAAAAAATAAAACTATTGCCTTTGTTTCAGTAGAGAAATGAGACAAAATGAAAAAATTAATATTCTCAACATAATAGGAGAAGGGAAATTAAGTATGATTCCTGGTGATATGCCGTAATTCAAACTGTTCATATGGAGATTGCTTCGCCAAAGAATCTAAAATTACACACACACACACACACACACACACACACACACACACACACACACACACACACACACACACACACACACACACACACACACACACAAATACATACACAAAACGTTTCGCATGATAAAGATTTCAGAAAACTCTCTATTGGCTCAGCATGAACGTCAGCAAAGGAGCCTTTATATTATTCTTTAGCAATGCGAAATTTCTTAAAAGTATTGTGTTGGCATATTGGGACCAAGATTGCAAAATTCGCTTAACTAAAGTTCCAGTTTAAGATCTTCCAGGTGGCTGGAAAGTGATCTATCTGTTGTAATAGATCATGGGTGAATTGAGCGTTCAATTGACCAGTTCATAGGACACGAGTTGATTCGGTTCACTTCGGGTAGCGCACCCTGCTTTGTTTACATTTTGTGCTCGACCACGCTGGCTGGATTACACGTGGAAGCACAAAGAAGTTAAACACAGGATGTGCTTGGATTTAACGAAAATTCAAACCGTCAGCAAAATCTAAATGCATATGTCACCACTGATGTGACAATTTAGGCAAATGATTTGCACTATTCAACACAATCCATGCTGCAATCACTAGCGTCAGCTGTAGCGTCCGTTGTAAATATATCGCGGCGTGGGCCAGACTCATGTACCTGCTGATTGGACAATCAGGCCAACAATGGAATGCATAATTAATTACGGTCCGGAAAAGTTTAGTACAGCTCGGTATGAACAGGTCTATTGCTGTGAACTTCATTGTTTGAGAGATTGTTTGCGAAATTTCACTCAAAAATTCCATTATTCTAACAATGCGGTTAATATTGCTGCCGAAATCTTTATTATCCTCTCAAATTGTACTAATGGATTCCAGTTTTAAGGATATGGTTGCCGCCAAAAACAGAATAAAGATAATAAGTTGGACTAGACCGGTTACCAGTTTTGTGGGCGGCATTTTTCCGACAGTTGCATTTGATTTCTGCTCTGAGCAATAGTTCGATACTTCCTGAATTCAATTGTTTTTTTTTATCAGCAATTGCATGGATATTCTACCCACTCTGTGTGTAAATGCTGGTGGTTTCACGCATATGCTCATCAAAATCTTGTAACTGTATCTTTCTGGTGTCTGTCATATTTTATGAGTACACTTTCTGAGTCGTGCAAGTCAGTAATCATGTCACGTTAAGTCTATAATAGCTATTCTTAAAACCAGATCATGTCTGCGTACAATGTCATGTTTGTAGATTTTACTTCCAATCAAACCTTCAAGTGAATTTTAAACACAGAATACCATGTGTATTAATTCACTGTTAACGGTTCGCCCGTACAGTGGATGTTATATTATATGTTCTCCAGCCATGTCATAAATGCAACTTGGTATATACATTCGACACTTTAAAGTCAGAGACAGCATACCCATTTTCTGAATTGTTGGCGTCAGTCTAAAGAGCTTTGGTGTACATCCAAAACGGTGGGAGTAGTTTATTATTTTCTATGAAGCATGAAGCTAATCCAAAAGTTCAACGTTGAAATGACAGGAACAGATGGCTCAGCTGCTAGGGAGATGGATACTTATTGGCGACACCATCCATGTCACTGCTAAATGGCTTCATATCACTTGCAAGTCAAATATGTACAATAGACGGTATTAGTGTTTGCTTTGAAAGTAAAATAATTGCATTCAGGCATGAGAGGTCATTATAAAGTATATATATATATATATATATATATATATATATATATATATATATATATATATATATTTATATATATATATATATATATATATATATATATACATATACATGTATATATACATATATATTTATAGGGGATATGATACGCCCATAGGTTCTTTGCTTGTGGGTTTGCCATACCACGGAACTTTGGTCTGTCATTCTATCCGTGGAACAATTTACATTCTGTGTTTCCTCTGCACAACCATGGGCCAAATATTAGTAAAATTGTTGGGGAGGTGTGTCCTGTAGACATCTGCCAATGGCACCACTGCGGGCTGCTTACGGTGGCCTCCCCTTTAGTGTGTCGCTTGCAGGATGACAAACTGCAAATGCCCTCAGGAGCGCGGGTTCGGACATGTGCCATTGTCAATGAATAGAATATTATTCAATTTCAATGTCAATGTACGTCTGTTAGCTGAGACTACGACTTTACTCTGTGCATGGCTATTAGGACATTGCCTAATTGGGATTTGTCCAATAGTTCACTATTAACATTGGCAAGCCAACTTTCTTTGGTTGATGAATGAATGACTCATTTAGTTGGACCTTTTATATTTTCTATTATGAAAGTCGATGACGTCTCTGTTCCCATTTTATGTGATA
Organism: Hermodice carunculata; assembly: GCA_964020975.1. Classification (NCBI taxonomy): domain Eukaryota; kingdom Metazoa; phylum Annelida; class Polychaeta; order Eunicida; family Amphinomidae; genus Hermodice; species Hermodice carunculata. Next base: position 38,339,093 of record OZ026626.1, read on the forward strand.
GACTCCGATATCTTTCTTAGCTACAGTCAAATCACTTTTTGAATAATGCTTCAGACTGGGCCAAACGTGTTTTGGTGGTGCTGGACATTTGGAGATGGCTGAGTTGGTCTGTGTAGAAATCAGACTTTTTTATCCCCCAATTGGCCACACTTTGTTAATCAAAGCATACTTATTTCAGTCGTATGTCTAATAAATTGAGGATGTGTTGAGTCAAGACTTCTGCATGGCGCAATGTGATGTTCTCTCTGGCGGCTGGGATAGAACTGTACCTGGATGACCTTTGCTCAAAGAGCAACGTTCAGAGACCATTATTTTTAACTTTGGTTTTTGCATACATCATTTTTATATATTGCAAGATTTTCTAAATAACTTCATCCTTTTCGGGGGGAGGGGCAGTTGTTCCCTCATCTAGTAATATCTAATTGGAATTATATGCCAGTTTTTACATTCTGGATGGCTCCAATGGTAAACGAAATACTCATGGATGCCAGGAAAAAAATCAGTTTCCCCCATGGAATGCGGTGTCTCTTTTCCATTGCATGATACCAGCAGCTATACGAAGCTTATCATTATTTTGAAGCTTTCTATGAAGCAGCCTGGCATGCTGTTTTTTGTCGACAAGGTGACTTATTATTGTCACATTGTATGTTATTGTACTTTTTAACTCACCACTAAATACACGTAGTCAAGTACCTCGGAGTCACCGAAAAAGCGTCTCAGGGTACCCGCTTAATTTTTTGATGCCTTCAAGAGTGCTGCGCGTCCATACCTATATGTACATTATCCATCTACACTGGTACCTAAAGAATTAAAAAAATGGAATATATACAGGTCCCAGTGTCTCCTGCACACTTTATTTAACACCTTGTACAAACGCAATTATCAAGAGATGGACGGCAACCTTGTTTGTTTGTTTGTTGTTTTTTTATTTTTTTTAAATTTTTTTTTGTGGTATTAAAAAACGGATAATGAACTTAATTGGTGCAGAGTTATAATACTATTTTGATTATTACGCCAAACCCGACGAATAAATCCACGAGCATCTTTACATAAGTATATATATATATATATATATATATATATATATATATATATATATATATATATATATATATATATATATATATATATATATATATATATATATATACATATATATATATATATATGTATACAGTAAAACCTGTCTATTGCGGACACCTTGGTTCTGGCAAAGTGTCCACAGTAGACAGGTGTCCACAATAGGCAAGGGCTGAACTTTTGGGATTTCAGAGTGCCTTTGCTCTCAGTTTTTGTACATTATGCCCCTGACACTTGACTCAGACGCATCTTAACTTGGGATTGTACAGTTTTTATCTTTTAATGGAAAAATTGTGTATGTATGGGCTTACCAGGCTAAAGAAAGTGTGAGTAATTTCTTTTACTAACAGAAAAGAAACAAACAATAAACATACCACAGGAATATCCTATCGTTTGAGTACAGTATAACTGTATATGCCATTGTTACAAATTGTGAATAACCTCACATGAGTGTCAGGGGGTCCTTTGTTTAGGCTTAATGATTGATCTATGGGGCTTAATTGTTTGATAGAGAAAGTGTGAGCAACCTCACTCAACAGGAGCACCAGTGCTCAGAGACACCTTGCATATTCACTGAGGCATTGCAGCCTAACTGCTTGGCTGAGTGAGCTTATTTTGTGTTACAGGCCACTGAACAATGGACTAATTAGTCATTGATTCCAGCTTAACATGCACGGCATTGTTCAGGCATTACAACTTGGAACGTAACAAGTTGCAAAAAATCCAATGATATATTGTGACCGCAATAAACAGGTTGTTTTTGCATTTGGTACCCAAAAAAGTGTCCGTAATACACAATAGACAGGTGTCCACTGTAGACAGGTATCACCAATACGAAAATGACTTAAAAATATTCGGTCCTGGCCAAAACTGTCCGCATTAAGCAGGTGTCCACAAGGACAGGTTTTACTGTATATATATATATATATATATATATATATATATATATATATATATATATATATATATATATATATATATATATATATATATATATATATATATATACATATGTATATTTATGTATATATATATATTTATATATATGTATATATATGTATATATATATATTTATATATATATGTATATATATGTGTGTGTGTGTGTGTGTATACGTATTAAAATTTAGTTATTTATTGATTCAATGCTCCATGGTAATTTGTGCTTTTTAAGCAAAACGTGATACATTTACTGATATTTTGCAGCCATTGTTTTGTTCTGAATAAGGGAAACTGAGTTGCATTATTGAAAAAAACATGAACTGCAACGTTATTCAACGCATTTTTCTGGCTCCCGATACTTCTCAATATAGGATCATGGGTAGGTGAAGTTTGTATCTTGACTGCAAGTTTGTGATATTTACCTCACTGACATGTACAATTCACACATGTGCCCCTAATGCTCAATTGTTCAGTCTTCTCTAGTGTTGGAGGTGCATGTTGGTAATTTCTGAAAACCTGTTTCTAACTTTGTTATCTATAAATCAGGCATTTATCACCTCTTTAGTAACAAGTTAATTTAGATGTAAACTTAGACACATTTATACGTACAAATTTGCTGTTCATTGTTCCCGGTAGTGATAAGTTTGCTGTTTTCCTATCTTTAGCACAAGAGAGTTGCCGGACTATCTATCTATCTGCCCTGTCTGTCTGTCTGACCGTCCGTCTGTCCGTCCGTCCGTCCATCCGTCTATCTATTTATCTGTATGATAATTCGCATGTTTTTATTGTTAGCCCAAAGTGTCATAATAGACAGATGTCACTTGTCAAGCAACATATGCCTGTTTCGTTATTTTGTGTGTTTTGTGTCTTTCCTTTACATATTTGGGCTGTTTCAATCTTGGACTCTTTGGTCTTTGAATTGTTGTATTATATACACAATACTGCGTTTGTTTATTTACATTTAAGTGTGTTGTTTACTAGTTGTCAGTTGATGAATTCAGGTATGTTTTCGGCCAGTGGGATTTCGTTCACTGTTCGTCCATCGATATAAAAGTACGCTGCTGTATTCTACTAAGTATTTTTTCGACTGCAAAAACTGATACATCAATCGCTGATTGTGTTTCAAGAAAGACTAACTTGATAGAAACATTTTTCTAAACGGTTTGTTCGTTGCATGTATGCATATACTCTGTTTTCTTAATGGTACTATATTGATATATACACCATTAATATGCGTGATATTTTTTCATTTCCAATCATGTGTGGCCTGTATCCCTTTTGTATTGTGAGAGGCTGCTTGTCTATACATATGTATATATGGTACGTTTTGATGCCAGTTGTTTAGGATACGCGACCCTCCTGGACGACATTATAAGGAGATTATTTCAAGCTGTTCTTCGTACACAATCAGAATTACTTTGTGACATCATATATCAAATGTACCCATGCTAGTCATTCGGGGCCCGATTTATACTGAACCCCAATGAAAAGTATCCACATAAAAAAATTAACACATTAATTTTGTAAGTTACTAAGTACTGTGTGTGCATATATGCATGGTTTGGAGCCTACATCAGGGTCATTCAGGACAACTTTTTAACTTTTGCTGGGTTGTTACATAATGCATGTGACTTTTGTGCACCGAATATGGCTTCTGACCACCACTCCTATTGGATGGCTAAAATGACCTGATGTTTTCAGTGGCTTTAAAAAGGGATGTTCAGCCAAGAAAAAAGCCAGTGGTCTCAGGTGTGTTGAGGCGATCATGCCGCGTCTGAGCCAAGGTCAAAGACACCATGCTTTGGGGCTTGCAGAGGGTGGAGTCCCAATCACTCAAATCGCACAAAGAATGGGGTGTACTCGGCGCACCATCCAACGACTAATTGAACGGCAACAAGAAACTGGATCCGTAGATGATCGGCCTAGGCCTGGCCGAGAAAGAGTGACAACACCTGGCCAAGACCGTCACATCCGGCTGATGCACCTGCGAGACCGTTTCCGTACAGCAGCCCAAACAGCCCGTGAGACTCAAGGGGTGAATCACCGTCCTGTCAGTAGTTCTACTGTGGAGAGGCGACTGAGGAGCAGTGGCCTAACAGCCAGAAGACCTTACAGGGGTAACCTGCTGACCCAACCCAGAAGAGAAAGACGACTGCAGTGGTGTAGAGCACACTCCAGGTGGACTCGCCAGCAGTGGAATACCGTCCTTTTTACTGACGAGTCCCGTTTTTGTGTCTGCAGAGCAGATGGCAGAGAACGTGTGTGGCGCCGGACTGGGGAGAGATATGCAGATGCCTGTGTCCGTCAGGCAGATCGATGGGGTGGACCCTCTGTCATGGTGTGGGCAGGCATCAGCAACCGCTACCGGACACCCCTAGTGGTCATTCAAGGGATCTTCAATGCTAGGCGGTACATTGATGAGGTGCTGGAGCCGCACATGGTCCCATTTATGGAGCAGCATCAAGATCTGGCGATCTTTCAGCAGGACAATGCACGTGCACACTCTGCAAGATTAACAATGAACTTTCTCAATGAGAACAACATCAATGTCATGGAATGGCCAGCGTTCTCACCCGATCTGAGCCCTATTGAACATTTGTGGGATCAGTTAGGCCAAGGTATTCAACGGAGGACACCTAGGCCTACTACCCGAAACCAGCTGATCCAAGCTCTGCAGGAAGAATGGAATAATGTTCCCCAACACAGAATTCAAACCCTGGTCAGCAGTATGCGCCGCAGATGTATAGCATGTGTTGATGCTCGAGGTGGCCACATCCCATATTGAACAGAAAAATTTGTGTGACTTTCAATTAGGGCAGTTAATGACATTTTTTGCCTGTAAGTGACGTTAATGTCGGTAGAGCGTGACATTATTTTTACGCCAGAAAAGTGAATGCTTTGTTAAGTTCTAAGCACGTCTAGGTATGAAATGTTTCAAGTATAAACAATAAAATACTTAAAAATTGGCATGTGGATACTTTTCATTGGGGTTCAGTATATGTAACATGCATAGAACCAGAGCTTAAGCTTTTGGTATTTACATTAATCTATACTGTTTCAGATGTCCTATTTGATACGCTTCTATTCCATATATACCCGGGGGCTTAAAAGGAAACAATATATTAATAGTAAAAATGTATAACACATATGTTTGTTGTCGGTGGTCTTTGTGATCTCTCTCTCCCTCTCTCTCCCCCCCCTCTCTCTCTGTCTCTCTCTCTGTGTGTGTCTCTCTCTCTCTCGCTCTTACATTAGTAGTAGTAGTCAATCGCAAGATAAACGTCAACTCATTAAAGTCGATATTTCTCCAAACTTTGGTATTATAAAAATATCTGAACTGTTTCTCTCCGATTGAATGCCCGACAGCAATTTATACTTCGGGGCTGTCATATTGTTATTTGTATGGAGCGGTTCGGAGGTATTGGCGGCGGTGTTGCTCTCCTCGTTTATCAGGTGTGTACAGTGTCACGGCAACACGATTTGAAGGTTCCCGACTTTGGGTTGTGGGGCTCTGTGATCAGGCTATATAATCACAAATTCTTACTTGGTGTTATATAGAGGCCTCCAAATTCAACCACCTGATTTTGTGACAAAATTCCCGGACAACCTCGATCATATCAAAACCACAGATATAAATAACAATATCCTAACAGTATATCTAAACTCAAATCCCAACACGTCATCTGCCTCCAGATTGTGTAATCTGTTTTGGCAAAATTTATTGAATGTACATATTAATGAATCATCTGGTATTATAGTAAATTTGTCTACCTGCTTAGACCAACTTCAAACATGCCATCTGTGCTGCTTTCCGTATCTAACTGCTATCATTGTACAATGTCTGCAAAACTGAAGTTTACACTAAAGAAGGTTCGGTGGGACTACTGTTTTGACTTTGTTAATATTGATGATTGTTCTCAGTCTTGGCCGAAATGTTTTTCGTGATGCAGCACACAGATCTATTCCCTATATAGACATTCTACCAGACGACTCACGTTGATATAACTCTTCTTCCCTCTTTTTGAACTGATGTAATCTCGAGACTTCACGAGCACCTGGATTACCAAATCCCCCCCCCCCCGCCCCCGCCCGCAAAATTTTTGTATGATATTCGTTTTGCGGAAACCGATGTCTCCAAAATCATGATGTCACAAAGGCCTCAGGATCGGACCAAATTGAACCAAGACATCTTAAAGAGGCTGCATCTTCTATTTACAAGTCAGTAACTAAACTACACAGGCTTCCCTGTCATCTGACTGGAAAAAGCAAATATTACTCCCTTTCAAAAGTAAGGTGATGAAAGTCTATGTAACAACTGCAGACCAATCTCCTTGTTAAGTAGTATAGGAAAAGTTATTAAAAAGTCTGTTTTTAAACAGGTTTTCATTTTTAAAAGATAACCTAGTTATTTCTGCAAATCAGTCTGGCTTCATTCTCGGCGACTCTACTGTTACTCAGTTCTCACTTGTCTGTCACGAATTATGTTTCGCAGTCACTTAGCAAAAGGGAACCCGTGTGATGGTTTTAGGTATTAGCAAAGCTTTCGATAAGATTTGCATGAAGGTGTACTACATAAAATGGAAAAATAATATTACTGGAAATTTACTCCTTTGGTTTCGTGACAATCTTTCCAATACATAACAAAGAGTCGTTATGAAAGGCCAGAGTTCCGAATGGGGTTCTTCCAATGCAATTGTGCCACAAGACTGTGTGCTTGAGCCCCTCTAGTTATAGTATCTATTAATGATATTGTTGACACAATACATTCCCAAATTAAATTTTTCCTGATGATACGATTCTTTACTTCACGGTTGATAATCCAGTAGCAACATATTTTGCTCGCAAGACTGACTTACCTGTTATCGGTACGTGATCGCCCCAGTGGCTTATTACTTTTATGCTTTAAAAACCGATTCAATGCTTATTTTTCGGAAAGTCAAATCCTCTTTCCACCCGTCATTAATCTTTCAAGGTCATACACTTTCTAATGTGACTGTACATATTCATCTGGGCGTAACACTAAGTTCTGATCTAAAGTTCACTAACCATGTAAATCAGTTAGTTTTCAAGGCATCAAGGCTTAATATTTTGAAATTTGTGCAATATTGTCTCAATTGCAATACATTGGACGTAATGTATGCCTCTTGTTACATGATCTCCTTTACAATATGCTTGCATAGTCTGGGTTGTCTGTACTGAGGTTAAAGCTAATCGCTTGAAAAAAAGTCAGCTGGACGCTGCCCGTGTAGCAACAGATGAAATCAACTTCATCAGCTAAGTCAATGGTAATATGAGGAAACTGATTGGAAAACGTTAGCTAAACGCTTTCAAAGGGCCAAATTGATTTAAATGTACAAAAGTAATTTGACCCCACCTTACCTTAGAAACGCGTTCCTTAAAAAAAAAACAGTCCGTAATAGAGCGTTGATTATGATACACGTCGGAGATTAGAAATTTCACACATCAGAGCCCGTTCATTTTTTATGTGATAAATTCTTTTACCATCAGCTACTAAATTGTGAAACGCTTTACCTTTAGAGACTGGTAATGCTTCAAGTCTCTCAAAGTTTAAACTTAAAATTGATTCTAATAGCACTCATCCAAAATATATACTTGACTTTTTATATCGGTAATAAGAAATTAGCTATTCAACATGGAAGATTACGAATGGACAGCATCAGTTGAAAAACCACTTGTATAAGATAAGTGTCAAAGATTCTCCATTACACAGCTGTGGATAAGGGATGGAGGATGTTTGCCCCTACTTGTTTGCTTATCCCAACTACATAATGTTCTCGAAATATTGTCCATGCTTTTATAATTACACCCCCCCTTTTACTCCGTATACGGTACTTTATGATTCTGATGATAGATCCCGTACGGAAAATGATTCAATATTTTAGCAATTCAAAATTACATATCTAACACAAGAAGATTCGATTTTAGTGCTGTTACATAATCTTGAACTAGTCTGATATTACTAGGTTCATTATTATATTTCATAGTTAACTCATGAATATATTATGCCCTCTGTCTGTCTTGTTTTTGTCCTGTTGGTTCTTATTTTGTGTTTTTTTCAGAAGGCACCTGTCCCCACGGTGGTTAACATGCTAATTATGCACGCGTACTTCATGTTGTTACCCCCCTCGATGGTTGTATTGTAATGTTTTTTCCTGTGCCTCGTGTCCTTTCTGCAAAAGGGACCTATCTCGGGCTTGCCCTTCTTCTCAATTGTGAATAGAATATATTAAAACAATGATGTGACCTGTTTGGCAGATATTAACTTAAAATAATCCATATATGCACAAGATTGAGTATGTCCAGCAAACTGGGTTGCATATGTATGAAATATTATTTGACCGTCAAATGCCCATTGGGCTGCATGAAAGTGATGTGCATGCTACCATTGCTTGTACTTCAGAGTGTTGAAGTGAGACCACATAAACTTTATAATGTGCTGTTATGTTTGCCTTTTTTCGTTAATGAAATCATTGTTCAAAGGAATTGCTGATGAAGATGCTTATTACCAAAGTAGAATTATCATGGCCGCCTACACAAAAATCATATACACCCTTGGTGATTTCCACAATCTGAATGTATTTTTCATTGACACCATATTTAGCACCGATAAGTGGGAAAACCAATAAATTTGGAAAGCTTGAAGTTATGAAGTGTAAGTTATTCTTTCCTAGAACGGATGTATAAACAAGAAATATATGACTGGCCATACAGTCTAGATCCAGCATTCAAGTACCTAAAAAAGCCATGTTCTCCCATTTTGTTTTCAACTCATTATATATTTATCATGTTTGCGTCCTAAGTGCATACATGTATGTACAACAGGAGAAAGATACACAATGAAAACGTCAAATTTACTGGATTCTTGATCAGCTTTATGTCAATGTATCTACGAAATTATCACTGCTGATACCATCTCTTGTATTACTCATACATCTCATCCAGGCGTCTGAACATTTCAAGTTGCGTAGCATGTCTAACCTTTTCATATTAGCGCGTTTAAATGTACACAAACTGAAGAAATCGATCTATATTGAGACACAGGCACTGCGCAATTCATCTGCTGTTAAATACAGTATATAGGCCATAAATTACTGGTGCTCAGCCATACAGCAATAATATCTGCATTTACTCTCGCACATTAAGAAACAGCAGGCAATTCGGCAATTGTAGAGTTTTGAAGCTTTCATATTGTTGAGTCCCTTTAACTTTTCACAGGTACATATTTGAATTATGGAAGTTTCCTATCTTCCAACTGTAGCCTCACATAAAACTTCTGTCAATTATCTTTGAAACATATTACTTTTTTTAAGTAATACAAACATAGCAAAACATATACACAGTTAGCACCCATGGTACATCCAATTCACCCATACTTTATTTGATATATTACAAATAACATGAAGCTGCACTGCAGGCTATTATCAGCGGTGTGATACACATAGGTGAGGTCTCATATGGACGGGTAGACAAATGTCTCGGCAACAAAATATTCACACCTTTTGCAGCATAAACATTTGAAGTACCCAACTGCAGATATATCCAATATCAAAAAACACGATTTCTGCTTGCCTCACTAATATCTATGATATTACAAGAGAAGACTTAGTGGAAATTACCGCCCATCTATATTTCCCCGCAACTTAAGAGAAGGCAAGCAACTCTTGCCCCGGCTTTGGGTTGACAGAATTAAAAGAAATGTGCAGAATTCCTGGTAAGAATCCCGTGTTATGCGCTTCGTCTCTAGCGCCTGTACAGACGTTGTCTCAGCCACTTTGGGGCCTTCCTGCTCTCCTCCAAGGGCTTGGTGGACAAACTTTCCATATGCATATTTGGGCACCTGAAATAAACAATAATACAATATAACATGTTACGTAAATAACATGGCTTCCAGTTACTTTTAATGAATGACACTAGACCTATCAATGGGCTCTGGAGGCAGAATCATAACACCGGTCAATACAGCGATGTTTAAAATAAGGATATCACTACATGAAAACAGTTCATATTACATTCGCTCAAAATGTATTGATGAGACATAGTGGCTATCGGCTTTACGACTATACTATTCGTATATAATATGCAAGAAAAATGGATCTGATGTTACAAAATTAGTTAGGAAAAGACAACTATTCGTTGCATAATTCTGGTATTTTGGTTGAAAACCTTGCGTTTAACGGATAAAGAAATTGGGGGTGTGAGTGGTCAATTCTAACATATACTTGTTAACATACACACCTGAGTTTGACTGCTGTCGCTTTTGCTCTACTACTGGCTCCAATACTTTATGTTTTTGACCAGATAGCATAGCACTTTGGTATATCACATTAAGATACCTGGTAAAAGCTTCATCAAGTTTTTGGAGACGTTGATTCAACAACTGTTCGTCTAGCTACAAAGGAAAACATAAAATTATTTTAATGTGATGGGAAAATAAGAAAATTCTTATGGAAAAGAAATATAATGAATTTTGCAATTCAATAAAGGATTGATGGTCAGGAAATGACTTTGATTTGATTTTGCCGACAGCAATCTTTATTTATATCAGAGGAGGGAGCATTTATTATGAACAAATCCTGAATGACCGCGAACCTTTTTCAGTTTTGAGAACTATTTGTTTTCATAGCTTTGTAGAACCTTTTTAGCTGGGAATTTTTAATGGTTACGTGGCAAATGCCACGACTACAAGGGAAATACATTTGAGTTTCATTTCAGAAATTCAGTGTTTTCTCTTCATTTCTTTCTATTAAATATATTTCACAAAAGAGGCACAACCATTGTTCGGATTCAATGCCATGTAAACAAATGAAGAACACGACTTGCACATTCATATCACATTATTAAAGCTATATATGCATTGATTGGAAAGACACCAAATACAGCTCATTGTTTATATCGTATCGTGTAACGCGAACATCTCAAGGCACAAAACATCAATCATGTGATAGGGGTGTTGTGGATATCTTTTCATAGCCATTCTAGGTTTCATGGTGAATCATCATTTTCTAAAGTGGAACTCACATGTTGGAACTCACTGTAGAACGCATGACCTGAACATTTTAATAACTAAATTGTGACGCGCCTACATCAGTAACCTTTAGCATTAACATAATAGACAAAATTAAATGTGAGCGAGGGATGTTTGATTATACGTCACACATGACGTGGCATAACTACGACGAAGTTAAACAAACATGACACACGAGGTTGGCATTGAAAGTAGGCCTATGGTATACATTTGTTGCTTTGAATACCCAAATAAACATAGAATTAAATCTTAGATAGCCGGAGAGTTACCGTTTTTCTCCAAATGTAGTCAGCGATCCTATTTCACTGAATATGTGCTGTAGAATTGTAAATATTCGCAATAAATTACTTCTTTTACTTGTCGGTGAAATGATAAAATATAGCCAGCCTGAGTGTTAGGTAATACAGCGTTATTTGTTCCAGTATCTCAGTGCATGAGTGTGGCACACAAGGCATCGGTCCTGGTGACTCCTGTGAGGGAACGTCGGGTCTAGCATGGTCCGTAGCAGCTATGCGTGTGCAATTAAGGCCAATAACTACACGAACGTTTTTTTTTCATTATTCTTTTGTTAATGCTCCACATATAAGAAATGTCTAAAATTGAAATTTTTATCTACTTCATACATAAAACATACCCATGCCCGGGGAGCATGAATTGTAAATATTCACGATAATTACTTCTTTTACTTGCTAGAGAAATGGCAAAATATAGCGTGCCTGAGTGTTAGGCGATACAGCGTTATTAGTTCCAGTATCTCAGTGCATGAGTGTGGCACACAAGATATGGGTCCTGGGGACCCCTGTGAGGGAAATTCGGGTCTAGCATGGTCTGTCGCAGCTATGCGAGTGTTGATAGCAATTAAGGCCAGGAACTACATGAACTTTTTTTAAATACTTAACACATAAGAAATGTCTAACATTATAGTTTTATCTAGTTCATACATAAACCACAGCCATGCCCGCGAAGCATGAATGCCTCGCCAGCTTTATTCAAGCCACTCCGAAGTTTTTCTACAATGCTCATTCAAGCATGGTGCAATCAATGAAGTGTGGCAGTGATGGCACAAAGCTGTATTGACCATCACTATCAATCATTTACCAAAATATGAAAGCCCTACCCAGAGTAGTTGGTGAAAAAATGCCACTCCAAAGTTTTACTACAATGCTCATTCAAGCATGATGTAGCCAATGAAGTACATGTATTACAGTGATGATACGAATCTGTTTCAATCATTTCCCCAAGTATGAAAGCCCTACCCATTGTAGTTAGTGAAAAAATGCCACTCCGATGTTTTTTTCTGCAATGCTCATCCAAGCATGATGTAAGCATTGCAGTATGACAGTGATGGTACGAATCTCCAGTGACCATCACTATCAATCATTTACCCAAAGATGAAAGGCCTAGCCAGTGAAGTTGGTGAAATAATGCCACACCAAAGTTTTTTGTTGACCACAGGTGGACAGACTGACGGACGGACGTAACCAATGAAGTCTAAAAGTGATGGTACAAATCTGTAGTCACTATAAATCATTTACCTAAGTATGAAAGCCCTACCAAGTGTAATTAGTGAAATAATGGCACTGGGAAGTTTTGTGTGGGCGGTTGTTGGTTTAACACATTAAAGATTGATTGCTCAATATCACGAGTATAATTGGGACTCATATTGGAAGATAAACGAAAACCTAGAAAGAGTGTGCACTTGGAGCCACACGCATCATCCTGTATTTCCAGTTTCTTGGCCAGGTGGATTTGCATATGAAGTAGGCAACAAATAACTATCCACCTTCTCCATAATCGGTATTTTACATGTTTTTGCTATAAATCAGCCAAATTCTTGTTGGTGTGTCTGACATAACATCTTGCCTAATGTACCTGTGATTTTCATAAAAATTAGTGACCGTGCTTGGCTGAATTTGCACTGGATGCATATCACAGTCAAAATGGAGAGTTCGAAAGACAGACGAGCACTTGATAGTGAGGTAGGGTGTGGCTTTCCTGTTCTTGTTAATATCCATCTCAGAACAATCAACTTATTTTCATTTCATGGAGGTAATGTGTGCAAAACAATACTGCTTATTAATACTAATAATAGAGACGTCAATTGACAAAGACAATTGTCACATGCTGCCAATCATTTTCAAGAACTGTGATGCACCCAAGCTGTAAATAGCCCTGATTGTGCAAGCTTATGTCAAGGGCTACCTTGCTGAGAGAAGCGTCTTCCTTTAAAAACAAATCCAAATCAAATCAAAAGTTAATAATAGGTAATCTTGAAATGTGCTTTTGTTATCCTTAATTCACAGAGAAGCACATTAAGAGTGAATAGTGCCATCCAATGACACTTTTGCAAACTCTGCATTTGAACTCGGACTTGTATTCAGTGTATATACAGCCACACATGGGTGCCAATGTTTTTAAAAATCACAGATAAGATGTTATGTTCCACATATCAACAGAAATTTTGGAGATTTATCTAAAAACATACAGAATACATATTCCAAGAAAGCGGAGAGTTACTTTTTTGTTGCCTAGTTTATAAACACACTGACATATTGCTTGAAAGATTCTCACTGCAGTGAATAATTTGGAGCTTCATTCTCTGAAAGTCACTTTTGAGGAAGTGTGATTTTAAGAATAGAAAAATGCGCGGAACAACTGATTCCGTAGTTCTTAAAGACTAATGATTGTGTACCTGTATGTTACTAATTGTGTCAGTGAGTAAACTTTAGACACCAAATAAATTACATAAACGAGCAATAAACTTATTGGAATGGTTATTAAAGCAATGCAACATGTATAGCAGCCTATAACGAGCATGCAAGTGTATATAATGCCGATATACTGACTGGGCTGATCATGCTGGGTTGTATAAATTTACTGTTCATTCCGCATGTTGCAAATTTTTTTTCCAGCAGAGTTCACTCTCTTAGACAACAAATCCACGAAGTTATTAACAATAACTTCAATTAATTCTGTGTTTTGTTGGCTTTATTTACATACTTTGCTTTTTTCTTGTGTACATATTATCCTAAAGGATCACCTTGAATTTCGAAAGCCGAGCAAAGTTACAAGTGTTTATGAAATCAGCCAAAATGGTCGGGGAAAAAAACGCCACAAACAAGCGAAAGAGATTAAACACAAAATTATTTTATGTCCGACTGTGAATACACAATACCAATCCGTGGTAAATCACAGGCCATTCCTATCGAGTAGGGACCAATCAGCTCGCTTTCCTCCTGAACAAGTCCATAGTTAATTTTCTTCAACATTTTATTACTGCATTAAAATGATTTTAAAGACGTTCGATACACTGGTCAAAAGAATTTAGAAATCTCTGGTTTTTGGTGTGAACCAAGATATTGGCATTTAAAACAAAATGCAAGCAAAAAATTGGCATGTCACGGTGCTACTTTTGTCGCTAGGTGGCGCTACATGTAAGGACAACAGAAATTTGATAGCAAACATTATATATGTGGGTAAAAGCAAAAAAATGAACGAAGGATGCGAAAATATGCATAAAACAACTCAATATGAGTGTATGCAGTGTATATCAAGCCTTTTAATAACAAATATGTAGGCAAAACATGCTGGAATGTGACTTTAAATTGATCTCGTCTTGCAAAAATGTATAAGTGCTCACATTATTTTTTAATTTTGAAATAGAAAAAATATTTGCAAATCCTGAAAAATTGTAGGGGGTTTCCAAAATATGCACTGATTTCATTGATTAACAAAAAAAGATATCATACGGTGCTAGTTTTTCTGCAATTGTACAAAGAATTCGTGCATGTTGACTTAATTTGTTCTAAGTTCATAGGTACAAGGTAACCATTCATTGTCTTACTTCGATACCATATAAATATACATGTATGTAGGTTAAATAAACGGCAGTACGTCGTTAATTTTATATTACAGTCAAAATATATACTTTCATAGTTTTACTGAGAAGAGGCAAACATTTTTTGAGAGTCTCTCCATAGTGCAATACAGCAATGTGGAAAAAAAGGTAAAAATAAGAATGTCAAAATTATAGTTGCCTTAATACATTGTCGAATGGTAACACAGGCAGCACAGTATCAAATATGCCTGTGCCACCTTTTGACGCTGGGGTATTACTGTGGTTCCCCCGACCCCCCAGTTGAGACAGCGTTCATCGTACCACTTTCACAAGAAATGTAAAGTACACTGGCCAAGCCATATCGTTTTTCTTATTCTGTCTTTTTTTAGGGACAATGTTTATTTTTTTATATTCCTCGCATACAAGATTATCGGCTAGTACACTTAGTTCCACAATTCTACGACCTTCGTCCCAGTTATAACTGTCAGTGTTTACATGTGCATGTGGCATTTTTTTTTGGGGGGGGGGCGTGGCACTTTCGACGGTGGTTTGGTCAGCGTTCGCTGATTGTGTACATGCGTTTTGGTCCACCACTGCCGTGTTTCGACGTATTCTGCCTTGTTTTAAAGCGTTTAGTCCTTTGTTTTGGCATTTGTTAACAAAACGCCCATTCTTTTTACTTTTCACTCTTCGTAAACAATCCATATTTCTCAAACGGAACTGGGCAAAATAGGAAAAGCGAACAGCAGCTGGTGCAGGTATCGACAAATACCAGCTCTAACTGTACAGAGGCATTGGACCATAAATGGTTGCGCATATCGCGGTGTACCGAACGTCTTTAATATTGAATAATGAAGATTTTTGAAAAAATATTCCGATTAAGACTTGCAAATTTGATTGCCGCAATTACAGATAAGATAGACACACATTCTCCTGCATACCTTCTGGTGAACTCAAGATACGGAGACAGATTAAAAATTGAAGCGCTAACTTTGTGTCAGCGTTGAACGGACGTGAGGAGGGCATATAAAAGAAGAGTCCTCCGCCGTATATAGTTCCCACAGAAACTGGGAAAGGGCATCCACATAGTGTGTACAGAGCAGCATCTTCGCACAAAAAATAACTGAACATGCTTGTCGCTTGCCAAAATACAGCTACACTTTTCTCAACATTATGCGTTTTGATTTTTACGGAACATCTTGGTTGATATGCCCGAAATGCCAAAAGTAATTTGATATTGTACCAGAAAACACAACTGACCGCAACTTCTGTTAAACAATGAAGAAACACTTCTGGTTTTCCGCACCAACGATTATATTACTTGACATAAAAATAGGAACTCACTCTCAGTCATGCAGCATTCCCTATATCTGAGTTCTGTATGTTGCATAGCACATCACTGTTTTACTCACGTTTTATACTATAACTTGATAGATTCTTAAGCATATTTCCAGACAAAGAGTGTATAACTAGTTTCCAACATACTTATAACGTTAGTTGTACAAACTTGTTGTTTGTTCCATATTTAATGTTTGAAAACTAGCAATTTGTGTGCAGCATAGCCAACACCCCCAATGTTTATTGCTGAAACGTATACGCATTTTTTCATATTTTTCAATTTAAAAATGTCGTATACAGTCCCATAATCTCCACACTATTCATTGAAAAATTTAAACGTATACAATCATCTCCTTTTGAGTCATCAATTTTAGTTACATTCAAAAATGAAAATATCTGCGTAGCATATTTTTAAATATCACATTAGTTTTGTATAAAATCATGTCATCATCCACACAATGTTTAACCAGATTTGCCGCTTAAAGCAAAAAAAAAAAAAAAACGAACTCTTCAAAATCGTGGTTTTTACCCAAACAAACATGCTATAATTTTATTACCTCTCCAATTTTGGACTCTGTCCGTTCCTTTTGTTCTTCGATGTATTTTCATATTTATTGAAAGTTGTATATCTTATCTTGCTTTAATCATCCCTGTATTGTTATGTAATTTATATGTTCATCATAATTCACACTCTCTTTATCTCATGTAGAATCTCCGATCACTTTCTGTATTTTATATGTCTTGACATTCTGCGAAATAAGTTTGACGAGGTGCCTAAATATGTGCAGTCTCTACCTAGACACAAACATTTTTTGGAAAATCTCCGAACAGAAATTGCGGAGGCAAATATATATGATCGGATAAATAAAGGTGTCGAATGATCCAAATGAGACATATGGAATAATCCGTACTACTGTATGTAAGGCTTTAGACAAGCACCTACCAATTAAAAAAGTGAAATATAACAAATACAAACATAAAAAGTCACCTTGGACAACCCAAGTATTTTTTTAATCAATTAAAAAAAAAAAAAAAAAACAATATGTACAAAACTTTAAAGAGGACCCCACACGGCAGTAACGAGTATGATATTCGTAAAATAAACCTGCAGACATATAAGAAAATATGACAAAGTAGTATAAACAGATCAAAGAAACGTTACTATGAAACATGTTTTAACAAGTACAAACATGACATAAAAACACTTGGTCCACAATAAACGACATTTTAAGCAGACTTAAAAAGAAACGAAGTTTTCCCAATGCTTTCAACATAGATGGCAATATTATTACTGACAAGCAGGAAATTGCAAATACTTTTAATAGGTACTGTACAAATATAGGGCCCAATTTGGCTAGAAAAATAAATGTACCAAATGACAAAAACTTCGTTGACTACCTGAATAAACCAACTAAACATACACTCCACTTCAAATGTGTTACAGATGACATGATAATGATAATAATAAATTCCCTAAGACCTAAAAACAGTTCTGGCCATGATAATTTGTCAGTAAATCTATTAAAACTGGTAAAGCTGGAACTGTGTAAACCTATAACAGTGGGAGTAAATCAAATGCTAAGAACAGGAATATTTCCGGATTTATTGAAAACTGCAAAAGTTATTCAGATTCATAGGAAGAATGACACAACCAGTTTTGATAATTATAGGCCAATTTCTGTTCTTCCGGCTATATCAAAGGTATTTGAGCGAGTCATACTTGATCAAACTCGTGAGTATTTCAATATAAAAAAATGTACTATGCAAGTCAGTACGGCTTTAGAAAGTGCCACTCAACTGAACTCGCGACATACGAATTAATTGACAGAATTTTGACCTTTATGGAGAAACGAGATGGACCTGTAAATATCTTTATGGACTTGTCTAAGGCGTTTGACACTCTAGATCACGAAATTTTGATACACAAATTACATTACTATGGTGTAAAAGACACTAGTTTAACATTGTTTACAAGTTATTTGAAGAATAGGAAACAATATGTCATCATAGATTATGTTTATTCTCAATTGGAAGACATAACGACAGGTCTACCACAAGGGTCTATTCTAGGTCCGCTTTTGTTTTTAATTTACATTAATGATATTAAATCTGCTTCAAATATAT
>OZ026626.1:38359959-38574959 GCA_964020975.1 Hermodice carunculata
TTGCATAGGAACACTTTCGAGGGCATTTAAACCTTAGTCTGTACGCCATGTGCCGCTGCATGTTTTTTGTTGTGTTTTTAAATATATATGTTTTTTTTTTTTTCATTTTAGGCTCTTTCGGCAAAACTGTCATTGAGGTGTTTCGGAAACCCGGAGGATATGTAGCTTGAGCAAGGGTTAAACAAAGTGTTCACCAGTAGGGGATACCCCAGTTCTCTGATTTAAAATGAATTTTTCATTTCGGATACATGTCGGTTAATATATTGCATGTTTTTTACTTAGTACGTCAACGGGGATTGTAATAGTATTTCACCTTTTCGACATCTACAAAACCGTTAGCCAGATTTACTTCAAACGTGGTCGGAATGTACTTTGGGTGAATCTCTACTTATTGAGCACAAATTGTCACGGTCCAATAATTTTTAGACTTTTTCAAATGATTTTTTTTATTGTTAAGAAACTTTGTAGAAATGGATGGGGGGGGGGGGGGGGCTAAAAATGTTCATCAGCTGATGACACTCCGGATCCGTGATTTTAAACGAATTTTTCAATTATGGGTTTTGTTAATGGGGAGAGCCATGGTAATTCCCAATTAACACTTCTTCTCCGAACCCGTCAGCCAAATTCACCTCAAACTTGGTGGGGATGTATTTCATGGAGGGCTGTAATAAGTTTAACAAATTGGTAACGGGATATGTATTTTAGGAATATTCATGACGGTCTAAGACAAAGGTGCCCTTGATGTCATCCTGAAGTTCACGGAACCACAACAGTCTGCGTGTGCGTGCCAGTTCAGCTAAGTACGGAACTGCCACAGTTTCCCTGTTTCTAGGTTTGTTTTGTTCAGTTTGTTTGTTTTTGTTTTTGTGTTTTGTTTCGGTTCTTTTTGTGTTCTGTTGTGTTTAAAAAAATCATCCTAGTATCGACATGCACTCTCTAAATTCTATAACTGCCAGAGCTCGTCTGGGCAAACGACCCTCTCATTCATTTAGCAACATAAATGATCCTAATAATCTTACGTCTACAATTTCTAGAGTTGTAGCTTGACCCCCCACCCCCACCCCGACATAACTTGTCCAAAAAACAGGGGTGCCAGTGACGGAGACACATCTCCCCTTCTCCGTAACTTTTTATTTCATCTTATAGTTCTTTAGGTACCATTCGTCATATAATAACGAGGGAAAGGCATAGAAATCAGAATGCAGCAAATTTTACTGAATATTTCCACACAAATTGAAATATGAGTCACACTCTTTCCACCCATTATTTTATAACCAGAATGCAACAAATCGTATTGAAGATTTCAAAACAAATTGCTATATGAGTCACACACTTTCCACCTATTATGATATAACTAGAATGCACCAAATCCTATTTAACATTTCAACACAAATTGCAATATGAGTTACACAGCCGGCACTTATTATGATATAACTAATGTTCATTTTTGCTTGCACATGCTCGAAGAAGACGCGTAATTTTTCGCACATTATGAATCTCAAAAGAGTATGCCCAGGCATCTCCAATACCATCAGCACAAACAGCCCGTAACTCATCAACTACCAGCTTACACAGACCACACTCTGGCAAGTCATAATGCACACGATGGTCTTACTTCGCAAGTATACAGAAGAATATAAACACAATTATAGAGCGCCAGCGTAACTCTCCAGGGGTTAGCAAAATTGCTGGATTGGATTTACATTAAGAGCTGGTCTTGCTGGCGAGTATTGGATTTCAGAGAGAAGTAACCCTCTTTCGAATTGTTTGTCTACGCCGTAAAACCATGAAAGTTGGAGGGTAAATTGCCGATTTCCATATGTATTCCTGAATATAAACAAGGATGCTGTGCATGTATTTTCTTAGTTTTTGTCATCTTAGTTTCAAAGCACATGTAATATCAGCAGTGTTACTAAGAAGAAAGCATACATAAATAATTATAAGCACTAGACTCTCTAAAAATGAAGCTCCTAATCTTTTTTGTTGTTGTTGTTGTTGTGTATACATTTGCCAGTGACCATGATCCTAGAATTTTGGAGGATTGAATGATGTGTTTCATTTAGTCAAAAAGTTATGAGCTGCGTTTTACATACTTAATAAAGAATCTTCACTCTCAACAAACAGACAGATTATAAATAAATCTGCAGTGATATGGCGAAAAATATATGATTTCTTGAATTGGACACCTATTTTTTTTTTCTGAAAAGCCATATATTCCACATGTATTGCAACACAGGCCAAGCCTATCACTATCAGTCGAGATGCTGACCTGGGTTTAATGAGATGCGAGATTAGGGGTCAAATCAGCAGCCTCGTTCTCAGTTGCATTGCTGGGCAGTGCTTATGTAAACAAAGACGCATGGGCACATCTTAGTCCCTGCTATTTGGGAGTGTTGAGGTGTTCACGGATCACATAAAGGGGTGTGATAAGTGATTTACCACTTACAGTAAAACCTCCCAATACCGAACACCCTTGGGATCTGAAAAAAGTATTCAGTATGGGGAGGTGTCCAGTCAAGGGAGGTTTGCTAACATTGGAAGTATACATTCGGGACCGAAAAATGGTGTTCAGTATAGAGAGGTGTTCGGTATATTGAGGTGTTCGGTTAGAGATTTTTTACTGTATATAACAGTCAGTGTATTAATTGGGTTACAATTAATGGTCATTTCACGAGCATCCTGTCACCCGATACCCCACTGAAGATACAAGAGATGCCTGTTTGGAACACCCACCAACCAGATACTGCTCTGGCATTTTAATTTAAAACAGATCCATGACCCTTTCACGCTGTAACTTGACCTACAAGTGTTCACGCTTTTCAAGAGGGTATAATTTTGGGCTGGATTGGGTTAAATTTTTAAGATACAATTGGTCAGATTTGAATAACAGAACAGTCCATTTTATCAGAAGTAATGGGGGGTTAGACCAACTGATAAAATAAAACCGTTTCTGTAATAACATAGATTAGGCTGAATTTCATACTTGCTGATATTTTAAGTTGTGAAAAAAATATATTTGAGCATTCTAGGGCAAATTATACAGATTTGATCAAAATTCAAAGTGCCCTTCCCCCTAAATATGTCATTTTGGCGTTCCATTCTTTTTGGCTGAAAGGTGGACACAGGGTTGTCACTATCCCACCACCCCCATTGGATTATGGATCTGTATGCTTTGGCAGTGCACTCTAGGTGCAAATTGCCGGGAATAGACCCCATGTTACAAAAGTGGAGCTTTGTAGAAAACGTTGATTTTTTGCAAAATGGCGGATTTTAGAGGTTGAAATTCAAAGCCAGGTCACAAGATTATTTCTTTCTAATTTGGACCTACATCTTACTGCTTGCATCAGGAAAGTAATTTTGCAGTAGATGGCAAAATATTTTGTCATCACATTGTTTGTACAAAATTTGATCAAATTACATGTACATGAATTCTGTATATTTGGGTCAGCAATGGCTGGCAGATCAGAAATGAAATGGACATATTGGATTACCATGGCCCTATTATTAGACTGGAATAATACCATAATGTGGATTTATATCTGTGGAAAGAGGACACACAAAGGTAAGAGATCACAACACCTCTTTTGTACCACTTTTTAAAAATTGCTTATTTGTATGTGCTACCAGTTAATATCATGGCCGCCATGTTGGATTTTTTGTATCTTGGTGACGTCACAGCCTAAGGCTTAGCTTAAAACCGATGCGTGCTGGTAGCCAATCAATCTCATTCATGTCGCAGCATTTCGATTGTATCTATCTCACCACAGATGATACTTTCCTACCTACTTGTTCTAGTGGAGGAAAGCGAAGGACTTGGAAAAAGCCAGCGTGCACAGCCAGAGTGGTGGCAAGTCTTTCCGCCTGCTTCCCCGGCCGTAAATCGAACCTGGCCTGCAGAGGTAAAAGGCGAGCGTGTTGCAGCTATCTCACAACAGATGATACTTTCCTACCTACTTGTTTTAGTGGAGGAAAGCGAAGAACTTGGGGACAAAACCACCATGTACAGCCGGAGTAGTAGCAGGACCTTTCGCTTACTTTCACGGCCGTGAATCAAACCCGGGCCACAGAGGTAAAAGGCGAGCGTGTTGCAGCTCCGCCAACTGTGCACCCACGTTCTAGTTGACGTATCGCATACGCTTGACATAACAATGGAAAAATGGTTTTACCTTACGAAAAGCCTCATACCAGGAACTTAGGAAGGGCCAAAAACAACCCTATTATCTACCTCATGGTATGAATTAAATATCAAATTTCAGGTGGGGCAGTGAAGTGATGCAGTTATAAGTTCAAGACCTATATCGTATGACCTCCATGTGAAATTGTTCCATTGTGGGATATAGCTGCACTGCCACATTGCAGAATATTCGTGTCCAATCAACCAGACAATCACGTCAAACACACAAATTGATTTGTGCACAGCTCCAATGGATGTTGTTTTCTATTTACAACAATTGAGACCAAGCAAAATATTAAATAGCCATCAAATCACTTTGTTTACGTACTGAAATCTGCAGAACATGCTTTTGAGGAGCCGTGCAAGAATTACTCTGGCTCATATTACAAATTACGGCCAGAATATGTGAATCAAGGTATGGAAAATAAAACTGCCAGTTAGCAACTGCTATCGAAAAGTATTGTTACGAATATTCAAATATGTACACGTATGTAATCTATCTTAAAGGCTAGGACAAGCCTTTCTAACTTTTAATTCACCACTGTATAAGTATAAACACTTATACTGGTGAAAAATTAATGTTTTATGAATGTAGATAAGAATTGCACGTATGTGTAACACGGCAATTACACACACACACAAACACACACACACAAACACACACACACACACACACACACACACACACACTCTTTCTCTCTATCTCTCACACGCATAGGTTTTCACGTTTGTGTTAATCTTTTTCATGTCTGTTGTCACAGATGAAGAACAGTAATGTAAACTACATATATAAAATATTTTTAAATACGTTAAAATGTATACATCTAAGGAGAAGTAAATATATAAAAAGTATTTTACATATATGCAAAACCATTTCATAAATGTAAAAATGCTGGCGCGGCTTGATATATTTGGCATGAACCAATTATTATGTAATGATTTGCAACATAAAAAATGGATATATAACGTGGCCAGCTTAGGGAGGGTAAGCTGCAAAATTGTTCTCATTATGTTTGCCTTTGCATTGTTTTATGGTACAACACGCGTCAAAGGGAAACAGACATATGCGTTCAATCCATCCATCCCTCTCTGTCTGGGTCTCTGCCTGCTTGTCTGTCCATCTACAAATCTATGTAATCACGTTCCTCCAGCCATTTGCTCCGTCAGGGACACTATGCCACGAAGATATATTACTGTCCAAGCAATATTTTTCCGCATAAGTACTGCGTAATCGGACCAGATGGTTATAGGCGCGCGAGATGCATACCTTCTCCAAAGTGTCTCAAAATGTAGTGGACAGAGCAGACCAACCATTAGCGGCAGTTTATTGGTAGTTTGCAATGTATAGAGGTCGTTATCTGGTAATATCAGGCATTTTCTTACCAAGTGCCATATACTTTACATTCTTTTAAAGTTCGTAAACGTGAAATTCGTAGAGTGTTACAGTGGCCTCATTACAAGTTTGTGCTTAATCAGACTGAATGCTTGTTGTAACATTATGCCCGAGTAATATAACATCGCAAAAAATAGTCTCATGTTGTGCATTTACATTTTCACAAAGTATATCTGTATAAAACCTTACATATTCATGCAAACGTTTTGTAGGTAAATTAATAAAAGTCAGTTGCAAAGGGCTTTCTTAAAAATTTTGTTTTTTACCAGCTTTCTTGGATTGATGTCTTAAAAGTGCTACAGTCAACCAAACCTATACGAATCGCAAAAATTCTTACGTATTTATTATATTCTGACGTAAAACCTTGAGGCAAATTGAAGAATGTACTCTAAACTGAAAAGCAAGTCTCGTTTTTCCTTTCGTTGTTGCTTCTGTTGTAAACATATTGTTACGTCTTGATAAATGTAAAAATATTCAAGTTAATCTGTTGTGTAAAATATACAGTGGCTGCACTTAAAGTTGCATCAAAAGCACCTTTGGGACATATGAGGGTTAAATGCCAATGTCGGCATGCCAGAAAGTGGTTGAGTGATCGCCACTTGTATTCAGTGAATCTTTGCGGTTCACCAATTGAATAATGTGGGCTTTTAAATAGCCATATTTGACACAAAGAGACCAGTGCAAGTATATTTTTCAAAATTATTGTTACCTCTTGAATGTGGCGTTTTGTGTAGTATTTTTGTCAAGTGTTTGTCTTGAGATTGCACAGCAATTCCTTTAAATTAATGTGTCTTATGTTTGGGGATTGGTAAGACCAGGTGTGAGAAAATTAAAAAGTAAACCACACTTACGGCATTACAATTCAAAATTTGGTTTTCCCTACAAATCACAAGATAGTGTTCCAGGTTTTATTATTTTTGTTTTCTTGATACTGCTCTTTGATTTTGAGTTGCAGCCCTGAGGTTGACTGGACAAGCCAAGAGACAGAACTCACCACTTCACGTGAAAACAGTAAACATGGACAATCAAGACGAAACGAACTACCTGTTTTTTTTGTTTTTGTTTTTGCTGTTACGGCCGTTGTTTGGTTTCCTTGTAAAAAATTTTATGTAAGTAAATATATATTTTAAAAATCAGTTTCTGTATCTGTGTTCTGTTCACCACAATGAAGTGCAGCATTTTTTCTTTTTCTTTTCTCTTATGTCATTGAATGCCTGGTTGACACAATGTGTGCTAAGTAAAGCCACCTCGTAAGAATATTCATGGATATCAGGTGGAAATTATAATACGCTAATGCGAGAATTTATTTTACACACTGTCAAGAAAAACATGAAGGTAAATATTTCCAAATCGGAAAAGCAATTTTTCTTTCAGAGATACTATTGCTACATATTTTGAACACATTGTTCATAACACGTCCGATAATAAATTTTGCCATTTTTTTTAAACATATATTTCCAGGATACATTAAAAGAACGCAGTAAAGTATGTACACTTATTGTGTTCATTGCCAGGAAAGATCTCAGACTACGTTGTGAGTGTATGAAGACTATAAGACAATTAGCGAAGAATACTCTTGAAGCGCAATAAAGGATGGTCCTTAATGCCCTCTCTCTTGTGGCCTTGAGAACTGTGTTATTTGAGTGGATTTCGATCAGAGACCTCGATGTAGTACAGGAGTGTTGGACGAAGTAGACAGGCACCTTGAAAAAATAGTAGAGTGCTATTTTTTAAGGATTGGCACTGAAAGTGATCCTCATGACTCCTATGCAAAGTTCCCGGAGGCCCCCCCCCCGGGGGAGGGGGGCATTTGTAGGATTCAAGATGCCGTCCAAAGCAATGAACAATAATAGAAATACTCCAAATACTTTGCTATGCAATCGATAACAAACAAATACATAATTGAGGATAAAAGGTCTGACATCCAGGCAATATTCAAGAAGAACAATGCTTGGGTCGAGCTTTGAAATAAATTCTGCAGTCAACCAAATACATACTCAAGAACTCCTAAGCAGCTGAAAATATTTGGGGTAAAATATGAAGGGAAAAGTTAAAAAGCTAGAAAGGATGTTGCCCAAAAAACACAGAGAAAGACGAGCCACTGGAGGTGGAAAAGAGCCTGTATGGGCCCACTCTGTGACCCATATAATCAAATGCAATTGTTCTATCCCTCAACAAAGTATTTTCGCGTTATGAATGATGCAAGTTTTCCAGTTGCCACAGCCTCTCTATTTGGCTCTACATGTTGCCAGGTCATAAAGGACTCAAAGGGTCCAAAAATAAGTATTACCAACCAGTTTCAATAGGTAAGTATCTGTTTAAGTGCACCCCTGACCTCCCTTATACCTCCCCTCAAATTTAAGTATCACTTACAGCTAAGGGCAGTGTGTGCAGTGCACTTACCTGGTAAGTCTCCCTTACCACAGAGGATACGGCCACTTAAAGTTTAAGTGTGGTTGGAGCATGCCAACCATAAATTTACAACGCAATGACAGGGTAACCATTACCAGCGGTGAGAAATGTCGAATTTTTGTGCATGGTGTTGAAGTCATATGACTAGCATATTATTGTTCATGAGAACCACGTGTGCAGTAAAACTTCTGAGATGCTAGGCCTATATTTTTCATGAATTTGACCAACATCTTCCGTCGTTATTTGGTAAAACTGTTATAATGGGCCCACAAAGAGGGTTTTGGCAATCACTAAGCTACACGTATAAAGTCACCTTCCTGACAATGCTCAGTTTGTAATTGCCTCAGCCACCAACTTCTTACTTTGCCATGGGATGATTACGCAACATATGGTTAAGTTTGTGACCAGTATGTGTCGTATGTATTGATCCACTAGAGGTCACATGCTATTGTTGTAATTACCGCTATGGGCAAATTTTATTGTTTATCTCTAGACTTTACTTCTGATACTAGCCATCTTGACAATGAAGAACCTAGAAAGCAACGCAAAATAGCCACAAAAATGAGGTAGTTATAATAACATCCCATTCTGTCCTGACCTTTTGCGTTTTCTATGTAACACTTTAACCAGAAAAAGAGTTATGCCCTTTCTTGGACATTATACGGGGAGGAAAACTGCAAAGTGTCGCTCAGAATAATGATATACAGACCAAATCGATGGCATGAATGCCTAAACGTACACTGATATATGGATGTAAATAGTTACAATTGCTCAAATGAGTTGGCTTGAGAGCAAATGATATTGTCCCAATTATTTCAGTTATTAGTCCTTGCCCTAGGCGCCATCTTGCAATTTGAAAGTGGCTTTCGTGTGAACTCGGTGAACTTTACATAGGGATGATTGATTATTATAAGTTCTGTGAACAATGAATAAAATTAACCAATATTAAAACAAAATGTGGTTCACTTTGTTGCACATTTTAAAAAATTTAATAATGTTGCACATTTACATGCCAATGTACATTGGCTACTTCTCAACACGGAGCGACGGGATGCCCTGACGTACCCCCAGCTGACCGCAAGCTATTAGGTGGGGAAGCAAAAAAGGAAAAGTATTCTGTACGTGCTAGGAACTTTTGTCGTGTGTTAGCAAGATTATGAACATTGCGTAGATATCAATCACTAAAAGAGGACCACTTAAACATCTGGTCCCATCTTCATGAATTTTCATCTCATCCATTTCTATTAAAAAGCTCATTTTGTATGCCCCAAAAGATATCTTTAGAAGGTAACATAGCCGCTTTGGATCTCCTGAATCAAACACACCCAGCCAATGGCTACATTGTTGAGTGTTCCCCTGATTTTATTCGTGCATCGACATGTTTTACCTCGTTGCTGGCTACTACCGTCAACCTCCTCTAAATTATCAAAAATACGTTTTCAAAGAGGTGTGTTGAGTAAGTCTAATTTCTGCTTGTGAAAATATTTTACTTTCATTCTGTTGAGTATCCTCTTTATGGGTAACCAACCAAGCTCGGCAATTGTGATGGCTGCCGCTACAGTAGATTGGACCAGAAGGATTGCCTTAGCCGTGGAACACCGTTTTGATCCGAATGTAAATTCTGACTCTTTCGGTATTGCATAATCCATATAGCACCACTTTGAGTCAATGAATGGGAGGACTCCACCTTGCTATGCCCTGTTTTCAAAAGTCTCACCATATACGTTCCTTGGTAGGATAAAATATTAGAAGGATATCCATGCAGATAGAATCCTTTTGTTTTGATTGAATTCTTTACATCTGCCGAATTTGATGGGAAATTTGGAATAATCACACCTGTATATTTATAGGTTATCTATTCCAGCATTTTACATTGCCCAATGTTCATCTTGAATTGTAGTCAGTTCATTTTCCAATGACAATAACTTTTTGTTTTTCACAATGAAATGCCATGTTCAATTTTTAGCAAATACATGATCTTGAGAAGGTAACATAGCCACTTTGGATTTACTGAATCAAATGCTTTGCCCAGCCGATGGAAGCGGACAAGACCTGTTAGTTACCATGCGTCAATCATGATTTCCACAGTAGTTAATATTCTAATTAACATAATCAAAGCGTGCTTGTCCATGTACCTGATTTGTATTTTGAATCGCGTATATTGCCTAAGTATACTACTTGTTTTGGTTTGGGGTGTAAAAAAAGTCAAGTAGTAGTGAAACCAATACGTATAAATATTGTAGTCGAAAATCAGTGCAAGTCTAAAACTGTCCACATATTAATGGGTGAATCAAGATAAACATCACCAGACACAATAGGAAGACAAGCAATACATTCATTGCACATTTAAAGAGGATAAGATGTCATATTGACAACGCAGAGATAATGGCTGTCAGGACAAATAAAAGGAAGCAGACAACCGTTATCAAAGATGTCAGAGAAGCTGCACCGAAAATCCCAGTAAAAAAGAACTATCCATGACCAAAAAAGGCCAATCATGAAAAAACTCAGTTCAAAATGCAGAAGTTCAAGACAGACATTCCAACCACTTTATATTTTATATATCAGTCCACGAATACGAAATGCAGTATGGAGGAAAACATCTCTACCCTGACTTGTGACAGGTACTAACACAATATAGTAATAGTTAAAATCAAGTTGGTCTATCAGATGTCAACTTTATGAAGTATCTTGCATTGTACAGGCATTGTGTAAAATGCCAGTTACAGTTGTTAGGTCTACATATTCATAGCATCATTTATATAACATCTCAAATCCACTGGATATAACAGTGCATTTGTTATGATAGTCATAGCCCATTGGATGGAGAGCAATCCCCTTAACTGCGGCTGTATACATGGGCACAATGTAATCCCTCACGTAAGGAAAATAGAAAGGAGAATGACTGTCAACTGATGGTCAGTTTAAAGCTGGCACATCTTAAAGGGACAGATATAACGATTAGGAATAGTTCATAACGCACCATAGTTTAGAACATTTTTTGTTTTAACATAGAGACTGATATATATATATATATATATATATATATATATATATATATATATATATAAACATATATATATATATATGTAAACATATATATATATATATAAACATATATATATATATATATATATATATATATATATATATAGAGAGAGAGAGAGAGAGAGAGAGAGAGAGAGAGAGAGAGAGAGAGAGAGAGCTGTGTGGGTATGCACCTTCTCTAAGCTTGGTGAAGGCACTTTTCAATTATCGTCGTTCATAAGTTGAATGGTCATTTCTGAAGTGTAAGGGTCTTTAAAATTTATACCCCCTTATTGAAAGTCCATAATTTAGTCTTGGAAGTATCAAAGAATTATACTTAATTCGCAGAATGTGTAATTACCGCAAAATCTTCAACTTATTCATAGATACTAGTGTTTGAAAAGTCTTTGATGCGTT
Source organism: Hermodice carunculata (assembly GCA_964020975.1). Taxonomy (NCBI): domain Eukaryota; kingdom Metazoa; phylum Annelida; class Polychaeta; order Eunicida; family Amphinomidae; genus Hermodice; species Hermodice carunculata. The sequence goes on from OZ026626.1 coordinate 38,371,383, forward strand.
TTTTTTTAATATGGCTACTTTATGTTAAATTTGGATGTATATGCAAACCAAGAAAATTGAAGTCATCTACACGTTATATCACTACATTATCAATTTGAAGAGTAAATATGGTAACACCTCTTTGTAGGTGATGAAAAATCATAAATTTTGATTGTTTATATGCAGGGATGTTTATTTATCCTTAAAAAGGTTCTAACTCCACCAAGTTCAACATTTATGATGTGAAAAGCTACACAATTAGCTCCTTATAAATCAACTGGGTGCACATGAATAAATATAGTAGTATTATTAGCATCAATAATGAATTTCAAAAGAGTGGAGGCTAAAGGTGCCTCGTTTATATACCTCAGAATAAAGTAAAGGGCTTAAACTTAAGTCCCAAGGAATTGTCGTGGGAAATAATCAGAAATCAGATTTTGGTTCGTAATAGACAAAAATTTGTTTGCTATTAGTCAGACAGCTTCTAAATATATATGCAAGGCAATGCCATTGACGCCATAGTGGTTTAATTTATGCAACAAAAATACTGTGATCCAAGTTATCAAATGCATAAGACAGATCAATAGATACACCTGTTGGGATTTGTCCTCTATCTTTATCTGAAATTAGTAAATAAATTCCACACTTGCCAGTTCAGTAGAATGGTCTTCGCGGACACCATACTGATTGTCAACTGGTGAATTATGCTTTTTGATGTACTAAAAATGTGATCACACATGGAATTTTCCAGAACATTTGGATATTGCCGTCAACACTGAAATGGGTATCAAATTATTTGTCAGCGAAGGATGACTTTCTCATATACAGGTACCACTTTTGCTAATTTCAAATTGTCAGGCAAAAGCCCAGTCTAAAGCAACAGATCTAATATTAATGCTCTTTGATTTTGATAAGCTTCAGGAAATTTATTAGGAACGTATCGTGACTGCAGTCATGCTTTCCCTTAAAAGGGTCAACAATTTTAATAACGGATTCTTCTGTTACAAGATCAAAGAAAAAAATATGCGGATCAGGTTGAATAAATAATAATAAGAAGAATGGTCAGTAGAGGAATTTATTTGAGAAGCTAAATGAAGCCCAATGTTAGTAAAGTTTCCATGGAAATAAACAGCTATTTCTTATGTATCAGTTAACATCTTAACATTTATTTTAAAGAACCCAGAAAACTTACTTTTTGATTTAATCTTTAAAATGTCATTTATAGGGAAATTCGTTCAAGCATTTAAACATTCGATCGCAAGTTGCAGTCAATTGAATCATTCCTTGTGTGGTCCTTGGACTCTTTATGTTTATGTTTGTTGTATTTTGTAAAAATTTAGTAACAACATCAGTATAATGATCATGTATCTCACGAATTTAGGAACCATACCAATTTCAATTTTAAATAAATACCTACACAAATAAAATAAACACATGAACCAAATGATCAGAATTCCCTGAGGACAAATTTTCTGAATTTGATAGACTTGTACCACAGTCCATTAATTTTACGAGGAAATTATCAATGATGGTCCCTTGTTGTTGAGAAAGTCAAATGGAAGAGTAATTTGGGGGTAGGGGTGGGGTTACCAAAAGACGTTTTTGTGTCAACCCCTCCCCCCGAAAAAAGGAAACCCCCCCCCCAAAAAAAAACAAACCACACAAAAACAAATAAACAAACAAACAAAAACAAACGCCTTCCCCCTTATAAAAAAAAAAAAAAAAAAAAAAAAAAAAAAAAAAAAAAAAAACAGGTCCAACAAGAATCTTTAGGAGATCAGTGTTAAGGTCTACAGTGATTTCTTTTGTCTCAGCATTTTTTGTAAGACCAGAGAAAATTAAAGTATGGTTTTCACTAAGATCATGTGGAGGTCTATACAGAATTCCAAATAAGAACTTTTAATCCACAGGTTCAGTTAACGTTTGAACTTCAATAAATGATGCTTCGTCTGCATGAGATTGTATATATGCATCTGTGTGTTTATAGCTGTAGCAATTTTTAAAATAATGAGTGAAGCGACCTTGTGGAGTACAAATATTTCCTTGAAAGATTAACGCATATTCTTCTACATGTTGATGGCGCAAGTTTGAATCTCTGCTGGGCCACGTTTCTTGTAGACATAGAGCTACTAGCAAACGTGAGTTTCTAGATTATGCAGTGAAATATATAATTCATCAATTTTTGCGTTCAATGACTCACAATTTAGTCTAGGAATAGTGAACCAATTTGTCATTTTCTTTAAATCTGCAATTAATTAATCAATATCGAAATGCGGTGACTGTTTTGTCACTGTAGGTTCAAACGCATCAGGGCATTAACATTGTGAGTTAAAAAAATATTCCAATATTGAAGAAAGAAAATTTACATCACATGGCCGAGACCATCCAAAAATTGTTAGCAGTGTCAGCCATGATTCAAGAATGCAAGAATTGGAGAAAATATTTGTTAAACTGAAGAACATATAGTCAGGATAAAATATAAACATAAACAACAGAAATCACTTCACAATATAATTGCCGTAATATGAAAATAGAATACAATTAAACTTTATTTTAAAACCGGTCTTTATTTTGTAACTGGTCTCCAATAACAGGCAGTTTACTATTTGGGCAGTCTCCGATGACAGACGCCCTTGTGATCCTAATACACACAAGATTTTGATCCTCCCCGGCTCAACTTGCTACAGTTGTCTTTGTGCGACCCACAAAAATAAATCAAACCAACTATAATCCATAAAGGTCATGCATAGTATAATCAAGGTGGCTTCCTTTTAAGAAAAATTGCAAAGGTGTGTCCATAGCTAAGTATTTCATCAAGACAGTATTTTGTTTTGAATTATTTAAAGCTCAAGCCCGTTGTACAAACCATAATGTGTATCTTATGAAATGGGGTTGGTAATTAAGGCATAATTTTAATTCCTTTTTCACAATAATGTGAAAAATGTCTGTTTTAATACAAAGAATAAAAAGAAGGCCTCATAAACATGGTATAAAATGTATTTATTGAAAAACAAAGTCCCCCTTTTTATACAAGAACTGTATTTTGTTATTGCACATGCCTGCATAACACCATTAATCTCTTTCTAGTCTCTCTATATAATAATTACTACTGGACACCATTAATCTGGTTTTAGTATAAAAAATACTCACGACTACAAAACATAACCCAAATTTGTTTATAGTTTGAAATAGCACCAGATGTTGTCTGTATTTTGTGCACATGCAAAACATGTAACAATTTCTCTCGAGTCTATATATGATTATTGCATAACATCATTTATGCTGGCTCTTGTCACAAAGATTAACAAAATGACCATTGGACTATTTAGTGAGAGCAAGACCTGGACTGCTTGTATGCAAATAATGATTGAGATTCTTCTTTGTTGAAATTGCCTTGAATATGGCCGATTTTATTGTTTTATAACATATTGGAACTTAGCCACGAAAAAACCCTATTAAGGCAAGGGCCACTAACCATATTGGGCACCTAGGATCGTCATGCAAACCCATGTCAGCCATCTCCACAAAGAGCCATACGGATGCTAAGGATACCCACCGGCCCATGTCAGAAGGCCACCCATACTACTTGGACTGCATGGCTCTTGCCAAATTATTACCAAAGAATTAATTTAATTGACCATATGCAAGACAAAATAGCAGAATTGCAGCAAAACCCGCATTGACTAGCATCTAGGAGGAACAATTAATGGAACATTCTTGTCTATTGCAGGTGGGTGAATTGGGAAGGATGCTGGGAAGGTGATTGAAACCATAGCTTCTTTCAGCAGCACCTTTGACTTGTACGAGAGAGCTATGTAAAATGGTGATGAGAAAGACTCAAAGTTGTTCGTGCATATGTAATACAAGTCACAACCTCTTTCTAGTCTAGATATGACAGACATAACATCATTTATCTGTTTTTAGTCTATATATTAGTCCGAACTTCAAAACCTTCCCAAAACTTTAATCCTGGTTTGTAACGGCACCAAATGTCGCCTGCATTCGGTAAGTTTGTTGTGACACGATTCATGGGGTGGTGATATGACACATGATGGACCATGCTGATAAGAGAGAAATGGTTACTGCAAGCCAGCGCTGCTCACAAAAGAAAATGCGCGAACCTGGGTCAGCTGTTCCTCTTAGTCACTCACTTCACTCTGGAGCATTTGTGCGGTGCAACCTGAAGCGATGTGCTTCCGGTCGGGTAGCGAGTTAGCCTGGCAAAAATCCCTTCCTGTGTGGTGTGCCATCTAATGATGGCACACGATAGGTTCAGAGGCATATGGAATACCCAAGAAGCACATACATAAATGTACAAAATAAGAATTCTTGGTATATACGGACCACCTAAAACATCGATTCAAAAGAGTCATGGAGCTGGAAAAGGCTCCTTTAAAGCTGCATGGTCCAACAGACCACACAACCGATGTAATATGTTTTAGGCATAGCCTAAGATGCGAGCGTCAGCATTACAAAGTATCGATAATAGCGTCGGTGGATCAGGCAGCGCATAGCACCTTGTCGTTAGGTCCCTCTAGCGGCCATTTACTAAACCAGTCTAAAGGGGCGAGGCCGTACTACCTTGAGCAAATGAAAGAAATTATCTGCTGTATAGCCTTTCTTTTTGTTAGAGACTGTTCCACAACTTTAAGTATTGTACCCAAGATTTTTATATCGCCCTTGAACTAGTGCCGTATCCTCTGGCAGAGACGTAGTGCATACGGGGAGTGACTATTGGATTGTTGCACGACAACACAAAAATCGGAGCAGGGTTTGGCAACATGGCGCTTTGGGGCCCCTAGGGGATAAATGTGACTGGAAGTTGCGATCTGGAAGGCCCCGAGAAGCGACCTGGTGACTGCACAGTGTGCAAATATAAGTACGGTGAGACGCAACATGCGTAACAAATACTGCATACTTTGGGATGTTTATTTAGGTTACCCTCACACCTGTCAAGTTTTTCCATTCTGCGGAAACCCACCTCCAGCCCCAGAAGTGTGTTTGCCAGGTCCACGTTCAATCGAGATGTTAAGGGTGAAATTCGGTGAATCGTTATCATTCATTACACTCTGCCGACAACGTATTTTGAAGCCCAGTTATGAATTATTGCCATGATTTCCATAAAAGCCGGTAAGTTTGAGACTTTGGTGTGAATAAAACGGCGAAAATTTCCGGGGGTGCCTGAAAAACGCAGTGTCTGCGCCCATGTGCGCATGCACAGTAAGGGATAACGAAGAAGATAAACTTCGTTGGACAGATACTGAGTACTCTTCTGATTGGACAATTTACCTTTCTGTTATATCTTATATTCACATGTGTTTATTGTAAGAGCTCGCTGACGCTCGTTATTATTGATCATGCAGTTTATAGACATGCTAAACTGAATACCCGTAGAAGCAGGTATTTATCACATACTGCAACTTGTATCTCATAAGACCACATATATATTGTCATAATTATACGGAAATACACAGTCACTATAAATATTATGTACAAACGTTAATTGCAATGAACACACATTGGTCTGTATTATCTGTATGTCATAATTGGCTACTTTGACAATGAGAACGAGACCCATGCACTTATTGACCTGGAACCAAAGAAGCCGGCGCTGGTCAAAACTAATCTCTCAGCCTATTAGTATCAAAAATCAATTCAGCCATCAACACTATAATAAAATGTAACTGGGCTTTGGACAGGCTATGATACAAATCGTATTGTGACGAGAAAAGCGCAGGAGGCCACCCCGCCTGACCAACTCCCCACAAAAGGGCGACATATTCAATACCTCACCATTATACAAAAGCAGATGGTCTACGGATATGCTATATAGACACTGGGCAAAACGTTATTTCGTAGACAGCAACACATTACAGGCTATACGGAACGAGCACCTAAACCGTAAACATGATGTCCAGGAAAAGATGAAGTCACAACGGGTCAATTGTAAACTTCATGTAATTATTCGCAATTGTCATAAACATACAACGAATACCAGGATCACATAACGCACATAACAACGACTGAATTTCAATAACGGCTAACCAATCAGAACTTTACACCCTGATGATACTAGTAAAATTGTAGATGATCCTAGTGAAATCAACATATCCTGGGTTAATACTGGTAAAGTTTTTGTTCTTCAGGGCCACAACCTGTTAACCAGGCTAAACTAAAGGATGAGGACGGTAACTTACATCCGTGTACAAGTGAAAGACTTGGTTTATTCTATATAGGTGTAGGGGCACACGAAGTTTGGAAAGCTATTTGCAATCTGAAAAATGGTTACTTATATGCTGTGGACTAAAATCCCAACGAAGTTCTTAAATAAGGAGGGGTTTCACTTACCGTTACATTGCTGATATGTTCATTGTCTTCAAATTATTTGAAGGTTTTCCTAGTGAATGGTACAGTGGTATTGCAAAGCCCTTTCACAAGGACGGTAGCAAAAAAATTGAACAATAATTGTGGCATCACGCTAACACCCAATTTATATAAGCTCTTTGCGTCCCTACCTAAAAACCTTACGGTGATTTTTTTAAATACTAACTTCAAGGCAAGCTGTATGGTGCTAATAGGAAGGGCAAACGGCGCGGAGCCCACTACTTGCCTCTCAAAGGTTTACGTAGCATCAAGAAGAGATAAAAAAATTGGCTGGCTTTTTCGCAATTTTTTCAAAACTTTTGATACCATGAACAGAGATCACATGTTCTGTTCATCAAGGAAAAGTGGTGTACAAGGTAAGCCTTAGCGCTTGGTACAGAAAGTGTATGAAAACACAGAATAAGGTAATTTTCTGCTCTTTTGAAAGCGACTGGTTCCACATGCAAAATTGCTTAAAGCAAGGATGGATTATGTGCCCAATTCTTTCCTCGGAATTTATGGTGGATTTTGATAAGGATGTTTCAAAACAAAAAATCGCTATACCATTTCAGGAAGAGCATATACGGACACTTTTGTATTCAGACGACATAGTTTTCATTAAACAAAATGAGGAACGACTTTAAACTATGTTAAACATAGCCAATTCTTTTCCAATTAAATCAACTTAAAATGAGACTGTTGGTAAGCGTACAGATAAATCTTAATCAGTAGAATCTGGGTCAAATTGAATTGACGGAATGTGATTCGTGTAAGAGCCTGGGTAAATCTCTGTTTATAGTTATCATGCCTAATAGGTCAAACCTAAAGCCATCCGCCGTTATGGTTACTCGCACAGTATTTTGGTTGCCCCCGAAAATATAACTGGGCAGCACTTTTGAGACAGTCTTTGGAAAAGTCTAATAATGCCTGCGCTACTGCATAAGTCAGTGGTTTGGCTGTGTTATTTTCAGGAAAGTGCAAACGCTTTTAAGTCATTTCAATATTCTGCTGCCAGTGCTATCTTCCAAATAAAAGGCACACACACAATGGTAGCCACGTAAGGGATTTAGTATGGCTGCCACTCAATTTGGCCTGGGAAAAACAGGTATTAAATATCTCACATGCTAAAACACATGCTGCCACAGCCCAGAAAAAAGGAAGTATAAGAATTTTTGTGGAACAGGAGATTTTGTAAATGGCGGCGACAAAACCCTCGGCCACAGTTTTGAAATTCCATAACATATTCACGATCGCTGGTCTTGATAACATAATATACTGTCATGATGGCCCAAGGGCTTTACACATTTCATTAAATTGTGGACAATTATACACACATTTTCTCCTAAGATTGACAACATGCCATCGGTACGTAGTTACAGATTATTGAAGCGAACCTCTGCCAGAGAAGAATATCTGTTTCAGAAAAATGAGTTTGAGTCTGCTCGCCTGTAGTCAATAGCTCGTACTGGATGTTCATGTTTACAGGACAATTTATATACATGGAATTAAGCATCACCTGCGACTTGCAAATCATGTGGTAACAGTGTAGTAAAAGTCTGATATTTTGTGCTTACCTGTTCAACATTCAATGCTAATTGTCTGCAATTTGGATGTGAATTTGAATCCATTTTATTTACCTGCTGACGTAGGCATATCTAGGAACATTTCATGAGCATGTCTCATGATACCAAATTAGGTTCTCTTTTCGGGAGACGCGGTGTATGACCATGGCAATCAGGTTGGGACTATTTTGATGGTGTAACTAAACGGTTCTAAAAGAAAGCTTGGTTGGCCTGTACGCATACTCAAATTGAATGTATCCACGTGTCCCGGCCACAATACTCACCATTACAAAAATAATACCCACGGCGGACATCACAGGCCTTTATGCAGTTTTGTTGCAGCTGCCACCATAATCTAATTTTTCAAGAGGTTCATCAGTCAGTTATGTCTACTGGACAATTTGAACACAAGAAACGAACTTTTAGTCATCTGAGCTTCTCAGATGTTGCCCTGTCTGTTGTTCATTACCGTCCGTTTTTACATGTATGCAATGACCCATGTTTTCTGAGATACCTTTCAGTGAAAACGTAACAATGACATATATAATTGTACGTAAGCATGACGAAATGTGTAACGGTAGGAGCACTCTGAACACACACATATACATGCATGCATGCATACATACATACATACATACATACATACATACATACACGTAATTAGCAGCTAGGTACATTAAATTATTTTGACCTGGTTTCCGTCTGCAAAACCTCTGGCAGGATTACCCTCAAACGTGGAAGGGATGTACCATAGTTCAATGTCTGGCCACTTGTTAACATAATTAATTTTTCAATGGTATAAGTAACCATCCGCCTAGAAACTCCTGCTGGTAAACACAAGACCTCCCACAACCCAAGAAAAAATAGAAAATATAATGGACTGATGAATTAATCAAGTTGGACCAGGGCCACTGAATTGCCGAATCTTTCGTGCCAGATGGACCAAACCCTTTGCATATTCATGTAACATTTTGTTACAATGTTGCACTATCATAAATATATTAAACTGAATTCAAATATCAAGAAAAGCAAGCAATTAATATATCCCTTTTAAAGGGTTTTAAGCCACCTAAAGCAACAACAATACAATATAACATGTCACCTTCAATTTTGCAGGATAACCTGACTATATTGCAACATGCACAAATCCTATATTGTACAAAGCAAAACTATACACATTTGCTCTCCCTCTAATGGAATCCAGTTCGCCCAGCTGATGTTCTTTTTCCAACTTTAGGACATATTTGTACCTTCAGAGATACAATATTTCTGTTTAACAAGAATAACTCCTGTTTTTAGTGCAGGAGTAATATGAACAGATCTAATGGTTTGGTATTCAAGGTGACAGATAGCGGTGGGATGCATATTATGACTATGTTTTATATGAGGGTTGTGCCTTTCTCTTGACAAGTACCTGGTGTCTTGCATAAAAACACGTCGTGGACACCGAAAGCGCAATCTGTTTTATTTTGCACCCAAACATTGAAACTAGTTACTAGACCTGGCACTGGTCGGGGTTTTGTTAATTTTCCTTTTGTTCATTTATTTTTTTTCATTAAATCTTTTTTTTTCAATTCAGGATGTTTTACTGTTTATTTCAGGGTCTCATTTTCATCTGGAAAAGATTAGTGCAATCTGACTACTGTCCATTTCTATGGTCCCCAAACAGATGGCTGCCCGAAGCGTAGTTGGGGTAGAATACTCGGCTAGTTTATCTTCGAAGACTCTTGAACAGTAGCGTTGCACATTAACAGGGTATGCTACATGTTTTGCATACCTTAACGTTTATAGGCAAAAAGGAAAAAAAATCAGAAAATAATATTCATAGGTAGATATGGTATTTTACACAAGGGCGTTTGGTGTTGAAACATTTCTTTGGTAAAATTAATTGGATATAGACACACAAGGCAATACATACTAACATGTTTTTGTACTAGTTATTTTTTCTCAGCTGACGGATAAAAATTATTGAAGTAAATATAGCACTGGTGATTGTGAATGCTAATGTAAAAACACAACAGCTTCTAAGTCACGAGGGCACTTGTACAATGTGTTGTTTTCATGTTTTCCGGTAGAATTTTTAAGCAAATGATGACGAAGAAAGTTGGTGACCTGCAGCAGGTTATCCTGAAAGAACACAGGAAAAATCTTCATTCCGTATATTTCATATAAAAAGAATAATTATATGAAATAAATAAATAAATAAATAAATAAATAAAAAAAAAAAAAAAAAAAAAAAAAAAAAAAAAAATAAATAAATCAAAGGATCCAGGGCCTTGACGTGTGCACATATAGGCCACCCGTAGCTTCCTATAGATAGGAGTCTATACTCTGCACTGACAATCTGCAATGCCGTCAACAGTCAATCTATCATTGGAAACACAAGGGACCAAAATATCTTCTAAAAACATATAGCTGTTTTGATAATCCGCATCAAAAAAAAAAAAAAAAAAAAAAAAAAGGAGAAGTTCTGAAAGCTCACCAAATGCAAAAATTAAAAGCCAGATATTTTCCTTTTTTATTATTACCTTCGTAAACATACCATTTTGAAAACTACCTGATATGCTTTTTCGGATACATTTACAATGTGTTGAGACCATAAACCGTTATACATGACGATTCGGACAGCGTTGACCCATTTTGTGTTTTATGGGCTCAGTAGTCCCTAAACCTCTGATTTTCCCTGGTTGTCTGAGCTAAATATACACCGCTCCTTAATCACGACCTCACGATTCTTGTCCTCGTAGATACAATACAACATAAAGGAAATGATGTGTCATTTGAATATCAGAACCAGATGACAATTTTGCCATATTAAACAATACGAAGGACATCATTTTTTAACGTATGGCCAGGATTGTTTATAGGAAAAAGTCAGTTTCATTATTGTGGGAGATTACTTCCACTCTTCTGTCATATTGGCCACCACGGAGGTGTTGTGTTTTAATGTTAAGCTAGGATTCTTTTTGGAAACAATCACCTTTATCATTTGAAAGAAATTATTTCCATGTTATATTGGAACAAGGCTCCTGTGATCCATACATTGTACCTGAAGCACACAAAGTATTATGTTGGGAAAACGGTTCAGATTAATTAAGTGGCGGAAATGCAAAGCGTTCTTGCCTTCATTGTGGGAGCAGCTACGGAGGTGGACATACGCTCACACTGACATGAGAAGACAAAGCGGCATTTCAATGGAATGACCAGTCCTGATTCGCTTTGTATTTCTGTGTTCGTACTGATCCAACTGATGGCGGAAGTGTTGAAAGTAGACACAGGCTATTTTTCTGTCTTGGCTAAATTTACTGTGTCAAATATGCAGCGAATAGGAACTCCAACTTGGACGCAATTTTGTAAAATATCCCTTTTCACAGTATAAGAACTATAATAGAATACCGTCCCCAATGCGTCAGATAAGGGGCCTCATAATACCGAAAGTAATCAAATGTTACCAAATGTGTCAAATAAAGTAGCTCAGAATACCGAAAATAATCGTATGTAAACAGTGTGTCAGTGAGTAAACCAGATGACAGTTTGCGTGTCAGATTATCAAGCCCACAATACCGAAAACAATCCAGTATTGATAAATATGTCAAATTATAAAGTACATAATATAAAAAAACAATCGAATATAAACAGAAGTTTCAGATTATTGAGCACAAAATATAAAATTGATGGAAAGTAGCCGAATGTATCAGATAACCCTCCCGATACGAAAAAAATAATCGAATGGAATTTTAATTGGTCTGACTAGTGTACGTGTTTTAGATATATAATCATACCACTGAATTTCTATTGTAAGGAAAAAATTGTCATTTGGAAACTATTGGGAGTTGGAAGTACAGTGGAAACTCGTTAAAAGGACATTATCTGTTCCCGTACAAATGTGTCAGATAGCTGAATATACCAGGTAAAAGAATCAAACAACAAGGAAAATGAACTTTTGCCATTCAAAACTTGTGCCATTGTGATGAATATGTCGGATATATGAGTGTCCTTATAATGGGGTTTCACTGTACTTGGATTCTTCTGGAAATAAACCATACAAAAAATTAGAGTATTGAACCATTTACTGTGGCGAAGGTAATAATACGCAGCAACAAATGGTGTTTTAAACTGGTGAGTTTTATATATATATATATACATATATAATATATATATACATATATATATATATATATATATATATATATATATATATATATATATATATATATATATATATATATATATATATATATATATATATTTGTATTTGTGTCTTTTTGCCCAGAACCACTTCCTAGTAGTCAATATCCTATTCCGCAGTTCGAACTCTTTACTCTCCATAAGCTAACCTGTCCCTGTCTAACCTGTATATATATGGAATTACTATTGTCTATATTGCACACGTTCCTCTGTAAAATTTTGACATAGGCTGTATCAGCCCAAATAAATTAAAGGGTCTTCAGCGTGTAACTAATCAACATGTTTCGGAGCCTTTTACCCGTACACGTCTCTCTGAGTAGCGGCTCCTTGCCTAAGCTAAATATTCAGCAAAGACAACCCACATAATAATGAATAAATATGAACGTGGCAATTGATGAATTAGCTAAATATGTGAAGTTTTGCTTGTAAATGCAGAGCTTCATATCAAAGAAGAATACCTGTCAAACAAACCATAATTACCAAATTTTCATAGTACAGGTTCAGATAAGAACAATTTGACTTACCCCTGAACCTGTACCCTTTCTAGCTGGACAGCTTTTCCTAGTTAAACCATCCGCCAATGTTTAACTGAAGTGGAAACAAGCTGGGGCATTATATTCAGTCCCAGTGATTGTAAAATAAACAGTTGCAGCTAGACCACCTGTACAAACCAAGGAAAATCCTAACAAGGACTGCAACAATGTACATCCTGTACCAGAGATGTAAAACAAACTCCATGATGACACCTACTCCTCAAACAATTAAGCTCTATTTAACTGCCAACCCTGAGTCAATGTGTCAACTTAATGTGTCAGGTTTGTGACACTTGAGAAAATACTGTCAATTTTGAGTAATTTTTTAATAGTGAGTAAATGTGCATTTAGGCATGTCAGAAAAGAATGGAAGTCATTAGCATTTATGCCAAAAACATGCTATCAAAACATTTTTTCTTAACAGGATTTTAAGTACAATTAGGCAAACATGCAACTGTCGTAGGCCGCTTCTTGCTACCTGTAGCCCCTGGGGGTTTACCTAACAGAAAACATGTAAGCCTAAAATGTCTGATAGTGAATATTAAAACAGAAAGATGCCAAAAGATAAAGTTAAGTAGCAAAACAGACAAGTCTAAAAACTGTAGATTATTGCAGCCAGACTTTCTAATAATCTTTGGATGTTAACAGTAGAATTATAGGGCAAGTCAGAAAAGAATGGAAGTCTTTTGTATTTATGTCAAAAGAATGCAATGAAAATATTAACCAGATATCAATTACAATTAGGCAAGCTTGTAACTGTCGTAGGCCGCTTCTTGCTACCTGTAGCCCCTGGGGGTTTACCTAACAGAAAACAAGCTAGCCTAAAATGTCCGAAAGGTGAACGTTTAAACATAATGGTGTCAAAAGATGAAATTAAGTAGCAAAACAGGCAAGTCTAAAATCTCTAAAATTATTGAAGCCAAACTTTCTAACCATCTCGGGATATTTACAGCAAAATTTGTAGAAATATTTGATCAAAAGTACACCTTTGAATCCTCTTGACTCAAGTTTATTGTAAATAAATTTGGTTCTTGATGCAAAGTCCTGAAATTTAGAACAAATACGACCAAATCTCAAAATTTGTGACAAAAATGTATTATATCCAATAGTATCGGAAATATTACTGTCCGGGAAAGGATAATTAACTACTTCAAAGTTAAACTCATCTATTTTGTGATAGACTTTAATACAAAACCTGTCATTAGTGACCTGAATATCCAAGTCCAAAAATACATCTCTGAAACCATCTGAATTGAATATATATATATATATATATATATCCTGAGCCGACAATTCTACTATGCCATCATTTACATGGGGATAGTGAGAGAAGTTAAAATTTTCCACCGTATCCGACAAAAACCGGCCGCTGTTCGAATTCCATCTGCTCTTTTGCTTTCAAGTATTTTTAACAGTAATTGAAAAAATTGATGAAAATTGTAGATAATACATATCAAGATAACATGTTCCAGTAAATTGTAGGTAGAAGGGTGGAAAAGACGACTCCAGATAATAATTTTGCACAAAATTCTTAACCTGCATAATGTGTACAGGTAAAGGATTTCTATGCTTAAGCTGCTGACTCAAGTCATCGTTATTGTACCGAAACTTCAAATGCTGTAGTTTTTTTTACTCAGTATAAGATGTATAAATTGAGTGTCTCATTTCAGCCACAAGAGCTATATAGTTTGGAGGTCCCCCGAAAACCTCTTTTAATCAGAGATGCAAATATAAATTCCCAGAGTTATTCAAAACGCTGGTGACTAATAACGAGATCTGTGTAAATTGGTTAGTCAGTGCTTGACACTATCATGTGAGACTACATAATTTTAACCAGACGCCGTGTTAGGTGGACTGGGCGTTGGTTGTTGCATGAGAAGTGATATATGTACACACACACACACACACACACACACACACACACACACACACACACACACACACACACACACACACACACACAGACACACACACACACACACACATATATATATATATATATATATATGTATATATATATGTATATATATATATATCATATCACATCATAACATATACAGAAGGTACAATGGTAAATGACCAATGTAGATAAATGGCAGGTACACAAACATATCTGGAAGGGAAAAACAAAAAAAAAACAAAAAAAAAAAAAAAAAACAAGAAAGAAAGAAAAAAAATATTGCGAAACGAACATGCCAGTATTTTTTTTTTACATTTCATTGTCAAGATGTCTGGAAAAACACACACACCGCGTTTGGTAAACGAAAAAAAAGGTCACTGTTGTGAAGTACCCATGGACACTGAGACTTTGTGTCTATGACGTTAGTTTTTAGTTTTCCATCCCTTGCATAAAAAAACTCAGGTATAAACACCGCGGATTGTTCCTTATTGCTGTAGCATTATAGCAATCTTGCTTTCAAGATAACGCAAGCGATTTTAAAACGTCTTCGTCGGCCAAGTATTCTTCACGCGTGAAACTTGCCTTGTACTCAAGCACTCAGCACCCTACAGGGCATACCTATATCCACGAAACGTTCCTCGCGGAATCAGAGCCGCACGATAGTATATAATACGTACCTGAACAAAAAATAGTAACCCGTTTCTGAGTGACACATCAGTTATTGAGATGGGCACCAGTTCCGCCCAATAATTAAAGTCTTAGAATAAGTTGTTGTTATTCAACAAAAACTGTGTCACTCACATGAAAAAACAAAAAAAAACAAAAAAACTTAAATTAGTTAAAGCAAAAGCCTTTACGGGTATCATGATTTACATCATTAGGCCATATAAGGCACAACATGAAGCCTATCTAGACCTTCACAGCACTACTGTAAGTATATTTTCTTAATATTCAGCCAGTATAAACTCCGAACATTGCACCCGAAGCGTTGTAACTTCAAATTAATCCCAATTACGCTCCCTGTTTGCATCGATTTCTCTTTTTCTTGAGCTGTCTGCCGGTTGAGATTTGACGGCGAAGCGCCATGTTACTCCATGCACTCATGCTATTGTCATTCACGGGAATTCCTAAGGAAATCCACTAAACAATGAGTCCCGAGTCAAAAGGGATACCATTTCTGAGGCAGAGAAGCTGCCCGTCCTGACAAAGCAGCTTGATGCCTCATAATGGGGTAACTACTCTCCCCGGTCTTTGACTATGTCGGTACATCTCGCTATGATTGTATACCTATTATCTCTCATGAAATGGCTATTGTGGGCCGCTAAAATGGCTTGACATAAAACTGAGTCAAAGCTATAATATGAAAGTAGGTTCATCCAAATAGTAGCGAGTGGAGCATATATTTTTCATTCTAAAAACCTCGTAGTCTTGATCTACATGCAAAAAGCCACCCCTAGATAACTACGTCACACAGTGGTTGGCATTCTGAAACTTCTGCCATGCGCAGTTGTTACCAGGCTAACCGGAAGTTTAAAATTCAATGGAGCAAAAAAATTGGCGATAATCGGAGTAAAATTGTGACCTCGGATGAACAAAATTTCACCCAAATGATGGAAAATCTGGGAAAACTAGAGGCACCAAATACAGCAACTAAAAGAACTGAATGTGAATCGATGATCCAAGTAAATGGTTCCAAAACACTGCGCTGCAGAGCTACTGAAGGTTGATGATGATAATTTGGATGTGACCACATCACATTTTTCAAGTTCTATAGACTGTAGGTTTGGATTGATTAATTAACTTAGTTTTTAAAAATTTGTATGTGTTAAATATAGAGCTCGATCCGCTCGCTACTTATCAAATAGTGAGCTGTTGCAACACATGCCAAAACATTACAGTGCAGAATACGACAGTTGAACAGAAGCAGTTTGAGCAATTTATCCATAAATATAAAATACCTTATAATGTTGCGCAAGCACTTAGGGTAACAGCATTTCAGTAGGGCAAAAACGGCAGTGGGAACCACATAATTTAAGCTCTGAAGCGCATATACTCCGGAAACTAGGCACTTTTCACGCGTGAAAATTATTTCGTGCTCAAGATAAAACAGCGAGGTTTGGAGCATGGCTTTGGCGATGATGTGAAAGCTAGCTAGCTTTCACGGCGCATCAAGCCTTAGATGTTTCTTGAAGCAGTCGATTTGTAAAAGCTAGATCGCTTTCAAGGGTGAGGTCTCGATTACGCAGCATTTCTAACGTTCTAGCTATATATGGACTTGGCAATAGTTGAAAAATTTGATAATTGTAATGAATATTCATCATTTTTTTTCCTTGAGATATAAAAAAGACCAAGGCGTCTGGCGTACATGATTGACTGCCATTCATTACCAGGCTACCACACGTTTTTACAATTATATTGTCGCTGTTGATCAGTTTAGTCAAATATTTTAGAAATCGTCTATGTAATTGTATATTAACCGGAAAATCATAGCAAATCAAAGGTAGCAAATTACTGTGAGTTTTGTGCGGAATTCCCCAAATAAACGTGACGACTTTGCGCCAAGCTTCATAAAACCTGCACTGAACCACTTTACTGGAAAAAATCCCAGTACTGACATCCAGACAGCGACATACAATGTGCTTTAAGCTGTCTGTACCTTATGTTGGAGAAGGCTTTAGCGAAATGAGCCATTAGAATATTAACCCTGGTCTGAAACTGTGATAACGAATTTTTAATGCCACTGACACCTCAGTTTAAACCATTAATTTTCGCTAACTGCTGAAATTGATTTACGTGATCGTGATGGCCGGTGTGCCTTTACTGTGTGATATTTGGACAGACATCATTCTAGAGCTTGTTAAGCTGTCAGCTGTGGGCCATGCTGTGTCTGAACTCAGAAATCAGAACTCAGAACAGTTTATTCAATATGATATGAAATGGGTTACATGAATTTCAACGTTTGTAGTGACAAAGTGGTAATTAAGCAATAACCAAGAACTCATAATTGAACTAAATGATATTAGGATGACCTTGGCTAAGGATTCTATGATCCGCTAACGCCAAGGCCACCTTTCGGTAAAATTATAATTAGCAAACAACTGGCAAAAATAGTAAGAACAGAGATTAGAAGCTTAAATATACAGGGTAAATATAAAGTCACTTAATTACCACAAACATAACAGTGTGCAACTGTACAAGTGTCTTTATATTGCTTCACGAAGAAAAGCTTTATGTAGGTTGCAAAACCATTATAAGAATGTGTGAAAAGTTTATCTTTGATACAGGGTTGTGTGTTTTTTAAGAAGGTTGGCAGGTAATACCTAATGCAATATTTTGTCGAATTTCTAGAAGGAATAGGAACCTGGCTGTCATTTCTATGTCGAGTGAAATATCGATGAGAAGGTATTGTAGCTGCAAATATGTTGTTAAAGTAATCAGGGGTTTTATTTTCTAAATATCTATAGTAAAATTTTAAGGATCTTAACTTAAGAATATCTGGTACTTGTAAAAGGTTTAACGTTTTAAATAAAGGATCCGTGTGGGCATTATATCTTGCCAAGCAAACAACACGAACAGCCTTCTTTTGAAGTTTGAAAATGCGGTCACACGAGAAACCCCACAGAAGAATGCAATAATTTAGATGAGGAAGAAAAAGAGAATTGTAGATTTGTAATAAAATATCTTGCGGAAAATAATTTTGTGTTCTTTTCATAACACCAATAATTTTTGAGAGCTTATTTCCAATTTTGATAACGTGTGAGTGCCAATTTAAGTTTTCGTTAATTCGTAAACCTAGGAAATCAAAATCACTGGTTTTGTAGATGGGCACATTCTTTATTTTAAGATTTAAGGTGAAATTTAATTTTCGTTGAGGGAAATGAAACACCATATATTTAGTTTTAGCAATATTTATAGATAATTTGTTGGCTGACAGCCAATCACAAACCTTGTTTAATTTGATTTCTATGCTATTTGATACAGAGTCAGTGTCCTTGAGAGGAAAATTGAAAGAACTAAGTGAATTGATAAGAGTCGTGTCGTCTGCATAAAAAATCGATAAAAATACATGTCAGTTGTGTAAATTATAAAAAGAAGAGGACCCAAAATAGAGCCCTGTGGCACTCCAGTTGTAATAGGTAGGCACTTTGAAGAAACATCGTCGAATTTGACGTATTGTTTTCTGTTTGTGAAGTAATTTCTAAACCAATTTAAAGGGGTTCCTTTAATACCGTAATAATTCAGCTTATGGAATAGAATTTCGTGGTTCAGGTTATCAAAGGCCTTTGATAAATCTAAAAATATTGTGACAGGTATGTCTCCAGTATCAAGAATCTGAAGAAGACGATCTGTTAATTCCATAGCAGCAGTTTCGGTGGAGTGCAATTTTCTAAAACCATGCTGGCTTGCGTCAAAAAAGCGTTTTTGATATAAAAAATTCGTACAACTGATTATACACCACTTTTTCAAAAACTTTGGAAATAGCTGGCAGGAGAGAAATTGGTCTATAGTTATCCAATAAAGAGTTATTGTCTTTTTAATAAAGAGGTAATACTTTTGCTATTTTTAATTTATCCGGAAAGATACCTGTGGTGAGAGACTGATTGACAATTAAAGCTAGAGGTACAGAAAGAGAAGTTACTAAACCTTTCAATAAATACATAGATATCCCGTCCTGTCCGGAACTAGTCTTGGGTTTAAAATTTTTGAAAATCATTTAAATATCATCTGGAGATACATGTGAGAAAGCAAAATTACAATCGTTTGGAGTTGAAAGATAAGAGGTAAAAGGTATGGAATTACCATTATTAACCTGTGCAGCTAAATTGGGACTAATATTGGTGAAAAACTGATTAAAACATTCGGCAATTTGGTGCTTGTCAGTTATAATTTTGCCGTTAATTTTGAAAGCCAAAGGAAATCTGATGATGGCCAGTGTGCCGTTACTATGTGATACCGGCCAGACATCATTCCAGTGCCTGCCAAGCTGTCAGCTGTAGGCTGCTGCTTTGCATGCGATGTGCCGTTACTATGTGATACCAGTCAGGCATCATTCAGCGCCTGCCAGGCTGTCAGCTAAGGGCCACTGCTGTGTCTTGTGCAGTGTACCGTTACTGTAATACCGGCCAGGCATCATTTCAGCGCCTGCCAAGCTGTCAGCTGTAGGCCACTGCTGTGTCTTATGATGGCCGGTGTGACGTTTCTGTGTGATGCTGGACGGCTTTCTTCTTGACTCTTTTGGGAATTCACGAACTAGCATATTTGTATCGTAATATGGAGTATCATATGCAAATGAAATTTTAATGCAATAAATAAAAGGAATCCAATATGGAATGTCATGTTTAGAAAGTTGCACTTGAGGAGGAACGATAACTCTTTGTTTTGTGGGTTTTTTTCACTAACAACTAATGATTTAGTTTCGCTTTTTGCTATAGCTACCCTCTGCGTGGGGCTTTGCTGACTTTTGAATAAGTAAGGAAACAGGGAGTGTACAGCTGGGAATAACCTGCGTACATATGTATTTAGAATAAACACCCATAATAATTATGCATCTAATACAAATATTGATGATCAAGTAAAACAAGCTGGGTACGATTTATGGGTCTTATGTTTGCATTATTTATATACGACTTATGATGTCACATTGGACTCACTTTCGTGTATGATATCGTACGCAAACGGCCCCATTTAGTGTTGGTTCAAATATATTTTATCATATTCATTCAAAAATGAAGATATTTCTCATGTAATGCACGATTATGAAAAAGGCCTTTGCCTTATCTGAATCCGTCTCGCTGCAAAGAAAAGGCAGTCAATACAGGATAAAAAAATACACAATGCGCACATTATCACTCAGGTTGTATAAGCGTTAGTTGTGCGGTCGTGTGAGTGCGAAAAAGAGGAGGCAACACGGACTGTTACAAGACGGGCAGAAGGGTCATAACTGTTGTAAATTATACACTGAGACGCTTATTTATAGGTCTTTAAGTACAATTGGCATTAACCCATACTGGGTGTCTCAAAATGTGTCGTTGCTGCCATAAAACCATGCACTGTGGAAAAATCTTAATATTGTCAGCAATAGAGCAGTTTAAAGAGGCATACAAATTACAATACAGTTCGTAAAGTAAAAGGGGGCTCAAGTAGATACTTCAATGTATAGCCTGGACTTGGCTACTATGTAAATTGGACAAGCAAAGATATGATGCCATGTACTTTCAATGTCTGAACCACAAGAGCATTTGGACGAATTTTGTACTCCAATTTTGAAGAGGTGAATAATCAGTTGGGGTGCTCCGAGACGCAGGCAATTGTGCATGGTAGAAAGAGCGATTTCCATGATAAAGAAATTGAGGAACTGAGACGGGTCTTTCAATAGGGAGAAGAAAATTCGATTTAAATTCCTTGAGTGTCGAAACCTGACAAAGGTTAAGAGGACGTTCGTTCCGCAATATGACACTAGAGGGGTAAAGGACTTATGAAAGACCTCAATACGGCACATAAAGTGAGGAAGGTCGAATCTCTGACGAGCTTCGTACCTGGTAGTCCCCCAACAGGACTTGCAGGTATAATAGAACTGAGGTAGCCAGGAACAAGATTGTTAACGAGTTTGTACATTAAGGTTAATTTTGACACTTCCCTGCGTTTGAATAGTTTGTGCCATAATATTTATTCATTCAACTTTGCATTACTTGTACCATGCATTGCACCAGTTATCAGTCGGGTAGCTTCGAGGTGAACCTGTACACGTTTATCTTGGTCGTTGGCAGCGATTCACTCCATACTGTACTTGAAAATTCCAATATTGGCCTAAAGAACGAGACATTACTAGTTTCCAAGGTTTTGTCTGTCAAGTTTGTATTTTAAGCTCTTCGTGATATTAACGAATTGAGTGTCTTTATTTGCTATATCACTAAAGTGATTTGACAATCTGAGATATGATTGCAATGTGACTCCAAGGTGCTTATTCTGATACACATCATCAAGGACTCAGCCTTGAAATTGAATTTCAGAGATGGTGGATAGCATTCGTTTTCCGAGTAATATCCATGGTGTCATTTTTTAGCATTGAAATTAGCATGCCAATCCTCAGACCACGTTTCTAAATGATGAAGAACAATTTATAGTTTCAAAAGCAATACTGGGATTTTTTATATCTAAGTAAAGAGTTTGGTCATCCGCAAATATCCTTATATCTGAGTGAACCAGGTCCACAATACCGTTCATATACATTAAAAATAAAAGTGTTCCCAGAATAGAACCTTGTGAACATCTGTATTAATTTTACCCCAGTTGGAGAATTTTCCCTGGATAATGACATGCTGGTAGCGGCTGTCATGGTAGTTCGAAAATCAGTCAAGTAATTTACCTGAGTTTCCATGTTTCTCTGCTTTGTGGAGGAGACCATAATGCCAAACTTTATCAAATGCCTTACTTAAATCTTAAAATACAACTCTAACATTTTTGTGTTGATCAATAGCAAGGCAAAGTTCGTGATATATGAGAAGTTGATTGACCGTGAAATCACCAAGTAAGAGTCCCAAATGGTGAGCAGAGATAACGAAGCTGTCCCGGAAAGAAGTTAAACAAGTTTAAATATAATCTTTTCAAAAACTCTGCTTCTGCAACAAAACATCTAGATATACAGGTCTGTAGTTATTACATGATTCCGCTGCTCTTTTATTTATACTAGGGTAACCCACTTGCACGTTTCCATGCTGAAGGATTCGTTTTAGTAGCAACAGAAACATTGAATAGCCGGGTAAGAGATGGAGCTATTATTATAAGTGCTGCTTCTTCAAGGACTTTTTTTTGCTTATAGTACCAGTTGCTTTTGTCGTATCTAAGCTGAGACGAATGTCAAGAAACTGTTGCTCTTCAGGGTGTCCAGATGAACGTTTTGGCCATCATAAAAGCCTGGAACAGTGGCATCAGATGTATTGATTCTACACCGGCGATGAAAGAATTAATGATTTCCGCTTTAGCTGTGTTGCAAGATATGTGCTTACCGTCGTTGAGAAGGGCCGGAATAGCTCCTGTGTGATTGCGTTTAAGAAAGCGTTGGACAGTTTTCCACCAACATTTTGTTTTGCGGTAGGGGTTAATTAGATTAGCACTCAACTCGTTTTGTATTTTGTTTCAGCAATTTTCAGTTGTTCTTGGTAGACATTTCGAAAATGGCAAAAGGAATTCCATAAATCAGTCTCAAAATGTTTTTTTCTTTAGATTCAGTGTACCAATAATGAACTCGGCGTTTAAGCGACTGAACACGCGCATTGTACCAAAGTAAATCAGAATGCCTAATAACTACGGTTGTATTTGGGATAGGTTGGTAGGCTGTTTCAACAAATAAATGGAACCACGAGTACGAACATAGTTATATAGACATTGTTAGAAGCAAAGCACAAAGTCCAGTCCACCTTGCTCAAGTTAGTTCTAAATGCAATCAAAATCAGCTTTCCCAACTCCAAATATGGTGTCCGTAGGCAGGCTCAATTATCCGTCGAAATAATAAATTGGCACCAACAACACAGTGACCGCAATTGGTGTCAGTAGGGTGTATCCTAGCGTCTTTACCATAACAAGGGATTTTAGAAACGACTTGATCCGCCCAAAAAGAGACATAAAAATTTGAGTAATACAAGCAGGTTCCTGAATGTGTAAAGGAAAACTATTATTGCTGGCAGAGTTGAGTATCTTGTGACCCGATAGTGTAGTGAAATAAGAATTCAAGTCCCGTGCAACAATGGTGTTTTGGATGGAACTGTTTATGGCACAATATAAAGTTTCCTAGAATTTGTTCCAAAATAATAGAGATGAATTTGGTGGTCTGTGAACAACTCCGAAAAGAAATTTCTTGTTATGTAATCTTATTTCACACCATAATAGTTCCAATGCATGGACCTCAAGATCCAAACGCCACGTGGCATGCAGGGACTCTGAGACGTATGGTGCTATACCACCGCCAACAGCATTCAGACGATCCCGCCGGAAAATTTCATAGAAACTTGGAATAGGTGGGTCAACAGGTGAGTCGTGCGGTGTAAGGAAGGTTTCAGAAAGAGACATGACATCAAATTCAGGCAAAAAGTCTGAATGGATAGATCTTAGCTTTCGTTATAAAGACTACGAACATTTGCGTGCCGGAAGGTAATGTCGCAGAAGTGTTGTACAGGACCAGGATTGACATGGAAGTCGCCCGCCAGGAGTATCAGGAGGGGAGCAACAAATAATACATTATCAACCTGCGCCTCGTGCCTGTACCACAATATATACGCTATATATACGCTATATATATATATATATATATATATATATATATATATATATATATATATATATATATATATATATATATATATATATATATATATATATATATATATATATATATATATATATATATATATATCTGTCTTGACTGAAAAATGTATTGTATGCACAAAGAGCGCAGCAGCCATAGCATAAAAAAACAAAACAATAACCATAGAAATAGATCAGTCTCGGTGTTCGAAAAATAAGTGGTCGCTTGAGCAGTCACGAATATAAAATACAGGCAAGGTGCGTACGTTGTCATATACTTACGCAAACCTATCACGATATAGAAAATCTGACAGCTTTAGAACAAGACTCAAAAATATTTAAGGTAAACATTTTTCGTACCAAGATCAGATCGACACACCCGAATTACACTAGAATAGAGGGTATACAATAATTTGTATTTACTAAATATAGCTACACTGGATACAGTATGAACAGCGATGGGCATAAACGATACGATATCAGAATATCACGTCCACAAGTGGTAAACTATGGACATGATCGTGGGAATATAGATACCGACAGCACAGATACTTAAATATGAAAAGTACGTGAAAAGCAGCAACAGCAAGTTTGGAATTGACTTGGCACTATAGTGCATGAACAAGGTAAAAACTGTATCAGATTTACGTGTCAGAAGAGGAGAAGAGTAATGGTTACACCCAGTGGGGGTGGATAAATTGCACAGAAAATTTACAAAATGATAAACTGAATAAATATCCAGCTGGTGATGCGAAAGAGCTCAGCATTTAGTAATATCGTATCGCTGGTGACGCGTTCACTGCAGCAAAAGTACTGAGGCGATACCTTTAAATATGCCAGTATTTACTGTATCTATAGAAGTTGCTAATATTCTCATCCCGGCATACACGTCGGCCGGTCTAACAAGGAATTGTTTCGTTAAGGCAAATACTAGTAAAATTTTAATTACATGATTATAACAAATTGAATGACCCATCCATCTGCGGATCCTAACAAACAGAACAAATACGAAGAACTTGGAACACAAAAACATCAATGGCAGAAAAATCAGGTGCAAAATGCACACCTTTACAGCGGCCGTCTTGACCGTGTTCTGTAGACACATGGCGTTAACAAAACTTCCTTGAATGATTGGAAAAGAGAGGGAGTTGGAATTCAGAAATCGTAAGTAATGGATAGTAAAATGCGTAAGCATAGGCAAGTAGTTACTTGTGCCTTCTATAAAGGAGTTATACTTAAATTGGTATCCCAAAAAGGTGAACATAATTCTTTTGAAATACGCTGCGAGGCGCTTAGCAGGCAAATAATTTCCATTCCAAGTTCGGGTTCATACCAGCAAACACAGACGGGGCTATGCGCACTTGTTAAATCGTAGCGCATCATGGCTGTGGCCTCGACTCCCCCGAACAAATACCTGGCATAACCATGCCACGATCAGCTGTTGACAAAGATAGCAGCACTTGAACGGCCAAATCAACTATCTTAAGCCACAGATTGATTTTTTGATCTGCAGTTTGAGCTAGTTAAAACCAAGAGTGCACTACATATACTGCTCTTACAAGTAGCATCAGGTACATTATTAGTCCCAAGGCACATTACTTGTTGCCCATATAAGTTGCAGATGTTATGATTTGGTTGAAGTCTGTAATAAAGTAATGTAAAAGTCGGTGAAGGACCAAAATTTATAGACCCATATATGACAATTCGTTAAGATCCCACCAAATTGATATGAACGATTCATAACTGCTGATATTTTGTGTTGCAAAAAGTCATGCATGTGGGTGGCACCCAAATATACATGTATAGCTCTTGCCAATCCTCATAGGAAGCAGCCTGTGGTGTAAATGGGTGCCATTCTGCGTTAAAAGGAGTCAATAAATATTCAAAAATTATTGTGGGCAAAGTTTGATACATTACTTAATTTTATTTGGCTACCGAACTATCAAATTATTGCCACACAACTGGGTTTATATATCCACATATAGTCTCATTTGCCTTTGTGCACTGATACTTTTGTTGTCCTAACTGTGTTTGTAAATTGTATTTGATAAATTGAAAATAACAATTTCCTCCCTTATTGAAGAAGGGTGAGCTAGACCTGTTTGACAACTTCAGGTCTGTTTCCATTCTTCTATTCTTTTAAAAAATATTTGAAAAACATATTTTCAATCGGCTGAGTGAATATTTTAAAGCACGCCATTTACTTTACAACCACCAGAATGGGCTTGTACAGCTTCATTGTATAGTGCTGGCGTGCATTTATCTATATGATAGAATATTAAAAAGCACATACAAACAAGAACTGTTGATAGGCATACACTTGCATTTGTCGAAAGCTTTTGATACACCAGCTCATAGGATTCAAATTCATAAATAACTTTTTTTTATGAGATAAATGACACTACACTAAATGCATTCATTATTATTATTATTATTATTATTATTATTATTATTATTATTATTATTATCATTATTATTATTGTTATTGTTATTGTTATTGTTATTGTTATTGTTATTATTATTATTATTATTATTATTATTATTATTATTATTATTATTATTATTATTATTGTTGTTGTTGTTTTGTTGTTGTTGTTGTTATTCTTGTTATTATTATTTAAAAAATCAAAGCAATATGTTGAAATAGGTAGTACCAAATCAGATCTGCTAAACATTAGTACTGGTGTTCCACTGGGATCTATTTTAGGTTTTTGCTATTCATTATTTATAAAATTTGACATCTGCGTCTAACCATTTGAAGTAGTTAGTTTTTGCAGATGGCACTACTTTAGGCAATACTCTGCTAGATCCAATTAAGTATGATATTATTAAAAGTTAAATATAATTATACATAAGAAGCTGTTTAACTTAAAAAAATAAAATGAATCTAACGATTTGCCTTAAAATGAAAATAAAATAAAAACTTGTGACTTTCCACAACCCCCACAAATAATAATACCTGAAATACAAGTAAATAAAAGAAAAATTAAGTGTGTAAACGACTGTCACTTCGTGACACACTGACAAACTTGTAAATTAGAACAGTCATACTGACAAACTTGCATCCGATATATCAAAGTCTAGTATTATTATGCACAAAAATAGAAGAATTTTTCCTGGTCACATACTGCAGATAATGTACCATTCATTACCATTCAGTACTATGACCCCCATCAAGCTATGAAGTGCTGCTTTGGTGACAATAAAACTAATTTAAAAAACGTGTGTAAGGATAAAAACCAGAGCAAGTTAAACACTCATGCCGGGCCAATATATAAAGGTCTGAACCTGCTTAAGATGAACGATATTTTTCTTAATGAGCAAGTGAACATGTACTTTAAGTATATGAACATCTAATTACTGGAGTACTTTAAATCTTTTGATGTCAAATTAGCATCTGAAGTTTATTATCACAATACAACAAGCAGAAACAAGAACGTTACATTTCGAGAAAGAAGACATCCATATGGTTCTGAAAACTGTCTACACCATGAAACCTGAACTTTTCTAAAGGACCCTAAGTTTGTGAGAAAGGGGTATCTAGCCCTGTCTGGGATAGTGACTTGCCTGTGTGTCTAGGTAATTTACAGGCGTAAACCTGCTTATTGGTGGTGGAAAATGATTATGAATGTCTTATATTGCTGCATCTGTAAGGTTCCTGATTTAGAGTTCTATTTTCCTTTTCTTTTTTCTGAGCCAGACGTCAAAGTGTAGCAAATATTAATTAACTAATATATAACATTTGAATGTTTTCGTTGAGGGGAATGGGAATGTCCTATAAACTGTGTGCAAGGTAATTCGAACACACTATTCTTTTACTTTACCGCTTATAAGTATATTTAAACAAATTTGGGTATCTAGGTGGCTCTCGTGAATGCGGCTGTTTCAGGCCTTTATGAGAGTCTCCTGACCATAGTGTACATGTATGTTACATATATAACGGATGTATAAATGAATGGTCGAATAAAGGATTCTTTAGACGGAGTCGTAGAGAAGAAGAAGGAAAGGCCATTTACAGCTAATGAAAATCATTGACCAACTCGAGCGATAAAAGAAGACCATGGAAAATTGAAATGATACTTGTAAGTGTGTGCATACAAATTGAATTAAAATACAGAGCAACAAATCAAAATAGTGTACCAGTTTTTTTTTTCTCGAACAGAGCAAAAGTCTTAAAGTAGTATCCAACATAACCTTTTGCCCGGGAATACATTCAATTTCCTCCGCACAAACACAAAAACACCCCCTTAATGTACTGAGTACAGGAGCTGTGCGTGACCATGCTATATATATGCTGTCAATTGTTGCCCGAGTTTTAAAATAGACTCGGTGGAAACCTTGGTGAATTAATCTTGCTTAAAACTGTCTGCTGGCTCGGACTGAACATCATGTCTATCATTACCAAAGTTTAAAGCTAGTAAGCAATTTTCACGATACTGCATAGAAATTGGTATGGCAGCATACATCATAGAGAGCCTAAGTGATATATATATATATATATATATATATATATATATATATATATATATATATATATATAACCTGTTTCATGAGGTTTATAATGTCCCTTCGTATGGAATTACTGGGTCACTGGCCCAATTGGATACAAGCATTAATTGTTGTAAGGGCATGTGGAACGTGTTTAAGTCGTACTCATATGGAAAATATTTGCTTCTTAAGGGGCTCCTGTTTGTTTAGCCGTGGATTATCTTGTCATATTACATATCGTAGAAATAAGAACTTATTGAGACATGCCAATCTGCGCAAATTTACATAGTATCTTACAAATATGTCCAATTTGGCTATTTGAATGCCTATATTAGTCAAACAATCTTAACTACCACGGCATTGATCCATCACCAGCTTTTTCAATAAATCAAATGACGTCACTTCAAATTATAAATACTTACCAATACTCAATTTTTGTTTGCTTCCATTAAAGGCTAACACCGCTAAAAATGTCGAGAGTAAGCAAAATAGTTAAGCCTAAAAATGTCAAGAGAATAAACAAAATAGTTAAGCCTATGAGGAAAATGAAAGCGAAACTCTCAGAATACGAACAAGGTAAACGGTACGAATTCATCCGTGTGGCTCGGACCCATATCCCCGCCAAAAAGATAGAATATCGACAAAATATGCCATCTCTCTTCGCTCTATGTCCAATTGAGTCGTTCTCTAGGTCTAAATCTTTACCTTAAGTAAGCAACAGAGATGATGATTATTCACCTTTGGATTAATTGTCAAAAGGGGAAATTTGTAGACTTTTTATATTCCATGTAAACATTTAGAAAAATTAATGCTTCAACAGGCAAATTAATTGATTAACGAGTCATTGGTATATTTTGCGTCCACAAATTGCTGTCACTGAAATTCAAAGATAATAACAACGTGAAGCAATAACAATACATATTGCATCAGTTCTTGCTTATAATGGCAAATCTTTGCAAAAATATGTAAGCTAGTACATTCACAATTATACTCGGTAATATCCAAATTTTTTAGTTACTCCGAAGAAGGATGCCATTCGCACCCATGTAATTTTCGACATGGGAAACACCAAACAAAATCGACCACCCATAAGTTGAAGAAAAGAATTACAAACTTTGAATTGTTCTTACGCAACTCTACTTCAAATAAATTTTTAACGTGTATGTTATGTGATTAATTACCCTATGCATATTATACAGTATTCATATCCGTAAAATCTAAACTAAAATTTTGGCCGATGATGATTATTTATCTATTCATACATTTCAAGCAAAAAGAAAGTAGCTCAATACTCTTCAAAACTGCAATGGTAATATGCATTTTGCACATTTCTGGTAGATGCTCAAACTTGATATGTGTGACATATTTGTAATAGAGAAAGCTTAATGCGATAGAGAGATTTATTAGTTACTTAGTCCAGGTGCGCATGCACACACAGATATATATATATATATATATATATATATATATATATATATATATATATATATATATATATATATATATATATATATATATATATGTGTGTGTGTGTGTATGTATGTGCGTATGTATGTGTGTGTGTGTGTGTGTGTGTGTGTGGAAAAGTTACATGAAGATGAGATGTTTTTAATATCTGGATGTTTCACTTAACCACCCTGATGGGCTTGCTGCCTGATACCTTGAACTGACAACGTGAAGCCTGGCAGTGCTTGTGCAAGAGAAGTGTCCACCTAATACCAAAACTTTCTTCGCAAAGCACACAGACACCGTGGACCCAATCTTGTACAAAGAAGGTATCAGTGGAGACTGTCCCATAGCACATCATTTTATAAAGTACATTTTTGAAACCTGACAAGCTGGTAGAGTCCTGTTTGTGATGTTAGAATAAACTGTTATATTGGAATGAACTTCATTGGTGCTGTCGCATATGCAGGTGACAGTGCTCTTCTTGCTCCAACAGCGACATCAATGTCTAAGTTGGTAAATGTATGTTCATTTTTTTTCTAATGAGTATGATGCATTGTTCAATCCTAGTAAATATGTGCTCATCACTTTCATGCAGAGTGGTAACGTTGAAGAACCACCAATCTACGTCGGAGGTGAATTGTTAAAATCTGCTTTGTTCCATAAACACTTAGATACAAACATTGGTGTGAATGCGAATAAACTAAACTTGTGTGATCATATAAGAAAATTGAATGCTGAAGTTAATATAATAATGTCAGAATTCAAACTTGTGTGCTGTAAAACTAAATACAGATTGTTTAATATATATTGCATGCCTCTTTACGGATGTCAGCTATGGGTTTTCTCTGGTGGTGAATTTGTCATTGTTTTACCGCTTGGCGTAAAGAAGTGAGATACATTTGGAACTTGCGGTGTAATAGTCATTTTGCTCTGTTGTACTTGATATGTATAGATCTAGATATTGAAGGTAAACTCCATAAACTTTTTCGTACATTATACTATATAGTATATCACAGTGACGACTCTGTCCCAAATTCTTAGCCAGGCTAGGCTTACGTGGAAGCTCCTCATCCGTTTGTAACTCCCTTAACTTTAGCTTGTCAAAATATGACTTTACAAATCTAATTTTCACTTTTATCATTTTCGTGAGTTGCTACCGAGTGTTAAAAGTACACAAGATTCCGTAAGACGTCTCTAGGAAGAGACTTAAATTTAATTAGAGATGGGGAACTGCATGGCAACTTTTCTCGGCCCGAATGTGATGTGTGCATAGCCCACTTGTGTACGGCCTAACATGCTTATGTATGAATAATCGGAATTAATGTGCCTTGCAATATGGGCTACACATGTCTGCAGCGACGGTCATGTGTGACATTATGTTCTTCTCTATAATTCATACAGTCGTATGACATTTGTGATTTGTTTCTATGCTATGTACAGTGTACTTATACATATATATGTGCGAGTAAAGATGTAATAATAATAATAATAATAATAATAATAATAATAATAATAATAATAATAATAATAATAATAATAATAATTATATGGAATATCCGTCATAATCTTCAAAATTAGACTCATGTCACTTTAAAGTGTGAAAAATCTACTGACAACATATATCTAGCTTATTATTAGATCTTTAGACCGAATCAACAGATTTCCATTTTGTCTTGAAATTGAACAATGTAATAGTACAGAAACACATGATCCACATTCATTAATTCCAAACCCAACAATGGCGGCAAAGAGATTTCAGACTTGCCAAAGCATCAACATTTCTTTTCCAATACCAATGTGAAGAAACAAATTTCACTCCTGACTTGAGACAGGCAGTCACCCATAAAAGGCAACTGGTGGTTTTACACCGGTCCTCTCAACCTTAGAAATATTCATCATTTACTGCAGACACTAGTTCTTTTTCCAAAATGTATAGGCCTAACCACCCAAAACACAAATTTCATTTCTTCTGCCAAAAATAAAAAGAGACCTGTTAGGCCTATCACCTTTTAGTTCTCACGACTTGTCAGTCAGAAGATCAAACGTTACCCATCAATAATAAATATGTAACCCAATAATACATATTTATATTAGCGTTGAATTAAAAAATAGTACACAGCTGGTGTAACATGCTAATTGTGTGAGATGTGTGAGGTATAATACTAATAAGGTGCAAAGAAGTGTTAGGAATTCCAAAGTCAATCGAATATATTATTTTATCTCAGAAGTGATGTATGTGTTATAAAAAATAAAATATTTACTTATTTTTTTCTAGTTCATTAGTTTTTTTTCATAAATTTATAATTCACTAAATTTATTAGTTCGCACTAACCGTGTGTATTCAGTTAAATGTACATGCATGCCTACCCTGTGCTCATTTCCAGATTCTATTGTGCATGCTGGTGGCATTCCTTTAAAAGAAGCGACAAGAAAATCGCAATATACATGTTCATTATCTATTCCCCCCATTGGACACACATGTAAATGCTGCATAATTAAACTTACGATGCATATTAGTAGATCAGTCAATGTGAACAATGCACTTTGTGTTTTAGATGGGCCACAACCCCTAATATGTACTCACCATGGAAAATTAATGACCACGCTTATAAGATTAGTTATTATAGGAAGCCTTAGGGAATATAACAGTGATTTTACCTATACTCGGGTTGACATTTTGAGGTACTCCTAGTAGGACTGGCAGAATTATTAAAGAAGTGTAACCAACATGTGATCTGGTCATTCAGCCTTAAGCATAAAATGTTGTATCGCCGCATAACACGAAAACTCTGCGTGGAATGTGATAACAGGTTCACAAAAGGAACCTTCACTTGCTAGACAGTGCTTCAAAGTATCAGTTTTCAGCATGTTCATGTTTAGCATATTTAATTTTGACTATGGTGATACATCTTTTGATAATATTACCTTACATGCAGGCAGTAGAGAGCAGTTTCTGCTTCCTGTGCTAGGAATCAGGTTGTATCCTTATGTCGAGTTCTGCAGCTGTGAGGGAGGCCATTATTAAGTCAATCATCAGCACGAAAACCAATTGCATGCAGCGTGTTAAATGCCCTCCTTTGTCCCTGTTAGATACTCATGATACTGATAACTTTATAAATGCAAAATAGAATTATTTATAAACATGTCATCTTTCCAGTATTTAACATATAAAGATAAAAGGGTACTCATAACAGCAGTAAATAATAACTAAAACCCGTTTTCTGGCAATTCGATTAATTTCGACTTTCTGCTCAAAACACAGCTTAATAGATGATATAAGTCTTTGTTGTTTGGCTATGCATTGTTGTGGTTAACAATATAAACAAGAAACTCTAGACACATGTGTATTATGTGATATAAATAAGAATGTAATATGTAAAAGCAGCTCTTAGTTGTATTGTTTTTGTTTTCTTTCTTTTTTTTTGGGGGGGGGGCAGTGTAATACAGACTCACAGGTGCAAAAGTTGTACAACGTATGTGTGCTTTGTATTCATGTGAAACAAACATGCGGAACAGAATGACATGATACATAGGTATATATGAGCAATTGTTTGATGCTGGCAGACTTTGTCTTTTCTGTTTTGAGGTGGAAAATGAATCACATGCCCTCCTTCAGTGGGACATATACTCAAATCTGAGGGCAGAAGTACTACATGAAGCTATGATTATAAAAAGGGATTTTGATAGGTCAACAGACAACGACAAATTGTTGATATTACTGTATGAACCCGTGTTATGTAGCTTATCAGCCAGAACCTTTGGAAATATTTTTGTCCTGAGGCGTTCTCTTTGACATGTACTGTGACTACATGAATTAACCCTTTTTAATTGTCACGTACTTTAAAGATAAATGCTTTTTAACGGCTGATGGTTGTCTGACCGTCATTCATATGGACGAAGGGAGTGGCCGCATTACTTGGAATTTGTACTTTACTTTCTGGCTTGTTTGTACTGAAGGTGAGATGAAATAATATATTTGTCCTTATCCTTATGCTATCCTACGTACGTAGGCAAAATTGGACAAACTGCAAGTTTTGTTTGTTTGTTAAAGTGTAACTATTGCAAATTTATGCATCATACATCCCTTCAATTCGAGCATGTTGCACATCTTCATGATGGAAAAGGTCCGATTTAATTACTAAATATACAACAATTAAGCTCTTTACATTGTAAATTTAAATTGTTCCGTCGATGCCCAATATCACATTCACTGATAGTAAACGACCGGCGTAAACGACAATGCTGAAAAATCATACTAAATACATGGCCCGATATTCTTGTAGTTTGTAAATATATATAAATGTATAAATAAAATCTTTTGAATGTAGTTAAGTGAGCCCTGCGGGTAAATATTCCACCATGCTATCTAAAGTATACAGACTCCAAAATACACACACACACACACACACACACACACACACACACACACACACACACACGCACACACATATGTTTATATATATATATATACATATATATATATATATATATATATATATATATATATATATATATAACCAAAGAAAACACCTATAATTCATAAACAGTAATAGCACCAAATACCTAATTTTGTGTATACACAGGTTTAGACACAGGACCGGTAGCTGTAATAATGTATGTCCAGGGTAACATGATAAGTATTCACATCAATCAGAATTTTAATGAATAGGTTTTAGGCGGATGGTTCTCTTTTTTATGATATACTTTACAAAATAAAGAATAATAACAAATTTAATCAGATAATTAATAATTTAATCAAATAATTTTTAGATTAATAAGCATTTATAACTTGCCAATGTTCCAACAATAACTAAGTTTATTTTCTAACCAGTTTCTGTACCACTTCTAAGCCGTTAACAATACCACATGTATGTCTGGTTCAAAACTCAGAACTCAGAACAGTATTTATTTAACAACATGCACACAAAGTGAGTAACATAAGATAAAAACACAAATAATCTAAATCAAAGGACTATACCTTGTAATCGGCAAAAGTGTTGTAACAAGGCGTTTTGATATGATATTATAACAACATCATATTTACCAAACACGTCAGTATGACCCCAGTGGGGATTTGAAGCCGCTAATACTGGGGCCACCTACAGTTCGGTATACATTCCTTTTAAGCATGACTAGTAAAAGCAAAACAGGAATACATATGAGGATACAAAGTTGCACAGACAAAGTAATTACTTAAAGCACAAAGCTTTAAATATTGGTTAATTAGGTATCATTGAATGTACTTATAATATCCATTAACTGGATGTGTATGAACTTGGTCCGAAAGGCAAGAAGGTGTGTTCTTGAAAAGAGTAGGAATATGATATTGGATACAATTCCTGGTTTCATTTGATTTCGAGAGAGAACTGGGGAATATGTCCATTCCTTGTTTTGTTTTGTTCTGTCTGAAAAACAAACTTGTTCTTAAAATCTTCAGGTAATTGGCTGTGAGAATATCTGTAATGAAATTTCAGGGTTCTGAGCTTATATATATATATCTTGCCAGTTTACAAGTTTTAGTAATTTAAACAATGGGTCTGGGCATTATGTTTTTCACGACAAAAAAGCCGTATTGCTGATTTTTGAACTTTGGAAATACGATTCAAGGAATATCTCTACTCTATAATTGGATAATTATGATTAGGCAAAAACAAAGATCTATATTAAAGCAGCAATGCCTTCATTGGCAAAAAATATGAATTCTTTTGAACATGCATACTTTTCTGGGGAGCTTGGCGGCCACCTTATTTACATGTGTATTCCAATTGAGAGTTTCATGAACACGTAATCAAAGGAAATTAAATTGAGTAGTTTGTGTTATTGAAAAATGTTAATTTTTCAATCTAAAGTAGGAATGAGTCTAGCTGCAGAAAATGAAACACCATGAATTTCGTTTTGACTATATTTAACGGCAATTCATTACTGAAAGGCAACGATGTGTCATTGTCAGCTCTTTAGTGATTTTACCTGACACATCATTTGTCTTTGAATTAATACTTGAATTGAAAGATAATGTCTGTGTTTGTGTTCGTTGAATTTCACTATTTTGACTAGTAAATATTTTTCCCTTGCATTAAAAAGGATATCCTGCAATAAATTGTAAGTATTGCTGATATATAGACAAAGGTCAGAATTAGGTTTGATAAAATATATGCACTATTTATTACATTGTAAAATTTCTGCACATACATGTATGCATTATCTTCACATATAACCTTAACATGTTCTTGTGATTCGTTAAACTGTAATGTCTAGTCAAGGCAAGACAATGTAAGAAAATGTTCAGACAATCCACTAAAATAATTCCAGGGCAACATGAATTGTCAGTATGTGAAGCATTTAAAAATATTAGCGTTGCTCGTCTTATAGAGAGACAACTTGGCGAAATTAATTTTGTAATTCGGCCATTATTCAGCATCATGGCAAGATATTCGGCATACTCTAGTCTTGTATGTATACTGAGTGAAGCAATCATAAAATCCCCAACTTTAACTTTATCTGAGGTTTCCCTACATATTATGGCTAAGACTGGGCTTATATTATCAATAAATAAGTGTATTTTATCGATGTGGTCACTTGTTGGTCGATACATATCTAAGACAGTCACAATTTTTTTTGGTCAAACAATTAACAAAAATATCGGGGAATTTACCTTCCCAGACATTTGTAGCAGAATGCAAATCAGGTATATTATACTGAAACGTATTATGAAAATAGCTAATCAGACCACCGTGAGAACTACGAGATGGATTCAAAATAATCTGTTAATAACTGTCAAATTCAAGAATTGATTTATATGAACTGTCATCATTCAGTCAGGTTTCTCGCACACATATTGCACTGAAAAAGTAATCGTCATTGGAAAGTTCAAATAAAATTTGAATTCGACAAATTTGGCAGTAAGTGATTGAATATTTAGACTTATAACAGAAAAAAAGTTTTCGAGACTTCAAATAATTAGCAACATTTTCCTTATTCATATAGGGGGGAATTAGAAACAGTAGCGAATGCTTTATCTACATCATAGGGATTAAACAACAATTCATTAAGGTTATTTCTGTTAATACCACCAAAATTTCCGAAAATATTACTCCTAAACTGGTATCTCCAGTAATTCTAATAAATTAGAAATATAGGTAATCACATCAGTAAACTGAATTGGCCCTTACATTGATCCGACAAGACCTCTGCATTGATATATGAATACATCACCACAGTATATGCAAACATGAGATAAACTGGTATCATGTTATGAATCAAACAGTGGTCTGGCTGGTACTGCGCTATGACTCGTAACAATGATAACGTCCGACATGTGTACCTCATGATAAATTGCTTTGCTAACTGAAATCAAAGGTGACATCTAAATCCAAGGAAAATCATTCTTTAGCCAACGCTTCCTTACAAATGACTGGTCTGACAGGATATTGCTCTTGGGCAGTGATATTTATGTTTTTATAGTGGTTACGTTTACAAATGATTACTTTTGTTGCAGATCGGTTAGACTGAGATATGGTTAATCATGATATACCTAGCCTAGTCTACCTTTTCCTTTTCTTTGTGTCTTTTTTCATTTTCATCCTTGCTTTTTATTGCAAATCGGTCATTCACCGTTTAGAATGCCATCACAATTATTCAAGAAGATCTAGTTTTCTTTCTGGGTTTATTTTTGATTTTATATTCAAGATATTTCTAGTATTGTTTTCACTATTTGGGTTTCAAATGTGGGCTTCAGTATAACTATGTAACATAATCCTACCTCCCCAGCCACAACTGGCCATTTTTAGAAGGGAAACCTAAATCAAAATATTATCTTACACCCACCAGGAAAACTTGTGCTGCCCAAAGAACTCTGTCTGAGCCTTACTGGATATGTGTTTATATACCATCTTTCGCTTACCCAGTGATGGGCTTAACATCAACTGCTTTCCTTGCATAAAATGGTACCTATATGTATTTGTTTGGTCTGGACTCACGACATCAATATTTGTACAAAAAGTTCATTTCTGATATTAATACACTGTAAAACAAAAGGACTTTAAAAAGGCACTGGATGTATCTTCAATGGATCCAAACTGTCCATGACGGCTAACACCAATGCAACAATGTGACACAGCACGCGAATTTACCCGGAGAAATATTACCATTTTTACCATTACGATAACAGGGCATATTTTATATATATAGTGACTCAGCAAAAAAAAAAGACTCAAAAAGAAGTCTTGCATTCTAAATATTTAATCAATATAATTATTTAAAAAAATGCTGCCTAGGAACTGGACAAAAGGCTTTTTGTGTGATTCAAAAGCTCCAATCGTATGATATAATATATTGAGCGGAATTACTCATTCATACAGTTTCAAACTACAAGCATTTTAATATCGAAATATCCAACGAGTACATTCATATATCCACATGTGATATGATCAGTGCTCACAACACACAACCAAATTTGAAGGAATGCAAATGTGGATTTATTCTGCTTACGCATGAAATAGAACAATGCTTACAGCCTGACTGTCGAATTTAGCCATACAAGTCAAAGAAATTTCTTGCTTTTTCATGCAGACTCACTGATGTCCTTAATAGAATAGTCATGCCCAGATCAACTTGGGCGTGGAGATTATGAGACTAACGTTCTTATTTGGTGAAAGGCGATGCTCGATTTAACATTTTGGAACTGTGGCATCCAATCTGAACATAATGACCATGCTGTCCCCCAACAGCACTTAATTTCAAACGCTCCTGTATTAACATTTGGTTACATGTGTTCAATATATTTAGAAGAAAGTCGCTAAGAGACCTGTCAGAACTTGAGGATATTTGTCAGGACTCTATCCTGTCAGAGAACTGTTGATTTCTAGTACAGCTTAC
Organism: Hermodice carunculata; assembly: GCA_964020975.1. NCBI lineage: Eukaryota > Metazoa > Annelida > Polychaeta > Eunicida > Amphinomidae > Hermodice > Hermodice carunculata. The sequence goes on from OZ026626.1 coordinate 38,410,019, forward strand.
ACACAATCTCCCCCTCTATAATTATTTTCCTGCATGATGACGACACGTGCTAGCATAAAATGTGCCGAATGCCAGAAAAAAAATAGCATCGGCACATGTTCATGCTCTGCAAGAAAATACGCGCCAAACGCATGTGGCGCCTCGTCATTGGCACAGTGCGTTCAGTGACAGGCATAATGTGATTGACCAACGGCAAGAAACGTTTAGCCAAGTGGATTCAAAATAGCTTAAGCTATCAGCATAATGAGTGCGGGCATGAGTGTAATGCGTGCAGCAATTCGCCAGAGGTGTTCTGTCTGCGAAATGTTCTGATATATTCATGTAGCACATGCAATATATGCAGTTCTGGTCCTATGGTGCGACTTCTTAACCCAATTTCCCCATCACTTAATTTGGTGTGCATAAAATTCCGTTGATTGCAGTAGCAATACTTTATTTGCACAAATGTCCGCAAGGGACTAAGGCAGATCTCCATAATTACATATTTCTAAGGTTTATGCCAAAATTGTAGAAAGCACAAGAACATAATAGTGACTGATGAAAATACCATTAACCACAGCTTTTAAGAACTTTGAAGAACTGTAGGTTGAACTTTAGTGCTTCTCAATCGGGAATTATAGTATCAGAGAGCATTGAGTTGAAAAATTTGTGGATTGAGTCGTTATTCGTGTGTTGCGCAGGTGTTTACTGGGGCTTTGTCTCTGGTTGCCCAATAGCTGCAAAGTACGTTTTGTCATTATACAGAGCTAAATATGTTCTGTGGGGCCATAAACACCCTATCACAACACCACAGTGCCTTGAACTCTTTCACTGCCGGGTTTTAGGACTTAGTCAACAGATTTCCTAGGCGCGCTTCGGCAGCAATGCATTATTCTCTGGAACAATAGGCATGCTGCTACTTGAATGAACGTTCTTTTCACGATGAATATGAATCTAGCACCCTTATTGTGATCATGAACTGTGCGTCTTAAGAAGATCGACTCGCAGTTGGCATTAAAAGATTTAGTTGAGTCATGGCATATAATAACCAGGCAAACGCTTTGCACAATGTGGTTGATTATAATAGAGAGTTATAGATTTACCTTACGCGAATGTCTTACTCACGAGTAGCCTGTAAATGTGTCGAGTAATTATTGCGCGCTGACTGTGGTCACATTCAATTTAAGATCCAGTGGTTCGCAAGCAACCCGGCCTCTCTTCAGCAGTACATTCAGCAGAAAAATAAAGCTGCTCATGCAAGATTTCAATCATCAAATAACTATAGAAAAATAGCAACTTGCTACTGAAATTGAATACATTGTAATTGCACTTACCATGGCATAAATTTTGAAAATTTACGAATTATACATGGAAGTTTACGAAAGTGGCATGAGTCCAGCAGCCCTCAATCGCCACGTGTTGGACAGATCTCAAATACAACCTGAATGCATGAATTATGCAGCCCTTTGCATTTACGACGCCTCTGGCCTCCAATGACCCAAGCCGCTATGGGAAATGAATGCCCAGTTTTCGATCAAATGAATTCGAGTGACTCTTTGTCGCGCATATACTTTATAAACGTACAAGAAATTCGCAACTTTCAACTTTATATTAGTGGCATTTTCGTTTCCCTTTTTTTGCTTCATTGTGGACTGAATCAACAGCTTCTCCTCGACGCTCTTTGACGTGCTGCGTTCAGAGCGTCTCGAGGAGAGCTGTTGATCCGGACCATTATTTTTTCCGAAAGCATGATCATGTCGGTGTTTAAAATTGAATGAAAGTTCTTTCCACAAGGAATTTGAGTCTAACATTTTTTTTATCATTCAGAGAGTGGTTTTATAGTATTTCGACTTAAGACGCAGTTGGCAGTGAACTAAATAATTTGTGGTCATAAAAACGTTTCGCTTGCACCCTTTCTCCAGCTTCAAAGCAACATACTGGCCACAGATATGGCAAAAATATACGTTTTGTGCTAAAGTGTAACACGCAGTCATATAAAACCTAGCGTAAATGGAAGAAAGCGTAATGAATTATAACATTACGAAAATATATGAAAAAAAGAAAGAAAAAAGGAAGAAAGGGAAAACACATAGTAAGAGAGAGAGAGAGAGGGAGAGAAAGAAGGAAAGAAAGAGAAAGAATGATAGAAAGGAGAAATCTACATGTTGCCTTTCACAAAGCCAATGCTGATATAGCGGTGAGTATGAATGACGTTCTGTTGAGACTAAAAAATTACACAATTTTACACAAAAACTAGTACTTTTCACTTTGGCCTCCAGACTGTTCAGGTAACATAATTTTCCAATTTTGTTTAGTTCACGTTTACTACGAGTCATATCGGACGTAAAGCCAGTATGGTTTCCTTCTTATAAGAGAATTCCGATACGTGCCACGACTGGCCACAATGGTCCAGCCCGTGAAAGAACGACATTGATTTATTTGTGTCGCATTATCCTCGGATCCTGAACTCATTTTACTCGTTAAGCTTCACTGATCGTAACCAGCGCAAAGCATATCTACAAAACGTATACTTCACTTTGAGTTTCTTCTTGAGCTACATAGTGCATGTCTGACTTTCCTTCCGAGGAACACGTTAAAACTTATTTTTGAAGTATGAACAGTTGTTCACCGAGGGTTGAACAGCAAATTCTACGTTCTTGTACCTCTTTTTCCCCCATTTTAAATAAAGGCAGGACGATAACGTGTCGCTCTTGCCTCAGGGTACACCTCCAAAGAGCTTGAGGTATAAAGTCACGGGAAAGCACGAGGGTGACCCCTGAGAAGTGACATAGGTGACGGTCGGAGAATTTCTTTATCTCTCTAATGTTGTTGATGGTGTAAAAATGAGGCTGACGTGATATAACTTTCAGCTTGCCGTGATCTAACATCTGATATATCACAGTGACTCTTCTTTTTGTTGTACTAGCCGCCACTGAATTACCACCCCATATGAGCCCTAGAAATCTATTTCACCTTTATTAATAAAATACAAGTGTATGATCATGTATTTCATGTAATACAAGTAAATACAGGAAATGTTCACAAAATATGTTTCACGACAATGCAATGTTGACTTCTGGTTCCGCGTTCCTATGGTACGTATGTACTCACTAGCCACACTTGCCGCCGATGTTGCGACAACCAAATGTAGCAACGTTATAAACCCTATTATGCCATTACTGCGCAGCTAGTATCCCAATCATGCTTAGACATGTAATGACATGTCGATGCGATTGTATTCATAGTCTCTTTTAGTAAATAATCCCCTATGTAACAGTAAACACTGAACATGTGTCACGACACTGTGTCAGTGAGTAGTAGTAGACCTACCGATGCCATGGCATCCAACTTGTCCAGTTTCACCCCCAAATAGGTTTTACTAAGTTCTGTCAAAACCGTTGCATGGGCCATCCACTTACAAAACCATTGTCCCGTAAAAATAATCCAAATAGAACACGAACTATTTCGAAAATTGCCCAACACACGCCGAAGTTACCGGCTTGCCATTAATGTCACCTTCAACAACTTTCAAATGATATACTGATTTGTCACATGACCTCATTTAGCCAATCACACTTATCGGACATCGTTTGTCTTGAGGGCCCCTTGAGGTTTTGCCCGTTCCCAAAACCTGTGTACGCCTACAGCTGCAGGATAACCAAATGTAGGCCTCAGGTATAATTAAGATATACTTCAATCTCTGTTTTATTATGATCAGTATTTTACGCTTCGGCCTAATCGGCAAGTTGTAACTAAGAGTAGTATCATCTTCACAACTGCGCCCCCCCCCCTCGTCCCCAGGACTTCGCTCTCACCGCCTCCTTCGTGATATATTGGCAGCAATAAATGCCATGTCATACTTTATTTCTTACGTAGAGACTATTCCAAAGAAAATATGCATATTTTTACCTACCATGACGCTCTGAAATTGTACTGCTTATGTTTATATGTGGTAAGGTGTCGTAAAGAAACATGGCTATACTTTACACTTGCACGGAAGATGAGAACTGGTTATCCAGGGTACAGTGTTCTTAATAAATAGACAACAAACAAAGCAATGTTGCAGTTTATGTCATTAAGGCCAGGTGAGGTATCTATGTATGATATTTTAACACCTGATTAAGTACTGGGGCCAAACACTAATTGTGGTTGTACCAGAAAAATCGAAACTTGGTTGCAGGTTCAGAAGTCGCTGTGACTTGGTAGCGTTATTGGGTTCCTAGTTGCATTCTCATTACACTTCACCTAGTTTGAAATAGGACAGTTACTATTTTACAAAATTCCATCCAGTTCATTCAAGTATTCTAGAAGCAGATGTCTAAACCAGAAAAATAAATTAAATCAGTTCTTTGTTTCATTTATTTCACGGCATGTTATTACAAGTGATGTGGCATTCTCAGTTGTAATTACCATGCATATAATGCATTTTTGGTTATTGTAATTACGACCGGTAATACAATGTGATGGAATAAATCGGCATGAAAAATTAACTATTCTCCTAAATCAGTTCTTTGTTTCATTTATTTCAAGGCATGTTATTACAAGTGATGTGGCATTCTCAGTTGTAATTACCATGCATATAATGCATTTTTGTTTATTGTAATTACGACCTGTTATACAATGTGATGGAATAAATCGGCATGAAAAATTAACTATTCTCCTAAACCAGTTCTTTGTTTCATTTATTTCACGGCATGTTATTACAAGTGATGTGGCATTCTCAGTTGTAATTACCATGCATATAATGCATTTTTTGTTTATTGTAATTACGACCGGTAATACAATGTGATGGAATAAATCGGCATGAAAAATTAACTATTCTCCTGGTTTCCCACTTTGCACATAGTACCTTTTTCTTTTTATAATGAGTTTTCATGTCAAACGTAATGGAAAATGTCTGTGTGGTAATTAACTTGCACGTTATCAGTTATTCCGACAAGTATGTATTCTTCGTGTAATGCATTTTTAGTCAAACGGTGTTTTAGACGCACCTCAGGCACATACCCGTTAGGTGTGCCAAGGAAGTCGGCTGACTATAAACATGGTATCTTGAAAAGTCTTCCCTGAAATTGACAAGTTATCTTGATAAGTCTTTCCTGAAATTGCCATTGGAGGTATCTTGAGAAAGGGCGATATTTAACAAAATTGACGGCATGATATTTCTGTTTTCTGCAGACCATTTTACCGGGAAAGCGTCAATATGCAAATGTTTTACTGTTGAATACTTCTTTACCTAGTGCACTCTTCTGTAATATCAAAAATACCAAATATCTCGTCCTAGACAACATACCCAAGCATAATGAACTTTATTCAACTTCATAAGCACACAATATACAAAAGTGACATTTTGTGGCGCACACATAGACATACAAATACAAATAAATACAAACACAACTACAAACAACATACCAAGGAGCCCTTAAGCTTAAACATGAATACATACTTATTAAACACAAAAAGGTAACAACACATCTCTAACCCCCCCAAAAAAGAGAAATTGTGCTGTTTTGTTGAGTGACATATGCAAACGCTTAGTCGAGGTCTGATCACATTATGGCAAGTCATGCGATTGGGCTTGCATACAGCTTTGCTACAAATTTCCTTCCAAATAAAACGTCCTGGACCTAAATAGATACCCCCATACATATGCATTTTACACAAAGAAAAGTGAACAAAATACCTCTTCCCTCAACTAGACTTACTCGTCAGGTAACGGTCATTGACCCAGCACGTCTACCATACTATTATTTTCGTGTTCATAAACTACTTGACAAAAAGCAGGCACCCACGTGGTTGAACAGTTGTGCCGCCAATGGGATGTGTGACAGAGGATATTCTGCTGGGGAAATGCAATTATGGACAAATACATATATGGACACGTATTTGCCAGTCAGATAGGGGAGTGACAGGAAATTACTCTTTCAGTTACATAAATGTACGTACAAAACAGCCTTCCTCAAGAAACAGACAAGTTGATGGCCAATCTTATTTATTGTCTGTCTGCTGAAAAATGAGTTACATTAATTTGATTAATTCATAATAAGGAAATTGTACCACCTAGCAAAGAATTCCAATGCCTGCATTGCCGATAATATAAGTCGTTATACTCGGCAATTTTATTTATCGCCTGTTTGCACAAAAGTGAATTATATAAATTGAGATAAGTATCATCGATTACTCGCAATGAGGAAATTTTAATGTTTAATCATATGATGTGGATTCAAGATAATATGCATCGAAATGATCAACTTATTCCTGTTACTGTGACTACTGATCTCATTAGAATATATTATGTAACCAATAATCTCACTGTGCCTGTTCAATGCAATTAAAGAGAATATAATCGTTACAAACATTAATTATGAAAGCATTCACTTAGAAAGCCGGACCAAAGTTCATGATATATCAAGGGCCTAGTTCATGAACTACTTCACAATTGATAATTACAGATATAATGTACATGAAATTTGTCTCAGTTTACTAATTTGTACCAAAAAATATCAAAGACCATATCACTGAGCTATACTGCTGATAGATAGTCCACTAAATTAAAAAGGTCTGATCAATCTAATAAGCACGCCATGCTTTGCCACTCCTATGCGTGGAATATGGATGAAACGCCGTTCTCTTGGCGCAAGAAACGATTCCTGCCAATAGCATTTTCTGGCATAACTAGACTTTAAAAAACTCCTTTACATGAATGTCTCATCATGTAAGCAATTAACCTTTGGTTATGTAATTTTGCAAAAAGCAATATAAATCTGATACAACTACGTATAAAAGTACATACTAGTTTATGAACCATCAACACCAACACAAACAAAACTTTAAAATACTAACTTGCCAATGAACCATCAACAGGAATATAAACAAGGTAAGGACCCTTCAGGAAGCAACAAACTAAGCAATGAACCATCTCAAACACTACAAACAAGGTACTGACACATTAACAAGAAGACAAACATGGCAAGAAATCACCAAGAGACTACAAGTTAGCTAAGGAACTATATACAAGAAACAAAATAATGACACATCAATAAGAGGAACACTGGGCAATAAACCACCAAGAAGACTACAAGTTAGGTACAAACCCCACCAACAGCACTACAAACTAAGCAATGGACCATTACAAACACTAAAACATGGGAAGCAATTATCATCAACAACACAAACTAGGTCATGAGCCAGAAACAACACTACAACCTAGGCAATGATGAATCAACCGCACCACAAAAGACGCAATGAATCATCAAGACTGCTTCTGCTAATATAGTAAAGAATCACCAAGAAGACACTGAACTAGAAAATAAAACACCAACACCACAAAACTATGTAATAAACGGTCAACAACATCACAAACAAGGCAATTAATCATCAATTTTAATACAAACTAGGCAATTGATCATTAACAACACTACAAAGTAGGCAATAGACCATAAGCAGCACTACAAACTAGGCAATGAACCACCAGCAAAACTACAAACTAAGTGATGAGACATCAAAGTAATGCAGACTAGGCAATGAGCATGAAAAAAGCGCCTACCACACAGAAAATTAGGAAACGAACACCAACACTACTTACTAAGTAATGAACTATTAACAACACTACAACATTGGCTAACTGCTCGGGCTCATGTTTGACTCACATGTTATATTGATGCACAGACCAAATGGTAGACTGACAACAGTTTTCAATGAACGTGAGACCTCCGACTGTAAATCTATTTTAATCTGACAAAGCCACTTTAGTTCTTAAAAGCATACCATCTCCTTGTCCATGAAAACATATAACAAGCTTTTGCCCTGTTTTTCCCTCAAACAGGAAAAGTTATATTTACTGCTATCTGGCCACCCTCATACCGGCGAATTTTTAGTTAGCTGCAAAGATTAGTCCCCCAAACAGACAGTAACAATTTTCTAAGAAAAGATCTAATTTTAGTGTTTAAAACTTGTACTGATGTTGACATTTTCATTACAATATGCGTGCGCCATGATTCCGCCATGCAATAGCATGGCGGAATCATAATCCTAGGTACCAAATCCTTGGTGCAGTGTACATGTCATGGATAGCCTTTTTATCAGGATACCACAAACAACACCAAGTGGAACACTTTAGCTGTATCATCTGTATCACAAAACGTTAGCCATTTTTGAGCACATTGGATGGTTTTGCTTCGCAATGTGCTGTCGTATACATTGATATTGTTTTTTTTTTAAATTCTGCAGTTGGTGCATGGAAATTCATAAACCGCAGATGAATGTATAATACATATATATTTATGCAAAATAAGGCGCTTTTACATACAGTCGACAAATAACACTGCCATCACTGCACTGGCAGGTGGGTATCATTTGGAAGAGACTGCCCGGGTACAAGGTAGTATATATATATATATGTAGATAGACATCGCATTGAATTTAAGGCAAACAAGGTTTAGTGCCATTATTCAACTGCCGATAAACCCAACAACTGCCCACCAAATGGTTTGAGGATTATAATTCAGTCCATAAACCACCTAAGTTATTAACTATATATATATATATATATATATATATATATATATATATATATATATATATATATATATATATATATATATATATATATATATATATATATATATATAGATCTATATATATGTGTGTGTGTGTGTATGTATATATTTGTGTGTATGTATAAATTATAAGCATAAGATGGACAAGTGCTTAAATTGAAATATAAGGGGGACCACACAAATATCTACTACAATTGATAAAATCCTAGCAACGTGGCTTAAAAACAAACAGTTTTTGTGTCAGCTGAGTATCAGATACATTTAGGCATTCGCGTGACCATTAAAAGCACATATGTAAGCATAAAAGTGACCAGAATTAGGGGGACCAGTGTTTGGTCACCGTAAGTCTGCGGTCTACCTACCTCTGTCATTTATCTATATATGGACCCCCCTCACTTATTTTATATTTGTATATATATATATATATATATATATATATATATATATATATATACATACATATAATGGACGCCTAAATTGGTTCAAATGACGTCGTAGGAAATCCCCTTCGCTAGCAGTTATTATTTGTATCAAAAACAGACAAGCATTTTAAAGTATATGAACTTCACTACTGTTAAACTTGATGGATAGATGCCCATGACAAGAAATTTTCGTTATAATACATTTAGGACTTTCCATCACACACCTTTTTCTGACAGCATGTCCCTGTTTGAGCGCTCTATCGTTGACGCATCATTGCGAGTAAACGGAATGGGCACACTTGGGTCTCTCAGAACACAACTGACATGAATGTATGAATGAGATACAAAATGAAAATAACCAATATTACATCATGAAAATAAGAGACGTATTTTTTCGTGTCACAGGGAAACCCTTTTCCTCTCAGAGATTATCCGCTCTATGTTAAGAAACCTCACTAAGTTATAAGTAAGCAAATTTCCTAACAGAGACTGTTTCCAATTATGCTATTTTAGAGCGGATTTTTCTTGTTAAAAGAATTGAGCACTCATATTACTTGGTAAATCAAAATGAATCACCTGCAAATAGAATCAACAGGAACTAACTTTTTTGTCCGTAAATTTTGGATGTTTTGATATACTTAGCGCTTGAATGAGGCCATGCTTACCGCTTCCTTCTGTAATTATTCGGATTATTTTCTTCATCGTTGTTGCAACTTGTTTTAGTTGTCCAGGTACTTGAAATGTAAACAAAATGGCCAAAGCACGAGAGGAAATCCGCTCTGAATCAGGGATTCTTATGCAATATGTGTCACACATGGGCATGTGATACACAAAATCTCCTATTTGATGAAATTTGCACATGTTGACGGCACTCACTGATTGTTTTTTTTTTGCACGGGACAGAATATCGAATAAAAAAAAAAAAAGAAAAGAAAAAAGAAAGTCCCACCGCCTGTGCCAGCGCTGTTGTGTTTGATTGCCAACCGAGGCTGTATTTTCTTTATCTTCAACGTATATGTACTTTCAAATTGGTTGTTTACAGGGAACCAAATAAAGTAGTTAACTCTTTAAATTGTACGTTTCAGACTGAACCAGGATATCCAAAATGTTTTACGTGTGCTGGGACTTGAACGAAATGTCTTTTTGCAAGAAATGTACATCAGGAAACATGATGATATTTCAGACCAGCACAATATTTATACATGTACTTTTCAGCAATGAAACAGACATTTTTGATGTGTTCAGTAAAACTATCATAAAACTGCTCAGCAACACTTGGGTTTCATCTATAGAATGTGTGTGTGTGTGTGTGTGTGTGTGTGTGTGTGTGTGTGTGTGGGTGTCTGTGTGAAATTCATTTATCTGGTAAACAAATGTACCGCAACTCCCTAAACCATTAGTTTTTGTTATAACAATATCACTACTAATATTTAATTGCTTAAAATACCCCCACTCATTAGAAACAAATTTATATGACAGACTTAGGATCACGGCACATGTTTTTCTGCTTGAATATATAAGGATGAATTTTAACACAGGCTAAAAATCGGAACATATTTGGCCTGGCTTGCTTAAGGTTTTGTGGCATTATAATTCCAAGCTATTTATTACATATTGTTTGGTGCGTGTGGCATATTTCAGAAACATTTGTAATTAATTATATGTCCCTTCTACATTGTCCCATCATATGTAATGAGACCACGTTGCAGTTACGTGTACACTCCACTGGCTTAATGCAACGTGTCACTGTCGTCGGCTATACTCTGATAATGAATTTCGCCGCATCACCAGTGGGAGAAAAGTTGATGATAACCAACGAAATCCTCATAAAACAGCACAACAAAGTATTAAGGATAAACACCATATCATATGATTCTATCTCATATTTAGTCAAGAATGCTACGACACTCATCACACCTGTGAGCGGAAACAATTGTTATAAAACAGCACCTGGGACCAGCAAGTGTCTGCTACATAGAATATTAGGGAAACACTCAACTCGTCCAGACACTTGTATGTCAAATGAGCACTATGTTGTCACATCACAAGCTTACTTGTATAGATGATACTTTAAAATATATATATACACCAACTTCTGTGCAAAAGAAGCTGACAGATCCCGGCATATTTTCCTGCTCCAAATAAAACGGTAGTACAATACGATTCAGACCATTTGCATGTGCTCTGTCGAAAGGGGAAGGGGTAAGACAGTGCCGGGCAGGCATTATCCCTGGGGGAAACAGGAATTCCACGGGCAGTGTGCAGAGTGAAAAAATAAAACCTTCTAACGTATGGCCATAAGGGCTCACACAATACACATTAAAAGGATAAAAATATATAAAGAATGTTTACAACGAAATAGATCAAAAATATATACACACAAGCTGCTAATTAGCAGAAACGAAACTGGGTGTGTATAAAACTATAGTTTATCATGTTACTTATACATCTAATCGAGGATAATTTGCGAGAATTTCTTAGTGCTAAGCAGGTGTTTCTGGATTATATATATATATATATATATATATATATATATATATATATATATATATATATATATATATATGTGTGTGTGTGTGTGTGTGTATCGCCACAGCCCCAACAATGAAGCTGTGTGGGGTTTCGTAATGATATTTAATTGCTGAGCATTCGAATAGTTATAGGAAATGCAAGGCACTTACTTATTGCCTGACAGGGTCGACTACGGAATTTATCGTGGAAAAACATGAAAGCATGAAGTGTTTTACGGTTTCTGTAACTCTTGTTTCGAAAAATTGACTCCCTGTCTCACGTCTGTCCTCGTCTATACATCTTCCTGTTTCAATTCTGAGATTATTATTACCCAATCTAACATGGCTAAAACTGCACCTGTGTTTCAATTTTTGATTTTGTCCAAATCATTTTCAAATATTTATGTATTTTTTATGCTCTTAAAAAACACCATTCAGTTCAATTCCTCCATCATGATTCCAAATTTTAAAGACAAAAAGTTTGTTCATTCTGACACGGGCAAGAACATGGTAACTTTACCAATAAATTCACTTATCTATATGAAAGGGTAATACCTAGTTCAGCTGGACAAAATTTCATGCGTTATTTTGGAGAATCATTTATATGTATATATATATAGCCTCGAAAATCATACTGCACAACCTGACCCGCTAACGGCTTATCATGACTAGTGGTAATCATTGCAGATCACCGTGCCGATTTAACTCCTCGTGAAACGGAAAATGTAAAACACCTTTGGTAATCCTTGACCAGATGCAGGTCTTTGTTTCTCACTACAGCAAGTATTAACAAACACACTCATTTAGTTTAATCGAAGTATGTCCAGAGGTACTGTTACAAATGACATCCATTGTCTATGATCCATCGAAGCACAACTTTGAATGTGTTTATTCCGGAACATTTAACGCTATGATCATGCGCTAATAGGGAAGACTCGAATATAATGTGGTCAGCAGTTAATTATTCTATATGCATCAAGCAAAATCTGAGATAGATCTATATGTTGCAAGGGACAGCATTCTTGGTTTCCCATGGAAGTAAGCATACCAGCAACTAAAAAGTATGTATTAGCAATATGGCCGAATAAATAAGGCTGATTTACGTGTATTCCTAGTGGGATAAATGATGCCTCAGTCATGAAAGACATGCACTATATAAGAAACGCTTTTCTGAATATTAGCTGGCGCTATTCTGGTTTGTATCCCTTAGCTTCTTCTGTCCTTGTGATTACATGCAGGTGCGTCTAAGTACACGCACACTTCGCAAACCCCAATTTCATAAACCAATATTAAAGTGTCGAAATACGTTGTATCAGCTTGGTTCATGCTTTGTCCAGTTTGTTTGGTCCCATGTTTCAAAAGCCAAAGCCGTAGATATTAAAGGCCAAAGGTAATGAGTTTATATCACCCTACTTAGTAGTGAGCAATGGTACCTAGTCCTGAATTTTGTAACAAGTGTCAAAAAGATACACATTGTACAAAACATAGTGTAGCTGTGATAATTTTTTAGCTCAAAACTGCCATGGGGATAATTTGCCATCGATAATTATTTTCAGAAGGCTTTTTTTATGCCACATGGCTCACATAAATGGCTGTCCAGCTGTACCAAAAATGGCATAGTTCTAAAACTTTAAATAATATATTGACGGCAAGGCTCTTGAGATGTGAACAAAGATGAAGCGACTGTACCTACCTGTGAGGGTTTTGACTTAATACTTTGTCTGTAATCATAATCCAGCCCAATCCCAGCAGTGGTGGCCAGCAATGTTCCTACTATACATGAGCAGACGATGTACCAATACCCCATTGTGTCAGACAACGAAATAAGGATCGAAAATTATATACTGTGCCTTTTCAGCAAACCTGCTTGGACGTAACTGGCCTTAATGCATTTCATTCAATGCGTGTTACCACCCACTTCCTCGTCCCAAGCTTGGCTCACGATTGTCATCTTATGCCGTCATTAGGGATCGGCATCTTAAACCTAACCTATCAACTCCTGTTTCATTTATGCACAATGGGCAGGGGACTCTGACCACACTATATCCTAGGAGGATGGCCGCTCTTACAAACACGTATGCTAAAGGGGCCGATTTATTCTTGATGTAGAATTAAAAAGTACCAATGGGGTGTTTTGAGAACAAGCTAAAAAGGTTACTTACTCGTATTTGCTATAACATCATTTGACTTATGTGGATGTCTCATATATTAATCAAACGATTTTTAAAGAAAAGCCATTTACCTTTTAATCCATTACCTATAAGAGATGTTAGATTTTGATATGTGAAAGTGTATAAGAATATCAAATGGCAACTAGGTGGTTGGCAATGTATAGATTTTGAGATTGTGACACAATTGGTAAGCGTCTACGCTCTTATTTTATTGAGAAAATATTGATATGTTTACTGGTAATCTTAAAGAAATTCAATTGCAATTTGGGGATATGCCCTCTGTAGAAAACGAATATACTAAAGCAATTTGTTATATGTTCGCAACGAGCAGGACTCGAACCTGCAACCTTTGGCACCAGTTGCCTAGTTGAAGTGTGAAACGCAAATATGCACTCGACAAAATCCCCATACTAGAAAAGAATGGTTCAATTGAGGCTGTGCGAGTGCCATGGGGCGCCTTTATAATTATTTAATTAACTTCATGAGCGGCGTATTACCATGTTTATCTCTTGTGAGGCTCAACCACAAGTGACTGTTACATGTAAAATACACTGTTGAGATATCACTGGATGGGAACACTTCTTAGGCCCCAAATGGGACGCAACCGTAGGATAGTAGTCCACATGATATACTTTTACTAGCCCTGATACGAGTTATGCATATGGAATTAAAAATAGCTTATAGAAATGGAAAGTGCCGGTATTGAAAAAGCAACAAGATTTGCCACCCACGTTGGTGTTTTTCTTTCGAGCTTGTTACCCTCTATTATTATGTTTTGTGAATTTTGTTTAGTTTGTTTTAGGCAAATGCCTAAAAATCTTCCCCGAAACTGCTTGACCAGTTACCTGGTTAACGAAATAGGGACACGTCTGTGGACCTGAACCTTAACTTTAAACAGGCGGCGCTTCGCCTCTTTCCATTTTTCATATAAATTGTTTGACTTTATGTTATTTCAGATTCCTCCAAAACCATCATTCCAAATAAGCTAAAACTCTTTCGAAATACAGCGTGTAGAAGGGTCAAACAAAGTTTTTAATTTGATTGCATTGCTTTGGGTTCCTTGTATTTTTGCAATTCTGGTACTTGTCGGTTTATGCAGTCATTCTGATGGTTACTATGTAACTCATTGGGAAATGCAAGATTTTTCACATTTTCGACTTCTCCAAGTCACTGGCTAGAATCACTTCAAACTTGATAGGGTAATAACTTGAGTGTTTTTTGTTACTGAATCTCTTCAAATGACCACGCACCAGCATTTTTTCTTGATATTTTATGCTTATGGTGGATACCCAACTTACATATGCCGCTACTTCCCCCCCCCCCCCAAAAAAAAATGGCCCATATATTTTAATTTGTTAAAACGGTGACCATGCAATTATTTTGGTTAATTTTTACTTTGTTCGATTCATTCTCCAAAGCCGTACGCTGTATTCTCTTTGCATTCAGTAGAGCAGTACCCCGTTCATATCTCTACTAAGTTTGTTCAATACATGATGCTGCTGGCATTTCCTACTTTTAAGGAATTGTCGGAATTTATAATTATCAGTGAGGGTTTTTGTCCGTGTTACCATTGGTACCATAGCCAATGAAGCAAATCTGACATTTTGGCTAATATGTTGTTTACGGTGGATCTTAGACCCATGGTTACTACTATTAAACACTGCTAGGAACCAGTGAGGTTAATCTTAATTTTGTTAACTTTGATCCTGTGTGACCTTCAAAGGCCACACTAGTACGTTGGCTTTTATTTCGGTAATAGTGGATGCTGGGCCAATGGTTACTCGTAAACACTTATACTAAATACCGATGTGACTTATTCGATGTTGTGTACATCTTAAATGACCTCGAATCTTTCATCTGATGTATTGATTTATATCTTGGTAAAAGTAGATCCTGTTACTTTTCATTTAAAATCATGATTCCAGAACTGTGAAAGTAAAGACTAGTGTTGCAACCAATGGCGATGAATTAAATAAAGTTGCTCTTGGCATTGTTTTGACGGTCACAGGGCAACTTCAGTCTGTGTATCAAAAATCAGCTGAGGACAGACCTATCACAGCCTTCTTGTTTCTTTTATGATACTGGCCAAAGCAATATCGCAGCTCATATTAATGTCCAGTATTATTTAAACCAAGAACAAAAGATATTGTTGGAACATACTCGTAACAAACTGCATTCAACTGAAATGCCACTTTTCTGGTCATAATGAATTAAAATCAACAACTGTCTTACATGCACATAAAATTAACAAACACATCAAGGTGGAGACATATAGAAACATGCTTTATCAATTCCCTGATTTGTCTTTCGTTTTTTAATGCTTACATTTCTTGCACTGTTTTCATTCTCACCACATGTTTGAAGAGTTGACACCTTAGTAATTTAAGTGTAGTGAGTAGTCTACATGAAAGAAAGAATTTTTTAAATAGTTTTGCGGTTTGGCAGTTGGGTTATTTCTCCGCTGATTCAGACATGTACCTATTTTGGATGGCTAAGAATGCGACAACGTACAATTGATATTCAGACAATTGGATACTGGACTTAATTGAAGTCACCTGCCTGTGAGGGCGTGGATGGTGCAGTTAGACTGGAACAGTATGGTTACAAATTTCTCATTACAGATGCGTCAACATGAGCCTACATTGAGATTTCCGCCCATTTGTAACGCTCTTCTCTTCTGAAAGCACCACCAAGAATAATGTGACGTCATTTGTGGCTGTTTTTTTTTTCTGTCAAGGTTATTACATAAAAGGATTATCTGTCAGATATTTGGCTTGAATTGAGTTTTTTTAAACATTTTATCATTTTCTTTTTGTTTTTTAATTTAATAGCAGCCCATAAAAGTACTGTCCGCACCTTTACATTTAGATGTGTATTGATATTAGGTAAGGTTTTAGTAGAATATTTTACATTTTGAATTGTGTCAATCCTGAACGCATGAAATAGTTTTACTGACGATGAACAATAATACATTTGATTTTTATAAAATTTTGAATATCAAGATTTGTTTTGTTCTTTTGGCACGATACTATCAGTAATTTATAGGTTTTACTACAATCCCATGCCTCAACAAGAAAAGCGAAAGCCTACTTCAATATGAAATGTGAGAAGCGCTCATGTATAAATTACAAGACACATATTGTGTTAATAACCTTTCACACAAAGGTTATCTTCATAAATTGTTTTTGAAAGGTAAGTCTAATCAACAAATATCTTTTGACAAAGGCAGAGAATTGATATTTATATGCCAACTGAAGGTAATAAGCTGTGGTTGCGACCAGGGGGAACCAAAACCACTTTCAACTTTAGGGGCGGCCCTTTTAGGTGTGATATTATCACTTGGGGCGGTCATGTGTTAATTTGTTTCCTGTTGACCCAGGCTCTGCCAGGCTGCCAGTGACTAAAGTGCTATCCAATTACGAGGCTGATCAACAATTAAATAGTCTGCCTTCCCCATGCAAAAACAAAACCAAATAACAAAAAAAAAAAAAAAAAAATATGACAACTAGTCGTTCATTCCCTGCTAATTGCCTTCAAATGGCTTGATACAATATACCCAGCCAATCCTAACCTTCTAAGTGGTGACAATATTGTATCATGCCAAATTTTTTTCAATTTCGGAAATGTTTCTCATAGAATTATTTTCCGCCACCAAGAATGCTGAAAGGTATTTTGAACTAAATGGGTGGAAATTTTATACCTGGTCCCACCCATATCTCTATTTTTTCATATAATTTTACATGTACATTGAACAAACCTTTAACGGATGTGATATTTGTCCTTTCAGCTTATTGCTGGTGTTATTATGACCAGTACGAGTCTCGTTGTCGAACCCAGTGTTCTTCCAATCATGTTGGTAAGTGCAATATCGGCGATATAAAATAATTTCGTCTCCACCATATAAATGAGACAACTAGCACAAATGAAATTCACATGCATGTAAGAGCTCATACAGCCGATCACTTTATTTCTTGATAGTTTATTGTCTCATAGCGTGAAAACCCTCTGATATTGAACAATTTTACTTCTTGTTTGATAGTAGAGCTTAACATGATATAAAGCACAATTGCCCTCCTGACTTCTACTTCCTCAAGTCACATCATTTTTTTCTAGCTCACTGACAAATGCGTTGCAACCAGATATATCATGACTTAATATATGCAGACACGTGGAGTAGTATGGTTACCAGCAGCGTTATCAATTGAGTGTTTATAATTTACACGACACAAAAACTTAGCGCCTTTTGCTACGAGTTCACACAGAACTATTAATTTTCAACTAGTTTTCTGTCAAGATGGGGGGGGGGGGTAAAATACAGTGAAAGTATATCCTCTACGGGAACACTGAAAATGAAAAAAATGAATTGAGCCAAGAAATGAGATAAAAATAAATGATAATTGTAAATATATTAAAAGCAACCTGAAACAATGCAAGCAAGCAAGCAGAACTGAAATACTGAAACTTTAACCCCTCGACAAGAAATCGCTAATGGCTGTGAAATATATTACCCGACTTCACTGATTGGGAAAAAAAACAGGATGAAGAATGGACCCGTTTGTTTTGTGGGTTTGATTATCGGTGGCCTTAGTGTTCCACGTTTCGTTGTATTTCATTTTCACCCATGACTTATCTTAAGAGTTCTTCTCTCTGGATATGAAGCCAAAGAGACCCAAGGTCACAACATTGACATTTTAATCTCTGTCACCTTTCGTGAAATCCAAGCTCAAGAACATTTCTTCACGGGCAAGAACTTTACGTTTTGCTAGCATTGGTTTACTGATGCTCATTGTGACATGAGTGGATACCCGGCAAACGTGTCAATAAATGTGTCGAAGTGGAGCTCGACGTTTCGTTTGGTCAAAGTAATAAATAGTTTGAATGAACATAGCTGATGTCATAGCGAGTTTGATAAGAGCAGGAAAAAATGAGGTTAGTATGTTAAGTGGGGGCAACCTTGGGGATTACACCTGGTGTGGTTTTGTCCATTAGACTGCGTGCACAGATCACACAATTCGTGACACAAACCTTAGCTCCATTTCAAATAAACAAACCAATAAATATCTGATTCCCTCGTTATCACATTTCAAGAGTAATTCAATCATAGTGTCCGGCCTACTTTTCTACTTGCTCAGTGAATGTGGTTGGTGCGGCAAGTTTGCCTTACATTGGGCTGCTGTTGTTACCGTTCACACTGTGATCCCTGTGGCAGTAGATCACACTGCGATCCCTGCGGCTGTAGATCACAGTGTGATCCCTTCGGCAGTAGATCACACTGTGATCCCTGCGGCTGTAGATCATAGTGTGATCCCTCCGGCTGTAGATCACAGTGTGATCCCTCCGGCTGTAGATAACAGTGTGATCCCTGCGGCTGTAGATCACAGTGTGATCCCTGTGGCGGTAGATCACAATGTTAATCTTGCGGCAGTAGATCAGCAAGTTAAATTAGTGTTTCATATTCAAAATTCATAATCAAAATGTGATTTTTACTGATAGACGATGTAAATTTTTAAATATGTCAGGCATCCTGCTAAAATGACATTGGGTATCAACCATAATGTGTAATGTTTCAGATTCATATAATATCACAAAAACGATGGAGTTCTACTTTCTTCTTTGGCTGTAAACTCAGCTGACTGACAACTCAGGAGAACCGAAAAGTTAAAGGCCTATCATGTCTCTTTTTATCTTTGGTACAAGTGATGAAATGTGGATTTTAAGTGGTTAGCCTATATGTTTTGGAAACATCTGCAGTTAATGAAGACTATTTCAAAGCCTGAGAGGACCGGAGTAAGACCAGGCGTTGCCCGTTATGGGTAATTCCCCTTCTCAAGTCAAGAGTGAAATTAGTTTCTTCACATTGGTATTGAATAGCGAATGTTGATGTTTCGGTAACTCTTGAATCTCTTTGCGGTCATTGTTGGTCGAAATTTATGAAGACGGGTAATGTTTTTTTTTTTTTGTTTTATTTTTGTTTTTGAACCAGAAGACTCTTTGGGTGTTTGTTACAGCCGCCGAACCAGAAAAGTAACCAATTTGCGCATGAAAAATATATAGTTCTGGTAAGTTACAATTCTTCAACATCGGCACAATGCAGACCTTGTTTTCAAATTACGGCTAGTCCTACCATTATCACACACACACACACACACACACACACACACACACACACACACACACGCACACATACATACACACACACACACACACATATATATATATATACATATTATATAAATGTACACGTTTAAAAACAAAGTCAAATCTGAAAGACCAACATTGCAAAAGCGAAGTCCTATTACGTACCACTTCGTGAAAACCGATATAGTTTTAAATGATTATAACAAATTATTTTGTGTAAGGAACAAATCATATACACACTATAAAGGCTACAGCAAAATTAAAAAGAATTCTTTGTAACATTAATCTGGACATCTCTCTGGCTTTATCAGTGTTTGAAAGGCTCATTACACAAATTTTGCTCTATGCATGTGAAGTCTAGGGACCATTCATGATTCAACCACAAAAATGTTTTGCATCTTGTGACGTAAACGACCATACCAATAATAGTTTGAAGAATTACATCTCAGTTATTTGAAATTTTGCCTTGATGTGAACAAAAAAGCATGTAATTTTACAGTTTTAAGCAAACTCTGCCAATACCCTGTCTCACTGAAAGTTTTCACGCAAATATAAAAATATTGGTTTCGAATAGTAAAGCTAAACCCTGATTCAATGTTACATGATTGTTACCTCTGTAATGCACATAATACAAATTTTGGGAAACTTTAATGGACAAGAGCTCTGCAAAACGTTTTTTTTTATGTGACTCACTTTGCAGTTATGTGGAATATTGTTGGTGGCAATAAGGTCGATTTTCCGACTCAACGTTTCAAAAAGGATACAAAATATATTTTGAAAACTATGGAACGAAGTTCTACTCGAAAATAATAAAGATGATAAGAAATTCAGGACATATGTAAAATTCAAACATGATTTCGGACCAGAACTATACTTATATTTAGTGAATGATTATGGAATTAGAAAAGGTACTTCTCGTTTTCGGATCAGCACCAATAATCTTAATATCGAAACTGGTACAAAAGACAAAAAAAAAAAAAAAAAAAAAGCAAACAAACAAACAAAAAAAAAACAAACAAACAAACAAACAAAAACAAACAAACAAACAAAACAAACAAACAAACAAACAAACAAACAAACAAACAAACAAACAAAAAAAAATCTTGGAAAAAAGATTATGCGAGACATGTGGATAAATTGCAAGTGAAGAACATATATTAATATCTTGTAAAACATTTTCAACACAACTTGAATACCTTTTTTCAACAACTAAAATATTTTCCTCGTTTTCTCCCCTTTCGGACTAAAATAATAATATTTTTCATGAAACTGGAGGATAATGATTTAATATATTACAGTGCAATTTTTTTGCTAATATTATCGCCACCAGAGGGCAGTTCTGATAGCTTTTGTTTTGGTAAATTAAGTTTGTATGAGCATTAACGCACATAGGTACTTAATGCTCGTATATGCAGGGCACCTTTGCACTTTATTTGTACTTTATTTGTGTGTATGTGTGCGTGTGTTTGTATTGACAAAATGTCATATTGTATTATTTGTGATATAGTCAATAAAGTTTCTTTCATTTTATACAATCTAAACTTTCGAAGAAAGTTCTAGGCGTCATTAGCTTTTATATAAAACTGGGTCATCACCGAGGAACCAGCGCAAGACTTGTTTCGCTGCCAATATATGCCTTGTTGGAATCGGCTTATTTCACGTAAATAAAGGTTGAGGTTAATACAATAAAACGAAACAATGGCTTATATTGTGTGGCTGTCTCCACTCACAGATTAACACAGTGTCACGTCTTCGTGATTGTGGACTAATAGTTTCTTTGACTCGGGTATAGCTTTCCACTTACAATGGTTCATTGGTACAAACATGAGATGCACTCAACTTAGCAATATGAAACTTGTTGCCCAGTAAAAACAATTTCACATGAGTACAATACAATACCTATTAGCAAGTAGCATTGTTCGGTCAAAATAACTAATTACAAGTCCATCTGATCCGGAGTCATCATCATGGCACATCTTTTGAAGTTACTTATCAATATCAATAAATTTAAGACTAAAATCAGATTTTACGACCAAAAATATGATGCAACAAGAATACCGACGGTATCAATATCCATTAGTTGAAGCAGGATAGCTCCAGAGTTAACAGCCATTCATGTATCTTTCTTCTGCTTCAAGGCACATGGATCCATTAGCTTTTGAACCGGTACAGCAGTTTGTAAACCCCGAGTGTCTTTACATTTAAAACAAAACACAATGCCTGACTGAGATGAAGAGTTTTCCGCTTTTTAAAAGGTACATTCCTGATTTCATAGTACTTTCACTCTGTTGTTGATGTATTATGAGGGGAGAAGATGAAGTCAATCCCTGTATTATTGCACACGGTGCCCTTGATTTTTCACACATCTTTGACTTATTTGACAGCATTTCTGATTTATTTTACATTTTCTTGATTCATTCCACATAGTCCCTTCGATTTGTCTGACGCAGCATGCTTCATTTATTTTACACAGTAACTGCCTTCTATTTTAACACTGCTCGAACAGGCATCTAAACGTATATGTGCACGTTTATACGGCTATGTTACCGTATTTTCTCGATTTTCATAAATCAGCAAATACTCTTTAATACAAAATGTCAATGTGCCACATTTCTGTGTTAGCTTTATCTCAACGGAACTTTGAGCTGATAGGATAGGGGTATCATCGACGTATACACTTGAACTTGTGGCCTGGTTTCTCTGAGAAATGCAATGAAGACTACTGCCACAAAATTTACAGGACACGAGCATGGAGTAAATGGATACCACAGTAACCCAGATACGTGACCCGTTGCAATAGTTTCACTGCACAGCATTTCTGTTCGTCCTGATGTATGTATGTATGGGGATTCATTAACTGAATCATAAATGTGGGAACAATATAGACATGAGATGACTGGTTTGTGGAAAAAAATACTGTCACCCAGGAGCTTTACCAAGGAACCTAGCTTTGCTATATGTCGTGTATTGTAGTCCTGATATTTTGTTCACGTACCACTTCATGGCAGAGCACAAGGACATTTAACTTAGAGACAACAGTACATACATATATAAATCTGAACCATCTACTTGTTCTATTTTCAACTGAAATACACAAAACGTTAATTACAAAATTACTGAATTGGTATCAAAGGTCCAATTCAGCGCGCTACGTTTCCATGATGTTTGAAGTGGATGCAGTCAACGGTTATGAACAAAAAGCACACTTACATGCATGTTCGTTTGTGCTTAAATCAAAACGTGTACACTTATGGACACAACTTTCCAAATTCACCGACAATTATCACATTAGTGTAGAGCCATCTAATGACTATCATTTTTGGGCGACCAACTCAAGCTTCATCTCACAGGTTTGAGCAAACCGCAACATAATGTTTCGAAGAAGAAAGGAGAAAATTATACTTTCAAAGCACTTTCTATTGAGCAATACAAAAACTACATATTCCCAAAGGTGTGTAGCTTTTGTGTTTGTTTGTTTTTTATGCATATTTTTGTGGGGTTTTGTTGTCGTTATTATTATCGTTTGCAATTTCAAGGTTATTGGTTCATTGGCTCTGGATATCAAATATTTTACCCGCCAAAATTATGTGAAAAAAAACCCCATTAAATAAAAAGTAATTTGCAATTTTGTGAAACTTTCCAAAAGCAGCGCATGATAGTAGCGACGCCTGCTGAGCAATATTCGTGTAGTCGGAGCCAACCTATGCTCAGGCCAAGTATGAACAGAATTAGTCAGTGGTTATGGCGAAGAAATAAAAAATTGCAAAAAACAGACATACATATTCAAATATAATAGAATTAAGATAATGCTGCCGCCTGACTTCCAATCATCTCAGAAATACAGAAGCTGTCGCAACAATTAAAAAATAATACGTGTCAGTATATATATACATCTTAGTTTTATGCTCGAAGTGTATTTCTAACTGCTTTATCGTTACGGCCCAGTGATTATAAGCTTTTTGTTGACATTAAATTATGCCTGATTTCAATGCCACCTAAGATCCCAGAGAGCCAAACATTAAAATTTTGTTCACCGTTCTATTTTGTGACGTCTAACCTCAAGCACGTTACATACGCAAAAAAACCTTTACATTGCACGTGCATACATTACTTCTGACAATGTGTCGAAGCAAACGGCATGTGTCAAGGTAGAAGGAGGCGTGGCCATTGGTTGAATAGAAAATTGCATTCATTAAACAAAATCTTTATCATTCTAGCGCCGTGTATCGTGAGAGAAAGAAACCTGAGACAGTGTAGACAAATTTATATAAAGCTACCATCAGTCGTTTTTCTGAAAACCTGGAAAACCGCGAAAATCACACAACGAATGACACTGAAGTTATCCCCACTAGAGAAGCCAGAATAGATTTCATATATTATGTTGATTGTATTTTCTTCGTTTACCAACTAGATCTGTTTTTACAGGCACACCCATGATCTCGACACTAGTCTCTTGGCGATTGCGTTTGTAACATGTTTAGTGAATAATTATGCTCAATTTACAAGATGGTATAAAGATGTATTGCCACTTTATCCTTGCTGACGTCCATTTGAATCTTTGAATCCTGAAACAATCCCCATGGGTTTTATACACTTCAGTTTAATCCCGCTTCTGACTGAATATTGTTTTGTTATCGTTTATACCATTTAGTTGATTCTTCACATCATCCGAGATGCTTCTACCAGGGATATGACACTTAATACTAGATTAATTAGCATCAGTAAATATAATACAATACAACAGATTAAAAGACTTTATCTGCACCCCCTTAGCCTTTGTAATACCACCTTGTTCAGACGTTCATACACTATCTCAATTAACAGCAGACCACTGTACATGAGCAAATATGATACCACGATCTTATCATTTGAAACCAGATTCTCATTGAGATAGAGAACTTGCCCTCATCGCTGTATTTAGTTCACGCTTCAAGGTTCTAAGGCCCATATTCAAGCATGCAGCTTTTCCCCGTTGACAAATACTATCACGCATCTTATGTACTTCATGTCGCCTGCCTTTTTTGGATTAACGATTATACCTTATATCATATTTTGGGATAAGGATAATATTTTAACATCAGTCAACAGATTAAAATGCAGGAGCTAAAGCTCTTCTCTAAAAGCCACTGTGGTCTACTTCCAAAATAATGTATGAAACATTTCAATTAAGGAACTGTATGATATTTTGTTGTATATGTAAAGGTGGCTGAAGAAATAGATTTATTAATTAGTAGTTTTTGCGTTTGAAAAAACTTACCCATTTTTTTCTTCCAAATATGCAGTATGCAATAATCCCCAACAAAACTGTAACACTCGACAATCCGATACACCCCTAATTCATAGTCATCACCATAAAGTATTCACCATGGACATTACTTTTGTGGCCTTCTATATAATATAATTGGTACCTTATATCTATGATAACACGATCACGACCAAAGAACCAAAAACATGCACACAGTTGAACCTCTCCCAATGCTCACCACAGACAAGTTGTGGCTATCGGACTAGTTGTGTGTACACACTTTTATATACCTGAGATTTGTATATATATATATATATATATATATATATATATATATATATATATATATATATATATATATATATATATATATATATATATATATATATATATATATATATATATTTATTTATTTATTTATTTATATACGTCTTGGGTGGCTTATGGGCAATTATACACTGCCCAAAAAATAAAATATACAATGGAATGGGTCCTATAGCCGGTTTGTGGGTCATGCCCATTGTCTGTAAGTTAATTATAATCCTCAAACCGGACAGTAGGCAGTATATACCAAGTATAGCTGACCACAATTTCTTGGCATTTATAGCTTCCTATAACATCTGGGCAGGTTTGCTAATTTGTACGTTTCTGAAATCCCCTAGGTAGCGCATTGAATTTAACGCAGACATGGTTTATGGGCATTTTTCAACAGCCGATAAACCGAACAACTGCCCACAAGACGGTCTGAGGATTGTACTTCTGCTCATAAACCACCCAAGACATAACTGTATATATCAATATATATATATATATATATATATATATATATATATATACAGTATATGTATGTATGGAATTTCAGATGCGCTGTCACTAAAATAAAACTGTGTGAGGCGTTTAAGAGAGACTCCTACAACATCAACATTTTCTCAAAAAAATTGAAGGTCTAATTTTGTTTCACTACGATATTATCACTGTTTTTAATGTGGGCTGTTGCGATTTTCGTTTTGCATATTCCGTGGGCCGTATGCGTCACCGCCTGCCTTTGTCTCTAAATCTTTCACACATGCTTCGCCATGGCATATCCCAGGTCCACAGCTTCCCTTTGCGTCGGTTAAGGCGCAAAGCGCTGCACCCGCGTCAAGAAAATATATTGATACAGTATTATTCTCACCATGAATGGGTTGACAGAGCCATAGTCCTTATATAAAAGAAACAGACATCTGTCGTTTCACCTTCTGCAACCTTCTACTGAGAAGGTTGCAGCGAACCATAAAGAAGTGATAGATAACCATATTTTTCGTGTGTGAATAAACAATGTGACAGTGGAGCCAGCAGACATAAGATAGAGTGCATCGTTTAAATAGCAGAACATTAACACAGCAAAGCTATAAATGGCGTTTGGCCAACACAATCCCACAGCCTAACAGGGTAGCTAGATTCTTAAAGATTGTATGAATGAATGAATGAATGAATGACTTTATTACTGCACCATAAATATAATAAATGGTAATCTGTAACTCAATACACTAAACAATACACTTTACCACAACAGTACAATACAACACAGTACATTACAAGAATCCCTGATATGTATGCCTTAGGGGCAGCCCCCCCCCCCCAAAAAAAAAAAAAACCCAGCTCAAAGTATTGTAGGTTTTAAATGACTTTAGAGTACTATAGTGCACCCCTGATTTTCACTGTTTCCGATATAAATTTTGTAAATTGCCATATAATTTCAATTTCGTCACATTTCGTAAGTTTCATGAATTTGTTTTCGGACGACAAATGGTCAAAATCTACGATAAATTTACTCAGAGTATCAAATAATCTATTTCTGGCTTCTTTAAACTTTTGGCAATTTACAACGTAATGAATTTTATCTTCGACTTCCAAACACGAATCACAAATTCTCTCACCAATGGGAACCCTAACTGGCCTTCTACCTTTTTCAATGTTCAAATTATGTGCGCTTATTTGTAATCTGGTCAAGTTTTTCCTTTCGTTCAAATTCTTTGATACAATTAGGTACTTTTCTATTTTGAAATCTGATTTAAATTTCGAATAGGTTCTCAACTTTTTATCTGGATAGGCTTGTTTAAGGAAGTCATTCTGCCATTGAAGTATAAATTTCTTTTTTAATAATTTCTCTTTTAAATTGTGTGAAAATTCCCCGTATTCATCACCGTCATTGTTCCAAATATCATTACAGCTAATTAGCGACATTGTAGTTTTGATACTGTTCAACCAGGTCGAGTTATTCGATGCCAGCAATTCAACATTACATTTGTAAGCATCGTATAAAATTTCATGTGAATCAGAATTTCTTATGCGGTGCCAGTTCTTACAAACACTTTTCATTATTTTTAACGAATATGGATATGCTCCGAGCTCACTCAGTACAGCAATATTACAGGCTTTTGAATTCACTCCCAGAGTGTACTTAAGGAAACTCCGATGTAACTTTTCAAAGTCCGTCCTAAAATATCCACTAATATCATCCCTATCAATGCATTTTAGTGGAGAAATTGTATAGGCACCCCATATTTCACACCCGTAAAGAAAGATTGGAGCAATACGTTTATCAAAGAAATCAAGATGCAATCGAATATCTACAATGTCACTGAATAAAGTTCGCTTTAAGCGACCAAGAGACTTCCTTGCTTTTTCACATAGTTGTCTGACAGCTCCAGCAAAATTTCCATTTGACGTCATTTCAAGACCTAGATATGTAAATTTGTTCGATATTTCCAATTCTTGGTTACCGATAAAAAGTCGTCTCACAATCTTCTTGCCAGCCTTATTAAATATACCAACTTTAGATTTTTCGACGTTAATATTTAAGTTCCAATTTTGACAATATGAATAGAGCTTATCAAGACAACATTGCAAACCACGATGACTATCCGAAATGAGTACAAGGTCGTCTGCATAAAGAAGGCGACTCAGCTTTTCCTTGTATAATGTAACTGGATCACAATCATCTGCAAAAATTTCTGGTAAATCATTAGTAAATAAATTGAATAACGTTGGACTAAGAGCACATCCTTGTTTTACGCCATTGGTTAGATATATATTTTCGGATAATCCTGAATTGAATTTTATCTGTAAAGACGACTTGTCATACATGTCTCTCAAAATTTTATACATAAATCCTCCTATTTCATATTTTAGACATTTGTAAAATAGACCATCATGCCACACAGTATCGAAGGCTTTCTGTAAATCAATAAAACAGACGTAAAGGAATTTTTGCTTGCCCGCTACTTTGACATATTTGTCTATAAGAGATCGAAGGACAAATATGTGATCGCTTGTGCGACAATTTTTTACGAACCCAATCTGAAATTTACTGCTGTGTCCCTTTTTCCTCATATGGTGGTCCAAACGTTTTTTCATTACTGCACAAAATAATTTGGATAAACAGCTACTCAAAGAAATGCCCCTGTATTTATTGGGGTCTAAAGCAGATCCACCTTTATGTATAAGTGTAAGCATACTTATTTTCCATGGATGTGGAAAACAACCAGATGTAAATATCATATTAAATAGCTTTGCTAATACAGGAAGTAATGTATCTCAGCAGGATTTGATCATCTTATTCAATACTCCATCTTTCCCCGGTGATTTACCATTTTTTAGTTCATCAATATGTATGTGTTTCACCGTGAATACTTCAAAGGCCAGGTTAGTGTGTTAGATAATATCTTGGTTCTATTCCACTGTGTTCATGTATTTTGGCATTGGCAGGAAATTACGGCAAGTGATTGTTTAGTTTTATTTGCTAATTTATTTTGGTTTTGTTTTCTTCGTTTGGCACTTGATCCAAAAGTATGTATATTCATGTTTTGTAGTTTGTTTGTTTTTTCTTCTATCTGTGTGCATTTCTAACTATCTTGTAACGTCCTGTGTGATTTTGTCTATAAACAATATGGGTCTGTCTGTGTAAGGAGAGCCATTTTCTTAATATCTTGGTGTACTACTAGACAGTCCAGGCTAAATACATATGTTTAAAGTAAAAGCACATGTTTTTATGTCTCTAATTTTCAATTCAGCCAGTTTATTGACAGTGAAAGGAAGGCAGAAAATATTTGGCCATGTGAAAACAAAGTTAAACACCCTTTTACCATGATCTCATAACTGAAGTTCCTACATAATATGACAGCTTGACTGTACAGAGAGTCCAAAAAAGTGAGATCTGCAGATGCTGGTAAGACATCCGCATGGTGATTTTCATAGGAAATAATATGCCAAAATTATTTACCAACCTATCCTTGCACTCACTGACAGTGTTCATTACATCGGGAATCAGCCAAATACATCATTATTCAAATGAACCATAATCAAGCAATAATGACTGCTTCAAATTTAGTGATTTTAAACAAATATTTTGGTATTTAAGCAATATGAAATACATGTTCGTTTGCTCACGCTTTGAAAAGAGTTAGTAAAGCTCGTACGTATTTTTTCAAATGAATGATCTTGAACATTATGTCGCATAAATATTGTTTGAAGATTGAGAGAATCCAATATGGTCAGTCCATTGAGGATAACCAACATTTTTAGGTTCACTTGCTTGATACACGGCAATCCTTCATAGGAAAAAAATCAGTGTTAGGCATGCAATGATTTTTGACTTATTGCATTAAGCATTTGTGTACCATTGGCAACCATAAAACAAACAATGAGACATGGTCCACATAATTGCCACATTTCTTCCAACACCTTTGTGCGAACGTGAATCATAGACATACACCGCTCATGAATCCCTTGTCCATTCTTTCCAAATTCCTGTAATTATTGCTAATTTTTTATTTGCCGTATCAAATATCAAAGAATCTGCAGCAAACCTATGACTGTGCCTTCATAAATGCAAGTGTTCTTGGTATCATACGTGTGTCAGCTCTGAATCGAACTGGCAGTTTTATTAAGTTACTGGAATGTTTTTCTCGTAAATTTCATGAAATGAGAAGCGTTGAGGTCTTGAATGATTTTTACCTTGAGTAGCTTGACATTTATGAAGTGGATGTGTAAGGGCTATATATTTATTGCATGTTAGAATTTGTAGGTAGAATTTCGTGTGGTACCAGTTAATACCTGTGATTTGTAGTCAAATAATGTATTTCTGAGTTCTCAGTTTTGAGTTCTGCAGGATTGTTTTCCGCGTTGTATTCCATTTAATCAGATTAAATACCCCAAAATGTTTCTTTTTCAATGTACTTTAACATTATGAATAATATATTTAGGTTTATTACGAATGCCTAGTCCTTTAGATGTATTATCAGCAATATTATTTCTAGGAGTGTGCCATTTAAATTGTTTCCGTATAGCTAATCCAAGCAACCCGAAACAATGTACACATTCCACTATGATTGTGCTAATGATATTTTCGAATATCCTATTCATCTAATTTGAAGGGGGGGGAGGGGGAATCATGAACTTGGTTTTCCTAACATTTAATGACAATCTGTAAGAAGAGAACAATTCCGATATTTTTTCATTTCAAGATTTATGACAGCGTCAATGTGATATTTTCGTCACAGCAAGACGTGCTGACTGCTTATGTAAAAGTAGAAACATCGGCATACATAATACCTTACAAGGAGGAGAGCCTGCCACATGAAGCCTTTCGGACGCCTTCTTAGAATGGGAAGTAATTCTCACTTTGTGGTATTCAATTCAATATATTGAGAGCAATTAGACACTTTTCAAAGGGGGTGGCACAGCTATCTTTAAAGTAGAGTAATTCAGCTATATAAACTACTTCATGGTCTAAGGTGACATATTTTGGACAAGTCAGGGACAAGACAGATGGGAATCTTGCGTTGTCCGTTTCCCCGTTTCAGTAAATGATCATATCAAGGTCCGTCATTACGTATTCTGATGATTATCCTGATGGAGAACAATATTGATCGCTATAGCAAAGCTCTCTAATCTTGAAAGCATTCATAAAGTTCATGGTAAACAAACGCTTTAAACATTTTATATTCGACGGGCAAAAAAAAGAGATTGGACTTAATTAGTAAAAAGACTTTCACCACTTTTTGTGGATATGTATAACTTTAGCTATTATTAAATAATTCAAAGAAAATATCAGAATTAATGACTGTATTTACCACGATGACAATTCACTGCGTACTTATATACTCGATAAGTTGTATTGTGTTTGCAAACACACCGTCATTACTACAACTAGTTTTAAATGTAAGGCTATTTAATTATGTTATTTGCAATATTGTCTTTTATCTATGTAAATGAAGAGGATGCAGCTTATTCGTTTTCAAAATATACCAAAATATAATTCTGCTGATTCTTCTATTTGTTTAGCTACACGGACATCCATAGTAGAGAAAACGATGTGAAACTTGTTTTCAGTTTCTACTTTTTCTTCAATTTTGTGTCCAAAGTTGTATGCAAAGTTCTGGTAATCTTTTGTTTATTTGCTTTTAAAATGATTTCATTTATTTAATGTGATCTGGGGCTTCCTAATGTAAATCTTATTATCACGAAAAAAGGATCATTTCAGGGCACCAGTACCTGAATGTAATAGCAATGGATGAAATCTAAAAGGGAAAATGATTTGTTTAGTATTCAAATAAGGATTTTCTAACAAGACAAAGTGATTATTATTTCTCTTGTTCAAAGTCCTTATTTTTTAATTGTAAGTACCAGCAAATGGGTTTGAACAACCACATGGCCCATGTTCATAGAATACAACCAATTTTGAGAGAGAGAGTTGCCTGAAAACGCAGCAAAGTCGTGAATGTTTAAAAATATCTAAAAATATGAGATATAGGAACCATTTTTGTAACGACGCAGTACACTAAACCTGACTGTTATGTGCACAAAACTTGTGTGTAGGAATCTTTGGCATCTCTGACTTAAAAATCAGTGTCAATCTATAGAGATCAACAGTGGTTAAAATTGATCTTCTGTGTGTGAAACAGAATATTGATCGCACAATAAAAAATTGACAGGCCTAAATTACACACTTTGAAACATTTGTTTCAGGACAAATGTTACTTAAGGTCTTTACGTTTATCTGAGCCCTTTAAACCACGTTTTCCTGTCCAGGATATATTTCATTACCGTTATAAGCCACCTGCATATGTAGTTCAATTGAAGATCACTGGATATAAAAAGAAATAAGACAAAATATGTAGCTCTCAAAAATTAATATCAATACATTGCGTTTTGCCTTATACTATTGGGAAAATCCTTGTGTATGTTCAACATGAAAAAAAAAAAAAAGTAAAAAATAAAAAAAAAAAAAAATAAATCCCATAATCGAGAACCATAAAATGTTATGGAGTATGACTGAGATAGTTTATGATGGGAAGAAGGGAACGCTTCACCAAAATATGCCATTAAAATGTTGACTTCTGAAATGACCTTTTTAAAACCTCGCTCAACATTACCACGCAAACAAGCAGCCGCCATCACGAAAAAGCGTGTTCAGGAATTCAAGGTTGCAAAATGTTTCTGGTATTTTCGGCTGACAGCCCGTATCAATAGCCATTAATAATCCCCAAGCCGTATTACGTATCACCGTGATTTCCGCAGAGAATTATGGGAGAAGCGGTCACACAAAGCAAGTAGGTTATCGATATGGCTGAAGTTTGTATTACGTTAGACAAAAACTGGGTTCCTTGAGCAAAATTATTGTTTGGGAAATTGCTTGTGTCCAACATGTTACTTAACATATTGTAGTCTACATATTGTTTTAATGCTTATTTAAGTTCAGAAATGGCGTTGACGTAGTCATCCGTCAACAGCCTTCCGATTTGATTTCATTGTTATCATATAAATTCAGTTTTTAGATGCAAATTCTTTTCTCCACAACGTGATAACCTTTAGACATATTTTAACAGCTGAATAGTGATAAGATCGTGTTGATGAGTCCATATCACAATTGTGGCCGGGGAATGGCCGCCATATTGGATTTTTACGATTGCACGGTGATTACATTTTATAAACACTTATAATCACTAAAAATACGTTGGTTTTTTGGGCAAAAAAATATACACATAAAGATTGTAAAGATAACACTTATGTACAGCAGCATGAATTTGGGATCTCGTTCCCTCCAAATTGCGGGTATATATTTGCAACCAAGCCATGGTTCTTCGTGCTCGTTTCGACCTGGGTTTGTGGAGTTGTTGATTTAGTTGGCGTGGGTACATGTAGCTGTACAAAGGCTTGATTTTTGATATCTTGGTGTTTTCGCTTGAAACTTGTGTACAAAGCTTTAATTAAATATTTCTATCACACTTTCCCATTCTTCTGACCAAGGCAATGTGCTGCTGTTTTGTTGATGTATGTTTCCGGGACCCATTTGAAGTGCAGCGAATGTACAGACGTGCATTTGGAGTCAAGCCTACTGTTTCTTATCAATTTTTCCATATTTTCCTTTCGTTTTTGTTGGTCAACTCTTTGTAGAAACTTAGTCCTGGTGTTTTTATTGTTGAGCCTGTGCACTGAGGCACACAGCAATTGACTTTAAGCATATCGGATGGTACCTTAATAACCAAGCTGAGAGTTGTTTGCATTGGGCGCTGAGTGCTGGCTGAGTACATGTATTTGTCTGCTACACTTGTCGAGCCAGATGAGTCCCTCAGATGCACCCATAAGCCTTCGCGAATACGTCACAAGGCGATAGGTCAATTAAATTGTAGTTTAAAATAGAGACAGTGACTGAATTGAATACAGAGCATTAAGAGATTGGATATTATTTTTAATATTTTTTTATCCTTTCTGTTTAGTCTGTCTTCTAGATCTGGTGTTGGGGTTGGGACTAAACTACACAGAAGATGTACCGCTGTGCGATGGAGACCTCGCCCGTAAAAGCTAGCTAGCTTTTAAGAATCTACCGCTTCAATACACCTCGGGCACCTAATGCGCCGTCAAAACTAGCTAGCTTTGGTTTAAACATATTCTATTTGTAAATACAATTGGCCGACAGGCTCACCAGCCTATATTAGGGCCTCTTGTACATTTATAACGGGATATGAAACAGAAAAATTGTGAACATCAGTTCACGGAAAGGTGACATACGGGACCAACAATAAGAAAGGAAGAAAGGGGAACGATGATGATGTGTGAGCATTGTTAGAATAATCATACTCATACTATTTGCAGCCTTACAGCCAAGTTATATTTTGAATCTCCCAGAAAGTCTAAGATAATTGTGCACGGCCTTGAATATCTCCAAATCAAACAGTTTTCAAGTTAAAAGTACCAAATGTAGTTAATTTACATTTTAATTCGTTTCTTAGTATAACATATTTGTTGCATTCAAAGAGAAAGTGGTGAGCAGTCTGCCGACTAGCTCCACATGAGCACGATGGAAATTCAACAACTCCGATTTTGTACAAATCATTATTCAGCTGACTGCAGCCCATTCTCATTTTGGAGTGAATTATGGCATACTTCCTTTCTCCTAGAAAATACAGTTCGTTGCGTTTTGGTTTAGTTCTGTTTCATTCCAAAAATTCGGCTAAATTCTCAATGGTCCTAGCTCTTCGCGATCATGAATTCCACTCACGAATGGCTGATGGGAACAATGAGTTGTAAAGTGTGGCTTTCTTGGCATCAATAATTCTAATTTGTTTTGTCCGTTCCGAAACTGTTACTGGTAATAGTCTTGAACTAAACACTGGGGCTAATCCGTTTATAATTTTGAATAGAAGTATCAATTTTTGTTTCCTTCTACGCTCGGCTATTTTTTCCCAGCCTGTCTCTATATAGATTTGGATTCGTATGGGCAAGTGCCCCTGTCACGACCCGCGCTGCCGCCAGTTGAACAGATTCGAGTCTGTCCTTGTCCAGTTTCGTACATCCATCCCAGACCACACTGGCGTATTCCAGGCAAGGAAGTACAAATGAAAAATTGAGAGATTCGAGATATTTTCTGTTGAACTTATACTGCAGGCACTTCAAATCACCAACTATTTTTTTTTTTGGTATTGCAATTACATAATTGAGGTGTACTGACCACGAAAGATTGGCAGAAAACCAAAAGCCCAAGATATTTGTGGACTTCTACATTTTCGAGAATCTTATCGTTGAAGGTCAAGTTGGGATGGTCTTCAGGAAAATTTTTCTTACTGATTATCAAGGATTTTGTCTTATTAGGATTGAAAGAAATGAGCCATTGATCTGACCAACGTGATATTGATTCAAGGTCCTGATTTAGGGCCCCAGCTGCCTCAGTTAGGTCTTGTCGTCAACAAAGAGGCAAATTTCAGATCTAACTATCTCTAAAATATTGTTTATATATACAAGAAACAGGAGAGGTCCCCAAACTGAGCCCTGTGGGACCCCCGCTTCGACTCTCCCCAAAGATGAGGCCTGACCCTGAATGACTACCCATTGTGTTCTTGCATTTAGATAATCTTCCAACCATGTAATAAATGGGTCACAGATGCCTGCGTTTTGTAATTTGTGTATCAATCCTGGATGATAAACTCTGTCAAAAACTTTGGTAATGTCACAAAAAATCACTCTTACGTCCTTTTGTAGATCAACCGCTCTTGAAAATTTGTGATACAGATATACAAGCTGGTTGACAGTCCCATCTCGGGGTAGATATCCACATTGATTTTCACACAATACAAAGTTGTCTCGTAAGAAGTGGAAGATGTGCTCTAACACTGCACGTTAAAACACTTGACTTAGACAGCTGAATAAAGAATTAGGTCGATACCTATTACACAGTTCTGGCGCACCACCTTTATGGTTTGGTATTACATGAACTTGCTTCCAATCGGCTTCCAAAGTCACAATTTCGCTAGGTTTGTTACCTTGCTCCCATCCGGTTATAAGTGGCACAAGAAATATAATGAACAATGATATGTATGTGCTAGACAGTAAGATATTGAAATGCGCTAACCGTAAATCACATGAATCGCATAACAGAAATATATAAAAGTCTATACCGAACTTGAATAGCTGAATACATCCCACATACATTAATGAATGTACCATACTGGTTGCCAACTTCAGGGATGTCAGAACTGTTGTTGTATTCTTAGCTAGCTTTCACGTCATCTTCCAAGCGATGTCCATACCTCGCTCTTCTGCCTTGAGCACGCGAAACTTTTCGCGCGTGAAAAGTACCTCGCTTCCGACGCATGCGCATTTGGGGGCTTAAATTACCTGGTTCCCACTTCCGTTTTTTACCCGACTACCCGCTGTTGTCCTCAGTGCCTGCGCAACATTATGCGATATTTTCTCCTGACGACTAAATTGTTTAAATCGCTTCAGTTCAATAGTCATATTTTTATTTAACGTTTTGAATATATTTTAGGCCGAATATTTTATAAGCTTAGCATTTGCTTGTCTATAATAATGATCAATATGTATTTGATAAATTTTATAATTTCTGAAATCTGCCATTGGTCTAACGATCGTCTTGCCTTCAAGCATACACTCATTAATTTTGTGTTAGGGTACCAGCATTACATACTAATGGGCGCCTCTGGTTACGCGAGGCCAGTATCAGGGCCAGCTTTATTTCACTGGGAACTGAGTGCTTGAGCGCAAGAAAAGTTTCACGTGTGAAGAACACTTCGCTGACGAAAAAGCTTTCAAAGCGGTTGCGAGATTTTGAAAGCCAACAGGTTCCCCAAATATATCAATTTCTCTACCTTTTTATGGGATTTTTATTAATTAAATTGGTTGAGATGTGCCATTTCCATAGGTTGATGTCTGTTTACTTTTATTGAGATTAAATGGGACATTGTTTTCTTTTGCAAAATCATATGTCGAGTACTTTTACAACTGTTCTATTCGGGAAAGCCAAACCAAGGCATGAGTGTAAGCTATGGCGCCCAAATGTAATATATATATATATATATAACAAATGTATAAACATCTATATATATATATTACAAATGTATAAACATATATACATTATATATATATATATATATATATATATATATATATATATATATATATATATATTACAAATGTATAAACAAAATCCTATTTTTCAATTTCAAAAGCAAATGATGAAAAATTATGCGCGAAGAAATACTCCTCGATTCACGTCATTATTGCAGGAAACATTTTCTACAACCACTGTTTTCAAACTAGCATCGCACTCTGGTTTTTGCTCATTTCCCGTAAAACGCGTCATTGAACGCGGAAGACTGTCTTTATTATCAGCATATTACTTTCACATGTAAACGAATGGAATTCTTCAGCGCCATCTAAACAAAATATTTGTTCTTCTGCTCACAATATTTTACGACTCGTATAGTACTACAGTAGGTGGCGCTGGTGGCCTTTCATCCAAGGACAGCGGTAACATAAACAAGCAAGTATCACATGCAGCTGATGACAACCGGGCACCACATGAAGGGTTTCACACAGACGCACACAAACACATGCACACACACAAATACAGACACACTTACACACAGACAAACACACCCGCAATTCCTCTCATTTAAACTTAAAGAGTCAAGGCAAGAATTAATTGTCAGCTTTCTTTTGTGGCCGCTCGATATTTATCAAGAAAAAAGTATTTGCAAAATGGAAAAATCAAAATGGAGGGAAACTTTATTTAAAATGTTTAATTCTGAGGTTGAATCTGTCCGTGATTTTAAAGTTTTCTATGGTGATTGCGTGCCTTGGGCAGATCGAGGGAACCATATGAGCTCCTATCGGACAATGGATTTAACAAAACGGACCCGTGTATATATATATATATATATATATATATATATATATATATATATATATAATACTGGTAATTAAACTCATGGTACACCGTTAATGTCGTCCAATGCAGTTATTCTTATATCAAGATGGATAGCGGCATCCATGTTGTCCAGTACATCTGTTTTCATTTTAGTGGTAGAGCATATCATAATTTTGTTACATGTATGATTTTCTTGAGTTTGAAATATGATTCACTGGGCGTCGACTAAAATAAAGTGATTTTGTACTGGCCTCACGTGGTGTGATCATTGTGTCATGGCACTAAAGACGGGTGCCAAGTAAATTAGTTTTATGACAGGCCATAATTAACTATGCGAGTGTGCGGATTTCTAATTGTCAGCTTGAAATATGATTTGCAGCGTGTCGGCCCACATGTTGTCTTTTACGTGCAGACCTTACAGTAGCTGTTCAGGGTTCAGATGTTACCAAAGTTCAGGGCATGATCAAGTGACTTCTTGTCAACAATGTGAATTATAATGCGTACGGATATCTCATTTCTGTCGTTCAACTTTACATGGTAAATGTTTTTCTAACACAGAAACAATAATGACAAAAGTGTGCTGATCCTGCAGTAAAGTGAAAAAACGATAAATTTATGTCGATCTGTATGGGATTCGAACCCACTACAAAAACGTATTGGCACCGGTTGTCTAACTATTACTGTAAATTTTATAATCACTGGGACTGAATATAATGCGCCAGTGTGTTTCTACTTCAATTGTACATTAGCAGATGGTTAAAGTAAGGCAAGCTATACAGTTGTAAAGGGGACATACTGATAGCTTAAATGATTCTTATCGGAACTTGTACCGTGCAAATATTGTAATTATAATAGGTTTGACAGCCCTTACAAAATCAAAGTTCCGGGACCATGCTGGATTTGGCTGGTATTTGCTGGACATGCTGAGAAGTGCTGGAACCACTTTGCATTTTGCTGGAAAAAGGACTAAATTTTGTCTCGATTTTCTGGTTTTTGCTGCCAATGCTGGATACTGGTGGAAACATGCTGGGTTTTGGCTGAAAAAGAACTTAGTTTTTTTCAAGGTATTCTCAATCTTGCTGGGAATGCTGGGTATTGCTGGAAACAGGCTGGATTTTTCTGGAAAGAGAACTTAGTTTTTCAGGGTTTTCTTGTTTTTGCTTCGGATGCTGGATATCGCTGGGAGCATGCTTGATTTCGCTGGGAAAAGAACTTGTAAACTTTTAGAATGTTAGATTTTTGTTAAAGATGCTGGATTTTGCTGGAGTAGGCCTCAGGGTACAGAACTTAGAAAATTTTGAATCTTGAGTCTTTGACAGCCCAGCAGAATCCGGCACAGTGTTAATTTTGTTACTGCCAAGTTTTTGATGGGCATGCTGGATTTTGATTGTTAAGATTTTGCTGAAATTTACTGGCACAATTTATAGTCCGGCAAATCCTTAAGTGTTACCAGAGTGTGGTTTTGCTAGATTTTTCACATTTCTCTCCCCAGCAAATGATTACGTTTTGGTGTTGTGTGTGTGTGTGTGTGTGTGTGTGTGTGTGTGTGTGTGTGTGTGTGTGTTTTTTTTTTTTGTTTTTTTTCTTTTTTTGCTGGACCTGGTAGATTATAGCAAAAAATATCTCGATCTTGGTAAGATATTCAATGGTCAAAATTTCTGTGGAAGGAAGGCAGCATGGGCGATAAAGGGGGAACAAGTGCGTCTACCCTCGCTCAAGTTCCAATTATAATCTCGATGTTTCAGCATTATTAATTAGCCCCAAAAGTGTTATTTTAGTATGCAGTCTTACGTATATATCTAATAACTGGATCTTTAATTACCTGAGCCAGATTTTTGGAAAATTCATTAGACTTATACCTATCAAAATATTGAATGAAAATACAAAATATTCGATCATCAGTTAGCCTCGTTCTCAAAGGTTTGCAAGGCGGGAATTTTCGTTTAACTGAATTTGCGGATTGTGAAGACTGTTTCCGTTGTGCTGTGCTGACGACTGCAGAATTCAACAAAGCATGGGGCAAAGCAACAAATTTAAATATATAGTAGTCTTTCCCTTGTGGTCGGATCAAACATTGGCAGTGGTTAAACCCGCGCAAGGATCACCAGCCTTCAATGGGAGCAAAGCATTGGGGAAGAGGTGGATGTGCAAACACTGCAATGGCCGGGGATAATTCACAAGGCTACCATAATGGAAATGGCTTGTGAGTACACTATTATTAACTCATGAACTTTCATGTCTTAACGTTACTGGATTAATACACAGTATGAATATCTTTTTTGACATGAACCAATGGAACTCAGTATGGTAGAAGTACAGTTACGATGAATGTGATGTACAATGTAAAACGTAAAGGATGAAATTATGCCTTTCATGGGGTCACACTTAACACCAAACTCCACCTGAACCCATCAAAACTCACCAAACCCGACCTGAACACACCAAAACTCACCGAAACCCACTTTTTTGCTGGATTTGGTCGGGATTTGGTTAAATCAAAACAGAATCCAGAGAAATTTTGTTGGAACAGGCTGGTAAAATGCTGGATATTGCTGGATGCTTGGCAGAGGATGCTGGATTATGACGGATGTTTTCTCCAGCATTTTCCACCACGCCCAACAATATCCAGCAATATCCAGCGTAATCCCAGCATTTCGTTTTTGTAAGGGAGGTGTTATTCATTCATATTGAAGCTCTGCATTTATAAGCAAATTTTCACTTATTCTGCTTATGCATCATTTGACACGCTAATATTTTTTTTCATTATCATGGTGGTTGTCTTTGCTGAATATTTAGCTTAGACAAGGAGCCGCTACTCAGAGAGACATGTACGGGTACAGGCTCCGAAATATGTTTTGAGTAGTTCCCGCTTAAGACCCTTTAACATATTTGGCCCAATGCAGCCTGTGCCAAAATTGTACAGAAGAACGTGTGCAATACGTACAATGGTACTTCCATATTTATATAGGTTAGACAGTGACATGTTTGGTGGTGTAAAGCGTTCGGCCTGCGGAAGAGGGTAACGCCTACCAAGAAATGGTTCTGGAAAAAAACGACACAGATATAAGTACAATGAGTTACAATTTCAACAGAGTTAAGAAGTTTCCAGTTCAAGTTTCTATATAGATGTGTGCATAGTAACGATAGATTATTTAGATGGAAATCAGTTGAGAGTGAGCTATGTTCATTCTGCCAACAAGAGATTCAATAAACTGT
This sequence comes from Hermodice carunculata, assembly GCA_964020975.1. Lineage (NCBI taxonomy): Eukaryota > Metazoa > Annelida > Polychaeta > Eunicida > Amphinomidae > Hermodice > Hermodice carunculata. The sequence goes on from OZ026626.1 coordinate 38,450,964, forward strand.
CAATTTATTCATGACATGTGATATAGTTAAGCAATTTAGGAAAGATTTCATTTTAAAATTTAGAGATACAGAGGTCGCTATTGGACATTTCCAAAAAGCAGAGGTACTGCTAGGCAGCGGAAATATTAAACCTATATATTATTCACTGTTTATACTTGAGAAGATTTATTTATAGTTGCAGATATAACAAGAAAACACCAAGCATTTATCATATTTTAAAATTGTGAATGATATTAAGAATATGGAATATAATATAGCCTGAAAATTGGAAAAAATTAAGAGTACACAAGAAAAAATGGAAGAAATTCATTATTGTAGAAAATAACCAATGTAATGGATATCAATAATAAACATCTCGTACTGAAGGCTATTTAACTGCACTTTAGTGTATTATTTTCAACAATTATACAAAGTTGAAATAAAACTGATGATATTTAACGTACAGTGCACTGAAGTGTGGACCCCCCCCCCAAAAAAAAACACACACACAAAAAACTGTGGATGTTTTCATCTCAAATGAATGAAATTCTCTCATGAATTTTTCAGTTTGGTTATTTCCATTTTTATTCTTGTGTATCAGCTAGTAAACGTGAAGTTGACGCTGATGCGGTCACAGGTTAATATGTAAACGAGCACAGTAACGTTTTAATCATGTCTGTAATTTAGTTGACTCGGTCACTAATTGAATGCTTATACAGTCTTTTTGGCGGCTAGCTTCCTGTGTGTTCCCCCACGGGACAAGCAAGGAGGCAGGATGGATCGCATAAATGACCGAAAATACACCAAAGTTGTTTTCCCTATGGTAGAACTGAAAAAATTGAATTATCTGAATTTCATTTAAACTGGCTAATAAAGTTAAATAGCTTGGTCAAGGACAACTTTTATTTGGTTTTAAAATACACTTTATGCGCATGTTTAATTTCTGACCAGAAAAATGCAGTCTAAAATTTAAATGATGTAAGTCTTTGCACATTTCACGCATTAATACCTCACGCCAGACTGCGCAATCGAATGAAGTATTATTGATATATGAGCGTAGCAGGTAAGGGTATTTATCCCCGGAGAAAAGTTCACAACTCGATCCTGTTATTAACTTGATAAATTATATTATCTAAATATGACAATGGGCGTCCCTTCTTGAGATTGTCGCAACCACCGTGGGGATTAACTCTTTCAGTGGCAATCACGTCTGAAGTTGATCTACTCAAGTCAAACTAGTCGGAATTATCATGAGGATCTCAGATTCGCATTCCTCGTAAAGAAACCTTTCAGTCAAGTGGCTGCATGCCTCCAGTTCCAAAGAAAATACCCCAGGCCAACAGCTTTTGTCGGCCATATACGCCGAGAAAAGCTGTTAACTTAGTCCAAAATTTAGCGCTTTAAGAGTTAATGTGTAATTAGGTATATCAGTCATAACATGAAAAAATCTTCACTTGATAATGGCGTGTTTTTAGTCCACGGTCTTGGCGAAAAGTTATGTCTCAATTATATTTGAACATTTTATAAAACTCCGGAAGGTGGCTCAGTTTATAATGCATGTTCTTTTTAACCTGACTAAAACAACAGGTGCCAATTCAAACACGCCCGACTTATATCACTGAAAATGCATGTTCCTTAAGCTTATTATTTGAATAGTAACTCGATGGCTGCTCCTGGTATCACAGAAACTAGGACGTGCCTTCATGATTTGTCTTACACACACATCTTAGTAAACATGTTTTCTGGTGCATTAAAGTGAAAACATTAAGGTAGACAACAATTTTCATCTGGATTTTTTTTTTGGGGGGGGGGGGGTATAAATGCAAACGAAACAATATGACATTGCTCTTGATTAGGGCCTGAGTTAACCTATCCTTTAATACCTGGCAAAACCAGCCGCTGGTCAAATATTCGTTTGCTTTAATTTTTTTATCGCTTATTCCAAACGTAAGGGAAGCAATTAGAATGATTGCTGTAGATGAGATGTATCAACATAACATGACAGAGGGTAACAACTTTCCAGCCCAAACCAAGAAAAGTTTTTTTTCTCAGCCTGAATACACTTACTGCAAGGGGAAGGATTAAATCCATCAAGCGGCACTTTACCTAGTCTATACCGCCATCACAGAGAAAACGAATATCACGGACAGAAATACAATAGAACCTGTCTTAAGTGAGTAAGCATGGAACAATGGAAAATGGTCGTTAACCACAAACGTAGGTTCATTTGCATGGTTTTGACTGTGACGTAGCTTTAAGTTTAGGGACAGGCACAAGGGAGTTACATACAGAAATGTATTGAAAGGAAAACCCAAACACGTGCGTCATTTTGTGACTGACCATTTATTCACACGGATAAAGCTTACATTGTCATCATCGGGTCCTTAGCATAGGTTGAATACGCCGTCGGGACAAAATCAAGGCGGACGCGGGTCGGGTCTAGCAGGTCGGTGTGTGGCACAGGTGAAAATCAATTAACATAAGGAGCACACCAGCCATGTCAGCTACTATTGGGGAGCTTGGTTGCCAGCTCATTCTTGGTCGACTTTATGTACACTGAATATTTTCATTTGACGTATCACAGATAACCTCGAACCCCAAAGGGGTAGTTTCCAGCCAATGGATTATTATTATTATTATTATTATTATTATTATTATTATTATTATTATTATTATTATTATTATTATTATTATTGTTGTTGTTGTTGTTGTTGTTGTTGTTGTTGTTGTTGTTATTATTATTATTATTATTATTATTATATGCTGGACACATGGGCTCTAAGAACAGGTGTGCGCTATAGCAGGCTTAACTGTAATTGCTTATCATTTATATCTCCCCCTTGTAACACGCTGAAACTTTATAATTTTTGCTGTTATCTCCAATATATCTTTAGAAATTTTGTTAATGCTAATCATTGCCACTAGATGGCGTAAACAGACAAACACGAGGATCTGGAAAAAAAGTTGACAAGATAATTCAAAGTTTTTGTTTTCTGCCACACAAACGTATACTATGAACTGAAGATTTACACTATCAGCATTTACTGATTAACGAGAACAGTTCCTGCCGCTTGTACCGAAAATTTCCATTTACATAATAAATTGAATGCGGGGCACAGGGGTCAATGCGCATTACGGGATGCACAGACAGACTTCCGTTGTGGCTCCTATTCGTCTAATGCTTAAGACCAAACCATGTGTAAATATAAAACAAGAACTGCTGATACCATGTTTTGTTACGAAACTGTGATGACTTGGGACGTAATGGTTAAAAAGTACAATTCATGTGCATGATATTCTCAGTAAACATTTTCAAATATGCATGGTGTTACTCATGAATAGAAAATCCCTCTTTGCAATGGGTGAAGAAGAGGGCCTCAGTTGGTCCCAAGAGAAGGCAGCACTCAAGACCTTAATCTTGAATGTGATCTCTTGCGTGTAGAAACATAAAAAAGCGACAACACACATGTAGCACCATCTTCTGGCTAATTTTGCATCGCTCCGGGGCAGTTCTTAGTTTTGTTTTTCTTTTCATCGTCTTCAGTTTGACGTTATATAAACAGTATTAATACCAATATCTTCAGTTTTAAACAGTAGGGTAAGGAAACATATTCAACAGAATACATAGCCCTTTTCCCTTGGACTTTTGTTAATGTAGGTTGGGCACCAACTCAGTTCATTTTTACAAGCAAACGAACGAACAAACAAGCAAACACACAAAGAACAACGAACAAACAAACAATTATTATGAAAAATACTCCACTCAGCAAACGTTGTAACCCATTCCTCCTTCATTTGGATATCTACAAAACAAAGCGTAGGACTGGAAGCATATTGTGCAGCAAGTACTATCGCAAAAGTACAGTAAGATTTAACAGGTTTTTGAGCATTCAGGAGAGAATTGCCCCGTGCATATACATCTGGTTGTGTCTCCTTAGATCCACAATTCATTTTTTTTCACGATCGTTGCACATTCCTTTCAAAGGGGCACAGAACGTCTGGTCTTACCCAGAAGTTGTGCCAGATACCGTCTCGCCTGCTGAGCGGCTGTTGTTCTACTTTGCCTCACCTCATCTTGCCTACTTTCCCCTTATCTGACAGGCCAGGTAATATGTCTTACCCTGTCTCAACAACTTTCTCCTATTCTCACCAGCAGGTGAAAATGTCGTAAGGTATCTCGCATGAGATAAGCTTGAAACATTGACTGGGCTCCAAACCTGAATTTTAGAGAAACTCCAGGGTTCAGTATAATCTTAGACGTATCGCTAAGTGTTTGTTTAAGCTAATTCATCGGATGAGGTGAGTAATTAGCCCTGGGTGTGCTTGCTGGCACCTTGATATTATCTTAAAGAGAAAGAGGTTTCCTTTGTTGTCACTACGGGAGGATTTTTTATCAATCAGTGTTTACATTTACTATTAGCACGATAACAACTTCACAAAAGGAAATTTTAATTGCTGGACAGTGCTTTAGGGTAGCTAAAAATGCATGTAGTGAGACTCTGTAAGGCAATCTCTGTGGAAGAAAGCGGTTCAAGCATATTTCCTGGCCTTCTAGTGGAAATTAATACAATTACCCAACATCCAATCTAAAATCAAGATGCCAATATTACACACCTTACGACAGAGTCTGTATTATGGGCATTGACAAGGTTATAGCGACACAACTACAGAATAAAAAAAAAAATGCACACCTGGTCCTGGTTCCGTGCTGGAGAGGGATGCAGTGGCAGTATAATGTTCACAAAGCCCTTACATTTGCAAAAGTAAAATGCCTCGTTTTACAAGTTGTCTCGTCTACCTTCGTCATGCATGTAAATTAATCTGAAAATGTCAAAGTCATGGCGGAAATCAAAATCCGTTTGACTATGTATCTGTTCCATGATGTAGATATCTCTGCTTGTGTTCGTGTTGGCCAGTGTTTGAGCTGCGGTGTTTTAGACGACTTGAACAGTAGGGGATTACGTGCCTGGCGTGGGAGGATCTAAAAATTTAAAGAAAAAAAAAACCAAAAAAAACAAAAAAAAAAAAAAACAAAAAAACCCACTTTGAATTACGAAAGCTGAAGGTCAACTGCTTTCAGTTAAGGTTGTATGGTGAAACAAAAATGCCAACCGAAATTTTTTGCCAGGTTGTGATTTTTTAGGGGGATGATTACAGGAAAGTCAATCGATTTAGCGTGTGTATGTGTCTTGTAATACTCATCTTTGTATAAATAATTTGCTTCCCTTTGGTATGATTCAAATTATCAGTCGACGTAAAATATTTTTGACAAAAATATTCCTGTTGCATTTACCATTTCACTCTACTGAGTGACAAATTTTTATCGGCATGTGGAACGCCGAACTGGATAGCAGGCTATCACGTATCAGTTTAAATTTATCTTCAATGATATTGTAAAGAATAAGGTAACTTGTGAGTTAGTATTTTCAGGGTTATTTGAACTTGCAAATATCCAACACATATATGATTACAATGTGATACAACCTTTTGGTTTTTGTAGGTGTATTGATCGACAGTCAAGATCTCACATTGAAATGTTAAACTTGTTTTTGGATTGTTTACTTCTTCAATACATCTGCCTCATTTCAATGATATTTGATTTGATTATGTAACAGTTTTGTGTACAATGTTAAACAAAACAGAACAAAAGCATATGAGAGGGAGATTCCAGATTTCATTCATGCATGGTATGCATACTTGTAAGCAATTTTGGGAATTAGGGTCATATGTACATTGGTCTGTGCAGCAATAATCACCCGTTGGGCTTACATGTAATATCATGAACAGATTGAAGAGCCAGTGCAGCCGCCTGAACCCGAAAGATTGTTTTTTTTTTCCAAAGCGGTATGATATGAGGAGATCGGCGATAAAATGTTACATTTGAAGACTCATTAGTTCGCTTGCCACAAACTACAATCTCTGCAAAATTTTGATCAGTTTGTGACAACCGTGTCATTTGTTAGATTTGCCAGGCAAAGGTACAGCAAATAAACCTCATAATTCGAATTAGCACAGAATGGTCCTTCTTTTCAGGTGCATAGGAGCATGCATTAAAGCGCGTTTGAAACAATATGGACATGCACTTACACTTTATAAACAAACATTCTCATTTGATGAACTTCCTGTGCAAGTTTCAAAATATTTTCTTTGTATTAGCCCGTGTTAGATTGAGAATTGAATCACTTTTCAAGTGCAAACCATGTCTGAATACAGGCAGTAGGACTTGGTTATGGACGAAAATATTTCACTTTCTAATTTTTCAAATTCAAATAAAGTTCACAGAAGATCCCATTAACCAGTAGTACATTTCTCGTAACAGAACACATCATGACACAGGCCATCACCCCTACCCCGCCCCACCCCCGGGGTGGGGGGACGGGCACTCCCATTGGTTGATACACTGACCTTTTTTTGTTTGCCGCTACATAGGCTATACTTTTTCAACAAATTGGTATTGAATGGGTTATCAAAACACAGACATTTACTTCAGACAGGGTATAGAATAGGCCATTGACTGGCACAGGCAGGGTACCCATCTAAACCTGGCCTACGTGAGGTGTTGTTTATACTTATTGTAACCTTACAATTATCTTATATTCGTATCTGGTATTGAGTGGGTGAGGTAGCAGTGGTACAGTCAGGGTCTGGGTGTGGCAAGCCTCTGCCCGCCTCCCCACGGAGGGAGGGAGGGGGGTCACATTTGTTAAAAGCACACAAAACGCAAGACATATTTCATGGTTATGCCTAATGTGGCGTAAAATTATTTCCAGCCAATATGCCTGTCGTCAATTAATATTTTCAAAGGTTTTCCACAATCTCGCAAGATGTTCACAGAATTGATCTTGTCCACAAAATGCATTTTAGTAATTAATTGAGAAAACATTAAAAAAAGCAAAAAAAAAAAAAAAAAAAAACTAAAAAAAAAAAAAACAAAACAAAAAAACAAAAAAAACAAAAACAAAAAAACTCACACATAACCCCTGCCCACCCACCCATCCACCCCAAAAACAAACAAACAAACAAACAAACAAACAAACAAACAAAAAAAAAAAAAAAAACAGACAATGGAATTCTTTTGGTGACTCTTCCGTAAGAGACATTCAACATTTGTCACTGTCACACACATGCACAAAGTAAGCGAATGTTCAAGAGGGAGATGGATACATAGAAGAGTGCCCTGAGTACCACGTTCTGAATGTTTGAGAACTGTGAATGTTCCCGTCGTGGCATGGTTTAAAGTCACTTATATCAGGCATTCCAAATTAAACATGATTTCATATTTACACTTAGTGCATTAGGTGTTCTGAATACGCTTGTCAACGTGTTGCCAGTTGTGCAGCAATATTCCAATACAAAACAATTGTGTCCCCTACTTTCTCTTATGAAACTTTGTCACTTGGATTCTTTATTTTCTCGGAAATTTCAATAATGAAATCTGATTAATTTGAGAAAACATTAAACAAATACTGACATGGACAGTCTAATTGGCGCAAAAAGGGGCGTCAAGGGGCGCTGAGACTTGCACAATCCTAAGTTCATCATGTGATTCTGTATTACAGAAGTAGCCGATTTCCTCGAGAATATTATATAAAGCAAAGTAAATCTGGAAAACAACACTGGTATGCAATTATTATTACTTGAGTATTTAAAATCGCATCCATGCACAGCTGAGGTGTATCTTCTTAGACGCAAACTAAATTAAGAAAAGGAATCACACTTTGGGATATGTTTAGGAAGAATACGATTAGATACTGCCAATTGAGCTTAAATCGTCCAATAAACCAAGACAATTTAGTTCGATGGCAACTGAGGATAAAGAGAGACTAAAAGGTTTGGGTAGTCCCATATAAAAATGCATTTAAAGTAATTTGTGCCTTTTTGAATACCATAGAAATGTAGAGGGCGCACCAATTCCATACATGTTGCACGTGAAAGATTTTTTTAAAAAATGTATGTGTTACAATATGTGCTATGGACAGATCAATTAGTCATGCCAATATGGCTGTTGCAAGGGAACCACGAGATAGATTTACTGCCTCTCATCTCTGCAGTGCTTGGCAGCGTGTGGAGACTTTGGGCATAAAACGGCGGCTAAGATGCCACCTTTCAAATTTTGTGTATTCTTATCCATGTGGATATCCGATTACACTTCTGGCCATTCATGGGAAATGGAACCTTCTTTCAAGTAATACCACAAAATAGAACACTCAATCAATACTTCTTTCATCTGCCATGCAATTTCAGTAGTACCTCAATTCCAAACTACTGCCAGAAAGAACCATTTGCATTTCGGGCAGCATTTCGTCAGACACACAAATAGTTCAGAAAAAAAAACATCACTACCCGTTTTCACAAATTTCAGCCCAACGATGGAAGCAAGGTCAACAATAGCAAAAGGCAGATATTTGAGAGTTACCAAAATATCAAAATTCATCTTCCAATACCAATATGAAGAAAGGAATTTCGCTCCTGACTTGAGACAGGTAGTCATGAACAAAGGGCAACTGATGGCTTGAAATAAGTCTCCCTGTCGTTGAAATAGATTTTGCATTAACTGCAGACTTTAGCATTTTTTCTCAAAACATATAAACTAAACCATATAAACCTCAAATTTATCACTTGCACCAAAGAAAAAAAAGAGACACGAAAGGCCAGTCACTTTGATTCTCCTGACATTCCAGTCAGCTGTGCTGACAGCAAAAGAACCAACCCTACGACGTGATATGCGTTTCGTTATAGTTATGAATCTGAAACATTTTGCCTTCAATATAGCTATGCGTAGGAGAGCTCTGGCCACAGCACAGCATAACCAGTGAAGTATTTATCAAATGGTCCAGGAACAATGGCCCCACAATTCACACAATGACAGCGAAGTGAAATGTAACAAAAGAGAGATATTGAAGAGTTTTCAAATCCTCAAAATTCATCTTCCAATATCAATACTAAGAAGGAATTAGACTCCTGACTTATCGCAGGTAGTCTTTAGTTACGCGTAAAGTTTTAAAGCTACAGTGACTACAAGTGTTACCTGTAACTGAAGGCTACCTTACTTATATGGCCATTTGACTGGGAAAAATGGCTGGCCTGAAATTATAGGTGATGCTGTGTGCTCTTCCTCCTCGCCCCTCTCTCTATTTGTGTATATATCTATATGTATACATATTCGGAGCGCGCGCGCAGAGAGAGAGAGAGAGAGAGAGAGAGAGAGAGAGAGAGACAGAGAGAGAGAGAGAGAGACAGAGACAGAGACAGAGACAGAGACAGAGACAGAGACAGAGACAGAGAGATATTGGCGCCCTGCTTATATAATAATAATAATGAGAAATGACAACGCATTTTCGCCTGCATGAAAAGGGACGTCATGACCAGCCCATAAAGGCTCTATGTCATTGACAAAATACATGAATTTCCTAAGGACTAGGTAAATGTAGAATGGATGTACACTTAGGTTTAGAGAAGTTGAGGTTCCGTGCTAAGCCACAAGGCTGAATACCTTTACAATATTCTCAGCAAAAAAAAAAAACAAACAAACAAACAAACAAAAAAAAAAAACAAAAAAGAAAAAAAAAAAAAAAAAAACAAAAAAAAAAAAAAAAAAAAAAAACAAAAAAAAAAAAAAAAAACCAGGCCATTATTTTTTGTGATTTACAGAACTGTAACATGTTACTACAGTGCAAAATGCTTTACTTAATTCAGTTTCCAATGCTTTTCAAACTTCACAAAGAAGTTTACTTTCACTGACGGTGGTTGTACATGTATATGCATAAGTAAAACATGTAATGCTTGGCAAAGTTTGTTAGATACAGATCGCCTCTAGATCGTTGTTATAAACAAGTGTGTTAGTATGTCCCCAAGTATGTGTGTGCTTTTGGTGAGCAGGTCTTCCAAGAATATGGCGTTATCTGGCAGTACTGACAGGCACGGATTCAATTTATAAACTGGACAGTCCATTGTTGGTGCGCTTACATACAGTACCCGACTAGTTAACCAGAAGTACATTGTGCTAATACATTCAACGCACCTAAGATGATTTCGTCATTGTCACCAAAGATAGTTAATGTCAAATTCCTGGACGCATTTTTAAAGGATCGTAAGCATAAATAATCTCACCTATTTGCAGGTGCTTGTTGATCCCTGTCGAATTTCAAATGTTTTCTGCTACGTCCAAGCTACACCACATTAAAAGATCAGTATGTATTATGTATTTAAACCCATCTGCCTAAGGTGGAGGTAACTATTCTATATACTTGGGGCAAAATCATTGCATGCAAAATTATGCGGCAGATATATGTGCGAAAAATGTGCTTGGTGGCGTGCTAAATATAAGTATTAACTGTGCAAAAAACAAGATAAGTTTGTTTGTAAAAATTACAAAGTGCTAAACGGAGAAGGCCTAGCACAAATTGGAAGTTGTCTCTTGTTTTCTCTAGGCTCCCAGCATCTTCTGATTAAAGTGACAGTTTGCTACTGGGTGCAGGTCTATGAGATCTCTTCTCTATATTTAGATTCAGCAAATCAGTTCCACATAGGATTTTGCAAGTAGTAGAATGGTTATATATAGGAGGCGGTGCATAATACGTGCATTTAACGCCTGCATTATTTCAAGATTTTTCTGCGTTTTTCTTAGACTTTTTCCGTTAAAACTCATAAAGTATTTAGGCAAGCTGTTGTAACTGTTCCCTATTATAGTGCCAATGCTATATTTCTTCTTAGTCGCTGTCTCCATTCTAAGTGAATGACCTCTGGTTTCATTGTTTTAGGGCAAGCCAGCATGAGAATTTATCTTCATATATATTAAATATATTAAAAGTTCAATCCCGTTACCCGTCTATATCGGCAGGATAAAGTTGGAAGTCCAAGTTTCTTCATACGCTTCCCGTAGCTCGGTTGTTGAAAAATCTCGGCAGAGATTTTGTACCTGTGCGCTGCACGCTGAACTTTATCTTGTGCCCAAGAGACAACAATTTGCACTTGTATGGATGGAGCATTAATAGCAATATCTGAGATTATTCTCAAGTTTGTTTCTATCAGCTTCCAATTAATCAAAGCCCCTCTCTGACGAAACAGTATTAAAGAGCTTGGTGTCACATGCAAAGAGATGCGTATCACAAACAATTTTTCCGGATGGTCATAATATATAGCAGATTATTGCTCACAATACACTCTTTTAAAAGACACCACTTGTGTCCTCAGCCTAGCCTGACTTCCTACCATTGACAGGGACATATTGTGTACTAATACAATGCTTGATCCTTTTCAGCACAGAGCTAATACCCTATCTAGATACTTTACCCAGCAAATTTTTTTTGGAGGGGGGGGGGTGATCAAATGTTTTCATAAAATTTGTGTAACTCTTACCTAGTTGACTGTCAGCATTAAGCAGTTCTTTCTATTTATCTGAAACTTTGAGAAGTTATACAAAAGCAAATCAATCTTGTTTTGCACAGAACTAATTATAAAGTCTCAATTGATCGGGCATACTGTCGCGCACAATGGATTCCAGTAAGTTTCTAAGAATGTTAGCTGAGCTAAGCTAATAGGCCTTTACCTGTTAGCAGATTTTTCACATCCTTCGTATGGATTGCTGACAGGTGTGGCTTTATCTACACTGTTGAAAGTTTTTCAAGAAGGCGTTAACTATAATAGTAAGTGACTTGGTTGACGAAGGTAAGAATTCTTACTACGACCGAGGATGTAGATTGTGTGGAAGAGGAGACTGCATATCTGTAGCGTTACTGTATAATGACGTCTTGCATTATAGACACCCAAGGAATGTGATCATAATATCCATGAGATCTGACTTACAGACACCATGCAATTCTTTTAGTGGTATTCCCAGCCTTGGTTTCTCCAAGTTTGATAAAAATTGCATGCAACTCAACTGCACAAGACACTACCATAATATTGTGGAAAAAGCCAAGTGCATTAACTTCGGATGACGTTTTTCAGCATAAAATTAATCACAGCAAAAGTGTGTCCTTTATACAAAAATCCAGGAGCACAACGAATTTTATTGAAGTCCATGTTATGAAAATGGTCTTATTACTGTGATACTTTACTGCAGAGTATGAAGTACGTGTATTGAAATAATTTATTTTGATTGAGAACCCCGATCGAGCAATTAAGATCTTCATAGTCAGTCAGATTCTTGACACTATATGCAATATTGGCCTATCAGCTCTAATGTTTACCATTGGTTTGAGGATCCCACAGAAAACTCGATATATATGTATATATATATGGACGCAATCTCCTAGTATAATATTGGTGTGTCCAAGGTCACACGACATGATGGAAAATGTTTCAAGGTACACAAGGAAGGATGGCCCTTGGTAAATACATGTCTGCTTGCAATGTGTAATTTATTTCTCCTTCGTGGTGCATTTTTGAGTTCTTCGGGAAACTGTGAATGTTGGTCCGACTGACAAAAATTTATAATCTCTGTCTACCGATTATTTACTAACTGAAACTCTCCACGCTGCAGAGGACATATGAAAGTCATCGCCTTTTTGTCTTCTATACGAATTGCTCCAGAACATTACATTTTCATTGTTTTTTTCATTTCTCCGAATCTGCTTTGGAACCTGCACGCGTGTGACATTAAAAACACTAAATGTAATGTTGTATTAAGTAAACCTATATTTAAAATCACATAAGATTACGGGTCGGCTGTACAAGTATTGGAATGGTCGATAAGTGACTTTTTTATAGAACGGCGTTGATGGTTCTCTTGTGCGTTCTTGTGTGTATTATTTTGTCAGCACTTTGAAGTTAACTTCTTTAGTTGTAAAGAATACCGGCCTGTTGTCAAATGGTTACATCGTATTGTGTGTTTGACCTTTGTAAATTTTACAGTATGCACGCATGGTTGGAATATATTAAGACTTGATTATATCTTCATTCTGACAGTGTTAACACATGCTTCTATAGCTCTTCAATGTCTTTGTTAAATTCGTGTAATCATTTATTTACACGTTTTATTTTGAATTTCCCGTTGTGTCAATATTACGTTGGTGCTGCTCTTTCCAGCATCTTTATGGTTTTTTTTTATTCTTTCTATGAAACTATGTTTACATCACTGCTAGAACCATTTGACAGGAACGTCACAATTTTGATAACTTGACCCAAACTGAGAGAAACGGGTATCTCTCTCGTCAGTGTGGTTAGTATTTATGGTGCTAGACATTATGATGCCTATATTCTGAGGATACGGAATCATGTTTAGGGTTCGATGCAAGAATTCATGACTTTAATATCCCAAAATATCTGAAAGTCCGTGCAAATTTATTCTCAATGTGACACAAACGTATCTTTTGAGGCAAATATTGTCTGATTATATTTCTATGTCCTTTTGATATTACAAAGATGATATAGAGGAAAAGGAACACACACATTAATATTTGTAGAAACATGTCAATATTACTGCAGGGATCAAACTAAACAGTTAGAATTCGCTTCTTGGTGGCTGAGCATTACCTTCAAATTAATGTTTGTCTAATCGTAACGATTATGTTCGCAAATATTTCAGTGGTCAACTAATACTGGATTTTACGTTAAGTCACAATATTCAGCTGTCTATCGTACCTTTAATGTGTAGACTTCCTCATGTTTGTTCTACTATTCTATTAGGCGTATTTTGAAACGTCCAGCAATCAACACTCTTCAGTCTGTCTTTTAACCATCGCGGAGTCAGGTCAAAATACTTTGTAATCAGATAGTACCGGGGGACTCTGAGCAAAATTGTACATTACGACTCAGTGCACAAGTTTGAAGGGATACTTTGATAACAATGCTGGTTGTGGTCCCGGTTAATATATATGTTTGCCTGTACAGCATTTGCTTCACACCACCGAGATTGCCAGCTGACTGGAAGTGTGTGTATGTGGGGAGGGGGGGGGGGGAGAGGGAGTTTCATTTCTGGAATTGATCATTGGATTTATGTTCTGACCACTGGGAAGCCAGGTGTCGACCGGTCACGTTCAGTTTCTGTCGCCTGACCAAAAATTGGGAAATTGACGGAATACTGATTTAGAGGAAGAAGAGCTCCAGACCTCTTGTAGATGAATGGTCAGGACGGGTACGATGGGGGGGGGGGGGCATGTAAAACTTTTATCTGTGCCTTGGCATGCGCACTATGCCTATTATATTGGTGAGAGCATCGGGGTGCCTGCCATACCAGTATGGCAGACAAGGCAAATGGTTAACATCCCATGTTATATGGTACTGCGTTATTAATTAAATGCCTCTCCACTAAATGGTTTATTAGTGATAAAGCTGGGGAGCATTCTGTGCCTGTACATACAGCTACTTTTTCCCAGTTCTAGAGGAAAGTTTCCAGCATGAATATCAACCAGACCACATGCTCATTCTTAAAGAATAGTTAAGGAAGGTAGATATGCCGGAATGCCATCCAATTACAGGGCTGTCATTTTGCAATGTGTTATACCAAGTTGTGCATATTTTTGAAGTATATTTGGCGTGAAGGAAAGGTGAAGTTGTTGCACAAATACACAAAAAATGTTTGAAGCGATTGAGTTTTCTCTTTGTATGTTTGTTTAGTTTTTTGTTTCTTGATTTTTTGGCAATATATATATATATATATATCGAAGATAGTGGAGTATGGAATAATACCTGGGAGAAACATTTCGTTTTGGTGATCTCGTTTGTTTAATAGTTTTTTTCGCTGATATTGGGGCAGTTATAGACATGTGGTGTTGGCAGCCAGAGCCTCTGTTGTGACATATCATTTGTAGACCATGGAGTCATGTGGTTAGCTGGACAGTGTGTACCCTTTCTAGCGGGATACCTTATCTTAGTTAAACCTTCTGCCAGTGTATAACTATAGTAGAAACAAACTGGGGCCTTATTTTAAGCCCCAGTGATTGTAGAATAAACAGCTGCAGATAGGCCACCTGTACAAACCAAGGGGAATAATAACAAGACTGCAACCATGGACACCCTGCACCAGATATGTAAAACAAACCCCATGATGACACCTACTCCTCACTTTGAAAGCATTTTTTGAGTGCAAACACTTATTCAGTGTATCAACGTAATGTGCCAGGATTGTGACAATTGAGAAATTACTGTCAATTTTGAGTAATTCTTGAATATTGAATACGTAAATGTGTACTTAGGCATGTAAGAGAAGAATGAAAGACATAGCTTTTATGCAAAAACATGTTATCAAAACACATTTTTTTCTCTTCACACGATATATTGCAAATTAAAGCAGATAAAATTTGTCAGCAGTAAAGTGTACATGGAGTCTGCAAAAAGATGTTTCTGCCAGATTTACCTTTGGAGGTCATCTCTCTCATACAAGCCGCTGTTGGATATGTAGAGAATATCATTTAAATTATTTAGATCGCCATAACGCCGAAATATCAAGTCAGCAGACAACATAGCTCGCAGTGGAAGCATTTTGGTGACTATCCACAGACAACTATCTGCCTAAGGTAATGTCCAACCTGGAAAAGTAGCTTCACGTTTAAGCCACATATCATAGAAACACGCAATCCCGACATAATAAATCTGTATTCTCAATTGAGAGCAAGATTTGTAGAATTTGTCCACGCAAAAGATCAAATTTAAAAGTCAATGTTCTTGTATAAACACAAGCAATCTGGGCTCAACTATGGTTTTTGTAAAATAATTTCTGGACATTTTTCGAAAACTTTTCAAGCTGAAATTATCAAACATGTGCTATTATGAACTCAACTCATGTATCTGCAAGTGCGTATCAGATATTTTTCATATTTTTCTATGTGTTGTTTTACTATGGTATTATAAAAACTGATTGTCTTGTGAGATTGAAAAAGTTTGTGGGACCCTTCAACTTGGGTGCACATTTAAAAAACAAACAAACATAATTTCTTAGAGAAAGCCTGGTACGGTTTTGCTCTAGAAATTTTTGAGAGCAGTTAGTTTCACTTGGATAAGAAATCACAAAATCCGTTTTAGAGAAATTACCATGTGAAAGGAAAATATAAAACAGTTCTTGTTGTCAGCAATCAAGATCCAAACGTTAACACAGTCTATTGACTACACAATGTTAATGTTGAAAGTATTTAGTCAATTTCTTCAGACTGTATTGCGGCTGGAAAAGCTAAATTTAAACGCACCATAGACAACACATACATGTCTACTACAGGACCCACAAATAAAAAAAATCATCCCAAATCGGTTGGGTATTGTCTTAATTTCTTATTATTTGTTTGCTAGTGAAGAATCAAAGGAATGTCGCAGACAGTAGCTCACTATGACTGCTTACTAGGGGCAAATGGTTAGGTATTGAACAGTGTTGGTCAATTCGCTTTTTTGCATTTAACCGAACATTTCATTTCACCCAGATATTTTCATTTGTGTACCCAGCCACCAAATTTAAGCATTTATTTGGAAGCGCAGTTGCAGCATATCATCATCAAAACCTTCTTTTTTCCTTGATTTCAAAACTGTGTTGGTCAATTTGGTTTATGCTAAATTTATCAATGCCCCCAATATATTTATTTTGATTTTGATGTGGTAAAATGGATCATATTTGTTGTCCAACACGCAATTTGATGCGGGTCGGATCCTAGACTGACTGAACTATTTTGACTCCTTTTTAACTTTAAAAGAAAGGCTTCCACAGACTGAATCAACAGAGCTTAGGTTTGGAGCAGCGTGTCAAACCATGCCAAAAAAAAAAACAAAAACAAAAGCAAAACAAAAAAAAAAAAAAAAAAAAAAAAAACAAAAAAAAAAAAAAAAAAACAAAAAAAAAACAAACCCAAAAAAACAAACCAAAAAAAAAAAAACAAAAACCAAAAAAAAAAAAACCAAAAAAAAAAAAAACAAAAACAAAAACAAAAACACCCCCCCCTCAAATATATATATATAGTTACGATGCCCACATTTAGAACATTCTAAATCGTAGTCGAACTCAACAAAGAATAACAACGACGAGATAACCTTAACAGTGACAATATATTAGCAATAAAAAATCAGTACAAAGTAGGTAAATGGAATTACACTCTTAGCTATGGTGCTACTACAGTAATCAGTAGACTGCAGGTAAATCCTAATCCTTGGTGAGAAATTCTGCACAGGTAATGATCCACAGTTTCAAGTCATATGGCAAGTGCCAGATAGTCTGGTCCAAATCCAATGGAGGCAGAGTTTTCTTCCGGTGTGGTACACGCAGTATGGTGCTGGTCCCAATCCCACAGAGGTACAGTTTGGTTCAAATGTGGTACAGTTAAACCCCAAATATACCAGTCCACTAAAAGGCACTGTACGTTTTCTGCTGATAATTCGGAGCCTGAGCTGGTAAAAATGAACAAGACGGGGGTTGAGTTGAAGCGGTGAAATTTTATTCTCAGTTCCACATATTTCACACAGTCATTCGTACGCCAGTTGTCTTTGCTACACAGTGCGACACGGCACTCGTATAGAACACAACGAGAACATATAATGGAATAAAACGTAGACAGTTAAACGTACGTAGAACGATGAATGATACCGGTGAAATCTGAAAACACAGAAATCAATATACAACTTAAACAAAGTTCACATCACAAATAAAGTTGAAATATTTAGGCCGCGCAGTGCCTTCAAATTGACAGAAATTCACAGAATCACGTCACATAACACATTTGTTGTACTTACGACTGTAGGAAGCTCTTCAGCATGACGAAAAGTTAAACGAAAAGTATGAAAGAGAAGATACGCGTCTTCACCTTTCCATGTCTGCCGCTTCAACTGACGCTACTCGCCCTTTGTCTACTTAAATTACAGACGCTATATCCTTACTATCACATGTCTCATCTATTTGCATGTTTAGCCTCGCAAAAATTATCACTAACTCATAAACCCTGAGTAAAACATAGGCCAAAGTTTAGGTAACTTTCCATTGCAGGAACGCTTAATGATTAAAGGCAAATTGTCTGAAACAACAAACTACTATGGGTACTTATAACAAATCTACCAAACTTCATGTTCCAGAGTACGGACATAACATCACATAAAGTAACAATTAATAGCATCATATAATCAGAGACACCTATGGGAGACTGATGAACTTTCTTTGGAAAAACAAAGTAACACCCCGCCCCCAAAAATGGCTTCCATCTGAATAGGAAGGCATTTTCCAACAAAACATATTAACTTTACACTCTTTCAATATTCATAATTCTTCCACATCACATTAATACAGTTTCCTGAGTGCTCCTTTAAAAAAAAAACCCATACATCTTATTTGCATGATGACTAAGAAGAACCTCTTCTGGCATGTTTCAAACGTTACGAACCACAGTTCACGTTATGAGCCTTTAGAACCACAAAGGCATTACGTCGCTTTATTACTTGCTTCTAAATACATGTACTTTTCCCTACATTGAACTAAAGTTATACCATACTGTCTTTCACAGTTTCATCAACGATAGTACAAATCAAAATCAACGCTTTCAGCAATGCTCACATTTCTCTGTGTCCCAATTTGATCACAGTCACAATTTTCTACGGTTTAATCAGCTTCCAGGTGACAAAGTTTTGCAATGGGCCTCGTAAACAGTCCCTTGGCAGTTTTCACTTGAACGACTCGGACCCTCCCATCTTTACTTGGATAGCAGTTTACAATTCTGCCGAGAGGCCATTGACCGCGGGGATACAACTCATCAACTACCAACACTAAATCGCCAATTTTGAAATTTTGATGCTCATCTTGCCATTTCGACCTTTTCTGCAAGTTTGTTAAATACTCCCGCGTCCAGCGTTTCCAAAACTTTTCGGAGAGATGTCTTACCTGTTTCCACCTCTTCCTGGCATACAAATCCTGTGGGACAGTCGGTCCTACAGGCAAGTCAGTGTCGGGTCTTAGCAGGAGCAAATGATTTGGCGTCAACGCTTCAAGATCGTTTATATCATCAGATACCTTGGTTAGTGGCCTGCTATTCATTATTTGCTCTACTTGACATGCCAATGTAACTAAGTCCTCATCATTAATGCTCTGTTCGCCCATCAAATTTACTAATAGTCGCTTCGCAGTTTTGACCTGACTCTCCCAGACACCGCCCATATGGGGCGCGGCAGGGGGGTTGAATTTCCATTCCATATTGTGCTTCAAACAGTATGACTCTATTTGCTTTTGGTCAAGGGATCTTATCTCCGCGCTTAATTCCCGATAAGCACCGACAAAGTTGGTCCCGTTATCGCTCATGATGAGCAACGGTCTCGTCCGTCTGTTAATGAATCTTGACAGGGCTTTGATGAAGCTGTCTGTGTCTAATGAGTGGAGTACTTCTAAATGTACTGCCCTACTCTTCAGACACGTAAACAAACATCCGTATCTCTTCACTATTACGCGTCCACGTTTGATTTGGTATGGTCCGAAACAATCTATTCCCGTCACCGAGAAAGGGAAATTAGAAGGTGTGAGGCGTTCAGCAGGCAAATCTGCCATCTTTGCTTTACCGACACCACTGTACATCCTCCTACATCTCATGCATTCCCTAACGATTCTGTGTACAGTTTTGCGTCCGTTCACTATCCAGTACTTGGACCTAGTTTCTGCAAGAGTGTATTCTGAACCCATGTGACCTACCCGCTCATGAGCTTGTCTGACAATCATGGTCACTATTTCATGATTTTTCGGCAATATTATTGGATGTTTGAAGTCAGAAGCAAATGGGGCATTTCCAAGACGCCCTCCCACGCGAAGCAGTCCGTCATCCAAAATAGGATCGAGTTTTCTCAACTTACTACATTTTGGAACAGTCTTACCAGCCATTATGTGAGCAATGTCTTCAGCAAAACTTTCTTGCTGAACATGTCTCAGAATTTCAATTTCTGCTTCCTTCATATTTCTGACTGTAAGCCTTGTTTGGTCATTGCCGGTATGTTCATCAATACTTTCAGCTCCCTTTCTCGCCCTCAACTTTTGAATCAAAGTTTTCTTGACTTTCAGAAGCCAAGCCACCAATTTCGTGAGTGTAAAAAGGGAAGAAACTTTGCTCCACATTAGAGATAATGGGGAAGGCCTGTTTCTCACCGCAACATTACATGTCACAGTTGTCCGTTTTAGTTCGGCGTCTTCAGGTTCAAGCGGCAACATAACCACGTGTCTGGGCCATTTATCTTCGGGTTCTGTCAGAAAATTAGGCCCCTGTAACCATTCTCTGCAGTCGATAAGATCTTTTATAGACATCCCCCGACTTGGGTAGTCTGCTGGGTTAAGTTCAGTGGGCACGAATCGCCACTGATGGGGATCTGTCCTATCCCGAATTTGCGCTACTCTATTGGCCACGAACACTTGGAATCTTTTCGACTCATTAGCAATGTACGATAGCACAATAGCACTGTCACACCAGAAAGTCGATTCGCCCAACTTAACTTGCAGCTCTGCCCTAAGCATAGTGTCAATTTTAACTGCTAACGATGCAGCCGTCAATTCTAGTCTTGGCACAGTCATTGGTCTTAAAGGGGTTAATTTAGAGCGAGCATATAGTAAACTACTATCAACCCGTCCGTCAATGTCAGTGGTTCGCAAATAGGACGCCACAGCTACCCCCTGCAGGGAAGCATCTGAGAAATGATGCAGTTCATATTTCACAATATTATCCAATGAGGACACACGTCTGGGAATTTTCATTTCATGTACATCATGTAGACTTGCTAACCACGACTGCCACTTGTCACACAGGGTATCTGGGATGGGATCATCCCACATAAGTTTTAGTCTCGTCAACTCTTGTAACAACTGTTTTCCTTGTAGTATGAAAGGACTGACCAATCCCAGAGGATCGTACACTGAATTTACAATGCTCAATATTCCTCTCTTTGTCGCTTTCTTTTCTTTGATTGTTACGTCATACGTCAACTCGTCAGTTCCTATGTGCCACTTGACACCAAGTATAGATTCAGAGTTGCCTGTGCCAAAATCAACAGAAGATTGATTTTGAGCCCTTTCACTCTCAGGTATAGAGCCTAAAACATCTTCACAGTTGCTAACCCATTTTGTCAGTCTGAACCCGCCCTGCGCAACCAAATTTGTGACGTCACGGGCCATCAGTATCCCCGTCTCACTGTCAGGTACGGATTTCACATAATCGTCTACATAAAAATCTTTGCGGACAGAGTCTGCAACATCAGCGCTATATTTGTGTCCTTCATCTTTTGCAACATGCTGCAAAATATAATTTGCTGCAGCAGGGCTCCAATCTCCCCCAAACAAGTGCGTTTTCATGCGATATGTCTCTGGTGGCTGACTCAAGTCACCACGTGGCCACCATAAATACCTCAAGCTGTCCCTATCGTCTACAGCGACGCGACATTGGTTGAACATAGATTGTATGTCACTAATTAGGACTATCTTGTCTATACGCAACCTTAGCAGCACCCCCACTAAGGAATTTGTCAGGTCTGGTCCTTGCATCACGTGATCGTTTAATGATTTGTCTGCATGTTTGCATGCACAATCAAAAACAACACGAAGCTTATCTGGCTTCTTGTCGGTTCGTACGCAAAAATGTGGCAAATAATATACTTTCCCGTCCTGCCTATTCATCTCATTGTCAGGGACTTTCTCTGCGAAGTCCTCGTCCGTTAATTTTTGCATTTCTTCTGAATATTTCTCCCGCAAGTCAGGGTCACGTGACAATCTCAACTTGAGGGAATTCAATCTTTTCTCCGCCGTCAGTCTATTGTCGGGGAGTTGTGGCGCGTCAGTCTTAAAAGGTATTGGCAACTCGTAATGTCCGTCAACTTTCTTGATTGACTTGTCCCACAGGGAAACTACCTTTCTGTCGTTTACAGAAAACCCCTTCTTTTCCGAGTCATACGCCATTTCGGGAGCTTCTATTTCCCACATTTTCATTATCTGAGAAGTTGTTCCCACTATGTCCGAAACTTGAGTGAAATGGGACGAGGCCCCGCTATCTACACCTGCTACTGGACCATTCAACATCCACCCGAGGGAAGTTTTGACCGCATACGGGGAACCAGGAGCACCCCTCTTGGTCTCTTGGGGAACCAACAACTGGGGATTATCTTGCCCAATAAGCATGTGAACTTTCCCACCTTCAATTCTCGGCAGATTTACTCCATGTAAATGAGGCCACTGATCCACATTCACCTGTTTTGCTATACTTGCTTCACAGATATTCATGTTTTCTTTCACATAAACTTGTTTCAGCGTTACAGGGGGTGAGTCACCAGATATATTCTCGACTCTGAGCTTCACGCTCTCAAATTCTACGACACTTTGCTCTGACGTTAAAGTGTTCAGTGTTACCTTTTCTTTCTTGCCTTTGATACCGAGTCTTTTTGCCAAATATCCAGAACAGAAGGTTGAATTTGACCCTGAATCTAAGAGAGCATATGTCTCAAACGACTTTTGTCCACCAAGAGTAGAAACTTTAACAGCCACTATCGGCAAGGCTACACACTGAGACTGTAAATCATTTCGCCCGAAAACACTGTTAGATTCGGCTCTCGCTGGGTGGTCATTACTCGCATTAGGCATATTATCTGCCGGTTTAACTTGTGTGTCCTGATGATTTTGATTAATCCCACCCCTGTGAAGCAACCTGTTGTGAGCTTTACCGCAACCATTTATGCTACACTTTACTCTATACCCACAGCCATCAGATCTAAATCCGTGACCGGTACGCAAGCAGTTGTAACACAATTTGTTTACTTTGGCATATTCATTTCTCTCTTCAACAGACATTGCTTTGAATCGTTCACATTTATGTAAAGGGTGCGAGTCCTCGCAGAGTTTACATGACGTTTTACGCTCAACCTTCGACGTATGTGTATTGAAAACCTTAGTTTTGCCTCTATGAGGCTGTTTGTTGTCCCTTTTCACGTTCATGGAATCAGGTTTGTCTGCCAGCGTTGGCATGCCGAAAACAGGATCATTTACCTCATCTGAAGCAATCTCGACAAAGGCAACCAAATCTTCAAAATTCGGGACTCCGTGGTTTCCTACCCTTAATTTTCTTGCTGTAGAGCGCCATTTATTTTGCAGGTGATACGGCAATTTTTGAACTACTTTGACCAGGTTGGTCTGGCTATTCATTTCAGTCCCTTTCTGGACAGAGTTCAGTGTTTCTACGCACTGTCTTAGTTCGTCAGCGTATTGCTGTAACCCTTTCCCATCATTTCCTTTTATAGGACTACCTGTGGTTACCTTGTGTACCCATTTCTGAACAATATCAAATTCATCGCCGTATCTACTCTGCAAAATGAATCGCGCTCTTTCATACCCTTCCCTTGGGGTCATAGCCATACAACAACCAATCAAATCACGAGGCTTACCTTCACAGGCGTTGATTAGATGAAGCAGCTTAGTTTTATTGTCCGCGTTTTCATAAATATTCTCGAATGAATTGATAAATGTCCAGAATGTTAATTTATCACCATCAAACTTTGGCATCTCTACTTTTGGAATGTTCATTAGATGTAACATCCGCAGCTGTTGTGCTTGGTTCTCCTTGATGACTGCAAGGACAGCGTCCTGCTCCCTGGCTGTGGATGCGCTGGCACGGAATATAGGGGCGTCAGGTCTCAGCTGGGATGTGGCTTTTGGTGGTTCTTCTTCGGGGATCTCACAGGCGTCGCTTA
The DNA here is from genome assembly GCA_964020975.1 of Hermodice carunculata. Taxonomy (NCBI): domain Eukaryota; kingdom Metazoa; phylum Annelida; class Polychaeta; order Eunicida; family Amphinomidae; genus Hermodice; species Hermodice carunculata. The sequence continues at coordinate 38,474,547 of OZ026626.1, forward strand.
CAATTGAGTTTTCGCTCAAATTAGAGTTTACTTCATCATCGTCATGTTCAAGCTCTCGTAAGGATTCTAGTTTCCCACGTGTATGAGCTGTTTGTACGGCCAGCAGGTTTCGTTCCTTTTCTTGCGAAAGCTCGAGTTCCATCCTCTCATACCGCTGTTTTAGGGCTAACAGCTCTTCTTTGGCTTTTGCTGCACGCTCTTCAGCCTCGGCCAGCCGCTTCCTTGTGCTTACCTTCGATGCACGCGAGGAACGAGAACGTGAGGAGCCATGTGCTCCCTTGCTCGGACTTTCGGACGCTGCGCCATCGGGATTCAGATAGAGCCCCACCCGTTGTATGCACTGAAAGGCAGCGTCCTTTGTGGTGGTAAGGTATTCCACACACTCACCGCCATCACCGTCAGAATGCGCGGCAAATGCTTCGCATTTTTCCTCAAACTCTTTGAGTGAGTTTTCAAGTTCTGAACACTTTTGTTGGAGTAATTCTGCACCTTGCTTTTCCTCCATCAGACGATCAATATTGTTGATGCGCTTTGTCACACCTGATTTTGCTCGTGAACGCTCTTCTTTGAGCCGTTTCACGTCGAATTCTGCGGCCATTTTGGCGCCAAAACAGTTCCTTTGTTTCAAAGTTCAAATTTTTACCAACTTTGTACAAAACTCCTTAACTGACGTCGTCGTAACGATGAACCAACAGTCATTTCACTGTACGTTTTCTGCTGATAATTCGGAGCCTGAGCTGGTAAAAATGAACAAGACGGGGGTTGAGTTGAAGCGGTGAAATTTTATTCTCAGTTCCACATATTTCACACAGTCATTCGTACGCCAGTTGTCTTTGCTACACAGTGCGACACGGCACTCGTATAGAACACAACGAGAACATATAATGGAATAAAACGTAGACAGTTAAACGTACGTAGAACGATGAATGATACCGGTGAAATCTGAAAACACAGAAATCAATATACAACTTAAACAAAGTTCACATCACAAATAAAGTTGAAATATTTGGGCCGCGCAGTGCCTTCAAATTGACAGAAATTCACAGAATCACGTCACATAACACATTTGTTGTACTTACGACTGTAGGAAGCTCTTCAGCATGACGAAAAGTTAAACGAAAAGTATGAAAGAGAAGATACGCGTCTTCACCTTTCCATGTCTGCCGCTTCAACTGACGCTACTCGCCCTTTGTCTACTTAAATTACAGACGCTATATCCTTACTATCACATGTCTCATCTATTTGCATGTTTAGCCTCGCAAAAATTATCACTAACTCATAAACCCTGAGTAAAACATAGGCCAAAGTTTAGGTAACTTTCCATTGCAGGAACGCTTAATGATTAAAGGCAAATTGTCTGAAACAACAAACTACTATGGGTACTTATAACAAATCTACCAAACTTCATGTTCCAGAGTACGGACATAACATCACATAAAGTAACAATTAATAGCATCATATAATCAGAGACACCTATGGGAGACTGATGAACTTTCTTTGGAAAAACAAAGTAACAGGCACTCTCCACACTCAACAGGTACAATGTAAAAATGAGTGTTTATCTGCCAGTAGCAATGGCTCGCATCCTACTGTCTTGCAAACACACCACATCTGTCAGATCTCAGAATTCTCCTCTAGCAATTAAGCAATGCATGTTGTCAGGTCTATTTGCATCTTTCCTGTGGCAAATGTCTCTGACTCACAAACTTTCTAAATTTGCTCACAGATGTGTTTTAATTAAAATTTGCTGAATTCATGTGACTATGTAGAATGCTGTAATTGGCCAACTTATCAAATAAGCTGACCAACATGATTTTCATGGCAACTGTCCCAAATCATAGTTCATAAAGCCATGTATATTGCAAAAATCAAAGACACACATGTATTTGTGATATGACATGTGGAGATCCCAGGAGAGGAAACAAAAGCTCTAGGAGTGCAACATTGACCTTGGTGAACCATTTCATTAGACAGGAGTTGTTTTGCAAAAATATCAAAACATGACAAAATTGTTTAGTTACCGTGGCAAGCAAGTGTTACACCTATAATTTGTTTGGACATTTAAGAAACCCGACAGCACTACGGTACTGAACATGTTGATATATAGTTACAATTACTCTTTATATCATAGATACAGAATAAATTGGGTCCAACATTCGGAATTTCCCCCAAAATCTCTAGACACAAGCTACATAACCCAGTAAATAGCAAAGACTGAAAAGTGTTAGCCAACAATACAAAGTGGCTTTTACCAGGAAATATCTACTCTTTACACAAAGTGGCATTAACATTCAAATAGAAACTCTGCACAGTATCACAAACTGTGTCTGTCTGAAAAATACATCATCCAACAGTAAAAAAATGGGAAGCGCCAGTGTCCCTTAGGATCACAACTGTCTTTTGTTCAACAGCATCTTCATTCTTTAACACCAGCCCTCCTGTTTTGAAATTCTCATATCCATCCCATATGGACTAAGCTACGCCAACATGTGGATTTTCAAATGCAACGTGGAGATTATCAGAATGTCCTTCAGACGTGTTTACAGGTGGGTGCCCCTTAATGCTAGCTAAACCAACTGGTTTCCCAGTATTATTGGTTCTTCTCTGGAGCAGAAAACACTCAGATTTGACGTGACTTCCTTTATGGCAATAATTGCACGTGGGTCCACTAGCGAACTTCTGCTCTGTTTTCCGACTAGCAGGTAAATTAGACTGAGGAGAATTATTAGGCTTTTATCTTCAAATTTTTGACGGGGAGAAGTTCCCCGTTCCCTATGGCTTCTTTCCAAATTAGATGTGAACTGACCCTGGTTTGGTTTTTCAAAGAAGCTTTTATGTGTCAACTCATATTCATCAGCCAAAACTACAGTTATATATAATTTATTTGCCTTACGTTCATCCAGGTAGGATCAAATATCTTTTGCAATGCAAAATTTGAAGTGTTCAAACAAAATATGTGTCCTTAATATGTCACAATCATTTCTATTTTCCTGGAGGAACACCATTTGTTGAACAGATTTTCTCCTTCTTCTGGCAAAATTCACATAGTTTCTACTGCTTCATTTTTGCTGTCCCTGTATTTCTGTCTATGAGGTTCAGGCACTCTCTTAGCTTTATCTCATGTTTTCTTGCCGCTCTTGATAATTTTATCTCATGCTCTCTTGCTTCCTATGCTTCCTATCTCGCAGCCTGTGCTTTTATTTCACCAGCTTCTTTTGCTCCCTGTGCTGACACTTTGAAGTTCTAATTTAGCTAATTCCAACTGAATTGTCAAAATTTTATCTTCTGAACCCTCGTCAAGGAAACATTCTTCACCTAAATGGGACATTTTTGTTTGTTCCAGGGGCATTTTCCTGATACCTGATGGTACTTCTAAATGTAAATATTTGACCAAAATTTCTAGGGCTTCTTTTAAAGATATATCAAAACCGCTGATTGTAATACCCTCATTAGCCAGAAATATACTTGGACCTGTTGACATGTTATCTTATTGTCTGTACATTGACAAACAACTATGTTTATAAATACCACATATCCTTTGTTTAGTTCAAACTGTAAGATTCAGTGTTCAGAAACTTCCGGAATTTTCCAGATGATTCAGCCCTTATGTTCTTATTGCAAAATGATTCAATGTTTTGTCTTGAATTTGGACCGGTTTGTCTTGGATTGATCATGGAAAATCACCCACAACGGTGAGATAACTTTAACAATAACAATATATATCAACAATCACAAATTAGTACAAAGTAGGTAACTGAAATTATACACTTAGCAATGGTGATACTCCAATTTATACCAGACTAAGATTCTCCACAGGTACTGTCCAACATTTCCAAGTCATATGGTAGGTGCCAAACAGTTTTCTTCCAAAGTGGTACATAGAACATAGTGGTGGTCCCACATACCACAGAGGTACAGTTTGGTTCCAATGTGGTAGAGTTAAACACCACATATATCAGTCCACTCATAAAGTTTATATATATGACTTATATTCATAAATTTCAAACCCAACAATGACAGCAAAGAGATACCAGAGTAATCAAAGGATCAACATTAATCTTCCAATAGCAATGTGAAGAAACAAATTTCACTCCTTACTTGAGACAGGCAGTCACTCATAAAAGGTAATTGTTTTGTTTAAACCGGTCTTCTTACCCTTGAACTATTCTTCATTAACTCCAGACTGTCATGTTTCCAAATGCCTAACCACTCAAAACCAAGTTTATCTCTTCTGAAAAAAAAAAAAAAAGAAGAAAAAAAAAATTCAAAAAGACCTGGTAGGCCTATCACTTTATGATTCTGATTCGTCAGTAAGCTGCGTTTACAGCCAAAAAAGAAAGAAGGCTTATGTTGTTTTTGCGATATTTATTAATCTGGAACATTATAATCACAATCTATCTTCATTATAACTACGAGTGGGAGAAAACAGCCCACAGCACAACATAGCCAATGGAGTATTTGTCAAACAGTTTAGAAAAACATGACCCATATTAATATTTTCCAAACCAAAGAATGAAAGCAAAGAGATCCCATAGTTACCAGAGCATCAACAGTCATCTTCCAATACCAATGTGGAGAAACAAATTTCAATCTTTACGTGAGACAGACAGTCACCCATAAAAGGCAACTGCTTGTTTTAAACCGGTCCTTTCCAACTAACTAGCACCATTAGGAATATTTTTCGATCGTAATGAACATTGTAATTAACATCAAAATGACACCTGTCAACCAAGCTTAAAGGACAAGCAGGTTGTGGTGGTTTTGGACATTAGTTGATAAGAGGACATTTAGTAACAATACTGAGCTTTTATTAGTTTGTTTGTAAAGGTGCAGGGAAACGCCCGTTCGCCATTATAATAGTCTCTCCCCCTCAAACTACTTTACTTATTGTTAATACTTTAGCAATCAGATACGAGCGTTTCCCTGCACCTTTACAAACAAACTATAAAAGCTCAGTATTGTTACTTCCTACTTCTGTCAGACGAGAACCAACTAGCGTTCATGTATGTTGGCTCATAATATAAATTACGATCGCCTTGAGAAAACGGCCATTTCTACTATGTGGTTAGTTTGTGCAACTTAGGTTGCGTGAGAAGTGTTGTACCTAATAACAATGGACAAGAATTTTTATTTTGAATTTTTAAGTCTCGTTTAATTCATGTACATAAGTGATAGGGTAGAATCTAAAGTTAAACGAGACTTGTGTCGGGTCGAAGGTTGACATGGATTTTATGACGAAGTGCGAAGAAAATATAATGGCACCGTCATCTATCAGATGACACTTTACTGTAGATGAAGATTTGTTAGCTATCATTTTTTTTTGGGGGGGGGGGATGTGTGAGTTTTTACGTCACACAAATCCCCGAAAATTAGATGAAGATTGGTCATGTATGCGCAGAACGTAATCTCGTACAATCCCTACCTAACTCTCGGTATTGATAACATCCCTCTCAACGTCAACTCCCTTTAGGTAAGTCTCTTAAGTTTGGATTATACCGTCTTTATGAGAGACACAAAGGAGATACCGTCCTTGTACACATTCAATATATGTAATACACACGCAGATTTGTATATATACACATACATACATACATATATACATACATACATACATACATGCATGCATGCATACATACATACATACATAAATACATACATACACAATTTTATGGTTGGTTTGCTGCAGTGTGTGTTATAAAACACAAAGTAAATTCAAAGCAACAGAGAGACAGCTATCAATTCTAAAATTGCACACGACCAAGCACTAGACAAACATAAGTGTAACCAACAGCCTGTCCATAATGCGTTACAGAATGTTCATAACATGTCTTAACATTCAGTACTGAAGATACTGTGGCTATATATACGTAAATCGTGATTTAATTACGATACGGATTCAACCTCTATTGTAACGGCTGAAACGTCAGCAAAAAATAAAAACCAGCAGACAAATATCCATATTGAGCACTGCAAACGCCCTCGTATCCTTCACATATAAATTCAGGGTGACATTTTCTTATTCTGTGAATTAGTTTTCATTCTTCCTACCTAATTTTTATCCGACACAATCCTCTTAGTGTCTATCGGACCCTCTATCCTCCCATTCAGTTCCCAATTCCATCAATGAATGCATTGTTATAACAGTTCATTAGTTCCCTAACGGCCAAAGTCGCTTCATAAGGTCATATTTCCTAAACTATGAAATTAGAAATTAACATTTAAAAACGCATTGGTTGTCTGTTTTCTTTCCCTATCATTGTGCCGATTTTGAATTATATTTGCACGGTTGTAGCCCTCATGCCTAAATCAACACAAAGGGAGGATATATCTTTTTCAAAACAACAGGGCACGAATGTAATACTGGATTAGTTAAAATGCAGTGCTACGTACCTGATAACTAACTGCGTAATTGAATATCTGATAATTTCGGCCCCTTTGGGCACCCCATTGCCAGTCAATTGTACACAGTAAAGGCACACGCGGCAAACTGGTAAGTAATGTTTCGTTGATATCAGTTTGGTACTGTTTAAATTAATATACGTGGAAGTATTATATCATGACATTTCCTTTACCTTAGACTCTTCATCGCTCAAAACGGTCAAATGCTACCATTGATTTTATATTGCGCTACTTTGTGTACTGGGCAGTTTTCATATAATAGGTTTTAATAAAACTGATAGGGCAAAAAATTACGGGATAGTAATAGAAATTATTGCACACTTACCCCCGGTGTGTTTTCAGAAGCTGTTGTTTTAAGACACGGATGACTTGAAAAAGTAACTCTGCTGGAGTTATGTAACATTGTATCAGACATATGTGCTACATGTCCTAGATACACGCGTGCATGATGCACAGATGCATGATTGCAGAAGTCAATGGTTTCCGATGGCAACAGGGCTGTGGAAACAGCCCATATCCAGGTTAACCAGATAAGAGCGTGTAGCATTTTATTTGGGCCAAAAAGACACACACACACACACACACACACACACACGCACACACACAAACACACACACACACCCACACACAAAACCACATCAAAATTCATACAGAAATAGGGATATATGCAGTGCCTTGTGTTCCTAGAAATAAGGTCCGGGCGTACCCAAAGGCATCACTGTGCAATAAAAAAGCAGTTGAATTGGTGGTGTTAATGATTGTTTTCTCACTGTTAAAGTTTCTGACAGAATGTGCAAAAAATTTATCAGGCATAAAAAAAAAGGGTTGCCACATCAATCATCCTGGTAAAGACCCACACAGTAAATGTTACCTAAAATTATAGCACATGTAAAAACGTTTCTTGGCGAGGTATATCAAAGAGCCCATCATCGACTGAGTATTATGGTGGCTACAATATAATAGTGTAAGAGTACATGTATATAAATGTTGACCTGGGTGGTGCACGACAGACCGAATGTTGCCCCTCAGAAATTATTGACAACCTCGATATTCGGTCTCGGTTGACAAAGGTTTTCTCGGTACTAAAAATCTCACTGCCGCACGCAAACAAAAGAAAACATCAACAGAAAAAAAACAGAAAACAAAAAAGAAAACAACAGTCTGAGCAAGAGAACCGATAGTAAAAGGGATAGCAAGCCAGTGGTGTCTACCCAGACATGCCTTTTCCCGCGAACATCACGGGAAAGGCATGTCTGGGTAGTTGTTTATTCACAAGTGGCTAATAATATAAGTGCAAATCTGAATGGTCCAAATGCCCTCCTGGGGATCACCCTGTGACGTGATCACTGAAAGGCTAAAGCCGCGATATCCAAATGGCGGACATGGATTTCGCTTCGGTGATCGATTTTCACATAAGTGTCACAATATCTGATTTATTCAAGTCCCATCATGGATGATTTATATATATATATATATATATATATATATATATATGATATATATTTTTATAGGCAATAGGGGTGGGATTTGTATGTAGCTTGTCAGGATGATTATACAAATTAGTCTGGGAATAAATTATAAATTGTTTTGTTGAAGGCGAGAGAGAAAGTTGAAAAGTTGAAAGATTTTTCTGGACGATTCTGTATAAAACAAGGTGAAAATGTGTTGCAAATAGAACTACAGAGAGATTACGGCGTTAGCTTGTAAAGTCTGACTTCCTGACCAGTGAAGAGAAGGGACAAGTTTCTGGGGGAACAATTTCGCTGTTTTCTTGTAGTTCAATATTATATTGTCAGTGTTCAAGCGTGAATCTGTCTCATGTAATCGAGAGAAGTGGTCATGAGGTTTCTACGAAATCATATCAGCTCTGCCAAGATTTTGGCCTATGATTTTCGCTCAGGTTGAAAGAGAGCGCATTGACCTTGTCTGAGTCACGTGGTTGAAAACGTATTGACAAACGTCGTCGTACAATTATACGCACAAGTCCTGTTCATGTGATAGCGATGGGATATAATTTTAGTCTGATAGACACATTATTTATACATATATACCACGCTCTTTGTGATTCACAATTATGTTTTTTTACAGTATAAATTGCGTGGTTGCGTTGTGTACTATACAAAGATCAAACTTGTTTTTTTTTTTTTTTTTTTTGTTGGCTGGACGTAATGATTCTTTCAACGTTTTACATTTACTCCTCATGTTTTCCAAGTTGTTAGGTTAACCGTATGTTTTAGTCTCAGGAGTAACTATTTTTTTTTTCTCGTGAGGTATTGAAATAATGTTCAATTGAACTGTCTGTAGGCAGTCATTTAAAAGAATGTTATAATTTATCATGGGATAGGAGTTAAACTGTGAAAAGTGTTCTATATTTCGTTATGTCAAGTTCATGTCTGCATGAATTATCCACTCTGCAGGATGACTTTTGTCGGGTTTAATTTAAGGCTAAAGGTTAAAGTTAAAGAAGAACGTAACATGGTCATATATGTGAGCCACGTCGTTTATATGTATGCATTATTGCTACCATGTATTATTATACGGTTGTATTGTTGATTAGAAAATCATTTGAAGCGATAAAAATGCGTTTAATGATGAACCACTTCAAACTTCTATAGTGTAACTTCATACATGCAGTGGCATTCACTATCACGTCGCATATTTACTTGCAATTTAGTTTCATGTACTTTTATGAACGAGTTTTTCGCTCTTGCGTTCGATAATAATTCAAACATTATTCTGGGTTATATGGTACGAAATATTTGTAATTTGTATGAATGGATTATTAGGAATGTGAGATTTGATTCATGTATACTGAGATGTATGTGACCTGAGGCAACTACACATTATGATAGCTGCGTGTGTAAAGTCCCGCTAGTTGAAGTTGAAGTAGAAGTTTATTTTCATAAATACATCATTCAAACTATACAGCAAATTAAATTTGAGGGTAAAAACCTTGATGGGCTTATATGACCCTCGGCCATGGAAACTCAAGATACAAAATAAACATTTGCAATAGTACAAGTACAGACATTTCTGGTATTTCTAACTTATACAATAATCAACATAATCGCTTCAGATACTCCACACTTCATAAACATGTTTACGTTAATGACAAAATATTAATGCAAAGTGTACAAAGGATAAGGGTTGATGATATTCTTTCATAAATAATATGATAGAATAACTTACATCTTTAAAATGTTTCTAAGTTTTCTTTTAAAGATATGAAGGGATGGTGCTTGTGTTATGCGATGTGGAATTTCATCCATACAATTGGTGCATTAAATTAAATAGAAAAAAATGATTTATTGGTACGGTAATTGAAAATATGAACATTATATTTCTGTCTGGTAACAAAATCATGGATATTCTGATTTTCAACAAATAAATCCCGTATAAAATTTGAGATAAGATTATTAATAGTTTCATACATAAACACACCAGTAACAAATCTGTGAATATATTCGAATTTCATAATGTGTAGATCAGAAAAAAATTGCGCAGTATGCTCATTGCAGCTGGAATTTGATATTATACGTACAATTCTTTTCTGAAGTTTAACTAAACAATCCAAATTTGACCTATAATTAGCAGCCCATGTGATATTTCAGTAAGTAAAAAATATGGATAAATTAAAGCATAGTATAAATTCCTTAAAATAGCAGTACCCATACTTTGTTTCACTTTTTCAAAATCCCAATTACTTTGCTGATTTTTCCAGATATATATGCTATATGAGATTGCCACTTTAAATGGTCGTCCATCCATATGCCAAAGAACATTACCTTGTTACCTGCTGAATTATAGAATCATTGATTGAAATTTAAAAATTACCATAATTTTTCTTTCTTAAATGATACACCATATAATTGGTTTTCTCCACGTTGACAGAAAGCTTATTAGCCTTAAACCATTTGGAAACCATAATTAAGGATTGGTTAACATTTTGTAATAAGTGTTCAAAAATTTTATTCAGAGAGAAAAATAAACTAGTGTCAGCTGCAAATAGTAGACACAAACATTCTGGACATGGTACAAATAAATCATTTACAAATGAAAGGAACAATAACGGGCCCAAGATTGATCCTTGAGGGACACCATGTGTTATTGTTAACAAATTATACTTTGTGTTTTGATAATGAACAAATTGCTGACGCTCTGAAAAATATGATGAGAACCACTGAAGTGGCACTCCTCTGATACCATATGAATTTAGCTTGTTTAATAATATATTATGATCAACAGTATCGAAAGCTTTTGAAAGGTCAAGAAAAATACCTATGGAATGTTCTTGTTTCTCAAGGGATTCTGCTATCCTGTTTGATAAGAAACTTACTGATAGGTCAGTGTTATATTGCTTGCGAAAACCAAATTGAAATTGATATAATATATCTAATTTATCTAAATATGACAGAAGCTGATTGTATGCTACTTTTTCAAACAATTTTGAAAAACAAGTAAGTAAAGAAATAGGTCTATAATTTGAAAAAATATTCGCGGTCACCTTTTTTCAACAATGGAAGAACTTTTGCAATTTTCAGATTATCAGGAAAAATACCAGTTTCTAAAGATACATTGATAATATGAGTTAAGGACATATTTATTTCAGTTGACACATATTTGACGACTTTAGGTTTTATATCGTCACAACCAGGACTAGAATCTCTCAATGAATTTATCAATATCTGAATATCATTATCGGTAACAGGTGAAAAAAAAAAAGAATTAATATACTGGGCCTGCAAGAAAAATCCAGGTTTGATTCCTACATCTCGGATATTTTTGGCAGGATTGGAACCAACCGTTGTGAAGTATAGGTTAAATTGGTTTGCTATATCTTTTGCTTCTGTTAGAATTTTATTGTTTGTGCTTAAATCTGCTGGTTTTTGTAGTCATTTTATGTTTATTTATGATCCCATTTAGAACTTTCCACACCTGAGAGAAGTTTTGTTTATTTTGTTAAAAAATATTACTATAATAACGCCTTTCAGCGATTCGCAAAAGATGCGTCAGCCGGTTTCGATAAGAGGTGTATTTTGATTTATACTTAGAAAGTTTCCCGATGCTTGAGTCGCGTTTTCATAGGAATTGAAATTTCTGGACAATGAGAGACCTGGAAAGATGATCAGCAAGTTAGTTATTCTAATTTAATTCTGGTAAGCATGGAAACACTTTCTGTGTAGTTTCTGAGTGATCGTATTATTATTGAAATTATTATTATTATTATTATTATTATTATTATTATTATTATTATTATTATTATTATTATTATTATTATTATTATTATTATTATTATTATTATTATTATTCACAAGAGGGCTGTGTTAACAGCTTATCCTCTGCCAACCCTGTTACCTACAACCTGGAAAAAAATCTTATCCTAATCTGGCGGTACCCAAAACTATCTGCATCCTATGTCAATGCCATGACCTAAAAATAGATTTATTACGGTTTTTCACACAAAATGAACTCAAAAGAGGCGAATCGATGATATCGTTTCCTGCGGACTGAAATCTACTGTTGTTTTTGCAAGTACTTGACTGCTCTACACTTGTACTTATTAGCGCGTACCAACTACTGATTAAAACACTGCGGTATGTCCTCAATGGTCATCTGCTGTATTTTATGTACTTTCGGCGTGAGCGAACTTTGTTTTAATACCTCCTTGTTTTAGCAGATGCATTATCTGGCGATGCTTTGCCCCTGGCGTTCGACCATAGTCGTTCCTATGGTTTTTGTCCAGCATGCTATGTTTTCCATTGGTCATCACTAGTGTGCATTTTATGCTACCTTTGTTAAAACACTACTTGCACTATTGCTACACATACAATAGTTTGTATTTCTAACCATGCCCACCTCTCTCGTGTTCCCTGTGATATTCAGTTCCAACACTAGGTGGTGCTGCCTGTCCAGCTGGGTGCCAACAATTCGTAAGCGCCCTGCTGCATAAAACGTTTTCTCCACACATGTTTTCCGCATATCTTGTAAATAGCCAACAACTAAATTTTGATGTTTGGTTCATTCAAACTAGCTGATAGTGAAACCGTTACATCATGTTATTGTGTCTTTGTTACATATTGTCACCCGGAAATTTGACTCATTTCTTCGCTGATGTGACAGTGAGTCGCTAATTCCATTTACCCTGTCGCCATTTTACATCACAGCCTATTTACCGCAATGCATGTTGGGGGATATCCTGGGACAAAGTGAGCCAGCTATTCAGACTCACAGTGCAGTATCACGTTAGATGCAGTGTTGATTCTTGCGAGTGTGATACACGTATGTTCAAGTTCCGATCAGATAAAGTTACAAAATGCCGAACGTTAGCTATTGCGTGCCGAAGTGTAAGCGTTGTGACATTGTCCCCGGCGATCCCCCCAAGGATGCACTGCGATTAACACGCTGTGACGTAATAAGTGTCAGGGCGATTTTCACTGCCGTCGTTTGTCATAAGCGTACTGAAAGTTGGCATCAAGGAGACAGCACTGAACGTGTGTGTTACAATCTACGCGTGGCTGTTGTGCCGATATGAGTTTTAAAGGAGTAACGCGTGATCAAGGCTGGTTATTTTTGGCCAGTGGTTTGCTTCATGTGCCATGATATATTAGCCTGTAATGTAATGAAAGAAAGTTCAAAATATATTTCCAAAATGTTTGATGTCGCCTGTTTAAATATCTGTTGTGGAATACCTTGTCCGTATGCAAGTGATTGTTGTGGTATCGCTACGTGAAGCCATGTTCTCTAATGGGCCGGATTTAAGCACCAGGCATAGTGAAACCTGTCTTTCAAGACCACGCCATGTGATGTGGTGATTTTTCTCGACGGGTAGTTTTTCATAGAAGGTGTGAATAAGATGGAAATTACTGAGTCAACTATTCTGAAAAGGTGGTCTTCCAAATAAGTTGTCTTCGGTTGTATTGGTCTTTAAATACAGGTTTCACTACTGAAATGACTTGAACTCCGTGGGACACCACCGCAGAGGTTGATTGACATGATAAAAGTTTCCAAATTTGAACTTCAAGCAAAACGCGAAGCGAGTTGAACATTCTGGTACTAGGCAGGAATATTTCTTTATGATGGTGCCTCTTTGATTTGCAATACAAATACCCTGCGCCAATGTAAAACTGCTGGCTGGGGTGAACACTAACTTATCCTGATACTTGAATATATATCCTTAACTCATTCCACCCTTATGACACTTTTGCCGCTAATATGTAAATGTGTCTGCTAATTGCATTTTACTAATTAAGGGATTATTGTTTAAAAAATTGGATGAAATTTGCATTGAAGATCACCCCAAATTATATGGCCATGGTCGACAGCTTTATTTGGCGCGCTCAGGGCGCATTGCGCGTAGAGAAAAGCTGTTGACTCGGTCTTTTATCAGGATGGAATGAGTTAAACATGTGGTTTAAATTGAAAGGACAAGTGCAGCAAAAGAAGTCATTCGCATATTTTATGATACGTTTGTTCTATTCTGGCTACAGCGGTCACCTTTATTGAACCGATCCCAAGGGGAATTTTTGCGAGCCTCCACTGAATACTAATTCTTCTCTGAATGTTTGATCACATTTGTAATGTGGTTGCTTAGTGATTCGAACGGGTTAATGTTCAACATCGAATGAAAGACGCGAGAGGACACTCCCTGACCAGATGGAGTAAGCAGACACTGTATAATATCCAGCATTTATTTACATTTCTGGTATCCTTGTGCATGTGACATTTCTCAGTGATCCATTTATGTATCTTAGCTGTGGGTGTCTAATACAATGGGCCAGTGAGTACATATTGACATCTATAATCATGTTCTCATGACTTACTTCAACTGTAATGCTAGTCTAGGTTGGATGAGTGTGTGCGCCCTTTCATAAACAGCCATTTTTTTGTCCTCTTGATACCGTTGTTGGAAGAATGTCAAACTCATCCCACTGTCTAGATGCAACCCAAAGAACTTTAAAGAGTTAACATTGCTTTAGTAACAATACTTGACCAATGAAAGTATATTTTGATAGCATGTTTTTGGCATAAATACTAATGACTTCCATTCTTTTCTGACATGCCTAAATGCACATTTACTCACTATTAAAAAATTACTCAAAATTGACAGTATTTTCTCAAGTGTCACAAACCTGACACATTAAGTTGACACATTGACTCAGGGTTGGCAGTTAAATAGAGCTTAATTGTTTGAGGAGTAGGTGTCATCATGGAGTTTGTTTTACATCTCTGGTACAGGATGTACATTGTTGCAGTCCTTGTTAGGATTTTCCTTGGTTTGTACAGGTGGTCTAGCTGCAACTGTTTATTTTACAATCACTGGGACTGAATATAATGCCCCAGCTTGTTTCCACTTCAGTTAAACATTGGCGGATGGTTTAACTAGGAAAAGCTGTCCAGCTAGAATGGGTACATTTTGGTTCAGGGGTAAGTCAAATTGTTCTTATCTGAACCTGTACTATGAAAATTTGGTAATTATGGTTTGTTTGACAGGTATTCTTCTTTGATATGAAGCTCTGCATTTACAAGCAAAACTTCACATATTTAGCTAATTCATCAATTGCCACGTTCATATTTATTCATTATTATGTGGGTTGTCTTTGCTGAATATTTAGCTTAGGCAAGGAGCCGCTACTCAGAGAGACGTGTACGGGTAAAAGGCTCCGAAACATGTTGAGTAGTTACCCGCTGAAGACCCTTTAATTTATTTGGGCTGATACAGCCTATGTCAAAATTAACAGAGGAACGTGTGCAATATAGACAATAGTAATTCCATATATATACAGGTTAGACAGGGACAGGTTAGCTTATGGAGAGTAAACTGCGGAATAGGATATTGACTACTAGGAAGTGGTTCTGGGCAAAAAGACACAAATACAATTCTGTTCGCTTTGAACCATTGATGCTTGGTGGATAGGTCTGTACAGGTTGGTCCCCGATCTATGATTTTCAATGCATACTGGAATTCCAGGTAACGTCTTTAGTCTAGCACCCATTTGGACTTGTTTTTGTTATTGTTATTGTTAATTTTGTTACTCGGTGGACTTAACAACGACGAACCAGGATAAGGTTTAGGGACATGACTACAGATAAACGGCATGATGGGCTTTCAAAATTATGTTTAAAATTTAATACAATCATGAACAGTCAGATAAACAATGAAAACGGTTCAGCGTTAGCCTCGAGCGCTGATTTTGGAATATGTTTTGATGGAAATTGTAACTGTCTATTCTGCAAGTCAAATTTCACAAAGAACAAAGAGTTTCACAGTAACGTTACAAACAAAAAATTCAAATTAAGGAACCCCCGATTGGAAAATTTGGTATTATCTTGTGAATCTACCAATATCATTTATTTGTTATCCTGCATCAAATGTAAAGCACAATATGCGGGCCTAACTACTCAATCAATTAAAAAGAGATTCAGTGGTCATAAAACTACAATTAAAAATCACAAGTTAAACACTTTTTTGTGTAACCATTTCAATTCTGCAGAACATTCACATTTGGATTGCCGGATACAAATTATTGATTACATAGAGCCAAATTTGTTAGACCAAGATAGTTATGTTAACACAAGGAAATTATTACAAATGGAAGATTTTTGGATCAAAACACTTAATTCAGCTTTTCCTTATGGACTCAATGACAGAATTTTAGGCTTCGGTGATGTTAGGAATTTGGACTTTACAACTCTTGACAGAAATCACACACCTTTTCATAACAATCAGGCTGGTATTCAAAGAAGAAGAAGAAGTCATGGACAAAGAAAATCACGGAAAAACAGGAAATGCAGGAACATGGATACAAAAGACCTTGTCCTAAATTTACTACAGGCTTTCTCCAATGGTATTGATCAATTACATACAGCTCTTAAAGCACTATCATTTCGAGACATAACAAGAATTAATGAATATTTGGGTCTTACTGATTCAGAACACACATTTCCGCAAAATTTTTGTGAAATTGTGTATGCTTACACAACAACTATTCGGAAACCAGATTCTAATAAGAAAAAATTAGATCAAATGTTTTGCAGCATTCCTTTCAAACACAAAATCATTGACTCACTAAACATTCAGTCCCTTTTCAAATTGAAATTTGTTCGTAACATGATTCCCAAGGAATGCAAAATAAAAGATCCCCCCATCATTTCCTATAAATATGGCAACAATATTGGACAAAGTATTATGAATTACAAAAAATTCCTGGCTTCAATTACTCTTGAGGATATCGCAGCAAATCAAAATTGTGACTGTATGTCTAATAGTAAATATTCTAATTTTGTTGATGCACACCACAAACATGTATTTACAGGTAACTTGGATATAGTACAAAATTCAGGTTTAAAAGAAATAATGAAAAAAGGTACTAAATTTCGGATATGTCCCAAGTTGAATATTGACAGTATTTTTCAGGATACATGTGATGCACTCGACTCCTACTGTATGAAATGGGCAAAGAAAGAAAAAATGGAATTTCAGAAATTTGAAGGATGGTTATCAAAATTTAAAAAGAGTCTTTAGAAATAGAATTTATCGTTACAAATCCCACATTAAGAATTTCAATACGGTTAATCTAAAACAGCCTAAAGTTTCTAAAGCAGTCAAAGAACTACAAGATAGATTTGTAGTCACTAACATAGATAAGGCAGGTAACAATTTTGGGATCATCTGCATAAAATATTATCTGGATGTTTTGAAAAAGGAACTTGGTATAAACAATATTTCAGACATAAGAGGAAATGACGTTTATAAATTACACAAACAATCCATTGATAATTTGATTGATGCACATAAAGATGAGATGAAAAGGAATTTTAATATCAAAATTTCTGAAGAAGACTCCTCTATTCCACTTTTGTTCTGGATACCCAAATTACATAAAAACCCTTTTAAATCTAGATTCATAGCTGGTGCTTCAAAATGTACTACAAAGCAATTATCAAAAGAAGTAACATTGTGTTTGACTGCAATTAGGAATCATTTTCGTAAATACTGTAATGCAATTTCTAGAAACTGTGAAATAAATTGTTTTTGGAGTATTAACAATTCTTCCGAGTTTGTATCTAAAATCAAAGATGTAAAGGCAAAAAATATCAAATGTTTTGATTTTTCTACACTGTACACAAATCTACCCATAGATGAAGTCAAAAGTTCACTTTCAGAATTAATTAGCAAAATGTTTAAACATAATGGTAAACCATACATAAATATAAATTCATATACAAAGAAAGCATACTGGTCACACAATAAATATTCAAAAAGTAACATTAAATCTTACACTGTTGAAACTTTGATAGATGCTATAAAATTTCTCTTGGATAATACTTTTGTTCAATGCGGACCACTGGTTTTTCAACAAATAAAAGGCATTCCAATGGGTAGCAACTGTTCCCCTTTACTGGCAGATTTATATTTAACCTGGCTTGAATTTAAGTATATGAATAAATTGATGAAAAAGGACTTTCAAATGGCTACAAAATTATCAAACAACGCAAGATATATTGATGACATTGCTTGTGTAAATGTACTAAATTTCAATGAAATTGCTAAAGAAATTTACCCAAAAGATATCCCTTTGGAGGGTAACAATTCAGATGGTTTCAGAGATGTATTTTTGGACTTGGATATTCAGGTCACTAATGACAGGTTTTGTATTAAAGTCTATAACAAAATAGATGAGTTTAACTTTGAAGTAGTTAATTATCCTTACCCGGACAGTAATATTTCCGATACTATTGGATATAATACATTTTTGTCACAAATTTTGAGATTTGGTCGTATTTGTTCTAAATTTCAGGACTTTGCATCAAGAACCAAATTTATTTACAATAAACTTAAGTCAAGAGGATTCAAAGGTGTACTTTTGATCAAATATTTCTACAAATTTTGCTGTAAATATCCCGAGATGGTTAGAAAGTTTGGCTTCAATAATTTTAGAGATTTTAGACTTGCCTGTTTTGCTACTTAATTTCATCTTTTGACACCATTATGTTTAAACGTTCACCTTTCGGACATTTTAGGCTAGCTTGTTTTCTGTTAGGTAAACCCCCAGGGGCTACAGGTAGCAAGAAGCGGCCTACGACAGTTACAAGCTTGCCTAATTGTACTTGATATCTGGTTAATATTTTCATTGCATTCTTTTGACATAAATACAAAAGACTTCCATTCTTTTCTGACTTGCCCTATAATTCTACTGTTAACATCCAAAGATTATTAGAAAGTCTGGCGGCAATAATCTACAGTTTTTAGACTTGTCTGTTTTGCTACTTAACTTTATCTTTTGGCATCTTTCTGTTTTAATATTCACTATCAGACATTTTAGGCTTACATGTTTTCTGTTAGGTAAACCCCCAGGGGCTACAGGTAGCAAGAAGCGGCCTACGACAGTTGCATGTTTGCCTAATTGTACTTAAAATCCTGTTAAGAAAAAATGTTTTGATAGCATGTTTTTGGCATAAATACTAATGACTTCCATTCTTTTCTGACATGCCTAAATGCACATTTACTCACTATTGAAAAATTACTCAAAATTGACAGTATTTTCTCAAGTGTCACAAACCTGACACATTAAGTTGACACATTGACTCAGGGTTGGCAGTTAAATAGAGCTTAATTGTTTGAGGAGTAGGTGTCATCATGGAGTTTGTTTTACATCTCTGGTACTGGATGTACATTGTTGCAGTCCTTGTTAGGATTTTCCTTGGTTTGTACAGGTGGTCTAGCTGCAACTGTTTATTTTACAATCACTGGGACTGAATATAATGCCCCAGCTTGTTTCCACTTCAGTTAAACATTGGCGGATGGTTTAACTAGGAAAAGCTGTCCAGCTAGAATGGGTACATTTTGGTTCAGGGGTAAGTCAAATTGTTCTTATCTGAACCTGTACTATGAAAATTTGGTAATTATGGTTTGTTTGACAGGCATTCTTCTTTGATATGAAGCTCTGCATTTACAAGCAAAACTTCACATATTTAGCTAATTCATCAATTGCCACGTTCATATTTATTCATTATTATGTGGGTTGTCTTTGCTGAATATTTAGCTTAGGCAAGGAGCCGCTACTCAGAGAGACGTGTACGGGTAAAAGGCTCCGAAACATGTTGAGTAGTTACCCGCTGAAGACCCTTTAATTTATTTGGGCTGATACAGCCTATGTCAAAATTTTACAGAGGAACGTGTGCAATATAGACAATAGTAATTCCATATATATACAGGTTAGACAGGGACAGGTTAGCTTATGGAGAGTAAAGAGTTTGAACTGCGGAATAGGATATTGACTACTAGGAAGTGGTTCTGGGCAAAAAGACACAAATACAATTGCAATAACAACGGAAATATGAATACATGCATGCATCTTGTAATTTGAATATTCATAGATGATATAACTATGGCTAAGTCACGAAGTAATGCAGACATGATTTTGCTAGTTTAAAAAATATTATGAGCAGAAATTCTCCCACTCAACAGCACTACGCAGGATGTTAACATACCAGACCCGGTAATGACTTTGGCTCAGCCTTATAATGACTTTAGGTCTGCATTAATCACCAATGAAAGTGACTAAAAGACTACTGATATATCAATGCATTATTATTGCTGAAGAAACATGCATGTTTAGATGAAAACAACTTATTGCTGCATTGCATATATCTGTCTGCGTGCCTTCAAAATCAGAACAGATTTAAATGCTTCACGTTGCCATTGTTCAACATAATCTACATCTTCTGTATTAGCGCAATTTGCATACCTTAAAATAGTACAACTTTGACTCTTGGTTTCTTTGAATGTGGCCATGTCACAAACTTATAAAGTGAAGTTTGAATGACACCATATATATATATATATAGTTTTGAAGCTCTTCAAGATTTTCATTTTATATATTTATATAAAGTAAATTGATGCAACTTTGGTTCATGTTTAGTCAGACTTGACTATGTCAGAAACCTGTAAATTGAATTCTGGATGGTACGTCAAGATTTAAATATTGTGTATTCACCTAAATTGCATAAATTGACATTTTACAATTTGTTGTTCATTGGCTACAGCTATGGCACTAACCTGTAAATTGAAATTGGAATGGCACCTTCTTCATTTGAAACTATTCAAAATTTCAATTGTTATATTCCCCTTATTTGCATAAATCAAAATCCGACACTATTGGTTCATGTTGGTTGGATGCGGCTCTGGCACAAACTTACAAATTTTAGTTTGAATGGCATCTGTTATATTTTTTGAGATATTCAACTTTTGAAATTTTCAACGCCCCTAATTGACATAATCTAAATTTATTCGACTTCCATTTACTTCAATTATATTGACACGTGTCCGAACATATACATGTACATTAATTTTTTGTGTGTCTGTCTACAATAGTTTGGAAGATATGTATATTTTAACATTTTGATTGCCACTTATTTGCATAAATTTAAACTTCAAAGCTATTCAAAACGATATGCACAGTTTCAATGTAAGGTCGGTCACCATGGCTAGTTTGGTGGTTTTCAAAATAATAGTGTCTGAGAAAAGCTCCGGAGAAATTTGGTCGTAAAGAAAAAAAAATGAAAACTTTGAAGGAAGGAAGGAAGGAAGGAAGGAAGGAAGGAAGGAAGGAAGGAAGGAAGGGAGGGAGGAACGAAGAAATGAAGGCAGTAAAAAGGAAAAAAATCTTGAAAAAGCAAAATGTCTGGATTCGTACTTCGACAGAGCTAGACATGAAAATTAATGACATGAAGGAACCATATGTTAATGTCGCATTATACCTAGTCGTAGATGGGTCGAACTGCTCACCAAGCAACGCTACAGTGGCCTAGGGCCCTTGTGAAAATATCTAGAGTGACAAAAAATATAAACAGTAACAAAATTCTCCATGTGAGCTCTATCGATGTGTACAATGTTTGTAAGAGACAATTGGTAGATATGTAGGAACCAACAATGTTCTTAGCAAGTATGGCTTAAGCACGTTTAACGCACACGTAGTAATGCAATATGTCTTGCTGACAGTTTCATGTTAAATGCGATATGGTATGCTGTCCCATTCGATATATACACATGTAGAAAATTACACAAACACACACACACACAGATATATATATATATATATATATATATATATATATATATATATATATATATATATATATATATATATATATATATATATATATATACATATACATATATATATTTTCAGCACCCATAAGAAAACGGAGGCCGTTTGCTGTACATATGTGTCAAAAAGCATTTTCCTACTTTTGCCGGCCTAAGAACAAGGGGCTTAATTGTTGTGAACTATAACTTGTTATGGATTGACTCAACCAAGTTACACTAAGAACCATTGCGGGTTTTATTACATTTAAATAATATCAATTTCGTTCATTGGCCAGTTCTCTGGGTTGGTGTAAAATTTAGTCTGCAGAGTTTTTGTGTATGTTGGATGCAAAGCATCAAAGCATCGCTGTTACAACAATTAACGCTTAGTGACAGGTATTATCGAAGGATATGTTTCAATACCAAAAACCCAATTCAAATGTGATTTACGTCCTCGAGTTTTCGAGGGAGTTCTGCAGTTGAACAGAAATGGTGGAAATAATCTGTCTTATATTTTTATGGCCTCCCTTGAAAATGGTGAGAGTTTACATTGTTTATTTGCCATGCTGTAAAGTGTCTCACGACCATGTTCCAGAATGTTTATATGTCCTGGCTATTTCTCGTGGCACTTATGGATTTGGTTAAATTACTTTGGTGGAATAAAAGGAATTGTGTATCTGTAAATACAGATGTAAAACTGACAGAAATTGTGTACCTCAGAAGCTTCCTGTTAGCCCACACAAATTGATGATGCTAAACAGGCTATAGGTATGCCGATGGTCTATGTAAACCTTATTTAACTTGTGGCATGGGACTCAGTTGTCAGCGAGCCTTACCGTGTGGTGGAAGCCAAGCAGAGTCCAAACAGCATTGGAAAATGTGACGAGTAATTGTTCATATATTTTCAGTTTGCAACTTCTCTAATATACTTTCTAGCCACTAACAATATTGCTACAGAATAAAGATAGTTCAGCTTATATTCAAAACACACACACGCACGCACGCACGCACGCACGCACGCACGCACACACACACACACACACACACACACACACAGAGCCACTTTCGACATGTCTAAAACCAAAAGCGTTCAAATGTATATTTGGTATGTACTTAGTATTTGACGCGATTTTCTGTTTGTCGACCATGGGCCTTCGTAAATTACTCTTTTTAACATATGAAAATGCTAGTTTTCTTTTTAAATCATTTTTATAATATCCAGTCATATTTTATCAGAGCCCAAGAATCAAAGAAAGAATCAGACATTCACAGTAGTGATTGTTGTCGACAATTTTGTACCTGAAAGCGTCATGAACATGTGCGTCCATATTCATGCAGCAATTTTCATGAAGGATACGGATATCTCTAAATAAGGCAAAGAGTATATCTTCAGGGAGTGCACATAATGGTAAAATGTATGAATAATGCTTTAAATATATATACACAGAATAAGACATACCACTGCTAAAGACTTTACAGAGCACTTTGTATCCCCAAGCGAAAAGTAAGTTATACCAACATCCCGGAGAACCTCAGTAACCCGCTCTCTTCTGAAAACATTTTAATTACGTGTGTTTTTAACCCTTTTGGATGAGCCAAAACTGTAAATCTGATTACAGTCTTGTATATGTTTCATTTTTGTTGGTACTTTTACCAACTACATTTGATATACACATTGGGAGGGATTTATCTTGTCATGCACTTTAGGCTCAATTACTAAACATTAGATTGTAGTTGGTAAAGTTGTTTACTTGGCCTTATCTCATGACCAGACGACAGTCAAGCTGAGTTAACTCCAGGCTATCAGAACTTGCGGTTAACCAATAGTTAACTAAAAGGTTGGCTTGCACACATGCACTTCTAAGTTAACCTCCAGTTACATTATGGTTTCTTTGAAAGCTTGCCCCCGCATGGTTAACTCTGAATTATCATGTTGTGACCTCACTATTTAAGAGCAAAAACACTTTGTGCTAGGGTTTTGCTCTGAATATATGCAAGTGACGTTTTCAATGTATCATTATTCATTATTTGTGGCCTATACATAGCGCCAGGTTAGCAGTAGGGCACATCAGTGGGTGATTTTCACAGGATGTGTGGGAAGAATCGTGGATCACCATCTGGCTCGCCTTCCCTTTATTGAGCTGGCAGAAAAAGTTACAAGGAGTCCACACCTTCAAGATAGAAGCAACTAGGGCTCTGTCGATTTGTGCTTTTTAATACCCGGGTAGCCGCCTTCAGGGTTCTTCCGGGTATTACCCACCCCATTGGATTGCATGATCTATCCACACATTGATATGCTTTAGCGTATTACTTGTAGACGATCCCCAATATTTGAGCTGTTTTTTTACATAGCTTGCAATTGGGCTGTTCTCCAGCCCTCGTAAATAATCACAAACCTGGGACTGGGAGCCTTGGTCCTGTGAACTTCAATCAGCCATGAAGTCAGATAAATACTATTCTCCAAACGAAATGGGAGAGCTTCACTTTGGAATTTTAAACATTCCCGCCTGTTGTGACCTATTACACGTGAAGGGCTATTACTTACTTATCTATCTGGCTGTGTGTCTGTTTGCCTGTCTGTCTGTTTATTCAGTTATTCATTATATCTATGTATATGAAATACATATTATGTATCTGATATATAAACATTGGTACCTGCTGTATGTGGCCACTCCTTCTGGCAAAAAGGTGGCCACATACAGCAGCTGACCTGTCACCACACATAAATTTCACAAAAACAATGACTCCTATGTCCTAGCATAGTGACCACAAAGAGTAATGCAGCTGCTCAAGGCAGTGGTTGCATACAGCAGGTAATGCTGCACTTATTTGTACATAATAACTGTTACTTTCATCGGGGATAGCTGTCGATCCGGGTATCATGTTTATTCGCGGGTACCCCTGCTCCCAAGAGATACTTAAAAGGAACCCTTTTGAAAAATATGCTTTTGCTTTGCTTGTTTACTCCACGCCAGGCATAAAACTGCTGTGCTAACTTGTCCCAGGTTTCATCTTTTTTTTCTCAATAACTTTGTTTTTTACTGTCCAGTATAATATCTTCAAACGACTTCAGCAGTTTTAAGATGGTATGTTATCATGGGGGTTGAAATTAACTTTAAACTTTGGCCCCATGATGACGACTTCTGCAAGACCAGTGACACTACTTTCCACGCCTGAGCATGCAAATCAAATTATTCAATGAGAAACACAAGAACTGGCGCTGCAGATCTCGTCCAGTCAACATGCACATTAAATGATCGCAGAACCCATTGTTATTGAAAAGATGGATAGGAAGAAGACTGGTTTCAACTTGAGATTGTGTAACCTGCACTTGACCGAACGATGTGCAAGCCAAGTTGGATTGACCCAATCTGAAGTTAATTTGCAGTTAACCTGGAGCTTGACAACCCCAGGGTGGCAGTCCTAACCTGGAGTTTTAACTCTGAAGTTATTTTATACGTCCACAACTGACCATTAGGGAAAGGTTATGTAAAGCAGGTTAGACAGCCCAGCAGCCTATTTATACAAATTCATATTGACCTCTTATCAATTTACACATAAGAAGGGGGGGGGAGGGTATTTTCGTGACTCGAGATCCTATCTTTTTATTTTCCGTGATCTGTGAAACAATAACATTAATTTTCGGGATTCGTGATAAACCATTGCTCGTGAATCGTGAATATGCATATAAGCTGAATAATTTTCCCTGCGAACTGTGAAAACATTTTTTTCCTGTGAACTGTGATCAAGACCCCCCCCCCCTTGCCCCCCCCCCCCCCGAAGAACGTGCAATCTCGCTCATTTGACGCATTATTTGTTTAAACGTCGTCAATATTAGGTTTGTTATTTAACATACCGTGTTGGAAGAGGCTTATGTAAAACAGGGAAGTACTGAAAACATGAATACATCTAGTTTTTCTACTAAAGACATGATACAGAATTCTGTGACACCTGTCAAATATCTGGGATTTTGAACGTATCTTCAAAACTTGCCTGTTCAACATGACACGTATGTGGACTAATTTTACATGTGTATATTTTGCCACCTGCTAGCTGTTCATTGAGCTCTTAAGCTTCTAAAGTATTCATGGTATGGAATTTTGCTTTAATTAGAAAGTTATTTCATCTTGTCTAGGATGGTTTACCCTTCCTTACTTTATCACATGTAACTCCAAGTATCAGGTCAACGTTAAATAAAATTTTTAGATTGGCATGAAAGTCAGTGTTGGAGCCAACACTACAAATATACATATGTACACATTCTATATGATTTGCATTTATTCACCTTACACGCTAATGGGGCACATTTATGTTGGCTATTTCATTGGTGAATAGACAAAAATATATTATATTACGTGACTCTACAAAAACAAGCCTTTTAAAAGTCTTTTTATTGACAACAAAGATATTGCTGTATTACCTACATAGCAAATGATATCCCTTGATATATCATAGTCACAATGCAATGGCGTAGGTATTTTTGTCTGTGCCTTTATTGTCATCCCTTACAAATCCTACTATCTTTCATTTATTTTATGGAACTTTGAATTGTCATTCATGCAAACAAACATCCTATGCCTTCAATTTCGTGTACTTAAAAAAAATTACAAATTGTTTGCAGTTTATCTGTTGGCATTGATACAAGTATGATTCCCCTCATACACAATATGATGTCCAGATATATTCATTAACAAATCCAAATCGAAGTAAAATTTTAGTTGCTGCCAAATTAAACTTAATGTTTGTCAACTAATTAATGTCATCTGTCCAAAATTTCCTTGTTACTTCACAATCATAGAAAACTTGTACAAGTATTTTCTTTGCTTTCTTACAAAATGTTCGCATCTGACTTTCGTCTAAACCCATTTTATAATCTGTAGATTCTGACGATAATCCGAAGTAAAAAGTTACGCTGAAAATATATTACATATATAAGTCAGCAAAAAGCCACTCCGCAGACACTCATCATCAATATTGACTAACAGATCTTCCATCCTTGTTTGTTGAATACTACTTTTTGGTTTGGCCATTTTGTCTTAATATTCAAACAGAGTAGTCTGAAAAGTGTTTTTGTTTAATGCAGTTGTTCGATTCAATACTGAGACTCATAGTCGTGTTCTAAACCTCCTCTAGCTAGATAAGCAATTCCTGTTTTGAATCGTTTGGTGTTATTATATTATTTTAAATTCTGTTTCCCGAGAACAAATGCTTCAATATTCCCATTCTGTCTAACAATTATAGCTAGAATATCTGCACATAGAATGGAAATGTAAGGCGAAAGGGGGCATCCCTAGCGCACACCTCTACAGATATTATGAGGTTCTCTTGTCCAAACATTATTTGTAACTTAGCTACTAATATTATTGTGTGGAAATTTAATCCATTGACGAAATGACTGTCCAAAATTATAGAAAACCAGCCTTGCCTCAACAGCACACGAGCCATAAAGAAGCGGCGGGTCATTTTTATTACAAAAAGCCCCAACCAAACAGTGGTCAGACCATTATGTGTCAATATCACAAAAATTATTAAAAACGTCCGATTGTAACGGAGTCCCACATGAACAGCACCATACACAACAGCAAGACTTGAAAAAAAGAGAGATGGGTAAAAAGCCTGTTGAAGAAAATGGGTACGCCATGCCTATAAATGTATACTGCACAGTGGCTGCGTGATTACATTTTTCTTTATCATCCAGACATGTACCTACATGTGCAAGAAAAAAAATCATCACGAGTGAAGGGAATACAGAAGATATAAATAAAACGATAAAGAAAAATGAAAGAAATGCAAAAGGACAAGGTGACCCGGGTTTTTGTGGCGTTTATCTCACTTGCTTTGGTTTGTTGATAGGAGGAAAAGGAATATCAAAGAACACACTGTGATTCCGTAGCTTGCTAAAAGATGATCACAATGTGGCGTTCAGCTGTCATTTGGACCGATATTTTTCAGATGTATTTGCAAAACACTCAAACTGGCAGTGAGCGACGTGCTTATATTACTCCTTTGAATACAGAGTTAAAAACACGTCATTGATAAAATGTGGGTGAAGAAATATCACAAAGCCATGTTATTTGTAGAACGACATAAACATGTGCTAGGGAGAGAACAATGGACCAGTGGGCTAGGGAGAGAAAAAAGGTGACTTTTCATATCCTATTTGATTGACTGAAATCAGCAATTAGGAAACCACATTTTTGTGAGCTTCTCCTGGAAAAACTGAAAGATTCCTTTTCAAACATATATTTAAAATGTGTTTTCATGACAATACATCAAAAGTATAGTATTATAATATTCCTTCTCAAAAGACAAGTATCGAACAGAGGGAGTGAGTACAATTTCCACAATGGCTATCTAACCGCTCCGAGGGAGCCAATTGGACCTAAATTGCATTTTCCCACAATGCTAATTTTCATCTGACTACTAACAGGTTCTCAATAGATTGCTCGTAAATAGTTTAGCCGGTTTTCATGGAATAAAAAGCTCTTAAAAATACACATTCTGCTCACGATCGGTATGCGGTCTATTTATATATTTTAATTTTTTTCTTTGAGCGTTATTTTTTGGGGGTGGGGGTGGGGGTGGGGAGTTGAATTATGCAAAGTGGAAACTTGAAACTGAGCCTCGTTATGAATTTTGAAAAAATAGTTCCTTTTGCTCTCAACAAAAAATATAATAATAATAATAATAATAATAATAATAATAATAACAACAACAACAACAACAACAATAATAATAATAATATTAATAATAATAATAATAATAATAATAATAATAATAATAATAATAATAATAATAATAATAATGATAATAAAATTAAAAATAAATAAAATGAAATAACAATAGAAACGTTCCTTGACAAAACATCCAAGTTTCATTACACCAGATTTGAAGATATTATGTTAACGATTATGGTTTGTAGCTTGAAAAACCTCTGAAGTGGACCCTTTTGTAAAATGTCGGCTATCACCTCATATAACGAGAAAATGACGATTTTTTCTTCAAATAATAAAAACGTAGATTAATATCCAAAATAGAATGTATATTTTTGAGGGGAAGGGGGGAGGGCTAACGGCAATATTTTAGAAAGGAGAGTAAAATAAGGAACAACAGCCCCACATATGCTGATCCTTACAGGCGGCCCCTTAAAATCGGTTTTCTGTACTGTAACCTTTGGGGCAATTAAGGTCAAGGTAACTTGCATCAACACCTAATAAATCGTCTATAGAGAGCAAGCAGGTATTATATCTTGGTTCTGACTCAAATAATTCCTGAATTAAAATTACGGTACGAAATTCCATGTCTGCCTTATAGCTCAATTTAGCCCAGGTTCCTCAAAACATAGCAAAACTCCCCAGCTCTAAGAGGCATGCGTTGGGATTTACCTGGTAAATGCTAAGACAATGAAACTTTCTTCCCATATATGGGTCAGTAGCCTTAAGAACAGACAATGATCACCGAGCCATATGTGTGATTTACATACTTAAGTCTACGGCACTTATACAAGTCACCTACCTAGCTATATAGCCGCA
Organism: Hermodice carunculata; assembly: GCA_964020975.1. NCBI lineage: Eukaryota > Metazoa > Annelida > Polychaeta > Eunicida > Amphinomidae > Hermodice > Hermodice carunculata. The sequence goes on from OZ026626.1 coordinate 38,503,566, forward strand.
CAAAATGCAAGGCACCTCACATCCAATAAACGTGAGTGCCCTACCGATATGATGTACATAACTCCACCCATTTCGTCATGTTTCGTTAAGTCAGTCAAGGGAAGTATAAAGAAAATAAAAAAAAAAACATTTCTGGCTCCGTAATTTTGCAGTCTGCCTAAGTCGGTCTTTTATGTGTGTGTGGACCCCCAATGCTGAACACACACACACACACACACACACACACACACACACACACACACACACACACACACATATATATATATGTATATATATATACATATATTTATACACACACACATATATATATATATGTATATGTATATATATATATATATATATATATATATATATATATATATATATATATATATATATATATATATATATACAATTATGGCTTACATGAAAGTCCTCACAAATTATCATCAAGAGTTATCACACTGACACCAAGTTAACATATCATTCTATAACCTTGATAATTGGGTCGACGACCGACTTACCCAAATAAAATCTTATTTTACGCCCAACTTGGGTCACTTTTGTAAACTTTTTCAAGATTTATCGCAAAGAAACACAAGTACCATTTGTGCCTGTGTGTACTTGATATTTATTTTAGGGTGTCCCAAATACAATCCAGAGCTATGCCTTTTTATAATTATTTAAGCGTACGTCATGTCCTCGTGATTTTCATACCTTTCAATCCATATTGCACTATATAAAATTGCCATTCACGGCCTCCTGACCTCGACAAATAGCTCAAGGTCATCCAAATATAATCCAAATATACATCTTACCTGCTTCACAATCCTGCAAAATTTCATTAAGCTGTGTCAAACCCTTTGGTAGTTATCACATGGAACCGAAATCAACAGATAAGGTTCTGTGAGCCTGAGAATAAGGACATGTTCACCAAGATACAAACATTGGTCTCACCTAGTCGCACAAGCCTACCAACTTTCACTGAGTTTTGCGATCTCTTTAAAGAGTTATTGCGCGGAAACGAAATTGCGGTACGTGTTTGTGTGATCTTAGAACCTAAACTAAAGGGCCGTGTTTGACACAGTGATGGGAGACACTGTAGATCTTTGGCGTTAATCATGTATTAAGGCACACATAATTACGATATATGAATAATGCAATAGCGAACAGCCGAACCAATTCTATACAGTTTTATAGAATTGATGCAACTGTCACTGTATATATATATATATATATATATATATATATATATATATATATATATATATATATATATATATATATACATACATATATATAGATATACATACACACATATACATATATATATATATAAATATATATATATATGTATATATACAAACTTACATACATACATACATACATACATACATACATACATACATCAAGTCCTCCGTATACTTCATTAACATATAAACGGATGATGCCTACTTTGACATCAATTTTCTTTTCTTGTCATGGCAGTATGACATCATAAGAATACCGTTTTCCAAACATGAAAGGGAAGACAAAACATCATGATGAGGATCGTATGTAAACATCCCACATGCCTCGACTCTTCGTCCGCACGCAAAGGATGTCACGATGTAGGTATATGATATGCATCTATTGTACCATCTGATCCAATCAAAGTGGACAAGGCAAGCAAAGATGTGCCGAGCATGAGATTCCTCCAGGATGTCTTGTTTACTGAACTACACAAAGCTATTTCGGGTCACCACTTTTAAAATACAGACCAAGATAAGGAGAGTGACAATAACAAATCCACACCTAGAGTACATCGAGACAATGAGAAAAGAATCCAAGGAAGGTTAAACTTTACATTCGAGGCTAGACTTAACTCCGGCATTGTTAATTTCCACAAAGTCGATTTCATTTGATATAACAATATTGGATTCATAATTGTAAACCGGCCGATATTTCACTCAAGCCCCAGCCTTCAATTTCATACAACACACGATAGCATAACAATAGCAGAGGTCAAGGGCTTTCGTCGGGGCACTGCACCTACAATGCGCTAAGGTAATTGATCCAGTCAATACTTGGAGATGAAAGAGTTAAATATGACAAAAACAATCTTGGGGAAACCTGGATGCAATCTTACTACTTTTGCCCAGCAACAACATACGATTGATGGTTTATCAAATTAACTATAAGTAATTTAAATGTTAACAGACAATTGCTGACTAGTTTAATTTTTCCTTTGATGTCTATTAGGATCAAACGGATTTATCATTTGCCAGTGTCTTTCTTATATTATTAACCACAAATAACCGTACGCTTCATAACTGTTGCGCATTTATCAAATTGACAGTTTTAAAGAAATATATGGAATGAAAGAAAGACGAAAAATCATATGTTTTACAATTTGTGTTTGTTTTTTGAAGTTCACGAACAAATGGTTGAAAATAAGATGTTGAAGCTGATAAGAAAAAAAACGAAATTGAACCACATGGCAGTTGAAGAAAGGATAAGGTCGATGTCGACTTGAATACTACATAAATGTCAACCACTTTTAATATGATTGTGAAGGGGGCTTCTTCCCTTAGTTTTTATATTGCCAGGTTTACGATAATCACAAAGCACGACGGGACGTCATATTGTGGCGTGATCTATTGACTGACATTGTGGAAGGGTATATCGACTGGCATACGAGCATGATATAATGACTTGCATAGAGACATGATGCAGCGACAGACAAAGTGACATGATACACTAACTGATATGTTTTCATTTTATATTGACTGACAAGGAGACATGGTATTTTGATAAAAAAAAAAGGTTCAGGAATTGAGTTTTTTTTTCTATTCGCTAAGCACTTAATTCTCAAAACCACAAAGAGGAAACGTCCATAGGTGAGATCACAGATTAATAGAAAAAGACAATAGTGTATCATTGTTGAAAAAAGAGAACCACCATCGCGTAACTGGATACAAATTCACAGATGGAATCCGTAAGTTCCGTTTTAGTGATACATTACGGTGTCGAAGGCTGAGACGTGTATCGTTTAAACTGAACTTGTGGTTGTCATCTGTGAACCTGTATCCAGTTACAAGATGGTGATTGTATTTATCCCATGTTTAAACACAAAATAGATGCGAATATGTGAAAGTGTTTGTGCAATAATACTGTCTTTTAGGGAATAGTTTGTACACAGCACCAAAGCCGTAGTCTGGTAAAACTGATTCAGGTAATGTATCACAGTTTGAAAATGGAGCAGCTCCTGATACCTTTTTTATGCTTATGAAGTACCATAACCAGTAGAAGAGCAACAAATTACTTACTGATCTGTTGCAGTTGACACTTTTTTTTGGTTCAAAATGGCGCCAGGAAATGCTTTGATATGAAACTGGTTTGTACTGTTCTTATAATTTTCAACCAAATTTCAACTTTTGGAACATCGGCAAAGTCAGTACAGCTGCCAATTGCTTCTAACCCTAGTTTTCAAGCAGTTTTCAATTCTCCGATTTTCCAAGTCTTCGTTTTTAATTAATTCTCAAATCTCAGATTTTTTAAGTCCTGGTTTTTCAATAAGTGCTAAGTTGAAATCTAACCCACCTCTCAAACATGAAAGTTGAAAACTGGATTTCAACTCTTGCTGGGATAAATTTTCAACTTGCCAGTCAGCAGCTAACTGAGGACTAGTTGAACGCTTCCTGAAAACTAACTTACAATTTTCATAAGGGGCCGCCGTCAGTGCTGAGACAAAGAAGAAACAAACCAGAGAATTTAAAAGAATAACTAATTATGTGTGACTTCACTGACAAAGGTGAAAGCAGTGAACAGGGTGGGTGAGGTGAATGTCATTGACATCATATCCTGTTGCACAACGCAAAAAGGAAACATGATTATGGAAATCTGTGGACGGGCCAAGAACACGTGGTTTTCCCAGTGATTTTTTCACTGCTTATTTTGTCACTTTGACATTGATTGTAACTGGGTCATTAAAACATACTGCTGCAAACATACCAGACATTAAGCCTAAGTTATAGGTATGGGACATCGATGTCGCAGTGTTTACCTGTGGAATCACAGTGGACGTAGTGGTCAATGGTGTGACGGACATGAGTTGGTGAACATTCTGCGGAGGCAAGATGACCATGTTTTCGGCAGAAATCAAAGCAGTTCGCTGTTTCCAAGCAATCGTCGCTTCGCCTGGCTTGAGAATATGCGGGACTAAAAGACATTACGTACATACATGTACGTAGATGGCTAAAGCAGGCTGTTGACACTGGTGATATTAATTACGACGACCGTTCAAGTGCTGAATGCCAGTATCGGTACAGCTCAAGAGAAACGATATTTGAATATTGGCTCTGTATTGGGGTTATGCTAGTGCAAACATGGGATAAAATGGCCTACTTCTAACTTGATTGGTTAACAGAGGCTCAACCTGTGTATAGAGTCATAGTCATTGTCAATATATTTCTGAATAGGACTCCTCCACACCACTTTTGTTCTGGGTACCCAAATTACATTAAAAGCTTTTACTTCAAGACTCATGCCTGGTGCTTCAAAATGTCCAACGAAACAACTATCAAAGGAAGTAACAGTGTATTTGACTGCAATTAGGAATCATTTCTAAATGGCTTTTGGGGTATTAGCAATTCTTCCGAGTTTATATCTAAACTCAAAGATTTAAAAGCAAAAGGTATTACTTGTTTTGATTTTTCTACATTTTAAACATATCTATTCATAGATAAAGTCAAAAGTTCCTTTTCAGAATTAATCAGCATTTAAACGTAATGGTAAACAACATAAATGTTAATTCATATTCAAAGAAAGCGTATTAGGCACACATGGTTTGGAAACTGTCAAAGTAAGAAGTACCTGTGTCATCATTGACATTGTTTTACATGTATGGTGCTGGATGTGCATTGTTGCAGTACTTGTTAGCGTTTTCTTTCGTTTTTTATAGGTGTTCTAGCTGCAGCTGTTTGTTTTACAATCACCGGGACTGATTATGATGCCCCATTTTGTTTGCACTTCAGTTATACACTGGCAGGTGATTTACTTAAGGTAAGCTATCCAGCTAGAAGGGTATATATACATATATATATATATACATGTATATATATAAAATTTGTGTTTGGTTTGACAGGTATTCTTTATTCAAAATGTGCAGGCACAGGCCCCATACCATATTCTGAGTAGTTACCTGCTTAAGACTCTTCAATTTATTTCGGCCTTTACAGCCCATGTCAAAATTCTGCAGAAAAGAACGTTCGAGTATGGACAATAGTACTTCCATATGTATATAGTCACACAGTGACAGGTCAGCATATGGACAGATATGAGTTTGGAGTGCAGAAAAGGGTAATGACTATCAGGAAGTGGTTCTGGGCGAAAAGACTCAAATACAATGCAATAGATACATACATATATACATACGTGCATTCAAACATACATACAAAATGTTTTTTTTCTGTGGGGACTGAAGTGAAACATTCTTATTGGCGGCCGCTCCCGTCACTTTCTCATTTGCAAAATAGTCTGTTTGGAGAAAATGAATTTAGTTAGTTTGAAATGTTACTTTGTAGGGATAACTGGAAGGTCAATCATGATTTTGCTGCCAACGTAAACGATTAGGACATTAGGGAGTCAAAAAGGGTCTCCGAAAACGGTAGATTGTTATACGGGCAATCCAATTAGACTAATTTGTAGCCATCAACACAGGAATATGTGATAGGATCACATATATGGAGAAATACAATGACTCATCCTGTATTTGCTCTGATTGAATAGCCTGATAACTGCCGAAGCAAGGTACATGATTGTGTGGATAAGACGGAAGATCCACTGCTCCTGTGGAATCTATCTGGGGTGGCTATGTAGTTTTAATCTAGTACAAACACAAAGCTGTGTGCGTACTGTGCTGAAATACGAGAATCCAATAAATGCTTCTTAACTGGAATCCCATATTTTTATTGCAAGATAATATACAGATACATACAACTCAAGGTTCCTGACAGAGGGAGACATTGGAGATTAACTCAAACGGATTTTGATAACATGCAATAAGCAAGAACGTACAGGTTATATCATGTTACATTACAATGTTATGAAATCATAAGATTGAATATTTCTTACACTCAGAAAATAATACATAATAACTTTGTTTTAATTGACGTATTGTCTATGTTGTAAAATGGGCTTTTTTATCATCGGCGGTTTTACTGGAACAAATGAAATATGGTTAATAAACAACTTATTTATTTTTGAAATTGGAAAATTGCTTAAACAAATTTTGTTTTGTATAAATATATCTGAAAACCACTCACGTCTGGCCAACACAAACGCAAATCTTTCATTTAGAACAAATTTAACAGCAACGTTATATTTTATAATTGTAACGTTATATTTTATAATTGTAACGTTATATTTTATAATTGTAAACTTGAATGTAAACAGCAGATTCTCAGAGACGCCAAAATCAACTAAGTTGGAGATGATTCTAGAACAGCCCTTTCTGGATAGCAATAAGTCTTAACGCGGTTAAGAAGTCATATATGTCATATCTCACATATCGTTTGATCTCATCAAAAAACTCATTCAGACATTGTTGAAAGATTCTGGCAACACTTAGTCACAATGCCAGGGGATTTGGAGGATCTTAAGACTTGCATCGCAGTAATTAACATGCCAGTTCGTATGCAGAAAAGGATGAGACCAGACAAAATTCAAGACAAAGCCTTTACCACAAAATGGGTCACCTAGGTGGTCTAATCCTATTGTGATCAGAAGTACTCATACCTGCTAACACAGTACATACAAGAGACGAAAGGGGGGCCATCGGTCAATATTTTTTCATCAACGGCAGCCCAAGCACCAGATTTTGGGTGTACTACTTACAGCTCCACTGCCAATTTCACTTTGACCTCAGTGGATCTCAAATTTGGCGAATATTATGTGCATTTATGTCATTATCTGGAAAATAAATATATACATATTTACAGTGGGAACAATGTATCAGCTGTCGAAAACAGTCCGTACAATATTCTTAATTTGTGTAGCGACCTAATAGCAGGATTACAGATTTTTCATTGGAATGTAAGAAGTGTGCCAGACAAGTTGATGAAATCAGATTGATTACGAACAAACCCTCCAAACATGAAGCAGACATTCTCCTTATTAGTGAGACTTGGTTGCATGGAAACATATCAAGCGACTTTATCTCTATACCAGGCTTTAGCATAGAAAAACACGACCGTAAAGGCGGTAAAAAGAGTGTAGGCGGTCTCCTTGCTTATATTGACAATTCAACTCCTTACAAGTGCTGCCAGGACTTTCAATGTGATGAGATTTCCACCCCCTGGTCAGAACTACAATTTCCAAATTCAAAACCTATCCTGATATGTGTTGTGTACAGATATTACTACATGAGTGTTTCTCATTTGGTTCCGATTATGGAACAACAGTTGGACAATGCTTGTGCAGACTGTAAGGAACTAATACAAATGGGCGACTTTAAAAATGATATTCAAGCAAAGTTCAAGACCCATGAAAATTCCCAGATTCAGACGGGTTGCGGACACAAATGAAACTTTAATAGATCATGTTTACGTTACTCACGAGGACAATCTATGAGAAATATAGGTACCCAAAATTGACCTTAAGTGACCACTACCTTACCTGCATTGTTCGTAAACATCATGCAGTTACAGAAGGCAATTACACGCAGATAACGTATAGGTCATACAAAGATTTCCAGGATGACGTTTTTCTTGAAGGACCTTAGTCAAGTCCCTTGGTCTGTGATAGATATGTACGATGATGCGAATGAAGATCTTGATACATGGAACAAGCTTTTTTGGATGTTCTCAAAAAGCACATGCCATGGAGAGAGCTCTAGTGAAGCATGCGCGTCAGCCTGAATAGCTCATCGAGGAAATTACATATGCCATGCACCAAACAGATCACTATGCTAGGTCCAAAAAAAAAAAAAAAAAAATTAAAATAAATAAATAAAAAAAAAATAAAATAAAAAATAAAAAAATAAAATAAAATGTCCTCATTGAAGACATATTGGAGCAATAAAACCAATGACTTCATTAGAAAGGTGAAATCGGATTACTACAAGACAATAATGAAACACAATAAAAACGACAGTAAAGTGTTTGGAAATATCTAAAAGAGCTATGCCCTAAGTTTGAAACAAATGGGTCCTCTTCCATAATGGTGGATGAAAAACAAGCCACGACTCTGGTAAATATGGCAGAAGCATTTGACCATTTTTTTTTCATGAACATAGCTTCTGAATGAACCACTGACACTGTTAGCGATGAAGCTATGTCCACAAAACCGGCAAATCAAATCAGTGAGGAATTGTCAGTAGAAACTATGTTGAATATCCCCGACACAAATGAACAATTTGTTCTCAAATAGCTTCAAGGGTCAAATACAAAGAAAACCACAGCTATAGACAATATAACACCTCGTATACTGAAGCTCTGTGTCCACATAATTGCTCCTAGTATTAGCAAAATATTGTACTTGAGTGTAAACACTGTTTTTTCCCCAATTAATGGAAAATGGCAAATGTGTCACCTTTATACAAATCTGGAGAAAAACCGTATGCAGTAACTATAGGCCCATATCCGTATGATACACATTGTCCAAGATTTTAGAGCGTCACGTCCACAACCATTTTCTTCATTACCTATTTGTCAACAATGTCATTTATATATTTCAATCTGGTTCTAGGGCCTTACATCTATACGAAACTGCTTTAACTAAAATGGTTCACTTGTGGTCATCAAATGTCAATGCAAATCTTGTGAATAGTGTCGTGCCCCTTGATGTCAGAAAGGCTTTCGATCTAGTCAATCATGCAGAACTTAAAAAGAAACTGGCTCTTTAGAAATGCAGTCCTTCTGCATTTAAGGTAACATATCTGAATCTCTACCTGTTCAAACCAGTGTACCCAAAGGGTCCATTCTAGGCCTGTTACTGTTTATTTTGTTTATGAACGATTGACCCCTGCACATGTCCCATACACAGGTAGACATGTACCTGTCGATGACTCGACATTTTCAGTCTCTGGCAAGAATATGAAAGATATTTCAGATGGTCTGACTTAGAAGTTGCAAAACACTGGTGCAATGTAAAAAAAAAAAACAGTTATAAATTGTTCCCAAACAAAGACTATGCTAATCATCTCCAGACAAAAGCGAACGACTCTGGACATGTCCGAATTTTCAGTGCACATTGGGGAATGCACTCTAAGGGAAGTGAGCCATGACAAACTCCTGGGTGTTGTGATTGATTTGAATTGGGAACCTCATGTGAACAAAGTTTTCAAGACTATAAATGGCCTACTTTCTATTCTATGGCGTATATAATCTTTTCTACCAGTGGCCACTTGCACACTCACTATAAAGAGATACAGCCAGCCACACCTGGATAATTGTAATGTAGTGACTTCAAAGCATTAAAAAGAGACAAACTTCTCAAATTACAAAAAAGCTGTACACATGGTATATGACAAACCTCGTACTTTTCATACCGCAGGACTATGTTGAGGACATGCACTGGTAACATTTAGATGACCGAAGGAGTTTCAGAACATCTTTGCTGGTATTCAAATCGTTACGCACCATGATACCCAGCTAAATGTCACTGTAGATAAAGGGTAAAAGGATATAGACTGACACAAAGACTTATTTGTGCTTAAACACAATCCCTTTGTGAATAAGAAATTCCAAATTACAAAATTTAGCAAAAATGTAAAAAGAAAATATTGTTGGTCACGTCGACCATAGTTAAATTCACACATGTTTGTGTGTGTGACCTCAAACAAGGGAAGCAAAAGCAGCGCCCCTAACAGATTCTTTTCTTAGTTTTATCAAATTTAATGTAAAAAACATACTATCGGACAATCTTGCATTTAGTTACTGCTTACATCTATTGACATGGATTCGTTCAAATCACTTTAATATACACATATTTAACTTAGTTTAGTCACGAGTGTGTTATATTGGGTAGAAATTCGACGTCAAACACACTATCAGCTCATGTAAAGTATGCACATGGTGTCTTAATGAATGTGTTGGTGATTGGCACCAACCCAACTTTGTGTGAGTAATCTCATCAATGTGCTTCAGCCTTTTATATAGACAGAAACTTACGTATTACCTGTGGTACAAATTAAAGTTTATGGGTACCCATATATTGGGGAAGGACTTTTCGGAGGACAAGTTTTAAAGATATTTCACAATATTACCAACATACAGAACCGAAAGCCATTACTTATCAAACACATATGGTTGAGACCCACCGATTATGTGTCCAAATTTTTTAGGCATATCTGGTGAACAATCTGCTGCAAAGTGCATGAGCACGCATACACACCAGTATCCTTAAATTACCCATGTTGTCAATATTAATTACAAAATTAGCAACCATTCAAAATTGAAAAGGTCCAGTAGCGCTATATCGAAGCCAAGCGTGTTGGAATCAAACTGCAACAACGTTTGGCGAGACGTCAGTGAGCGACTTGAGAGAAGCCTGACAAGACAAAACAAGACAAGACAAAGAGAAACCTTAAAAAATGCAGCATCGCTTTTTGAAAAATTCTCCATACAGTTTATAAGTACATACTTTTTCCCACAAAATAACCGCAGAGAGGTCATTTACAAGTAAATAAGTGGGGTGTTTGAATAGTCTGTACTATTTGCTGAACTTTGCTTTCACTGCACATGGATATTGCAGACACAGATAATTCAATCAGTGGCCTTAATTTATTAAGATATATATTTAAGCTCTTATACATGTGTGTATGAATCGTTTTGTCAGCAAAGGAACAAATATGTTGCGGTGAAGAACAAAATTATTATATGGACAGAAACTCAGCTATTTGACCTGCGGAGTCAAATTTCTTACATTACCCATTCGTTTTTTCTTATCTCTCTCTCACTCTCTCTCTCTTTCTCTCTCTCTCTATATATATATGTTTGTGTGTGTGTGTGTGTGTGTATGTGTGTGTGTGTGTGTGCGTGCGTGTGTGTGTGTGTGTGTGTGTGTGTGTGTGTGTGTGTGTTGGGGGTGGGGACGTATTCAAGGTATACCTCCAGTAAAAGATTGAAAAGGATTTGGCCAACCGATTCACAGAATATTTCATACTCACGTATGTACACATGTCCCTATATTGTCTACGCTGCTTTTCACTGTTACCAACCATTATCTTATTTCGAAACGTAATTAAACGAAATGAAAGCAGCGGCACCTGGTGACCACAGTTGTTAACACCTCAAAAGGTGTGCATACCCTGAGCTGATGGTACCTGGTTTGGAGCTATTTCGCAGGGTGGTTCTCACGCCCATTTCTCCTTGCAACCTCTGAATAGAGAAGTCCTCACCACTGGTCCAGACCTGAAAGAAAATCCAATAACTTAAGTTATTACGCAATCAACGAGATAATACTTGAATCAATAGCCCAGTACCCATCAATTACTTCCCCAAATCGACTCATCAAATTTAAATGGAAACAGGTGGTGTGAGAAAAAACTTATATTAAATTTACACATGGATCATAAAAATCGGCTGGTCGCAACTGATCCTATTTTGTACCTGGAAGTACAGAGTTTTGGGGTTACAGACAGGAACAATGAGATGGAAGTGAACAAATCTTTGTTATTTATACTTGAGGTGTACAACTCATGTCGCTCTTGAAGCATTACCAATACGTTTGTCGAGAATCTGGGTTGCCTCTTTGGGAGAAGCTGAAAGCATCACCTGTGGGAAAAAAAGGCAAGCAGAAGTGTCTGCAACCAACTTAAATGCACCTCGCCCACAATCAGCCAAGGTAAACCCCCATCAGCTTGAACTTTATTTGGCCGATGGTTTCGGACAAGTCAAATAGGTAATTGTGAAAAAATGTGTCCATGTGATACACCAAGAGAAATGCACTGAAAAATATATACGCTGACCTAATGTCTAAAAAAAAAAAAAAAAAAAATCAAAATGATGAAGTGTACAAATTCGACTAGAAGAAGGAATGAGGGGGGTGACATACATACCACCTGCTTGTATTGCAACTGGTGTGTCATTCTGAGTCGTGGGTGATATTTGCCTGTTGACGCCTTTACATAGCAGTATCGGGGTCGATCTAACATTCATTTAAAGGATTTTACGCACACTCTGGGTACGCATACCTTGAATAACCACAAAAAACCAAAATCATCCATCTCAATGGAAATACTAGGGATGCTGATGCGCTGTTATATGTAACAATGACTCATTGAGATTGTGATTTCATTTTACTCTGCAACGTAAGCATACACAGAATAATAACATATGAAAAACGGTTCTATGGTGATCCGAACAACAATGTAGAAACAAAACATTGCCTATCGTCAATGGGCTCCTTCGAATTACATAAACAAAGAGATAGAAAAAAACGCAGACAAATAAACATATATTATATATATAAAAAGAATGAAATGCCTCTATATTATATTATTGTACTTGATATCATTATAGACGGGATCTAATTCTATTTTAATGCCCATCAACCTCTAATTGTAATCCACCGCCGAAAAGAATGAAAATCACAGTATACTGAAGCTGCTGCTGCTGCTGCTGCTGCTGCTGCTGCTGCTGATGATGATGATGATGATGACAATGATGATGATGATGAGGATGATGATGATGATGATGATGATGATTATGATGATGATGATGATGATGATGATGATGATGATGATGATGATGATGATGATGATGACAAAGATGATGATGACGACGATGATGATGGTTAATTTATCGTGGTGATATACAAGAAGGAAACAACTGTTCACTGTGCTGGCTGTGAGGGATGATGTCCTGGTAGGTAATCTTCCCCGTTTTAAATTTGAAAGATGAAAAGTAATAAAACACGAGCATTTTCCAATTGCAAATAACATGCTACTCTTGTTGTCTTATTCTTATGGTCAGTAAGGCGTCCACGTGAACATCCTTTTAAGTTATAGACCTCAGTATAAATAGAATCGTCAACCTAAGGACCGCGGTATATGTATAACTGGTTATTTTAGATTCATAACAGTCACTTAGTACAGGTTTGTGTGTAAAAAAAACAACATGTTTTTGGCGTATCCCCGCTCTCTGTCTTCTCTGGGTGCTGTCATCTGCAGCATGTTGCGGACTCCACGTGCGACTCATGCTGTCTAGTCCATACTTGTCCGTTCTCAGGAGAGAGATTAATATAGGGCTAATCCCTGTTTCCCATTCGTTAAATACATATTTTTAACAAGAACAATGTACTTTAGTAGAATAAAATATGTTTTATCCAAATAGCATGTATCACCTCATCGACTACTGTATCAGGCGATACATGCTATTTGCTATGCTGCAAGATGCTTGTATAGATATTACTTTTATATCCATAACGCAGATTATTAAGCATTGCGATTCTTCAGTAAATGGGAAGTGGGGTTGGGGTTAAGGGGCTTACATGATGATCAGCTGATAGACGCGTACTGTTGTTAGCATATATCTGAATCCTCAAACACACCTAGTACATGTGTAGGTCACTGATAATACCTAACAACTGCAAATGACCTAGAAAGAATCCCGTCGGAGCTGGTTCAAACACACGTCTTCGTATACCGGTTGGTTGCTGGCGAGCATTAGGATAGAATCTAAACTAGTTGAGCGCTGTCTCATTCCCGTGATGTGCTTGGAGCATATGTAGTAACTGATCATTGTGTACAGTGTCGAATGTCTTTTGCAAGTGCATGAGGATAGCAGCCTTTTAACCATACCAAGGCTGTTGGTGCTGGGTTGTTTAATACTGGACTGTAGCCTGTGACTAAGACGTTCAACAACCGAGCATTAGTAGAAACTGTCAAAATAACACTATGAGCGTTCCTAACCACTACAATGTCCATTGGTAAGGGTTTGTATTTATTGGTCGTCATGCAGGCTTCACTGTAAACAGAAAGCAAAGGATCGGTTAGACATTCAGAATCAAGTGGCATTCAGCGATAACCGTGACGGATTTCTAATCTTTTAGGAACACATCCACATGCACGATAGCAGGGATAATCATTTAACATATTATTCTGGTCAGACAATAGTATCAGCACATATAAGACAATTTTGATCGTTTTACTAACCAAAAGCTGCGGAGTACACCGAGACACTTCGATGGCGAAAACGCAAAACCTCCTAAGTGAAAAAAAATACGATTTCCAGTTTCCAATGCACGATTCTTCCTTTCCTTAAGATCGATGTTTCGTGACTATTCCGAAATCCGAATTCCCGTTTAAGTCATAACAGCAGCCACAAGTTGAAAACTCCTATCTGCATTGCTCTGAATCTCTAAAGCGCAAAACCTCCAATGTGCATAAATCAGAGTCAAAGTGTGTCACTTCAAACACTCTCAAAGTAAATCGTATGTAGTTAACCTGTCGAATCTTGTTATTTGATCTAACCATTAAGCAAGATACAAACACAAGGTGGTGTTTAGTAACAGAAATAAACATTTAATAACAGCGGAAAGTCAAATTGATGATAAAATTTACATGCTGTCGGTAAAATATTGTATTTTTGCTCATACTAGGCCTAAAAGTGTCTGGAAGTGCTCAAACGCTCACAACAATTGTATTTGCTCTTGGTTTTTATACACACATTGAAAATGACCTCTTTTTTTTTTTTTTTTACAAGAAATAACCAAAGTTACACAAATGCATGGGTCCCTAAGATAAAAATGCACTTCATCCCTGGTTAGATATAGTAGAGCAGCTAAATTTTCAAAAAGGCTTATTAAAAATTTATTTTCAGTTTTTGTTCAACCGGAAAAATACCTGGCTGGATTTGGTATCAATCAAAAGATAAGAACCTGAAGTTTAAAGTTAGGTAGGATGTATTATCAATTCCATGGTCAATTTGTATTTATTTTGGTTACCAAGGCAACGGAATTAAGTTTTTCATGAGATGAAGGGAAAAACACCTTATAAAGCATAACTTAACACACATACACAACTTTACATCAGCATACCTAACATACAAGCGTTTCATAAGAGACCAGTTCGAGGTAGTAAGTGTCAAAAGTTGGTTG
The DNA here is from genome assembly GCA_964020975.1 of Hermodice carunculata. Lineage (NCBI taxonomy): Eukaryota > Metazoa > Annelida > Polychaeta > Eunicida > Amphinomidae > Hermodice > Hermodice carunculata. The sequence goes on from OZ026626.1 coordinate 38,518,626, forward strand.
TCATGGCAACAGAATATTTGTAAAAATCACTTAAATTTGCAATTAAACATTAGAAACTTATTTATAGTTTTAATTATCATGAATAATGTTCTTCACATTTGATGTTAAAATGTAAAAAGAGTCTTTCTGCACTAACAATGAGGTCAATTGAGGGATAAAAGAGTGTTTTGGGTCGCCTAGAAACGTTCTTTCAAATGTATAGATAACTGAAAATGAGTAGATTTTTGAGGATATGGCAATTTTATGGCTAGCGCTGCGCGTTGCTGAGAAATGATACATGTGATAATACTGATGGTAAATCTTTCCTTAAACAAAAAAAATACCTAGCTAAATTGGGTATTAATTGGAAGATAAGAACCTGAAGTTAAAGGTGAGGTAAAGTGTACTATCAATTTAAAGGCTGATATATGTTTTTATTGGTTACCATGGTAACGACATTTACTTTTGGAGTAATCAAGGAAAAACACAGTTTTAACCATTACTTAATAAACAATAGGTGTTGTTGCATTTTATAAAGTTGGTCCATTGGTGACATTTGTAGGCCTAAACTTTCCTGTTTAAGCCATTAATGTCAATGATAAAAGTAGGTGATGAATCAATAGGCCATCCTTGAAAATACTGCCAATAATCCTAACTGTTTGGGGGATGGGGGCGCTGGTGGTGGCTTTTGTTCGGAATGATTCTGGTGCACACTCGGTAAGTATTGATTATCCAAAAACATCTGTTCAATAAATATGTATGTTTGAGATTTTGTATGATTGTGCTTGAACCTTTCTTTTGATAAAAATACAAGTATACAGCACAGGCAGGAAGAAACGTCCACATGGAGAAAGCCCTCTGAAGAAACTCGACTGGTTCGCATTGAGCCTAGGGACTACTCTGAGAAACATGTAGTTTTTTCCTTTCTGTTTGGTCATAGCAAGGCTTCTTCAAGGGTGATGCCATCCATTTGTTTGTGCCGTGAAAGGTATTTTTGTTCTGTTTTATTGATTTACGTAAGAAATACAGCCACCCGTTCTATCCAGTACAGACATCCTGATGATGCCTTCAATAACTGCAATAATCATTTAATAAATAATATGACCCTGAACTTATTTCCATGTCTGATATTGCATATAGCTCCCAATTTACATTTTGTTCTTTAAGTGACCACTTTGCGATCACAAATGCCATTTTTATTTCAAATGGAGATCATTGCTTTCTAGTATACATGAATGCAAAACCTTCTAACTGCCCGTTTAAACCCGTTTAAAAAAAAAACTCTAAAGCTCAAAACCTCCTATCTGCCACATAAATATTGCTGACAGAGCAAAAAAAAACTTTTTTCACAAATTTTTGGAAAGGGTCGTTTTTGTTAATACTGTGATGAAAATCAAGAAAATATGTCCAAAACATTTGAGTATATGCTGTCTTTTTATACTATTTTAAGATCTGCAAAACTTCATTTCTCTTTTACTCGAAATTGTAAAAATGCAGATAGGTGGTTTTGCGTTTTCGCCATCGACTTGTAGATTCAAATAGTGTGGTGCCAGATAAGGTTAACACTTTGTAAACATTTGGATATAGACATGAATATGGCTCTTATTACAGAGATAAGGTCTTTTTTGCTGACCTAACGCTACGTTCTACACTGCAACTCTTCGAGAATAAAATAGTATGGTGTCAGGCAAGGTTGACAGTATGTACACATTTGGAGTAGGGATATAAATATAGTTTCGTAAGTCTAATCGCATCGACAAAAGTGCTGGTGAGACCAACTAAAAAGACTACAATAATTTACACTGCACTTTAAGGGCAACTCTATTAAATGAAACTTTTAAGGGGAAAATTAGAGCACAAGAGGAATGAACAGCACAAGAAATGTGTGAAAAGGAAGTAATTTACATATATATATATAATTATATATATATATATATATATATATATATATATATATATATATATATATATATATATATATATATATATATATATATATATATATATATATATATATATATATATATATATATATATATATATATATATATATACACAACTATGTGGATGTTTTGTGGGATATTTTTCCAAACAGATTGCGTTGTATTAGGTAATTTCCAGTTACCGATGGTTCCATCGCTGTAAATGACTGCTGTCAGGCACATATAATAATTAACCAATTAGCGCCTATTTACGTTTTGCGACACTCTGCACCAAATGTAAACTACTGGCATCTTGCAGAATCCTTATCCGTGCTGGCATCTGAGCTTGCTGTCATGGCAAACCTCATTTCCTATTGGTAAAGGTTGAAGGCTAAAAATGATGCGTGTTGAAGGCCGCAAGTGACGCCATGGAAAGGTGGTCCGACAGAATGGATTCGCTCGAAGTAAAGTATGACAAACTTAACAACGAACATAGCGAGACACAAGATGAATTGAGAAGAAGGCAACAATGCACAAAACATTAAAGTATCTTCGACGGTATCAAAGCAATTGATGGAAAATGCCATCAACGAAAATATGGGCTGATCATACAAGGGAATAGAAGGGGCCTGCATGTGAGCGCTATACAGACACTGGGAGAAAAATGTCGGGATTTGGAAAAATGACTTCAAATTAGAAAAAATTGGCAACTCAAGATTCGGTGCTTGTCTCACACAAAATCATGTAAAAGACGCGGGAATATTGGCAAAATTCCTGGATCTAAATGACAAACGTTTGTGGTTTTCAGATGCCAAAGTGCTGGGAAGGGTAAGTACAAAGGTCAATAAGGGCAAAACAATACCCCTAGATACCCCCCCCCCCCCTACACGGTGTGAAAAGTACAATGATAGGGTACAAAAAGAAGTTGCTAAAAAAAAAAAAAAATCAAAAGTGCAGTACCACAAAGCAGGGTAATACATGTCCCTCATGCTATCTGAGAGATCGATGTACGAGCCCAGAATCAAAAGTTAAGATATTGTAAGCCTTTATCATTATCCATTGCACTGGAAGACAACCCACTCGGAATGTTGGCTAGACTTGCTATCCCTGATTATTTTTGGGAGTGACGTAACACACCTAATCAAATAAAAGTACACCCCCATAGAGTCACTCTTGGCTTTCTATATTTATTCGGACAGGTCACTCACTCATTTCAGCGTCTGGGAACGTGCTGTCAGGTAGCCCACACCTGTCAGTATCCTTCATGACGTGCAGAAACCAATTATCAGTGAATGTAAATGCACCAGTTCTAGAGTCGCAGAAAACGGCAAACTTGTTTAAGGTGTGTCCAAACACTCACACCATGCTCATTGCAGACTCGAGGGCGCAGAGTTTTGATAATTATATGGTGCATATAGGATAATATGTGGACTACCTTATGTATTACATTATATTATCGACAGGCATACACTCGTCGTTGATTATCTACAATCTGGGATCATACCGATTGAAGAAAATCTTATCGAGTATCGTTAAAATCGCTGTGGGAACAAACAGCATAACTTGTTGGGTACCATCTGAGAACACCGACGTTCTCGCACATAATAGGGATAATACTACCCTTATTAACCTGGTAAGATTCAGGAAGGCAATTGCTAATATGTTTCCAAATTCCATCAGCAGCATCATCAGAGTACCTCCCGTCAACTTCAACAAATACTGTGAATACAGGGCGCAAGACATCAATACACAGGAATCAACAGAACAAACTGATCATCTCGACCTAATTATGAAATTGAACAAAATGCCGAATGAGCTTAATCGGTCGCAAGTACAATTAAAGCACCCACCACTCCCTATATTTCATGCTGGTATTCCGACGTCATCAGATATGCAAAAAAAGAGGAAAAATCCCGATATAAAAATAAAATCAAAATAAAACATGAGCGGCTTTACGATGGACTGTTTGCGGTGTTCAACGTTAAAAACATATACTATTATAAATGGCACCTCAGTGCAGTAAAAGACATGCTAAATAGTGATGGGAAATTGGGGCTGCAGTTGCGGCTTCATTTTTCCCCTTTCCTCTCTCATTTTTTTCAGTTTGCGTGATAGAATATCACAACAGACACCTACCCGAAGCAGGTGGGTCTCACAGTCAGAATGTATTTTATAAGGAGGAAAGGAAAAATGGAATGTGCAGTTGCGCGTCTTCTTTTTCCTTTACTCTTCTCGTCTTTGAGATAGGATTTCACAACAGACACCTACCTGATGCATCTGCGTGACATCTTACAACATAAGTGATTCCATGCGTTTTGTTTATTCCATGATTTATAACTTCACAAATTGACAAAGTGGGAACTACCACTATTAAACTTGCAAATACGGAGTATTTGTGGTATCACTTAAAATAGAACTGTGACGAAAATGGTGTTGTATTTGTTTACGCTTTTGCGTAGTTTTTATTTTGTTTTGCTTAAAACCTTAGTCAACAAATGAAGATCACAGCCATACAGTACAAACGCAACCTAGAGATGATGTATCACCAAGTCATATTAAGTATATTATGTCTACAATTACCAACATGTTAAACTTCCATTGTATACCCTGGGAAACAGTCTCCATGAAAACTGATAAATGGACACAACCGAAGACGTGCTTTTAAATTTTGATGATGCAGAACATAACTCTTAAAAAGGCTTTATGGGAACCACGATGCTAGCAATGACGATGAGCTGATTGAAATATTAACCCTTCTCCTCATCATTTTGACGACCTAGAATCTATCTTGAACACTAATCGAAACAGCTTAATAATTTTGAGTTTTAATACTAACCCAGCTTATGCAAATTTGCAGAAAGCCAGGCATTTTTACACCAGTTGCGTAAAGAATTCGGGTTTAACCCAATTTGTCTCCAAGAGTGCCATAAAAATGATACTGATATCACTCTGCTGCAAGTTCAAGGTTATAACCGCGTTTCTCAAGGCCGAACATATTCTACAAAAGGAGGTTTGATCATATTATATATATATATATATATATATATATATATATATATATATATATATATATATATATATATATATATATCTGTATATGTGTGTGTGTGTGTGTGTGTGATAACTGTAATTTTTAATTGATTGAAGTAACTGTTGGGGAGCTAAGAAAACAATTATTCTCGGTAATGTGTATAGACACACAAGCAACAACCTGGATAATTACCGAATACTTATTGATGACAGAAATGGAGAAGTCTCTGTTTGTGGGGAGTTCAATTTTCATTGACCCAATAAAGTGAACGAGAGATATTTCAAGAAATTTTCGATACCGTAATGTCACACAGTTTTTCGCAAAATGACTTTTGTAACCAGATTTTTTAATACTAGCGGAACTTTCATACATAACATATTTTGTAAAATTAGCAACGTTCCGTTCGAGTCAATCGCAACATCTGGAATTATGGTAAAGAAATTCGCAGATTATCATCCACATTTGGTTTGTTTAGATGTCCATGTGACAAAAAATACATCGCCCAAACTAATTAAGATAAAAAAAAAAGGAAAAAAAATCATAAACTGTTATTATAAAGTTTCGCGGGGACCTTCAAAATGCAATAACGATAAGGAAATAAAACTGGGTGAAACCTTTTACATTTTTCATAACATTATAGAAGCAAAATAAAAACACATTCCTTGTTTTTCACAACATTATAGGAGTAAAATATAAAGACATTCCCCGAACGGTTCCGTAAGCATATGGATAGGGACAAAAATGGATAACAATGGGAATTCTACGGTCTATTCATTTAGAGATCAACGGTATAAGGTATAAAGATGTGATACTTACCACTTAGACCTCACACTAAATAGGAACCTATCAACTTAAAATAATATACCGAAAAAGCCAAGGACTACTTTGAAGCATGCTTTAGACCGCGAGAAAATGACAACAATACAGGGGCCACAAGAAACGAAGTACTATCAGAAACTAAAAGAAGAAAAAGAAATTTCCAAAATACTTTTGCAATAACGGAGAACAAAGCAAAGATAGTCATTGCCAAAAAGATCTGATAAGATGTCCACAAATATCAGATTTAGCAAATCAAGTGAACTTCTTGCGTGCAAATAGTTACAGAAACTATATTAGCAAAATTTACACTCATGATTTTCATTACACAAACGCTGATGATGACAGCATCAGCACTGCCATCGATAACTGTAAGACATAGTCAAGTTATGGTGCGGGTTGTATTTCCACAAAGATACTGGAATTTGTGTACGACTGTGTATCAAAACCTCTTGTCACAATTATCAACCAAACCCTACGACCTTGCATATTCCCACCCAAACTAAAAATTGCAAAGGTTACTCCCTTTTATGAAAAGGATGAAAATCTTTTCCTCAATTATCGACCCATATCAAAACCATCATCCTTTTCCAAGGTGTTTGAAAATATGAATATTTAATCAATTATATGACTTTATGACACATCTAGTTATCTTATAATAGTCAGTATGGATTTCATACAAATCTTTCAACTGAGCTTGCTATTATCGAATTTGTTGACAACATAATCCAGGAAATGGAGAAACGAAACCTAATGTGTACTCTTTAGACTTACTGCAGGCATTTTATACACTCAACCACACAATTTTACTGGTTAAATTAAAGTATTACAGCGGAAACGCCACAACACTCACCCTCTTTGGAACTTACATAAAATATCGAGAATAATATGCTCATCATGATAAAGTTCATTCAGATCTATAACAAATTGAGACTGGGATAGTGGAAGGCTTGATACCGGATCCTCCATTGTTTCTCATTTACATCAACGATATTGCCAAGCCTGCAAAACATTTGAACTAATTATGTATGCAGACGACTCAGCGCGTTTTGCTGGCTTAAAGATCTCTATTAATAATGCTGGTGGTATAAATATTGACGACGATTTTAATTTTGAACTCAATAAAATATCTGTCTGGTCAGATGTAAGCCAACTGTCGCTTAATGTCAGGGAGACCAAAGTTATCATTTTCCACTAACCTCAAGAGAAGTTAAGAATTCCAAAGATAAAAATGAATAATATTTAAGCAGCTTATGTGAATAGTTTCAATTTTGTAGGTATTGTTATAAAAGCAAAATCAGAATTCTCAAATTGAACAATACGCACTAAGATATTAAGATCTTCACGGATTCTGAACAAGCTAACTAGAATAATACAAACCGGCTCTACATTGAAAATTTAATTCCATTATACTCTTCTACATTATTTATGGAATTATGTAATGGGGTTTCAAGTGTCACACCCTTTATTTAAAAATACAGGTTTACTTAAAGATGAAGATATTTTCATGATTGCTAAAACCAAATTCTACTTCGAATAGTTAAACCAAGTACTTCCAGCCTTCAAAGATTAGTTAGGCACACACACTATACATACATACATATATATATATATATATATATATATATATATATATATATATATATATATATATATATATATATATATATATATATATATATATATCTTTATATATATATTGATAATAACCCAGAATCTTGTTACATCCCAAACTGTTTTATTTATTCTGAAACCTGAAAAGGAAACACTGCATTTGCATTAGCCTAACTTCGTACGTATTGGTCAAGTCGATTTTGTTTATAAAATTAGGTAAATAAACATGGTACATGAAACATTGTCCTCCATAGGAATAATTCGGAAATATGGTTTTACAACTACTGTTTAGTGACTAAGCATCCTTTCAAAGTAAGATCCGTGGTCATAATGATATGAGTGTTTAAAATTTAGGTAATTTCAGTGTTAAGAATATAAGCAATTTCAGTTATCTCATTTAATCAACCTCAAATGAAATTATTTTATTTGTATCTTTCCCAGGTTACAATTGTTTCCACATTTAAGAGGAGTAAAGCACGTTTCTTCGATATGCAATGAGCTGCATTAAGATTTGTCTGTCTGATTCCAGTTGCATTCAGATTTAGTCTGTTTGGTTTTAGTTGTTGGAAAAGTAATTCTGGCTGGTTTTTAATTGTAGTCCAATTTAGTCTGTATTATTTTGGTCCTTGTCAGATTTAGTCTGTCTGATTTTAGCTGCAGGTCGATTGATAGCTGTTATCCAAAACCCGTGTGTTCTTGAGTTTGTCCTGTCCAAAAAACATATTCTGAGGGTACCACCATTTGAATTCATTAATTTAATCATAAATCCATGATGCTGATTTTGCCTTTATTCGTGTTCTTTTTGTGTATGTTCATATATAGCATTATTAAATTATTTTTAATGATTCCCATACATCATTTTGGTTTTCAAAAGCCTGCATTATATCACACGGGACACGCTTGGGCTCCTGTATATAAACATATTTTATAAACCTTGTTAACGTCGCGGTATTCTCATGCTTAAATATTACTTTCGAGATATAGAGGGGGCTAGCAAATTCTTAAATGTTACACATTGCGTGGTATTCACTGCATTAGACAGGGTAAGAAAATATTAACATGAATGTCCTGGACAAACAGAGTATATTTGATCAATAAGTGTTCAACTTACTTGAATGACACAAGCGACCTTGCTTATTAATTTAGAGCTTTGATATATCTCCATTAGGCCTCATAAGTTATTTGTAGTAAGAGCGATAGATCAACATATGAATAGCAAAGATTATGAAAATAAAAGTCTTTGTCGTTAAATGATATTTGAATGAAAGTATTCCTTAAAAGGTCGCTAGTGATCACCTGATTTAGTTTCCATGACTAATTGCTCACCAGATGTCAGCAGATCCCTTTGGTTAGTGGTGACCTGTACGAAATCAAGACACCTTGGCTTATTATGAGAGCAGTATAATATTACTGGAACGTATTCTTGGACAAGCTTTGAAAGCTCTTGCTTTGCGAATACGGCGAGAGCCAGACGCATTCAGGTACCGCTTACATGGTTTTGATATATATCTCAAGTATTCTGAAAAAGATGGTCAAACTTATGACTTGTACTCAGTTTTGGCTACTTGCACCTGAAGTCATGATATGCAATATATATGTTGTCCGACATTTTCGAAGCGTCTCCCAAATGGCTATTGATCTCTCCTCACAGAATGGAAGAGCTCATGGGAATAAAACCATGTTCGTAATTTGACTAACTTATTTTTGTTCGGACTTGAAATGTTGGAAATATTAAGATAACATATATTGGCGTTATGTACAGTGCCAGCGACAATGGCAGTAAAGGTCACTTTGGTGATCTGTAACTCCGCTTCGGTATTTATGTACCTGAGTGCAATTTAGTAGTTGCCTGTACAATACGGTACATGGCTACCTTGTGTGGGAATTTTTTCTTAATCTGATTTAACCCCATGTGAGATAATTGTGTTCTTGTCACATCAAGTAGTAACACTGTCAATTGACACAGATTTTTTGCATATGACAACCCTGCGTTATGCTGTTTCCGCCGAAATGTAAGAAACCTGCAAACATTCTAAATTGATAAATCACAACTAGCAACAGCCTCGTTCATCACACTCTACCACAAAGGTTGAATATTGTCTCTTTTTTGGTCACCTACACAGACACAGTTTAAAATCTGTATGTGGAAATATAAAATTCCTCCACCCACTCCCAAAAGAACATATTGAGAACACACGCTATGTATATTAGCATAATACAAGATCTGTCAGCTCGTACCATAGAACCGTTCAATGTTCAAAGGCCTGTTTAGCTCCCATATGTTTACAGGAAACTGATCTGCGATGTAGTACTTGGCATGATAACAACGGTGACCCCAGGCAGTGACGTCAGAAACATAGATATTTTTTTCCCGATTGAATAGGCATCAGAAATGACAAAACGGACACCTTCTCATAAAAAGCCGAAGGGGCATGTGGTTGTGCGCAGAGTTTGTTAAGCCTTAGCTTTCCTAAGTGTAGGACAGTCCCCACTTAAGCGACAGGCTTGAGGCATATGTACAATGTTTGATGCCGACAGGATTAGTTTCTGAGTGCACAATTGTACGCTTTTTTCTGATTTGGCAGACTAAGACCAAAAGAATTTGATATAGCATTTCTGCTGACTAACATTACATGGTACGATACACGCATAAAGCAACACTGTTACCTTCGCTTTTATTACAAAGGCAATACACAGGGTACCTTTGGCTGGGATAGTCTGTGGTCTAACATATAGTTTAGAATATCAATGTAAGTTAACAACAAAAGGTGTGCACTTTTGCATGCTAGGTGAGATTATCAACAATCATGTCGTTAGTCGGTCATCATGACGACCCCAATATTTCTAGGTTCAAATCCAAATGTGAACCAACCTCACAGTGTGCACAATACAGTATAGTCACACCCCAACACCTAGAACAATCAAATCCAGGGCAGCCAGATTTTTCCACTCAAAATTACGTCCGGTGTACATCGACATCGCAATTGCAAGCATTTTAAAGGATCAAATATAACAGTCGATCTGAAGTTACTGTTCTTGGCACGGTACTAAAAATGTAACATTGAATATATTGTTTGACAATGTACAGAGTGTTAACACAATTCAGCGAGCTAATGCCTCAGGTCATGATCAACGGACGATACCTGTGATGTTGATATTTCGCTCAAGGTCACTCATATGATACCTACGAAGGTATGGAACTATACTAAGTTCAATTTCACGCATATGCAGCACTCAAATATGTCCTACCAAGGTACACATGACTGTATGACCTCGAGTATTAGGCCAAGGTGACCGGACTATAATACCAACGTACACTTTACGAATGCTTACAATCCTAGTAAATGTATTAAGTGGTGTGGTAACGTGGAAAATCAAGTCAAGGTTGCCTAAATGCAATCCCAACTTAGGCCGTACCTCGTTATACGATCCACCCCGGTTTTATCTATGTTACAAAATCGTTCACGTGTTTTTGCACGGAACAGAATTATCACATGTAGCTCTTTGACATTGAAAATTAGATCACTGAAATCCGATAGCAAGCTGGGGCTTACCTAGTTACATAACCGCACTAAGTTTCTCTCTGTTTTGTAAAATGTTTTGAGATATATAGAAAAAAAAAATCACAAAATCTGCCTATGTTACATTGACAACTAGGTCAATGCCACAAAAATATGAACATAAGCTAGGAGTTATCTAGGTACATGAGAGGGAAAATGACATACCTCCCCCCACACACACAGTGTATGGGGAGAGTGAAAAAAGCAGATGAATACCTACTCTGGCTTCAGGCGAGGAGGGTTAATCCTTATTTGGCAATGTTTGGTACTGGTACACACATGAGTAACGTAAATACCTGGTGTATTTAAAGTGTTGTATTCGGTGTATCCACTACACATATCAAGGATCAGTTGGTAAATGATTGGTAAACGATCCTTTAAATGCAGTTGTGTGTATACGATTTGTACAATTGGGAAATGTTATACTTTAGTTCGAGTAACGGTGCTGTTTGGGAAAATAGACCTACGTTTTAGATGCCATACACATTGATCGGTGATGTGTGGGCGAACTGACACGCTATTATTACGGTATACACAGCTTTTTCTTACAACACTGGTGTGACACTTTTTCTCGTGCATTTGTTTGCAGTGGCTCTCAGGTTTGAATATGACCTACGATCAGTTTATTTTATTCTTTATGAGTGAGACGCCCCCCCCCCCCTTTTTTTCTTTTTTTCAAAATCCCAAGTTTCTCTTGTTGCTTGTACGATTCAGATGACCAAGCCTTATGCTAATCATAAAAATATCTAACTTTCAATTTTTTGTATATAAAAAAAAAAAAACCTGTACGTGCAACGTGAATATCCAATACAATGCACATTTTGGCAAAAGCTGCTATTTCTAAAGTTTTGATTCATGAAATGTAGTGACAAATAGTCCACATCATGCTTGTGACACATTTTCTTTGAAAAAATTATGGAATATTTGGTAAACGATCAAACTGGTTGTATCCAGGTGGACTGATTTCTGATATTATTCAATTTCATAAAGATAGAGATTTTAGTGGTCTGCTCATTCTTATTGATTTTGTAAAGGCATCCAAATCTATTGTCTTGCTTATGCAGATCGCTCAGTCAAGGCATTTGACATTGAGCTGGATCTAGCAAAATGGGCAGAGGTATTTTATCATTTTATTCCTGGTTGCGTCATAGGTAACAGCTATGTTTCTGCTTCTTTCCTCTGTCTAGAGGTGTGAGACAGGGCTGCCCCTTTGCATCATTTTTTCCCATCTCATCAGTGGAAGCTTACTCAGTCTTAATCAGGTCAAATAAGAATATAAATGTCTCAAATCTTGTGTTAGAGAGATAAAAAAAAAAAAAAAAAAAAAATAGCCAATAATTCAACTTGCTTTGTTGCTGGTCAATAATCTGCTTCCATTTTGTTCAATGCATTTGAAATCGTTGGCAGGTTGTCTGCTTAAAGTGTTGAAGACATAGTCTAATGCCTCGGTTCAACAAAGCTTAACACGGTTTTTTTTTTTTTTTTTTCTTTTTTTGGCATGACGCTGAATTGACAGCATTGAGTGTTATTTTTCCTAATGACCAAGCTGTTGTGTCACTTTAAAGCTTTGAGCCAAAATTAGATTATCTTAAGGAGATCCTCCACATGTGAAAATCAGGAAGTCTATCACTTGTTGGAAGAAAGGTTGTAATTAGAAATCTTGCAGTTGTTAACCTATTATACTCCACTTCAATGGAACAAATACCCAACAAATGGTGTAATATAGACATTATTCATGATTATATTTAGAAAAGTGCCATACCAAAGGGTAAGTTGGTGTAATTCGACAAATTATAGGTAAGTACTTAAGCTAAATGGAAGTATTCTTTCCAGAAATTTGTGACTTATCTCAGCATCACAAATTATTTGTGCCCAGAAGTTGTAGGGAACTTTCCACTTTTCGAATAACATTTTTTTTATAAATCTGTCTGCAAGCATACAGCCAATTTTGACAGATGTTTATCATATAATCTGTCAGTGATATATGTAGTGAAAGCTTGTAGTAAAACCAATATATTAAAACAGAATAAGAGCCAATATTTGTTTAAGATTGGTATAAGGCCGGGATTCTATTTATATGTGATACTGTAAATCGTCAGGGACTTTTCCTTTCTCATGGAAATTTGGAAAGCAAATACATTTTTTAACATCTTCTTTGAATATTTAGCTTCAACATTATCCACACAACGAGCTTGGAAACAGAAATTAGTGACAAATGGGTGTACTTACAAGAAATCTCCCAGGAATCTCACCACTAGAATGACAGGTAACAGAAAAGATATTTCTTAAATGAAGTGTAAAGATTTGTTTTTGGTGCCTGGTTAATTTAAATTAACTGATTCACCCACTTGTGTAATAAATTAGGGAGAATTAGGAAACTGCAGTCCATACAGTAGTCACGAAACGTAATTTTAGCTTACAGATGTACTGTTGAAACTAAAATACACGTTTTCCAATTTTCTTTTGTTCATCATTTTGTGCTATGCAATGCCAGATTAGATAAAATGAAACTACTCAATTTAGAATAATCTAATTTTTGTTGTTGTTGTTGTTTTGTAATTTGAAGGATACAGCAGTCGACAGGTTCTGCGATTATCAAAATGTACAATTATTCAAAGATCAGTTTACTATCTGTGTAACAAATAACGTGATGAGGATTTAAGCACATCTATAGATACAATAAATTTCTACTTTACCCTTTTCGAAAATATAAGCTTGAATAACTGGTTGTTGCAGGCTACATAATTTGTTCACAGATATTCCTTTCCACAGAATCCTATTGTATTTGTACATTTTCTAAAACATCTGAAGGTAGAATTATAATAAAGGCATGTATTTTTTATTCGCAAGGAAAACAAACAGTTTTTTATTAATATAAAACAAAACTATCATCGAAATAATTATCTTAGTTGATGGTAATAGTAGTCTTAAGGTTATGTTTACAGAAATCAATTGTATTTTAATAGAATCTAAATGAAAATGTTGCAGCCAATAGAATGATTTCTTATTAGTTAGTGATGTTCGTTTTCTGATGTCCAAAGTGTGTTTTCTATTGACATGTACATACATGACAGAAATGTACAAGGATGGATTTAATAAAGACTTATCAAAAACCGCCTGTTCCAAATCTGCCCATCATCCTGATGCTGAAAACCCGTAGATATACATATGTACATTTTAGCAAGCAATTAGTCGTCAGCATTATAGTATCCCATTATTAATCATATGATACAGTACAATGCACTATGTCCAAGGGCGGAAAACACATAGTTTAATCAGTATTTTGTACAAAATACACACACACACACACACACACACACACACACACATATATATATATATATGCATTTAACACATAAACCAAATATCCCCTCACAGGCAAGTCGTCCTCGGTAACCAACTTCACCTACCTTGCCTCCTTCTAGCTTGACACATTAATTCGTATAATTCTTTTCAAGTAGACAGACAGAATGCAATACGCATTATTGCCATATTTGCTTTATATATGTCTGAATAAAATATACTACTTTTCTCCTACAAACCGACAAAGGCAGAAACAAGTAACAATCTCCCATTTGTTGCAAGTGTGCACTATTGGATCACAGGAATGTTTAAATCATTAGCTCTATTCAGTTGTCAGTAAACAGCGACAGGTGCTATAAAATGTGTATGCGTCCATAATTTGTTTGAGAATTTTATTTGCTCTATAAAAAAGTGCATGGAATGTTTCGATTTTTTATACAAATGTGCCCCAGGGTACCCTATTTACACCTTCGGGCAGGAAAATATGATGCAATATTTTTTTGATTATTTTCTTTTTTTTTTTTATTTTATTTTGTTTGTTTTATTTTGTTCTGGCAACACCAGGTGCCTGCACTTATTCAGCCGTTATATCAAAATATAACCATACACTAAAAAATCCATAATTGCCTTTGAAATTGAAAAAAAAACACACACAAAAAAAAAAAAAAAAAAAACAAAACAAAACAAAAACAAAAAAAAAGAAAACACAATAGACATTTGTTGTAAAAAATGCACTTTGTATGATCTTTCACAATATTTATTCAGCGCTATAATCCTTTCTGAGAATAATTGATTACCCAGTCTTGTAAAAGCAGTGTGAGATCAGATTTATTTACGTTTTTTCCCAAATGACAATGAATGCCAAAGTCACCAGGGCATCGCCAATTAAATAGATATTACGGAGTACAATCCAAGATCCATTCAATATTAATGTGGATACGGTCATGCCTTTGAAAGATATGATAAAACATTTACATCTAGGCGTGCACAACATAATCATAGCCAGTATGTCATATTACCGTCGAATAACGATCATAATTTAAATCTATATATGGTTTAAGAATTGCAGAATGACAATGGCGCCAGCAGTACACAGATTTAAAAGCGAGTCCACCCACATTGTTACAACGTTTGAAAATAATCCAATATGTCGTTTGGAAGAAAACTACCACGAACAAACAGAAATTTGAAAAAAAAAAGTTAAACAATACAGCACTTCCTGTTGAAAGATCTGACTGCAACTGTATCCATGTGTTCAAAGAGTGTTCAAAGGTTTCCCTTAAATAAAGAAGATAGGACAGTAAAACCAGAAACATAAGCGTAATCAGTAAACGCACATAGAAGGAACCCGTCCAAGTTAATCATAGTCTAGATTGAAACTACTCAGAAAATTTATAAAACGCGAACTGTTGATAAATGCTTGTTGATAAGAATAGACCATTTAGTGAAGTTAGCAGACTGAGGTGAGATTCAACTTATAAAAGTAATCTGAGTGGTAGTTAGCAGTATTTTAAGTAAATGTAACACCATCATTGTGAAACCTTGGAGTTTGTCAATACTCTGTATGATATATGATTAGTAGTAGAAGGCATGCACTACTTTATAATGTGAAGTTTTAGTTAAGACTGTCAAAATTATTTGACAAGTAGGTATCTAATTAGACAGCTGGGAAGAGTGAAGGGCTGTCACAGTTTTTAACATTTGTAAGACGGCAACACAGATTACTCAGCAATATATCTCAAGATAGCACGTCATAATGTTTAATCTACATGAAATTGAGGTAGTGTGAGATGCCCAAGTTGAAGCACAATACAACTAGGAAAGAACTTCGAAAAGTGACAATAACTTATTACCAGCAAAAATGAGAAAACCATTTCTAGCCACTATACAATATATTGATTGTAGTGTATTTACATGGATTTTACAAAAGCCTCACACCTGTTTCGAGAGTTTCGATGAATTGCCTGGGTCTCTTCAAAGTTCGTTGAAAAGGAAATACTCCTGAGAGTTTTCGATTTTTTGTGATTATTTTGTTAGGGGCCGGGATGGGTGGGTGGGGGGAATTCTTAAACTTCCTTAGTAATTGATTAGAATTTATATAGACACATTTCTGGATACCTTCCAGGCATTAATTCAATGGGTAGTTCTGCGTTTTTTACAATGTTTCATAAGTGTTAGTGTGCTATTTTTAGTAACCAGGAACGCATGCTTCATATTAAATCACATGAAATTGTTACATTGGGTGTATAGATGTGAGGTGCATCATCTGCCATGGCAGAGTTCATGCACTGACACGTTTCCTCCTATCTGCGGGTGATATGTCATGTACCAGATATGACTTTTCCATCTTGTGAAGAAGACTTCAGGAAAAGCTTTCAACTGAAGGTAGGCTCTTATCCGTCAGTAGGGTGATTGCCAGGCTGAAAGCTGATCAAAAGCATGTTACTATTGGACATTTTTAGTACAACAAATGAAAGGAACATTCATATTCAGATTCTATATTGACATAACATTACATGAATTGTTGCACGTTTGAAGTAACTGCACAAAGCCCATATGCAGTTCCGCCAAGATAAATTGAGAGCGAGAGATTATAACCCTGTGCACATCGTAGTCGAGATGACCCACATTAGGTTGAGAATCTTCTACGATCACTAGGGCCACGTATATAAATTTGACTCGTATATGCCATATAGTTCCAGTGCAGTATACAAACCGTTTGTGGAGGAAAATGCAGGGAGTTTTAAACATTGAAATATAGAATTCATCAATAGTATTGGTATAAAATTGAAGATATTACAAGAAGAGAATGGACAATGGGGGAAGTTTCAGTCAAATCAATGCCCTACCTGTTGGAGTCAATTTTACTGAAACCTTTTCTGACCATTCCTTTTTATGACAGAGAAAGCTTATTTTTTGTATCTGAAGATGGAAAAATTAATGGAGGCGACACAAAGAGGAAATATCTTAACACGGACTGTAAGCACCAATAAGTGATTACCCTTTTAAATAATGATGAGCAGGCACGAACTATTATAGTACATTACAGCACTTCCAATATTGTGACTGGGCAATTCATATTTCCTGCACTTTGGATGCCTGATGGGGTCATCTTAAGGCTGAAACTTGGGGCACAAGTGGGATGATTATGTACCTTCCAAAGATGAAATTAATAGATCATGATAACCTTCAGTAAGAAATCCTTTTTCTCAGTACTTCTGCTGTATAAAACTCAATGTATATTCAGCACACGGCAGTATATATAAAACTGTGCCTGATATGTGCGTTAACGAAGAATTTTTAAAGATTGAGATGGGCAGTTTAAAACCACAACTTGCTTTTTATGGTAGACTGCCTGTCTCAAGTCTGAAGCGAAATTTACTTCTTGATGTTAGCATTAAAGATAAATGTTGATGTTTTGATCATTCTTTAATATCTGCTGTCAGTTGTATTTCACTTTGCTTTTTTTATTGGGTTTAACTATTAAGTAGCATGTAGGCAAAACTTTCAAATGAGATGTTAACTGTAAGAAATGCCCCCACGTAATTTTGATGAAATAGAAGTTTATATGAAACACTTTACTATTTGACGATATAGCTGAGCATTTGGTGAATCATTGCCTCCGAGATGCTATGCAGTCGAGTCTTCATTAGCCCTAATGTCTGGTATGAATATGTCACCTGACATAGCTTTACAGTACACTGAGCTTTTAACAACAACTTTAAAGTGACGCACTGATAGTATGGCTTTTGCAGGTTGTGTACTGGAATGCTACAAGGCAAGACCTGAACAAAAATGGTCAGACGAATTCATGCATATAATATGAACATTTATCACAAGAGGATGGCAACATTTGTAATCAGCCAGTACACAGAGATGACAAAATGACCCTTTCAGGAAACAAAGAATAAAAAAGCTAAAAAGTACAAAAAAGGGAGTGGGGGTGGGGTTAACCAGCCACTGCTTCCCTCTCCCCAACCCCCCCCCCCCCCAAAAAAAAAACCCAAAACAACAACAACAAAAAACGACATATATTTGGTTGTACTTTGTACTATTACAATCGGCAGTGCTGATAACTTACCAAGAAATGTCTCAGATTTCCAAATTTAGATTGAACCTGAAATGTATATCTTTAAGTTATAAATGTACTAAAATATCCCTTCTTTACATGTTTCAGCCACTAGATACAAATTTGGAGGAAATACTTCCAGTGGGGAAACGTTGAAATCCACTTGACTAATTTTCAGAAAAAAAATAAATAAACAAATCTTTGGCAGTCGGCTTGTCATCCATATGGCACAACTCTAGAACTGCCTGAAAGCAAGGGGCTCTGACTTCACTGCTGCTGAATTGAATGGAGTGAATGAAGTTACCAAGTTGCAACAAGAAAGACTTAGGGCTACTATAAATATATGCCTACCTTTAATAGATCTAGGAGGTTAGCCCACTTCACAAATTAACTCATTTATCTATCTTTTAAAAAGAATCCGAATGAGGAGACAATTTAAAGCGATGGTGGATAAATTTACGGATATATTCTGCACAAACGTGAGGTACCGTTCACATCGAATAAAAATTGTTCAGGCTGTTTTTATGTAAAACATGGGCCGGACATTACACTGACACGTTAGGGACCGCATGTCAGAAATAGACAGGCATTATGTAATACATTTTATCAGTCACCATCATTTCTTTGTAGAAATGAAAAAGTAATACTTTGACATTCAACTACGTACAGATAAATTTAGCCATACAGGATAAATTGGTCAGACTTCGTGATGTCTTTTGGTTGTAATGCAACTAACTAAGCTTAACGAAACGTCAAGGATTGCATAAACTTTTCAGATGAGGACATCATGGTTCCAGAGGAAATGTGGTGAGTAGTTCATGGTTCCAAATAAAGTAAGATGAAGACATCATGGCATTAAAGAAGTTGGGTTAAGGCATCATGGTATCAAAGGAAGTAAGACAAGGATCATGGTATCAGAGGAAGTAAAATGAAACTCATGGTATCAAAGAAAGAAATACGAGGACACCATGGCTTTAAAAAGAAGTAGTAAACCTAACTTAAAAAAGGAAAGTTTTATATTATAAAACTTCCCAACAGTAATGCGATTTGAAATATTTTACACACTATCTCACAACAGACAAGGGCATTGCTTGGCTTAGACACTTGCAGTCCATTGAGTGCACAGAAAGAAAACACTCAGACAAGACTGCAGCCAGGTATGTATTTACTATTACATAGAAATTACCAAAGATGTTGCAAAATGCATTCTTCATTTATCATGGATTTTCCAATGATTTCATCCATTGTATTGCAAACTACTTGAAAATTCTGTTGGTCTCAGCAAATCCCAAAGCGTAAATGTAGCTCTGCCTTTTTTGAAGAATAAGGTAATTTTCATGTGATCTAATTTCAAGCAGACTTACCTGACAAAAGTAATAAAATACTGTTCCGTGTGCGTTTGTGAGCAGCTTGTGTTCACGTTTGAAATTGCTTGACTCTATTTGACGGGTCTCATTCCTATTATTATGCATGTCTCTGCTTTTTTGCCCAACAAAAAAAAAAAAAAAAAAAAAAACAAACAAAAAACAAAACAAAAAAAAAAAATTAGTGGTGTGTATGAGTGTGGTGTTTATGAGCGTTGATCTAAAGTGACTCTACCAGGCACTTTAATTTTTTTCTTGAGATATTAAATGAATAAAGAAGGGCCTTTTGACTAGGAAAAACCTTGCCCAATGTTGTAGTGAGACAAGAGGTGGCAGCACCTGCCTTGCCTGCTCAGTAGTTAGTTATAAACTTTGCATTGGAAGATGTCTTTGGATGAACAGTTTCCCTTTTTCACAAAAGTAAAGCGTCAGCGGGCCACCACGACAGGGGCACCGCAAATGGAACGTAACGCTATGTAAGTCAGGCATGGTAAAGGAATTAGCTGCAAACGTGGGCTCAAACTGTAAAATGTCAACTCCAGTTCCATAAACAGGAAAAAGTATTTGTTTCAGGTCAAAGTCAAACTAGAATCCACGAGATTTTCTTACATTATACCTATGAAGATGGACGTAATTTAGGGTAAACATTGTGCTCATCAGCAAGGTAGAATAAACGTCTGTTTTTATAAGTGTCACATATATTGTAGCATGGAAGTTGCAGCCTTTGCGGCAGTATATCACAGAATGCGCCAATAATAACATAACAACCTCCCAAGATTGGTTCTAAAATTTTGAAATTAAACGTTTGGCACTTTTTTAAAATATTGATTGTCTTAATCACAGATAATTATCAATAAAGCAAGGGGTTAATGGATGAGCAAACAAACAAACAAACAAACAAACAAACAAACAAACAAACAAACAAACAAACAAACAAACAAACAAATGAGTAAAATAATAAATGAAAAAATAAGTAAATCACCTATCTGCCTTTCACAAAAAAGTATTCAGTGTATGGGGATGTACATATCAAGGTAAAAATGCAAGTCTACAAACAAAGTTGAGCATGCCACGAACAATGGATTATTCGATCTTATGTAAAGAAAAACGGATCGTGAAACATTTTGAGCACCATGTAAACGGATCTGCCAAATCAACTTTGTGGTAGTATTGACTGTTCGAAATTAATCCATTTGCTCAATTAAAGATATTTTCAGAATCGTAAAGGGCGTTTATAATAGATTGTCTCATCAAACTGAAACAGAGGCTCCCCTCCAAAGCAGCATTTGTTGGACAATAATACATTTGTTCAGTAAACTTGTTAAATTGTTTGGCAATTTGCGATCCGCAAATGATGTCAGAAGTGGGTCTTTTGTGCTAGTGTCTTGCATCGTTACAAAATTTGCTCAAGCTTGACAGATGTTTCCATGATTATCGCAATCAGAACATGTCGCTTGTGTTAAAAAGGCGTCTAAATCGCCTGGGCTTACAAGGCTTGTAAGTACAAATGTAAAGAGCAAGAAGTTAACTGTGTTCTAAATGGCTTTAATTCCGCGGATCACCTGATACTTCATCGTCACCAGCTTTTAAATTATTTATATGCAGAGTGCAGTATTTCGTTTCATTGTGCTATTTTAAATGTTATCCAAATATAGAAATTCAACACAATGTGAAAAAGGAGTGACCTATTTCTTTATTGGAATTATTGTTGTGGTGTCGATGAGGCGCCTCAATAAAAACAGATGCACGTTGAGTGTAGGTGTCTCTGAGACACTGCTAAGGTACCGTCAATCATTCAAGTTACTGTTCTTGTGTTCTCATGCATGTCATGAAGTTTATCGTTTTAACAACAACAACAGCAACAACAACAACAACAACAACAACAACAACAACAACAACAACACACACACACACACACACACACACACACACACACACACATAGATATATTCAGCGTTACTGTATGAACGCAATGCCAGCCCCTTTTCTTTGAATTTGGCTTTCATTCACACAACATCCCTTAACGGTTTTCTCTTTTCAGGAGGAGTTGGACGCAATAGTTAATCGTATATTTTTTTACATCATAAAAAGTCCTCTTTGAATTCCCATTGATATTATTTCCCTTTAAATCTAGAGTTAATTGGTAAGGGTGCCAACTTGTGAAGTCAGTTTATACGTAAGACAAAAATGCGCTCTGCTGAGCTATTACTATTGGTTGTGTGCGCACATATGAGAAGTTCATGAAGGTGAATAAATCATGATTATGAGCCACCAGATTGAAGAATCAGTTGTCCAGTGAAAACGCAACTGCGTGGGTCGAAAGGACGTATTGGAATTGCACTCTACCAGTCGCTAAAAATTGGCAGACAATGTTTTCAAATTATTTATTTTTGCTTGAATTATACCGAGTTATTCCATAGAGCTTTTGCTGCTTTAATAGTTTCTAATTCTGTACTCAGGGGAAAATCAATAACTTATAAATTTGCAAATAGAAAGACATTTCACTTGTCCACATGTTTGATGGCGGGGGCTACAAATTTGTCTTTACATTTTAATTACCACAATGAATGTAAAAAACGTCGAGAGAACTTCATGCATCAATACAATTGACATGCAATTACAACGGGTCATGTAAATGCTTTCCGTACATCTAATTGGTGAATCAGTTTTTAACCTCCTGGTAAGAAGAATAGTAAGCTTATTTACAAGTACAGCCCCTTGTGGAGAAATAAATTGATCATAAAATGATTTTGACGGATGGCAAAATTTCTCAAGGCAGTAAATATGCTAAAACATACTCTATCTCATGTGGTTAGACATTCGCGTTATTAATTTGTATTGTGAATAGATTCAATGAGCATTTAATTGTTACTTGTCTCAGGAAACACATGTCTAGAGGTAGATGTACACGAGGGGGTAAGAACGTCATGCAAATGTTGATGCAGTTTTATGGAGCTCCGTTCAATTATGTTATTTCCCAGTGTTACTGATAAATCAAAGTGCTGCTCTCACACGCACAAATAAAACCCATTATTCCTTTAATATCTAGGGACTATGAAACAATTAAATTTAATACGGATTCGTCGGAACACCTTTGGGATACACTGCAGAAAGCTCCCTACATTGAAAAAGTTGGTTTATTGACGAATAATGAACATTTCATAAGACCAGCTCTTGCTAAAGTGGTCTTGGGGATTCCTCGTATTAGACAGTTATACGCATACCATAGTACAGAATACACATTATACTTTTCTAATTTACAATTATCGCCAAGAAAACTCCTATCTTATATTCGTTTTTGTGTTTTGAAATGAATGGGACAACTACTCCGATCAGTCATAGAGAAGATAGTTTCGTATGTTACAGAAGGAAAGTCTAACTTTACATTTACATTTTTGCAAATCAAATCCTAGTCGGCGCTTGATTTAGACCACTTAACAGAAAACTCGCAAATATGCTTATTTCTTTTAAGTACCTTAAATACAGACGTGTATATCAAGTGAATGATCCAAAGCGAGTTTGATATGCTGGTTCTCTAAATTCAAAGATAACATGTCTCTGTATGAAATTTAGATGATTAAATATAGTGCTACATACATTCCAAACTCATGATTTTTTATGTTCTTTTAAGACTTCCATGACAGCCCCCCTCCCAATCTGAATAATGTATAATTTGTATTGCCCAACTTATAGGAAATACGTAATGGTGGTAATCCGAGACAGATATATCTGTAAGAAAGTGTGTGTGTGTGGGGGGGGGGGGTCACCCAAAATTTATGGGGAGTAGGCTGCCCAAAGAGCATGGCTACACCAACAAGACAAGACCCAAGGAAAGCAGAAAACTGAAAAAAGGAGGGACTTAAACTGAGATGATGGATCTTTTCAAGAACAGTTGAGGAAGAAGCGTCTAAATTAAAAAAATAGGGTTCTAGAGATAACATTGAAAACAATTACTGCGTTTGACATGTTTGAGAATTACAGGAGTGGGCAGATACGGTCTTTCTCAAAGAGCGTATATTAGTAAGATATAGTGAGAGAGCGCCCCCCCTCCCACACACACACTGGCAGAAAATACATAATGCTGCCTCTTTTATTGTAGTGTATCCCATCCAGTCTACCTGGTGTATTATGTAACTCAAAGTTATCTTACAAAAATAATGTAAACATGTATTTGTTATTGGTGGACACATGTGGAATGCACATTCATACGCAAACTTGAACATTAGGGAAACCCAAGCATGCAGAAAACTGATTACAACGATTACATATTCCATTTATAATCCCAATATATGTACCACAGGCACTTTGTAAAGGCTACAAAAGGGTCAACCGCAATTTCTACCCCCCCCCCCAAAAAAAAAAACACACACACACACACTACAACTGCAAAAAAGGGCATGCGTTAAGATCATTGAAAAAAAAACATGACGTTGAATTAAAAAAAAAATGCTGGCCAATTTGAGAAAACATAAATGGTTATGGACGACCTGGTTTCATGTCTCTATCCCTCCATGACCATGTCTAAAGTATATGTGTGGACTAACGTCTGATACTTGGTTTTTACCGCAAAATAATTAGCTCATCTTAAGGATTATCAGGTCATATTATGTATAATCAAGACTTGTACTTTTGTTCAATTTGCCCATACACGTACAAAATGGGAACAAAGCACAAACTTTGCATTGCAAACAAGTCCTTCTGTACCCGTACTAACCTTTGTTACACCCCTACTAGGAACGAATTAAAATATACAGAACGCTGGAAACCAGACATACTTTCTCATAGCAGTGCACACACTCGGAAACAGAAGGCTAGTTCAAGTGTGAACAACTTCTCAAATTACCAATTCACTTACAATTGCCCCCAATATATATATATATATATATATATATATATATATATATATATATATATATATATATATATATATACATACATACATATATATATATATATATATATATATATATATATATATATATATATATATATATATATATATATATATATATATATATATATATATATAGGGTTAACCAATTTGCATGTCGCATTGTCCGGGGAAAGTGCAATCTCAGTCAGGACAAGTAAAATGTTTAAACCTCTTATCCTGGGGGGCAAGCGATATTTCTTATTTTACAACTAGGATTTTAATGGATAGACAAGTAATTTCGAGTGGGGCCAAGGGCAAATGAAATGCCAGGGCACTTGCCCTGAGGACAAATGGACAGAAAAGGACTTTGTGAGCTCTGATCTGTATATATGTATATATATATATATATATATATATATATTTGAGTCACCATTATATCAAGTACAGTTAGATATGAGCTAAAGCACCAACTGTTGTGCAACCAGCTATGGATGGCCATGACATAGATCAAATATGTTAGAAATCTAGTACATCACATAATATCTTAATTTGGCTTGGGGTTAGAAATACTCTCTGCCTTAGTTTTTATTTGTCGCACTGTTCCTACAGTATTAGTGCCTATTAACTCAATATTTAATATGCTGTTTACTCTGTCATGATCATAGAATATAGATTTTTTTTAATTTCTCTTTTGTATTTTTCCAAGCTAGATTTGGCACCCATGGGGGGTATTAGATAAAGGTATTTGCCCCATAGGGTACTAAACGCAGTGAGCAATTGACCTTGCTCATTTGACTCAATCTGATGGTAGTCCATATATGCATCGCACTTGCTGAAATATTGACTGGAATCTACTGTTGTTCACACAGCCTCCAGCGTATAAAAGAGATAACACTCACGAATGGGTGTTTTGTTAAAAAAATGGGTCTATACCAAATCCGTAACAGTTTGTTTGTCTTATTTACCTTTTGGACACATTGTAAAAATACAAGACAAAGCCTTTGACCTTCTTGCCCCCCCCCCCCCCGTACGTTAAGTACTTCTCCATCAATGGCTTTACCTATTGTGATATATGATTGACCTTTATGTAAGGCAGTAAACCTGTTTTTGTCTAAAGGAACCATCTTGCTTTCAAAATCCATACTTGTTATTGATTGGAGCTGTAAATGAATATCAGCCTGTATTCCAAGTCTGTTTATTATGCTTTTACGCATTTTATTGTTGTCTGCTGTGTACGTATTTTCATTAAGCAACACCTTTCTCTTGCTCATAGGGAGTTCTCATAATGACTGCTCAGTAGTCTAACGCATATGTTATATCTAAAGTATAGATGTTGAGGAACTTACAAGTGCAGTTACCAGACTTTAATAGTCAGTATTGTATACCTCCTGTGTATGATTTTTTTCATCACGTACATTTGACTCATTTTGCCTTGTTGCACCTCGTTTATACTCAAAGTTTATGTTGGTCATATCCTTTTACTTCTACCATAGTCTGATTTGTTTACGGCAAACGACATCTAAATGTCTGTGGTATTGACAGTATCTGCAAAAAACTTCATGGCCAGGCACAATTATTCTTTAGCATGTGCTCTACCATATCTAGACAATGACTTAGTATACGCTCCTAGACCTATTGACGATCAGTGACCTCGATCACTGAAATATGAACGTGCTGGTACATCTGACGATTCTCCATGACCACAATTTTTGCCTCATTGAGAGCATGAAACATCGCAACCACAAGCTCTACAGCGCCTTCAGCATACATAATTGACATATGGTGGGCTGGAGCCTATAGCTGCAAGTGACTAACGTTTTTGCTTATGCAAATGGCATATGGTGACAATCGGTTGAAATATTAGGTCTTAAGACCAAATTGTTTACTCACTTAACGCTCCATCTCTGACGTCAAGAAAAAAAATTGTATTTTTAATGTTATACTAAAGCTACAGTCTTTGGCTGTCTTATGCAATCTAGTAGTGTGCTTCGATATTGTCTCTTGTGAATTTTGTAATTTACTGTCAAATTTTATCATGCACAATTTCAAAGCTTCCAAGTTGACAATACTTGTCAAACGCTAGTTTTACAGATCTATACTTATCTTTTGTGTGCTTCTGGTAGGCCTGAGAAATTATCATAAGCTTTCCCATAGCTCTGTCGGATGTAATAGAGTAGTTAAGGTAACCTTGCATATCCTAGGTCAGAGAGTTTCATCTGAAAAAGCACCTGCTGTCTATGGAGACATGTTTTAAAGACGAAATAGCCAAAAAGAGTCATTGTATTACCGCAGACGAAATTAAAAGAGTTGAGTGAAAAAGAACAAACCAACAGAATAACAACCGGGCGAACTTTGTCATTTTTGAAGCTGCTTACAGCTTGACACTGGCACACATGACAGTGCTGCACCAAGTATCGTAAATAACTCAGAACATCAGCTTGTTTTTGGTGTTATCCATTCTACAAGAACCAATTGACAGTAGCTTCAAAATTCATGTTCATTTGCATTTTGGGGACTTTTATATTAGTACAAAAGTTTGTATTACTGTACTTCGGGTTAGTTACACATATGCTACCCGCATAATACATTGTGGAGTAAATTGTAGTTTCCTTAACTGTTAGGTTATACCCGAGTTTGCTTGCTAACTCATTAACAAGACTGCCCTTTGTGTATTCTCCATGTGGGATTACACCCAGGATTGCTCTTCCGTGTAACAGTGCATTACAATATGTATTGCCTGGCACCGCTGTCAGGAGACATGCAGCAACCATTAGGATCAGTTAAAGTCAGTGGTGTTTTTCTGTTCTCTGATACGGCTTACAAATCAGCTGAGCTGGGCTAACAGTCTGATCCCTTCGTCGCCTAGTAAGCCTCATTGTATGCTCACACTGTAGTATCTTTGTGTAATGAAAAAGGTACTTGTCTGATTACTTTGAAAAATCTCGCAAAATAAATTGTTCACCAAGTCATATTTTCATTTCATTTTTCTCAACAATGAATGTAAGTCTTCATAAAATTTGTGATGTCCTCTCTCAAGGCGCAAACCAAATTCTCTTTAAATTTAGTTTCCCCAAAAGTGATCATAATGCAGTCCAGCTGTTACTTCTTGCTTTTTAAAATTTATTCAAGTTATAAAATTGTTTCTGGGAATATAGTTTTGCGTGCTTCATGCATGGCATTGGTGCGCATCTTTGTTTGGTTTTCTCCCACGGCATTTATCGGGAATCGGTTTAAACTGGTGGATATGTTTTCTAATTATTATAAGTACTCAAAGGGGAATCCTTTTCTGACGTTTATACCTCCACAATTTTGTATAAGTGCATACTGGGGTTAGCTTGACTATATGCCTGTCTTTCTGTCTGCAGACAGAATCTTTGTTATGCCACTCCTGGAATTTTGAGCATATTTCTTTCAACCAAGGCATGATAAGCACACATGATATGCAGACGCGTGCAGAGGGAGAGAGTTCAGTTAGACTAAATATCTCTGATTGCAAGGCGATCTTTGTTGGCAGCAGATCCCGCCTTTAGAAACAATCTCTTGTGAGCAACTACTCCTACGCTTTTGCAGAGGTTTTGTTGAAAGTGGACACAGTATGTACACATTTTATGCAGATGCGTGACCTACTGGTAGGCAAAATCTTGAGTGCTAAGCTCCTTCATTTCGGCAGGTTTTTTTTTTTTTTTTTTAAATTGGTCATAACAACCAGGCACAATATTGTGATATTTATGAATCTGGAGCACTAAAGGCACACTTTACCTCTATTGTAATTATGAGTCAGAAAACACAGCTCATACCACAGTATAGTCACTGAAGTATTTTATAAAATAGTTAAGCAAAACATTACCCATAACCATAAATTTTAACCTAACAATCACAAGAAAAGTGATTCAAGAGTTACCAAAACATCAACATTCACGTTTGCAAGACCCATGTCAAGAAACAAATTACACTCCTGACTTGAAACAGGTAGGCTTTATTTTTCCCAAAATACCTTGTGCCAAAGATATAGAGAGGCATGCCACTCTTTGCCTCTTCTCACTTGCCAGTCAGTTGAGTTTAGAGCAAAAAAAGAAAGTAAGCTAGCATCGTTTTGTGATATTTATGAAACTGGAACATTATAAACACAGTAGAGCATACCTGTGCAGTTAAAAGAAGAAGTGGTAAACATTGTTCAAGTTTGCCTTGTAAGAACATGACGGGGCTTCAAGGACGCCTATTGTGGAGAAATTACTCTTTAGTTGACTGCATCCCATTGGCATTCTAGCAACAATTTTAATTTTTGTTTCTCTAACATAATGCAGTTCATTAGTCTTGGGTTTGCTTCGGTTCAACATACGTATATCACGTTCAACTCAGATATATATACACATATACATTCAACTCAGATATATATACACATATACATGTATATACACACATGTATATGTGTATATGTATATATATATATATATGTATATATATATATGTATATGTATATATATATCTTCAACTGTGCCTGTTCACAGTAAAGAAATAGAGTCGTACAGTTCCTTGTAAGGTGCAGATTCCATAGATTTTAAATGGAGCTCCTATATTGTTTATAAGTTTTATCTATTCGGAAGTGTACTTTAATTTTATACATTGTAAATATAACGATGATAAACATTTATTTGCTACATTGTAAACCCAAATGCACGATGTACTTGTCCTTACGCCTTCTAGAGTTTTCTCCCAATGAGTGGTTTATCTCTAGTTTTAGCGCGGGGGACAAAATTATGATATTGAAGATTGGTTACCGTGGTTGAAAGCAAACTTTAAATGGGTAAGATACTTGGACGCATCATGGAATAAACCCTGTTCCACCGATGCCCCCGGTGTAAAGGGGTAGTTTTCCTGATAAAATTATATATTTATTTATTATTTACAAACCATTGGCATTGGGTGCGGAATTCGCGATTTGGTATTTTGAAGAGGTAGCATCCAAAATGTATGTGTGATTAGTGTTAAGGGAAGGTTAATTTGTCAAAAGAATGTAATGGACAATATATATGTATATATACATGGAGCTATGAGAAGCCTATTGATGGTTGCATGCGCATGTAAAAAGTAAATTTCAAATGGTAAATGGATGCTGTTCCACGGCCGGCTCAATGCTGAACGTAGATACAGCCCTACCACACACAAATCCTTACTTTGTAATATAGACGGCTTCTTGTAATATACTTGGACGCATCATGGAATAAACCCCGTTACATTGATGCCCCCGCTGTAAAGGGGTAGTTTTCCGAATAAATTATTATTATTATATTATTAACAGCAGTGGACTGAAGCAAACCGGCCCACATGCTTGTTTCGTTTTCATGGTTTCAAGAGGTCAAGAATACCACTTTCAATTCAAACGAGAGTCTCTGTGTGAGTTTTGTTAGTCGTAAACTTCACTACGTAAAGTAAAGGAACGGGCATCCACATAACAGTATTTAAGAAAACACTCATCGTCAGCTTTGGCTTGAATGTCAGGTATTATTTTGTCTTTGACAATTAGGTGGAAAGGTTTTATTGTAACATGAGACGTTTACATTTTGTAAGAACTGCTTCTTTTGTCACATTAAATCGTAATGTTCTTGCCAACAGAATGGGAAAGAATATAAAAAAAAAAAAAGGCGAAGAAAAAAACCTTAAAAAACCACCCCCCCTAAAAAATAATAATAAAAAAAATAAAAATAAAAAAAGGACTGCATGACGGGAGTACATATTAAAACAAAGATGCTCTTATCCCATTCCCATTATGTATTACATATTCATTTATCATGTGTAACTTTAATAAGGTTGTCATTAGTAAGAGGAGGAACGTGTATGAATGTTTTATCCGTTCATTAATCCAGTTTAAAGGTATTTAGCGATGCTGCAGAAGGTTTTACAGATGATTGACTTATTTACCCCCAACGGCACAGGAAGGAAAGACTTGCAGTGCAAGTTTTAATTGCAATACATAATTGAAAAAAGAGGATCTACCTTTAATCCATATTCTGACAAACAGCCACGTCTTATGTAAATTCGAGTAAATTCACAATGCGTTTCAACGACATTTAAGGAAACTGAAATCTAATGAGTCTTTCGTGAATATGGTTAGCAGGTTATGGGACTCCCTTGAAGGCCAGTACATCATCCAGGCAGAATTTATTGGCAAATATTAGGAGCAAACCTACAGTACCCAACCGTTTGACACACAAGTAATGCAGTGGCGTATTCAGGGGAGGGGGGGGGGGCGGCGAGGGTGATCGGCACCCTTTCAAATTTTGGAAAGTTTTGGTTTGGTTTCATGAATTGAAATGTCAAAGTAAGCTGAAAGGTTCAGCTAATAAAGTGAAAGCTTAGTGCTCAAAATTCTAGGAAATGCTGTTTTTGAAATCCTTTACTGAAACTTTTCCGAGGGGTGTACCCCTTCCCCCCCCCCCCGCCCCCTTAGCAAAAGCACTGCGCTTCCAGCGCTCACATATTATGCTCCACAACTTCAGGCTGGAACCCCCCGCACATAAGGGACGTGGCTACGCCCCTGTAATAGGACGCAGAATAAGAGCATGCTAAGACATCAACCGCACAAGTACAGCACCCAACCGTTTGACATACCGGGAGCAGGCCGCAGAATAAGATCGTGCTTAGCCATCAGGCGCAAACCTACAGTAGATAAACATGTGACGTAAAGCTAGCTGGAGCAGAGTAAGATCAGTTTTGGGCATCAGGCGCAAATCTACTGTACATAACCCTGTTACATACAGGTAATAGAATGCAAATTGAGGTCAGGAGCCTGTGATATACAGGTATTAAGACACAGATCAACAACAATGGCCGACAATGCAGACGCAACGCTTTGTGGCCAAATTTGCAAGAATATGTTGTGGTGTTGGAAACACAAAACGAATTGCGGTGTAGACTTTAGGTTGAGCAGTGTTGATTCTTCACATCTAAGTGTAATGATATGATAATTATACATACATACATACATACATACATACATACATACATACATACATACATACATGCATGTATGCATGTCTCTGAATATATGTGTGTGCTTCGGTTAGACCGCTATCATCACCCTTATCTCTCCTTATATATAGCTGTACTGTCATTTGACTTGAGCTAATTTAAGGTAGAATTAATTAGCAAATCTGCGTATAGGCTTGAAAATGAACTCAATATTTTTTGCCCGGTGACACAATGAGAAAGATGAAGTGGATGCTTTATGGGTCAAAATATACGAGGTCTTAAATCGTGCGATGCCACGAGGACAGTACGCTCCGTATTTTGTATATCATCGCAGATATACTCTGTTCTTTTCCAAATGTGCCAACAAATCCCCGGCTTGTAACACGAGAATTAATGGAGATAGACCACAGAAAAGCCATAAATTGAGATGATGCACTTAGGATAACATTGAATTATTTTACAAGGTATTCTAGGCCCATGTGTACATGGTGATCAACAGGTTATACTTGTCAACTGTCATAATTCGCATTACATCCGGATTCATTTCATGCAAATAAGTCGCACAAGGGCAGCAATTCTAAACATAGTTGATCATTTCCCTATTAATATGTTTGTTTAATCGATTGCTGTGTCCGTCATTAAACAAAATGTGAATTACGGCAATGCAGGTGTTCCCATATTTTATTACCGATAATCAGTTCTTTCATTAAAATATTCAGCAATACTATCTAGGCAGACTTCTGGATGCAATTTGAATATAAATCGTTGGAGTATCGTATGGGCAAGCGAATAGAATGACAAATATTTGCCACTTGAATGAAACAATACAAGAATAAAGATGACGGAATGAATACACAATGATAAGCCTTGGACAGTGAAAATTATGCTCCATATATCTGTAACTGTAGTCATTCTTGTAAAGAAAAGGTGGCAACTGCCGTAAAGGTTGCATTCCGACTGACCTTTAATGTAATAAGTTTGCCGATCCTCTGTAGTTGTTTTATATCTGCATTATGTGTATGTCTGCAGGACGTGTGTAGTAGTAAGCAGATTCTACGTGGTTTGTGCAGTTTAGTCTAAAAACAGAGCAGTACAATGAAATTAACAATTATTACATTATGTCTTTTGGAGGAATCTATTTCACTAGTTGATTTTAAAGGCGACGTCCTTTAATTGATCCAATTTGCATATAGATTTATAAAAAAAAAAAAAAGGCGTTTATTTTCTCAAATTGCATTGTTCCGGAACAATTTGCATGTGACTAATTCGTGACTATTTTGTTTACACAAAAAATACCTACAAGAATGAATGAAAATGAAATATAGCGATACACGCAGTCGGGTATCAAAGATCAGAAAAACCTGTCAACGAAAGGTCGTCACGGGCTGCACCTTGTTGATAGTAACGATATACCAGTGTAGAAAATACTAATCTTCGTCTTCGGGGATTGCCATATATTTGCATGTACTTAAAAGACTCAAATTCAAGTCACGTTAATATAAACAAAATGAAAATGTGACCCGAAGTGCTCATTTAAATTATAATATTTTAAAAATATATTGCTTTTCATACTGTTCAAACCATTATACCAAATTTGAATATCAGTAGAAAGTCAAAGCTCTCTTTCATTATAGACCAATAACCAACCAGGTGTCCAATAGCAATCTCTCCCGTCTGATAATTCCCTTGTTTTTAATACCAGAGGGCAGGGCGTGAAATTCGCAGGTAAGGAACGCCCGTTTGTCACAGTACTTTGGAAATCGCTGGTTGCCCTAACAACAATCACTACACCCAAATGAAGAGCACTGCAAAAAAAAAAAAAAAAAAAAAAAAAAAAAAAAAAAAAAAAAAAAAAACAACCCCAAACACCCCTCCCCCCAAAAAAATCCAAACCCCCCACCTCCCAAAAAACCAAAAACAAAATAAAACAAAAAAACAAAAACAAAAAACAAAAACAAAAAACACAAAAAAAAAACCAACAAAAAAACCCCGCAACTATATCGAGACATAAAAGAAGCTAAAGACAGTACAGATAAAAACGAATGTTATGCAAGTGTTTCAAAGATGGATTTCCACATTAAGTTCGGCCGAAAAATGAAAAATCGGGCAGATACCCCCAACTATTCTGAATGCCTCTCTGTAAAGTTTTCTTTCTTAAATGTTTTTATGGCTGTGAAGCCTATGAGGTTATGTGCAAATAAAAATGCAAAAAATGTTGCTTTAGTGAGCAGCTAGTTTTGGAATAGACCAACATGGATATGAGACCTGGAGATCCCTTAGAAGTATGGATGTTAAAATCGGTGGATTAATTAGTTAATTAATGAATTTATTGATACGGGATACAAAAACTCTACATGCTGACACTTATGCTAGCAGGGACTTCAAGCCAAAAATATTTGAGACCCCTTCAGATTCTACCTACTCTCCAGTGCAGCTTTATTTGACATACAAAAGCAAACGTCCAGAAAATATAATGATTTCAGATGGGCCATTTTACTTAGAAACGTTGCCTGCTTAACGAATGAAACCGAATGTGCGGTTCCAAAATGTCCCTATTCAGGAACAATCCTTAGCGAAAAATTATGAAAAACATGGCTGAGAATGCCAATCTCCCAGGGACAAAACTAACGGCAGTGGACAAAAACAAAAACAAAAACAAAAAAATAACAACGATTAAAAAGCTGCGTGAAGCACATGTACCCGCTCCTGATATGTGCAACCAACTGTACATAAAATATATACACAACATTGTGCTCTGGCAACTAAAGAGCAGCAAGAGAACATGTCCAGTATACTAGTTAGACGCAAAAAGTAGATTTTCACAGGATAATCCGTCCAAGTGACGTCTCACAAAACCCATTTTTTTTACTGAAGCAGTTTTTGCAAGCACTTCATCAGCTGAGCCTCTAGAATGTGTTGCAACTAGGCCTACTAATTCAAGAGATAGATTGCTGTCAACAATACTGATGCTTTATTTGAAGCAGGAACATTATCTTATCAACTCACAACCTGATTCTCCACTTTTTGCTTCCACCCTGACTTTGGTATATAGTCATAATGAAATCCATGGCGGTACATTCAATTTATATCTGAAAATATGCACATAATTTTTGCAAATGTAAAACGACCTAGATCGTTTCCTTTAAAAAATTTATGTGAAAAAATTTAAAAGTGTTCTCAAAATATATATTGGATATAATAATTACTTTATATTTTCCAAAAGTACTGCAAATGAAATTTTTGAGATGGATTTCACCTTAAGAGTGATATATGTGCGATGCTATTACACCTTTACAGTAAGATATTTTACTTATTAGACTTTATTGCATGTTCAAGTTTGAAATGAAATGAAAACATATTTGAAAACTTGTGTGATTCTGTTCCTTTATTGTATTATTTCTCATACAATAGTTAAGTGCAGGAACAATCAATATTGGCCAGGCTACCAAACATTGCCATATACATATCTGATGAAGTGTCCATTAACTGGGTGCAACTTCAAATACTCTGCTTTTGCGCTCCTGAAGCTTGAACATGGCGCAAAATCCTAGTATAAATATATAATAGAACACTCAGTCCACTTAAAAAAATGGTGTTTTTGGACGAGGAAACCTATTCCATAAACAAACCTATCTTCCAGGAGGGGCTTGTACAAGATCACACCGTATTGGACTGTTCCTTGTGAAAAAAAAAAAAACAACAAACAAACAAACAAAAAACAAAACAAAACAAAAAATGTATATCACGGTATTTTACCTGATACACGTTGCGACTGATGGTTGGGATATTGGATTCCTGTGTATAGTATGGTCGTTACAACAAACATATTATTAACCAGTCCCTCTCCAAATTGCCCAAAAGCGCCCGGATATTACCTGTTGTCAGCTTCAACGTAATTAGTTGCATTTCATGTGAGTCTATTCTTTTCTTAATTGTAGATAAGACCTAACATGACGGCACCCCAAAGTCAATAACTGAGACTGAGATTTAGGACACTATTCTGAAGTTTGCTCGTCAGGTTCGGAAACAAAATCCTTGACAAAGGTGTATATAAAATGTATTAGACCATGTCTTGTTTAAGAAAGCCCATGTGTATGCTGGACGATCCAGCTCCATATAGGACATGAAACAGTGCGGGGCTTTATGTGCAATCCAATAAGACCTTAGGGCGTGAATATTTACGCTCAGATTCGTATGACATACACGGTACATGTAGGTACACTGGCGGAGGACTGTCAATATTGTTTCTAAAATGTACAGGGCATTCTTCTTAGTTTTTTTCCCCATCCCATGAGAAACTAACCCCAATACACTACAATTCTGTTTAAAAACTTGCAATAACTTGCCACTGTGTTCCCACTGGGCTTAGAATGTAGTTTCGCCCCTTAATTTCCGGCATTGTGTCTGAACCTATGTTTGGCGTGTATTCTGACACCATCAGGCATGGCATGTACACGACTGGATATGAATCAAGGCAAGTTAAATATCATGTGCGGGCCTACAAATATTATTTCCAGTCCTCTCTACTTTACTGTACCCATAAGTAAATCATCTAACCAAATTACTATTTGTCCTGAGCTACTAAACTGTGTTAACGGTAACCAGTGTTTTTCTAAAGCTTCCAACCTAATAAGATATACCAGACGTAAAATATGCCCGCATTGTCGAAAATTCTCAGATTGCTTTGCTGGGCTGCAAAACCTGATCTTGATAAACACTACAGGCATCAGATTTTTCTCCTAATCAGCACCAAGTTTGACCAGCGATATATGTGGTAACTATCAAGTGAATGTGTGGTTTTGTTACGTCCATTGAACGTACAACATGAATGTTTATCAATCCTGGATGTATGGAACGATGATATCCAAGCTTGTAAATGTAGCACAAAGTATCTTGTATAGCTCAAAGGGCACCACAAGCATGCCATCACTGGATATATAAGAATTATTAACCGCCCCCCCCCAAAAAAAAAACAAGAGTGAAAAAAAAAACAAAAAAAAAAAACGCTAAATCTTTTTGCAGGAAGGTCCAACTTACAGAACAATACACAGCAACTTTTTACCAAGAAAGGACCAAAAACTAGACTTGACAACCACATGAAAAATCATGTTGGAAGCATATGAAAAAAAAGTAGTATTTAAGGTATGAAAACCAAGAATGAAGCCAAAAAAAAAGTGATAGGATTTCTTCTTATAAGAAGAAGAACACTACAAGATTCATGACAGATCATCAATGCAGTTCAGGTTTGAAAACATCACCAACAGGCAATCAACAAATAAAAGTAGGGCCATAGGGTGAATACACTTGGTGAAGATCAAGCGAGCTATTACCATTAACACATGTGAATACACGACATAACCTATTCGTGAATTGTCCAATCAGAAGACTACTTAGTATTTAGTCTATCGACTTGAATTTTTTCATCACCACTTACTGCGCATACTCACATGGGCGGCACCATTGCCTTTTTATACCTTCCGGGAAATGTCCACAGATCTATTTACACCAAAGCCTGAAACTCACCGGTTTTTATGGAAATTATGCCAATAATCCATCTCTGTTCAGAACACGTTGTCGACAAAGTGTGATAAATGATACGATTCACGAACTCGCATTGTTACGACACTCTTTCAATGGGGATATAGAGACATTGAGCATGGCATTTAAATTTGTGGAACAGTCTCTAGCAAAAAGAAAAACTATGTGATAGATGGGTTCATTCAGCTGCTCAAGGTATTATAATGGCTCGCCCCTCAACCCTCCCCGATTGGTCTAGTAAGTGGCCGCTAGAGGGACCGAGCGACTAGGTGCCACTGCCTCAACCACCTATATCATTATTATGTCTTGGTGTGAACCCAGATATTTGTTTATTTCAAATAACTACTTTCTTTCCTTCTTTCTTCCTTTTTTCTTTTTTCTTTCTTATTTCTTTGTGTCTGTGTGTAAACCCAAATATTTTGGGGTTTTTTTTGGAATCTGTACTTTTTTCTTTCTTTCCATGGCACTTCAAATTTTAAAAGCTCCATATCTTACAAACTATTTCAGATAGAGACAAAATGTTCATGAGCATATATAGCTTGATGACCCATGCCAATATAATGGACAGTTAATGAAAAGCTGTGGAAAATATACTAGTTGAATGTCTCCAGAATTATTATAGATAGCGGTGCTATTCCCACTTCAAAAATTTGTAGATTATGATGATGAGCCAAAGTTGTAGACTTTTGATTTCTGCATATTAGGTGTATATGCAAAATATAAATCTTGAATAGCTTCATGACTAGTACAGATAGGGTCGACATTCCAATTTCACTTTATAGGTTCGTGACATAAGTGTATCCAATGAACCATGAACCAAAGTTTTAGGATTTAAATTTATGAACTTAAGTCGAATGCACAAATTCTGAATCTTGAATAACTTTAAAAGCAATTATGCATAGAGGTACCATTCCAACTTTGATTTGTAGTTTTGTGACATAGCCAAGTCCAATAAACCATGAACCAAAGTTGTAGACTTTTAGGTTATGCTAAAAAGGCAAGTACACAACATTAATATCTGCAATAGCTTACAAAGTATCATAAGTAGTGGTGTCATTCAAACTTCAGCTTATACGTATGTGACATGGCCACATCCAATAAACCAAGGACAACAATTGTAGCATTTTGATTTTATGCAATTTAGGCTTTTATCCTTAATTTATATTTTGTTAACAATGGCAAGTGTAGCATTTCAAAGTTTTCTCATTTTTGAAGGCATCCAGACAAATTTGCGGCGAAGCAAAAGCTCTTTTTTAGTTGATACATTGTAATGCTAACGCTCCCATCTTAGGCTATATCATATTACACATAAGTACACACTAATTTGTAAAATATAAATAAAAAATTGATTGCCAGCATATATGTGTGCGCATGTGCGGAGAGAGAGAGAGAGAGAGAGAGAGAGAGAGAGAGAGAGAGAGAGAGAGAGAGAGAGAGAGAGAGAGAGAGAGAGAGAGAGAGAGAGAGAGAGAGAGAGAGAGAGAGAGAGAGAGAGAGAGAGAGAGAGAGAGAGAGAGTACATGAACGATTCAAACCGACTACACATGCATTGAAGCACCTTTTTTGTAGCACAGGTCTTTAATGTTGTGCCACCGGTCTAGGCTCCATGTTTGATTTGATGTTCAGTTACCGTTTTTTAAAAGCTATTTCTGCGTCGAACTGTATTTATTTGCCAAATATCAATACCTTTTTACCTCTGATTATTTACAAAGACACAATTCCAGGTTCAAAGGGGGTTATATGAGAAGCAAATCGAATGGACGGGACAGAAAGCATCCAGATACGGAGCTGTGTGTGTGAGGAGACATAGTGCTTATGATCAAGATGAGAAAATAAAAATAAATATATAACTATGTATATATATAACTAAATATATATAAATATGTAACTTTGCATTTATCTTTATATTTTTTCAATGTTTTCTGTTTTACAAGAAGCCAATGCAAACGTACATTCATGTATATGTGACTTCTATATCAATTTCTATATTAAAATATCTTCACACAGTTTACACATTATATCTAATGCTTTTTTAAAACGTAAATCCCTGCGAAGAATGATATTTGCATTAGAGTGATCAAAAATAGTGTCATTTATCGAAGCTGATTAAACTGTGGAGGGTAGCGCAAATATATATTCATACATTCGTACTTTGCCATTCCAATCCTATAATGATAAAACATCACACTGTATGCACACTATATCCCGTATTATTTTGAATATAGGTGTTACCAAAGTCTCCTGTAGAATGTCACTTACAGTTAGCTGATCAAAAAAATGTGTAATTTATCACGGTTAATTTACTTGCCATAAGTTGTCTAAGAACAAGAGGTATACATAATACAATCGAAATAAAGTGCCTTTTAAAGGCCAACAAGCATGTTTATCCGTATAATATACATTGGTGCAGGGCACAAGAAGAAACTGTGTATTAACGGGAGTTCTTAAATCTTTCCTACTTTCATTATGACGGCACCAAAGATACATACTGAAATTATTTTATGATGTCGACACTTTGAGTTGGTCTTAATATCATTCTATTGGCACAGTTGAAACAGGACGAGCGAGTTTGTTACTCGCTTTCCTTGCTCTTGTCCACAGCCTGTTTCTTGGCCTTAGAGAGAGAGAGAGAGAGAGAGAGAGAGAGAGAGAGAGAGAGAGAGAGAGAGAGAGAGAGAGAGAGAGAGAGAGAGAGAGAGAGAGAGAGAGAGACAGAGAGATTCTGCATCTTACTTGATTTCCCTATAAATATCATGGTAGTTTTATGCTTACACATGATTTGCTGTCCTGAAAGCTGCGTGTAGATCCTTTTATGTATTATTATGCGACAAGGACATTTGGCAACTCCAATTTCTTCAGAGACAGACAATTTAGAAGACCATTCCTACACTTATAGCAACAGGTAAAACAGTGTATGTATTATGCTTCCAAACGCTCCATTAACATGACGGGAGCTGCGCAGACATACGGTGTGTCATTAGTCTAAAGTTTCGATGCGTGTGGTCAATGTAAGGAAGTCAATATAATCCTTTTGGGTAAGACTCGTAAAGAACGTATGCATCATGTATTTAACAACATTTGTTTTAATCCACACCACAGTAGTGTGATGTAATTTTTACAGCATTTTTCAAGAATCAGTGAGAACTTTGTAGCAGCACTTTTCTTATAAATATATATTTTGTTCCCGGCTGAGCATGTGAGCTCAGCCACTCTGACACCATTTGGTGAAACAAAGTGTAATTACAGGGTGGCTCTTGTTTTTACCCATTCAAATTAATGCTGGTCGCGTGATTGGGGTATGAATACCGCCAGCTAGCGTTCATATGTGAACAACACAGTGCGGCCTTAATATGAGCAAATTATAAAATGGCACTTGTTCACTAAGGACATTAGTACGTGCATTTTGTTTTAACACACAATACTGGAATTTGTATTCCCTTTAGCAATATTGAATTCATTCTGGATCTTTAGTTGCTATTTAACGTCTGATCCCTTTTGCTGGTGTAGCCCAGATTCAGGTAGCTTGAAAATTGTTTTATCACCCTTTCCACATACAGATTTTCTCCCTTATATGCTGGAGATCTGAGCACAGTCAAAAATTGAATTCTCGTCCGACGTTGCCTGGTAGTATTTTTCCAACATCATTCCATACCCATTGCAGGAATCATGTAGCCAATCTTTTTGAATTACAACAGCCAAACGCAGGCTTTTGCTGATTAATCGTATCTTGTCCCATAGTAGAAAAGATACTTTTTTTTATCACAGCAGACCAATTGTGATACAAATCAATGGGGTGTTTGGCCATTTATGACACCTTTAAGATTACTGTCCATGCGTCAAAACGACCTGACACGGCGTAATTTACAACATGTACTAAATTCGTTTGGATAATAGTCTGTGCATTTTTCAATTATCCATGCGCTCACGCGAGATAATTGCAGAACACGAGTCTCGTGACGCTTGCATTTTATTCTTCT
Organism: Hermodice carunculata; assembly: GCA_964020975.1. NCBI lineage: Eukaryota > Metazoa > Annelida > Polychaeta > Eunicida > Amphinomidae > Hermodice > Hermodice carunculata. The sequence continues at coordinate 38,559,641 of OZ026626.1, forward strand.
AATTTGCCCTAAAGCTGTGTCTTTCGTCTTAAGATGGACACAGATTTATCTAAAAACAGCTTCCGGTATTTGTAGCTGTCGAGGGAAAATTTACAAGTTTCCAGATGTTAAAATGACATTAAATGATAGACATGTAAATATGCAGATAGATAGATTTATAGATGGATAGACATATAGATAGATGGATAGGTAGATAAAAAAGTAAGTAAATGGATGAACGAATCAGATGAGAAAGAAAGAAAATAAGAAAGAAAGAAAGAAAGAAAGAAAGAAAGAAAGAAAGAAAGAGAGAGAGAAAGAAAGAAAGTGTTCTGCTATTGGCCTGAATGACGGCGAGCGCTATGGATAGAAGACATATTAACCTGACAGAGTTTCTCTCATACCCTTATTCAGGAGGTCAACATTGTAGGTCAAACATGATTCAGGCGACATTGAGATCATGTATTGTATCAGATATCAACATATTTGCAATTGTGTTAATACTACTACTACTACTACTACTACTACTACTACTACTACTACTACTACTACTACTACTACTAACATCTCTTCTGAAACTACCCCTTTACGGGGGAGGGGGGACCCTGGGCAGGATGAAAATACTGTGATATACTGCAGATATGCGTACTCTGTAATACTGCAAATCTATATCTAAATAAATAAATAAATAAATAATAATAATAATAATAATAATAATAATAATAATAATAATAATAATAATAATAATAATAATCCAGTAAACGATTGACATGTAAACATGAGATGAGAAAAGTCATCTTTTCCCCTTATTGCACAATTTATGTATTCCACCAGAGACATGTCAATTTCGCAAAGTGTTTCCCATTTCTTGGTCACATAACAGAAACAGGGTCGTTCACAGCTACAGAGAATAAAGCTGGTTGAAGGTTGCATCCTTGATTAACCTGGTTTGTGCACTGGAACCACTTACTCTCCAAACATAACTTTGTTTTCTACCTTTCTGTCTAGCTTTGGTAAGAGACATCATGCTTTACCTTGGGTTCCACTTTCTCATAGAGTAAGAAACATTCAGTTTCAATTAACAATGTCAAATGCTTTAGGGATGTCGAGATACAATGGGTAAGGGGGCGGGGGGAGGGGTCAGAAAACGCCTGTTAGCAAATCTATATTATGCTTTCTGAGAGTCCACAAGGATTACAAAACTGTGTGAAAAATTCTAGGCTCTCACTGAAAAAACTCAGGATTTTGGAATGTAAATATAAACATAACAAAATTCATGATCTTCAACTAAAAAAAAAAAAAAAAAAAATTCCAAGGGCATTTTTTACTCAAAGGCAACGAATTGGAAACATTTAAAAGGTATACGTATCTATGAATTGAAATATCGTGTTTTCGGGATCCTTTGATGGAGCTGTGAAGATGTTTATTGATAAACCCATTAAGGCCCTGGGCAGACTTAAGAAAGTTTAAATGTTAGTGTTTCTAAATTAGCAGTGTATTTATCGATGCTCGACAAATTTATCTCTCCAGTCGTACTATATGCCTCAGAAATATGGAGTGCCTACAGACTAATGCTCTCCATGGAGTGCCTACAGAATCATGTCCACGACTGGTGGTATAAGTTTTGCGTGCATGTGTGCAGTAGAAACCTTAGGTGTACCTAATGTAAACGGCTTTTTGTGTGTAAACTTTACACTTTTTTCTGGCATTTGTGTTGGTATTGGGTCTGTGTTTGTATATGCAGTCTGTATTTATATTTGTGAGTGTACTTGTATGACAGTGTCATCCTCCCTCCACCTTCCCCCCCCCCCCCGCCATTAAGTACTCCTGGCTTTAAAAATAAAACATACAGGCGAATCTTTGTCTTCATGTTGCTCTCCTCACAATACCAAAGCAGACAATGCGCATGACATTTTGTTTATAACGGCAGCGGTTCTATCAAACACACCCAGGTATCACCAATCAGATCACATTTACTTTCCACCTCCATAGATCTGCTTCCAGCAAAGATAAGTCAAAGACAGAAGTTGTTCATAAAGGCTCATGTCTTATTAGTGATATTTCACTAAATGGTAAATGATATTACTGCGGGAACGCGAGGGGACTCGGTCTCGCTGTACGTTTTGTGTGAAACAGAAGCTGAGCTTTGCCTTTGTAATACTTCAATGAGCCACATCTTCCAGCTGTGCTGAAAAATATCGATCTGCTCTAATTGCTATTGGTATCAATATTTACAAATGTTCCCTGGTCACACGGAAGAATTCCTCAAATAGCATAGGCAATTCACTCACAAGTTTGCTGTGCTGTTCTGCGAATATTTACGCACATATGCAGTTTTGGGCTGGAACACAAGTTTCATTCATGTTGTGACCATGAATATGTTGAAATAATTGAAGATGAGGGAAAAATAAAATGGAATCTAAGGCCGGCTGGACTGTCTCGGGTTATCTCTTTGTATAATAATAATAATAATAATAATAATAATAATAATAATAATAATAATAATAATAATAATAATAATAATAATAATAATAATAATAATAATAATGATAATAATAATAATAATAATAATAATAATAATAATAATAATTATTATTATTATTATTATTATTATTATTATTATTATTATTATTATTATTATTATTATTATTATTATTTGTTTCCATTTACAATATATATATATATATATATATATATATAACATGTACATATCACCACTTTACCTTTTAAACACGTCGACAGCGAAGGCCGGTTTGGGTGTCACTCGTTGGTCATGAAAAAATAATAATAATTAGGAAAAAATAAAAAGAATAAAAGCAGTCTCACACCACGGGTGATTGATGATGGATACCAGCGAAGCCATTTCTGCACGGAGTTCTTTTTCTTAAGTTAATAGGTAGATCTGCCACGTTTCCATCCTTAGAAACAGTCAGATTAATTGAAAGTAGAATGGACTACAATATGTAACACATTTTTTTCTTCAACGTTATCGTAGAAGTCCCTTGTTACCATAAAAAGAGAGCTCCACAAATATCTTTTGCGTATCGTTTGAGTGGGCTTTGGAGACAAATTTTACAGCATAATGGCGGCGTCTGGACTATCAGAACACACAAATGTGTATTTTGGGAGATGCATATATGAGGACGCTGTGAAGATGGATGTACGCCCGCAGAGAAAACACAGAGCTACGCTGTTATTTCAGATGCGGGACGTGCTGCAGCTCACACTTTTCTGATATCAGGTTTGGAATCAGTATTTAAATCCTTTGGATAAGTGAGCAGTGGTATATTGAATCGTTTAAATGACATGACTCGCATTACTGAGCGTTGATCACTGGGCATAAGAGGCTCCTATTTGGACCAAAAGGGTCTGTGGTTTCACCTTTAATTCGGATAACGCTACGTATTGTAACAGCTGCAAGGAGAGGCGTTTCCTGTTGAAAACATGTAATAGTCGCTAGGGGTCAGTGCCCTATTGGACGTTTTCACGGTGGAAGAGTGCAGTGTGGTTTACAATTATTAACAAACTTCAAAGTGGCTTGCAAAGGGCTTGTCAAAACAGCGCTCAGTATGTCGATTTCTGCCATTACTCTACATCCAAATATTGCACTCTAAACTATATTTTTTAAATATTTCAAATGTATCAATGCTTTATTTTTGTCCAATTCCCCCTCTTATTTGCAAATATTAATGAACACTTCATTATTCTCTTTTATATGTCATCCTCTGTATATTTTCCAACTACAGGTTAGGGTGCGTTTGATCATTTGTGAATACCTATGGGATCACGCACTTTATTCAAGTTGTGCACATTTTCCACCAGAAACATCCAATGCTTATAACAGACACGATAAAATGTTTCTATTGTGCAAAAGGGTGCCAGAGAAGGTATATAGCTACTTATGGGCCAATATGTTGCAGGATTAGCCTTAATTTTAAACACAAAATTGACAGATAATCGCAAAAACTAGATACATTCAATCTGCAGCAGCAGCCTGTATTTTGGACGGTAGATTGTATCCCATTTTTACTTTAAGTATACATGCTGAAAATCAACTAATTTTAGGTAAATGTCAAACATGCAACCACAAGGCCTTCCAAAGTGGATGTCCTTTTGTAGACGTGTCTTCGTCATTCTGCAATTTATATTCCCAGGGCTCCCTTAGCTGAACCATTGCACACACACACACACACACACACCAAAAAAAAAAAAATCGTGCTCTCTTTTAAACGGAAAGTGAATCAGTAGCTGCCGTCATGATCATGAATATTGATCCTCCAAAAACCCATGGATTATTTGGTCCAAATAAAACATAGGTCTTGCAACAAAAGATGACATACACAACTATTATAGGGATCATCCATGATCTCTCCAGTTAATTGTGTAGACAATAAGATACTGAACACTGGAAATCACCTGCCTGTGAACGCTTAAAATATATATAGTTTCGTGTAATAGCCATTGCATTTATTTTGAAGCGTCTGTCTGAATTTGGGCCCAGTTCATGTGGTGACAAAAAAGTATAGCCTGGTCATTGTAGAGGCTTGTCAATAACCTAACACATTGGTAACTTACCAAATACTCGTCACAATGTAGGCTAAAGGGCCCACAAAGATACCCCTACGATTATTGTTGGTCGAAAAAGTGTGGCCTGGAAAGGTCTACTGATGTGTTACTAAATTCAAAACGTTTCCTTTGAAGCTGACGACTGGTCATGTAGGCTGATTTCATGTATACTCACATATAGAATAGAATAGAATAGAATAGAATAGAATAGAATAGAATAGAATAGAATAGAATAGAACAGGAAAGTACCTATCAATTAAAAAGACAAGCCCCGGAAAAGCTATGATAGCCTGAATAATGCAACATACATGCAATGACAATTTTCGTTTTCAGTGAAAAATTTACAGGCAATGCGAATACCCTTAATAGCATGCTGTACCGTTCTGCAGTCTGCAACCTATTTGATAAATGGCTGATGCAAACATGTTTCATGAGTAGCTGACTCTTGGGCACATGCTCCAAAATCGACACGACTATGTGACATGTATGTTGGTTGGTTTGAGAAAGGTAGAAAGTTGGTTTAATGTTGGTCTGAGGAAGGTAGAAAGTCTGTACATGGGTTCCCTGAAAGCTTTGCTAGGGGTTCGTATCACTACTGCTAATGACTTATGCCTGATGGAATTAGGGTATCCTATGCTGAAAGACTTAGTAAAATACAAACAGAAGGTGTTTTTCCAAAGAATGACATCTGAAAGAAGTGGGATGCAGGATGATCCTTTGATGTATGCTATTGGATTAACTGGTGATACAAGTACAGGATCCTATATTAATACGTTATTAGGTATGGACAACGTTTTTGAACATGGCATGCGTGTTATCAAAGATCGGGTTAGAACGTCTAATAAGTCAAAATTTACAATTTACAGACATGTTTATCCGAGCCTGGATGTTCATAATGTGTATGCAAAGGAGGCAGGAGCTCATATCCCAGAATACATACGAGTCTCTTTTTCTCGTCTCCGCTTGTCTGCTTACAATCTACGTATAGAGACGGGGTGGTGGTCTCGGTTACCGCGGGACCAGAGGGTGTGCAGATGCGGCAGTATACAAGACGAGGCGCATGTTATACAGCATTGTAATTTAGTTCAAGGCATTCGAGACTCGTACAATAAACCGACACTTCCATACCCTATGGCTGTCATTGAAGCCAAGGATTTAGCAGACTTTAAAGTGCTTCATGAAATTCTAATATATTTTGACTGATAAGTGTTATGATTTATGTAAAGATTTCTACAGTAATCTATATTGTAAGATTGAGCTGCGATTGTATTGCTTTATTATTATCATGATTCGCCTTATACCTGTATTTTGCTTTGGACCAAGGTCAATAAAACTACTACTACTACTATGACTTTTTCTTATCATGTAAATGTATCATCAGTTCATGGAATTCCGATATCTTTACTTCTAACTCTTCCAGCACTGACAGAATTTAGGATATCGTGGTCAGTCATCTTTACTTGGGTACCAAAGGTTTGTTAATTTTGTGTAATGACAGAAATTTAAACAGAAACTATTTTTGCAACTGTCGGCATTGTTTTCAAAAATAACTTTTCAATCTGGTATCTAATCAATGACAGGGAATCACAAACACTAGTCTAAAACATGGACATATTTATGCTGACCTTCCAGCTTTACCCAACCAAATTACCTTGTGCAAGAGATAAATACATTGACACATATATTTTATACAAATAATGTAAGACTGTTGTAGGATGGCCTTAGTGAATCATTTGATTAGGATCTTGTCACATGCAAGTCATGGATTTATGGAAGGAAGTTACAGAACGCTACGAAAAGGAAGCCTTGACTTACAGTATCAGCCAGTTTATGGATAAGGGATAAAAGATTCCTATGTCAATCCACCTGCCCACTCGGGCATCGGATTGGACTTAAGGGGCCATTGGATCCATCTCAAGCAAGCAACATCATGCTACAGATATTGTGTTGAAGCATAAGCATTCGGGTGCACGGTTGGCTGAGCGGTAAGACGCTCGCCTTTCACCTCTGCGACCCGGGTTCGATTCTTGTCCCGGGCAGCATGTGGAAAAAGTCCCTACCACTTTAACCGTGCACGGTGGTTTTCTCCGAGTTCTTCGGTTTCCTCCACTAGTAAGTATACGCCAACATCTGTGCCATGGAGAGTGACACGATAAGTCAATGCTTGACTTCTTTCACAACCCATGTAAAACAAATGTGTCTATACTTTTATACATACTGTTTTGAGAGAATGACTCAAGTTTGTGACAATCGAGTAAATACTGCCAATTTGTTGCCTAGTGTGCAGGACAACCTATGGCTGGCTCCAGGCCCTGGTGTGGTACAGCAAAACTGAGTTACATTGGGCAAAAGTACACTTACATGCTAGTTTAAAATGTCAGATAAGTGAATATAAAACAGAATGATGCCAAATGGTAAAGTTAAGTGGCAAAACAGGCGAGCCTGAAAATTTTAAAGTTATTGAAACCAATTGTTCTCAACAATCTCTGGATATTTACAGCAACATTTGTAGAAATATTTTACTACAAATACTTGCTTGATTCCTGTTGACATAAGTTTGTTGTAAATAGATTTGGCTCTCGGTGACAAGTCCTGAAATTTATAACACATACGACTAAGTCTCGAATTTTTTTTCAAAAAATTATGGTATCCAATGATGTGGGAGATATTATTGTCAGGGAAAGGATAAGTGACTACTTCAAAGTTAAACACATCAATATTAGGATAGACATTAATGCAACAATTTGAAAATTACAACACGGTTAGCTAACATGTTAAAAACTAGTTATGTGGAACAAAAAGCTAAATGGTTACGTGATAGATTGGTTGTACCTCTCAGACAGCGTATATGTTTGACTCCTTTCTGTTGGTCCTATTTTGTATTTATCTAACATGTTGTATATATCGGTGAACATTAAGGAGATAACTGGAGATGTATATTGTCAAAGCACATATTTTCATCTGCAATGGGTTGGATCAGGAAGTTGTTTCAATAACACCAATCTGAGGAGAGCAATCGGAACCAGGCTTCCATTGTACATGCTAGTAAAAATAAAGAACCAAACTATTCTATACAGGCTTAGTTCATTTAAAACACTCAACTGGCATCGCCAGTTATATTTACTGTGGGAGATAACTGTCACCGATGACACGCCAGTTACTTCATATGACAGGTCAAGTTGAATGACTAAAAGAAGCACGTGTCTTATCCCTGTGGCTGCACAAAGCCTATTGTACATGAGTACATTGAAAATATCACCTAAGGAGCTGATGCATCCAAATTACCACTATCTTTACAGTATCCATGCACACACAAGTGCTACACGTCTGCACAAGCTGCATATGGCAATGGCTTTTTTAATGTCATTTTGCATCGCCATAAACAGGATTGTTACAGATCAATTTTAAAGCAACCTACTTTTATATCTTTGTGACATTGATATGTAGGTGGTATTTTAGATGTTTCGTTGGCCCTCATCGTATATAGGAGTACAGAATATGACTGCCTATACTTTGTGTAGAGAGAAATCAGAAATATTAACTACCACTAATTTATGAAATGTCCAGGTTTTTTTTACAGGTTTTACATCCACACAACCACAACCAACATTTTGGATAACACTTCTTTTTTCTGCCCTGTTCGTTCATCAGTAGCGCTGTTGGTTGTTTATATATCACCTTCAGTGTTTATTCTTATGTGAAAAATAGGTAATAATAATAATAATTGCACATCCTTGTATGGCTAGCAGCACAACATATAATATACTCTAAAAGAATTATTCAGCTAAATTAAGGTTTTGTTTTGTACTTTATTTTTAAGTGTTACGAAAAGGATGTGGGCCTACTTTCTTCCTTTGCTATTAAATCAGCTAAAGGACAAGCCAGAAGAAGAAAAATGGTTACTCTGCCATGTCTCTTTTTATCTTTGGCACAAGTGATAAGATTTTAAGTGGAAAGCCTATGATATCCATTTTTTTGGAAGTGAGGGACTAATGTGTGCAGTTTGCAAATCTATATAAAAGGTTGGTAGGACGGTTTGAAACCAGCTGTTGCCCTTCATGGGGAACTGTTTGATGTTTGGGAGCACTTGAATCTCTTGGTTTTGCTATTTTAGACTTTAATCTCATTCTTGGCATAGCATTTGTGAATGTGGAATGGGTTTTAACTATTTCATGAATACTTCACTTGCTTTGGTGAGCTGTGGGTTGACATGCTGGAAACTTTCCCTTAGAACTAGGTTAAAGTAGCTGTATGTACAGGCACAGCATGCAGTCCAGCTTAATCACTGATAAACAACTAAGTGGAGAAGCATTTAATTAGCTACTCAGTAACAGATAGCAACGGATGCTAACCATTTGCTTTGTTTACCACATGTGTATAGTAGGCTGCCTGCTCCCCGTTCGTATCAGCATAATAAGCATAATGTGCATACCAAGGAACAGATCAAAGCTTAACCTGGACCCCACACCATACCCCAACTGGCCTTTCATCTACTAGAGGTATGGGGCTACCCTTCCTCTAAAGCAGTGTTTCCATCAAGGAGTTCTGATATGCATAGTTAGAGTGAATAGAGAGTGCTTTTATAATATAATCGATACTAAATACCGCGAAAACGGTGTAGGGCCACTTTGTCCCTTTCCTAGTAACTGTTCTTCGCTATTTTAAACTTTGCTTTCATTGTTTGGATGAAATTTGTAAATGTAGGTCATGGATTTCTGAACTATTTAAGTACCTTTTGTCCATCAAAGGAGTCCAACAAACTATATAATCAGTGAAAGCTTGAACAATTGACCCAAATCGAAAGCCTCACTTTGGAGGGGACATATCTAGGAAGGTTCTCTTAACAGCTGCAAGTCAATTAGGGATAATTTTTGCTATTTTTTTTCCAAAACGACAGCCTCACTACTCAGAACATGATTCGAAGCTTGTACCCGTACATGTCTCTTTGTTAGCGGCTCCCTGTCCAGGCTATGTATTCAACAAAGCCAACCCATACAAAATTAATAAATATGAACTCAAAATGATAGCTCTTAAAGAGCTATACGTAATTGATTATTTTATTCCAAAAAGCCTCTAGCATATTTTGAACAAAGTCTTCTGTATCCACGTTCTTATATTACCTGTCATTCTGTAATATTCTCTGTTCATGACTTATCTTCTTCATTGAATACCCGTCTGATAATTACAAAAACGTGCCTGGCTGCTATCGCGAGTTGCAAAGTCCAAATTCCTAACATCACCAAAGCCGAACATTCTGTCATTGTGATTTACATTTGATGCATGGTATCAAACAAATGATCTAAGATGACTCACAATATAACACCAAATTTCCCGAGCAGGGGTTCTCAATTTCTTTTTTTTGTTAGTTAGGTAACTCTGAAATTCTTCTCTGTTGTGGGAATTTGATTAGCAGAATAGACAGTTACAATTTCCTTCAAAATATATTCCAAAATCAGCGCTCGAGGCGGACACTGAACTGTCTTTTAACTACTGTTCTCAATGTTCATGATTGTTTTTGTGTGTGTGTGTGTGTGTTTTTCTTTTGCTCTTGTTTGTTTTTGTTTGTTTGTTTGTTTTTTTTGATTAAGAATTAACGTAGAAAGCTGACATTACAATTTATCTATGCTTATGTCCCGATACATTATCATGATTCGGCATGAATTTGTCGCGGACCAGCGTGTGCAGACTTATCTAACAAGCATCAGTCGTTCAATGCTACCACAATGCTATTTGTGTTTTTGTGCCCAGAACCACTTCATGGCAGTCATTACCCTATTCCGTAGTCCGAACTTTCTGCACTCCATAAGCTTACCTGCCACTGCCTAAACTGTATAAACACGGAAGTAATGTTTTCACACTCTTCTGGAGAAGTTTGACATAGACTGTATTAGTCCGAATAAATTAAAAGGCCTTCAGCTACTCAGGACATGTTTTGGGGCCTGTACAGGTCTCCTTGAATAACCCAAATATAAATGTTCTCATATTGGTGATCGTGGCATAATTTCCAAAATCACAGGACACACGTAACGAATTTACTTTTGCGATGATTCAAGGTTTCTGAACCTAAAAGAGTAGCAGGTTACCCTGTATATAGGCGAGGTTTAAATTTAATGTTTCGATCTGGATATAATTCTAAAAGTAACACCTCCCGTACAAAAAAATATATATATTCATATCAGGATGGTAGCTGTTGTCCTACAGTTCACATATTGCGGGGGATGATATATACATGTATGGCTAGATTTAAGTGTGCATGCGAAATCATTGATTAATTCCAAGGATAACAGGGATGCTTTAGCGTGTCTGGTGTTCATTTTAACTTTCAATTATCACTTTAATATCGCGTTGAATAAAGGTCTCTATAAACCTAAGAATTCAGACTGCAACTGGATTATATACATCCAATTGAACAAAAATCATAGGCCACATATGTGAATTAGTGTGGAATGATGTAAGGTCTGGTTCAACTCGGACTTTTTTCTGCTGCTCTTCTGACATTACCATTAAATATTTAACCAGGACAAGCTTTCGAAGAAAATTGATCAAGCTTTGCCAGCTCATCTGTTTAAGGAGACACTAATTTAATGACGAAGGAGAGTAGTCAAATTCTCGGAATTAATATGACAAAAATAGAAAATTGGTTACAGCTCTTAAACAAAGTAAAAGCTCCCAGGAAATTATACTTCGCATGGCCTTCAATGTCAATTGGACAATATATTCCCCACAATGAATGCTTTAATAGTGCATTAACAAAGTCCTGCCCATACATCATATGGCCACTGTGTTATACTGATTTGGTTCTGGTAACTTTGTGATCTGATGCAGATAAATGGTCTTCACCAAATTATATGACATGTTCATTCGATATGTTTGAAAGATGATTTTGTACTTTTGTCAGAGGTGACACACACCTTTTGCGAGCTTTTGTCAGTATTTTCAAATTTTTAGGTGTTATTTTTCAAATTGTTTATCAATTTTGCAACTAGGTAACCAAAAAAAGTAGCTCATTCCTTATTTTCAGTGTATGAAGATGCTGGACTGTTTTTGTGCTCTTCTTTTCAGCCTAATTTTTGAAATCTTCGTGAGTAATATTGCCATTGTGATTTTATGTATAGTCAAGATTTGTAAAGAAAGATTCTGTCGGTTTATATTTTTTCCTATTTTATTTAATTTTATTTATTTATTTTTTACGGAGGTGGGGGGGGGGGTGCCGCCCATTTCATAATTTTAGTCTTACCTGTTGGTCAAAATATTGGTTCAGAATATTGTTACACCATGATATCATACTATATTATTATAACATAATATAGTACTATGTATGGATTTTACTGCATAAGAAACCCTGATTCAACACCATGTCATAGTGCGTACACAAATATATCTGTGTGTGTGTGTGTGTGTGTGTGTGTGTGTGTGTGTGTGTGTGTGTGTGTGTGTGTGTGTGTAAAACATTCTTAGTGCATCAACACATGTTATGGTAAGTTATGTCTCCCAATGTTTTCAATAGGGATGTGTTGGATAATATGAAGAGACTTGAACATGAAAAAATGAACGTGATACAACAACAACTTTTCTTGAGCTTCAAACAGACTTAATATACAAATTGCATGTCACAAGTATTTGACAAGAGTAAAAAGTTTCATTTTGGCATTAGACTGTACCTTGACCTAACAGTAAAAAAATATTAGAGAAGAAAGTGTCTGTTGTTTTCATTGACCAACATTTAATCAGATACAGCTTTACATCTACATATTATTCGGGGGGATAAACTGATTTGAAAGAACACCCTCTCTGATTCTAAATCCAATCCGTTCAACATCTTTGCGGGGAAACTGCTAGTATGTCAGTTAAGATGACTGATATGACGTTATGCTGTGCATTAATATTTTTCATAGCTCCAAGCAACCATTTCTAAATAAACAAAGAAACATGCAGGCAAATAAACAAACTTACAAAAAAAAAAAAAAAGAAATAAACAATCAAACAAACGAACGGACAAACAAAACGCAAACAAATAAATAAATAAATAAATAAAAACGAGTGAGACAACAAATGTTGTACGGATCAAATCGACACTTGCTGGCACCTGTTTAAACAAGGAGGTACAGTTGTAATTAGGATGCACCCTGTTGTTTTAAAAGTATTGTTTCTTATACTGTACAGAGAGGACACAGCGTTCATTTGTCTAGTCGCAGGTTTCATTGCCATACCATTTTCGTTCCACTGAAAATATATGCAATTGCTGGGTGTTTCCTAGCCTTTAAATGCAAATTCTCATTCCAAAAATCTTCAACGATGTCGAGCATTTATATTACCTAATATACATATATATATATATATATATATATATATATATATATATATATATATATATATATATATATATATATATATATATTCTCATCTCATTATGACAACTTTACAAAATATATGATTGAATGCTAATTTTAGATTGGCGCGAGACTGTGATTTTCGGTAGAAATCTCAAGGCGATGTCAGCATTGGACACATTACCCGAGACCTAATAGAAATGTGTCTACTTTTTTGATAAAGTATATGTGTAGCAAGAATGAAACTGCATACCCCGGTGTTTAAATTGTAACAATGCTGGCAGAATAGCCAGAATAGAATAGCTTCACGTGCCAAGGACGAAAATCTATTGGGCAACGATGTGACAAAGAGGTCACTATAACTCCATAGTAGTCATCTTTAATGACATGGGAAACACACCCTGATGTATACAGAATACCAAGTGATAGTCTGCTGGAGTCAATTTGTTCGGTGACTATCACGACTCCTTGTGTTTCGCTTAATGGTGATACGTGGATAAACACTACAACTACATAATAATTGCCCCAGGCGTTATTTGCGCATCTTGTTTCGGATGGAATGTTGAAAAGGTACTTCCTCCATATAACAGAATAGTCACTTTCAGATCGATATTGCGTGTCATGTGTCTTCTTTTCATTGTGGACACTGCATTGTAAAGAAAAGAAATATCTCTATAAACTGAACCTGATATTATCTGCCACTGACTTCCATTTCCGAAGACTCATAACAAACGGCAGATGTTGAATACTTTTATTACATTGGATTTGCAGATTACCGAGGGAATTGTTTAATAGTTTACTATCATTGTTTTGTATATGTCATGCTAAGCAGGATCCTAATTGTGCTGAGAATGAATAAGGGAAATCAACCTGGATTTTCTTCACACTCATCAATTGGAGATTAACAGGGGTATTTATATGCAGAAAACACCTATTTTTCTCCCTTCATAACACAGGCTAGTATTTTAATAAGAATTTCTTTTGTGTCAGTTGCTATGCTTTCTGTCTCTCTTTCTCTGTCTGTCTGTCTGTCTGTCTGTCTCTCTCTCTCTCTCTCTCTCTCTCTATATATATATATATATATATTCACATATATTTGTGCATGTGTATCGGTTCAAAATGTTTCTGCCTTGTAATGTACAGATAACACAACCTTACGTACGTTGGTCCTGATTTTTACGTGATCTGTCTCTTGCATTCCACAGATGGTGCTAAGTGGTAAAATGGGTAAAATTGTCTTCCCTAAAATTTGGTAAGGCTGTGCCTGTGCACCCTAACTTTTTCTCTAAAATTCAAAATATGCTTTGTAAGTGGGTGTATAACCTCCCTATCAACAAGTTATATTCACCTAAAATGTTATTTTTTTTCAACTTTGTGTACCTTAAAGACAATGTTTTATTACATTGATGATATCGAACTACCATAGCGATGCTGCTTTCACTATTTGGAGCATAAAGTATACGCATAAGTAAACTGTCTTTAGTTATACTTAGACGAGAGGAACAATCGAATGTTGATGTCACGATAGTTTCGCATGGTGTCTGTTATACAGCAAAAGTTCCACGGTCCTTAACTTTACTGAAACGAAAGGGGAATAAAATGTTACTGTTACGATCTGGTCACACGGTATCTTTTTTCCGGCAAGAGCCCATTGTCGTTAATTGTACTGCTAGGCAAGAAGGAAAGGTATTTGGGAGTCACAGACTGGTGAAATGTTGTTTTTTTCAGCACGTTTTCTGTTGTCCTTAATAATACTAAGTGAAAATAGAATGCCGGTGTCACGGTCTTGTCTCATGGTGTCTGACTTTCCAACAAAATTTCTTTAATTATGGTATTATGAAAGAGATATGAAGGGTTGGGTCACGATTTGGTCATGTGCTGTCTTTTGTAGGAAGAGCTCTACAATTTTAATTATACTAAAATAAAAGAAATATAATGTTGGTGTCACGATCTGGTCAGATATTGTCTGTAATGCCAGGAACAGTTCTACTGGCCTTTACCAATACTGAGAAGATTACAGAAAGAATACATGTAGGATGCTTGTGTCAACACCTGGGCGCATGGTCTCTGTTTCCCTTCCAGAATTACACTGCCTATAACTATAATAGTGTGAAGAAGAGAATAGAATGTTGCTGTTACGATGTGATCCCACGGTGGCTGTTTAGCAAGAATTCTGTATGTGGGATTTCTTTCTTTATAAATCTGTGCAATCTATGACGATGATTAATAAAACATCGTTACCGTATTGATTTGTGGTATTATGACAAGTTTAGGAAGTGTGCAAGGTCTTTATTCAATACTCTGGTTCCTGTCGGATATTCAGGTGTTATATGAGCACGTTATACCTGAACATGATTAGTTCATCATTTTGGAATGTAAATGCTGCAGTACTGTATTACAACAAGATTATGGGGTGCGCTGGGCCATTATTGGATACAATGGTA
>OZ026626.1:38579959-38794959 GCA_964020975.1 Hermodice carunculata
AACACTTACTGGGCAATAGTTTGTCTTGTCACGGAAATAGCTATTTTCATACAATGGGAGAGCACTTGCCTTCTTGACATCAAATGTAAATTGGCAAGAATCTATAGAAATGTATAAAATTCGGCAAAGGATGGACAGATGACCTCGGCACCAATCTTCAATAACTTTGACAGAATATCATCTGGTCCAGTGGCGTGTTTGTCTTTTAATTTCGAAGGCTTAAAAGCATATTGAACAGTTGTTCCCCGTTTATTGGTTGAAAATCACACTTACTATGTTGTTCATTTTGTTCAGCTTCTGTTTTTATTTAGGCTTTCATGCTCACCGCCAGATGGCTTAATTCTGTCATGAAAGAGGGTGCGCTGGATCAGTGAGGGTCCTCCAATAGAAAAGAACAATTTAATGAGGGTATCACGAGCATGCTTTGCATCATGAATCAAATTTTCGGCTCCGATTGTAATAATGGTGCCCTTCTTACTACACTTGACATTTTTGTCGGATAAGGCTTAGTAGTTGTCCAGAAGGATTGCTGTGCCCTAGGATGGCCACATCAATCTACAAAGTACGATTTGATGGAAAATTTATGCACATAAGTGAATATGCTACTTTGAACGTGATACGCTTCCCATTTGCCTTTTATTCCTTACCTTGCTAATACAGGCTACGTTTAATGTTAGTTTTGAGTCCCAATTCACTATTCATGAAGGGTGCATTGTTTTAGCTGGGATGCTTGCTTTTCAACGGAGCGTTTCAGTATATAACATCACTAAGAATCATATCACAGAACCATATTGCATCATTACAAGTACCAACTACATGGAACGGAGACGCATCAATTTCAACTTCGAATGTTTTTTCATGCAAAGATTTGTAGCTGCGATAACTGAAATTACCCTGTACAGGTTACGACAGTTGTATTTTGGTGCTGGCTAATGCAAGATGGTAAAAATCACGTGCATCAGTATTTATGCTAGTAGATCCTGATATAATGTGGGGACAGTTTGTATCAATAGCATCAATCAGCATGGTATTAGAACCTTCGATACATGTAGGAGAATATATAACACCGCATAAGACATACACATCGAGAATAGTATCGAGATTTTACCTGTCGCTTTTTTTACTTAGACAATCAGCATTAAAGGCACCCGTAATCTTACATTTATTCTCATAACATTTGGAATATTATCAGTAGCGTGTACTGATTTTGAAACATTCACAGAAGGTGGCCGAGTTAATAATTGAGTCAAACATACATTTTCCTGTCTGAACATGAATTTCAAGTATAAGTGATTAATAGATTACACACATTCCGGCACTGTGTCTATGGGTATGTCAGATTAAAATGTACATCATGAGACTGATAAAAAATGTAACTCTCAACATTACATTGACCAGATGATACCTTTTTATCAAACCTTTTATCATTAACCCCACATCAATAAAGCCAGTTTGCAGTAACTCAGTCATTTAACTGTGCATATATGTGAAGCTGTTTACGTTCCAGTGTCCAAGAATGAGATATGTGCATGCTTTGGACGAAAAAATAAAGGGATGAAAGTCTATCTGTGTGTCGCTATTTCCCTCATCATTCTCAGACACAGCTGTTGACGTGTTTGCAACGTCACTAAATCTTCCTTGTAGATTGTCATTTGCCCCGATTACAGATGTATAGGGCATGGCACATTAAACAATTTATAGAAAACGGTGGGGTATACTTACATTATCTGTAAATGTCAATGAATTGGTCCTACCTTAATTGTTATTTACCTGATGCCTTCGTAACAGGACACCTGGTATTCGTTTATGTCTCCGTTGATTGCATAATCTGCAGGGCAGTCTCGCTAAGCCTGCAATTATCAATCAGATGGCACGTGTCGCAGCATTTCTAGCATCTGTGTTTGCTTGCAAGGCGTGGCATGGTGTTTGGGTGCTCAGATGGTGTTGTGTCATCCTTAGTTTGTGGTAACTGCAAACTACCATGAAATCATGAAAGCATACCTGCTCACGTGAGTCTCATGTAAACAGCGTGCAACGTGGCATTGTTGATTCTATTAAAGAGCAGTTGCCGAAGCCGCTACTCAGAGAGATATGTACGGTTACAGGCTCCGAAACATCTTCTAAGTAGTTACCCGCTTAAGAGCCTATTACCTATTTGGGCTAACACAGCCTATGTCAAAATTCCACAAAGGAACTTGTGCAATATGGACAATAGTACTTCCATATGTATATAGGTTAGACAGTGACAGGTAAGCTTGTGGAGAGTAAAGAGTTTGGAAAACGGAGTACAGTAATGACTACTAGGAAGTGGTTCTGGACAAAAAACACAAATTCAATTGAATCTTGGGGTTCGAAAGGTCATCACATAGGGTCTTTAGGGGAACATTCACTCTTTCAGATTTCTCTAGAGCTTTGGGATTGTCACTTCTAAGGAGAATACCTGCAAGCCTTATATTTCCATTAGCAGTCAATTTGGCTTTTGTTTCTGACATTAGTTCTCGGATACGATTGATTGTGGGGTGCATTGTGCATGAATGTCATCATTTGATCCCAATACTATGGAAATATTCTGATGCTTATCTGATATTTCTCAAAGTGCGTCTTTAATTTCAGTCACCTTTTTACCTCTATATTTGGGGGTCCTAATGATACATAAACTTAGTTTTACAGATCTGACTTGGGAGGTGCTGATCAGTAAGTAACTTTACTCAGCTCCATATTCTGCACGTACATTCGTCGAGCTCTCAGGGGGTGGTTAAAAGCTAAACTTGCTCGGGCATGCAGTGAGGATGGCGCAGAAATAGAGCTGTTTTCCAGATGTGGTGATTGAGCAGCATCTGTATCTGTACCTTTTATCCGTAAGTAAAAGAATTGCATCTGCCAAGCAAAGATCAAGGCTTGGTCGAATTGGATGCAGTTGGCGGAAACACTGAAAGTAATTTTGGTGGCCACAAAAACCCGACCGAACGCATCTCATCTGTTCTGTATTATTAATATTGGTTATAATTGTAAAATGAACACAATAAAACCTTCAATTTCCATTTATGCCCACCTCATGTTTAGACATAAGCCTGAAAATGGCTTATGACTTATCATGTTTTGCATCTACTGCGCCGGGAAAGTGTCCTTTGCCCTCTCGTGTTGAACCAGTCTTGTAACGCAGGCTATGTAATCCTTAGCACAAAAAAGAAAAAAAAAAGTGACCACAGAATGTGTTTCGTGTCTTTCATTATGCAAGAAGCACCGGCCACATAAATGTCAAAACGAGAAGACAATAAGGTGAAGGTAATGGGTCTTCAAAGACGCAAGGGTCTAGATCAGTTTACGTCTCTTATCAAGCTTTATTTACAGACGCTACTGCGTATGTCGATTTCAACGACCCTGAATGTATAGAACGGTTCTTTTGTTTTGCCAGTTTGGTAGAAAACTGGATCTGATCTGTTGAACTGTATAATACAGATCCCTGCAGCACCAAATGTTATGTATTTGTATTTATGTCAAACATCACTGTGCCAATTGTTAGAATTGTTAATCAGACGATCGTTGTGTTGG
This sequence comes from Hermodice carunculata, assembly GCA_964020975.1. Classification (NCBI taxonomy): domain Eukaryota; kingdom Metazoa; phylum Annelida; class Polychaeta; order Eunicida; family Amphinomidae; genus Hermodice; species Hermodice carunculata. The sequence continues at coordinate 38,583,512 of OZ026626.1, forward strand.
CTGTTGGTGATGTAGTCAGATAGTCATATGACCTATTTGAAAAATCAACACTGAGAATTAGTAATGTGGACCAATAGGAGCACGACGATCGATCAGACCATGCACTTTCTTCCAGGTCTCAACAACATGCCGCCGGTAAAAGCATGGATGCTGGGCACAATAAAGGCGGCAAATATGGCTCTGTTGATGTTGTAAAAGTGTAAAAACTTTGATATTTTAATAGGATTAGGATTGAAGCTTTATGTTACTATGGCATGGCATACGAAAGGATTTTCAATGGCACCGATGAAGGAAACGTACGTCGTGTGCTCGGACTCCATTGGTCTTACCTTCATTAAAACTAACAGCTCATTGTAAAAAAAAAAAAATGTAAAATAAGCACAATAACAAGATTTTGGCGCTGTGGAAATCAAACACACGTGGTAACAGTCATTTCTAACAATTACTACAAAATACGTATGTGCAGTTTCAGAAATGTGTCGAGCACCACAAATAACACGACTGGCACTGGGACACTACAAACGGTCAGCACTGCGTATAAGAAGTTGCTGGCACTCAAAGACCCAACTGTATTAAAAATAGACTTCTGGCAGTGGCCTTCTGCTTTATCTGTGTGGGATAGCATGGTTGCATAGCATACCTACCCTTGAGATAATGATGATGGTAATACTCTTGAGGAGCACATGTGTGTGTGTGTGTGCACGCTGATTTTCCATGAAGTGCCTTGACGGGAGCACTGTAAGGGAGCGCCCAGGCAGTGATGATTGACAGTTTTCTGCGCATGCGCATTGCTAACTTATGTTATTGCAGATTTGTACTAATCGAGTGCAGTATCGCATTGGCTACCTTTCCGTGTGCACTCATGCGTGCACGCAGCCAAAATACACACACTTTTCCAAGTCAAAATAAGGTTGAGGTAAAAATAAATGCAGGAAACGCCTCCTCAGGACACAATCAGTGTTTTTAGACCCTCTTTGTTAAGGCAGAGCTCTCCTTTTGGAAAATCCTCCACTTTAGTACACGCTCTACGCACAAATTATCTACCTTAGGGTAACGGTCAAACTCACTCACTCACTCACACACACACACACACACACACACACACACACACACACACACACACAATTAAAAAAAAATAGCGCCCTGATGAGAAACCTGGATATTTTTAATGTGATCAAAGCAGGCAAGGCCCTCTACCTTTACCCTTACTTTCTTCGAAACTGAATATTGTGGATACTCCAAGCTCTACTTATTGTCAAACATTGGGCTGATTTACAGCAACCTTTTGTCCTTTTTGGTCCTTCATCATGCCCAACGTAACCTTGACCTATATTTTTTCAACTACATAAAAACATTAACAAAGCTTCTCATACTTTTTAACCTGCTTGAGTGTAACGATAATTATTACTGACCCAACTCCTCTGACAGGTAACGCTGCCTCTGAACATTTAGACTAATTTGTCGTCTGATATGATTGCTCCCTCATAATGTCAGTATTTGATTTACTTAAGAGACCTTGAGCTCATGATGATGAGGCCTACTATAATTCTGTACATTGTAATCATTGCTGTTAATTTGGCAATTTCCACTGATGCTATAATATAGGCTTAAGCCCTATTTAGTTTGACCAGGAACTTGTCAAATAACTTTTTTTTACGTTTAATTGTCAGCATTCGCGTGCCGTTATCCCTCTTTTAAATCTACCTCTCATATTTGTAACAGATACTGTTTTACAAACTGTTCATTTAAAAAAAAACATTTCTGTTACTTGTTTGTGAAGTTCACTTTCTAAGATGATAGACTTAAGCTACTCGCATCAAGTACCTGAGCAAATAAGCGTCTTTTCTTGCGTAAGGGACGTTTCCAAATTTTGCAGTTTCTTTCTATTAGTATCTAATATTGTATCATACATTTAATGCGTTTACCCGGTTTAAAAATAAATGATTCAAATTGTGAACAGCAGCAAAACATAGTCAGGTTCAGGCTACTGAACTCAAATACCAGTATTCATTCTAACTTGAAGTCCTCAAATTGATTGACTGTATGTATTCAGAATGCGAATATCAGGTCCATGTTCAGCTGCAGCTGACAATTTCCAATGGTTATTATAGAATACAATTATTTTAAAAGTACGCGATAACTCATCTGCCCCAAAGGCAACGTTTTACATCATTGCGTCGAACTCATTTCCATTCTTTACTCTCACAATGTTCTCCCATTTAATCATTCTATCTTTATTTCACAATGATACCTAACTTGTTACTTACGGACCGTTTTCTTATACCCCCAAAAAGTTTGAATTATAATTGGTTGTTGATGCTGGTCTCTATCTTTTGTATATATAATTATTAAGTTGGTTTAGATTTATTCTTAATTGCTTCTTTCAGATTGTTACTAGGCCATATCATTGTTTGTGTATTTAATCTGCGGGTACATAAAATGTGCATATGCCTAGATTAACGTTTTTTGTAGGTAATTGTGTGGTCTCCTTCCCTGAAAATATAGGCTTTAAATATGTTTTAAATTAACTTACTGTACTGTGCCTAAGCATTGTAATGTGAACATGTATGTATTTATTTTGTATGTTAATTAAAAGCAGTCAGAGAACAAAATTGCAACATTTTTTCCTTTTTTCTTTCTTTGTGTGCATTATGTATGTATATTAAACCGACACAGAGAACTACCAAGCGGAAGTAAAACTTAAGAAATAGCGCATGCGCAGTCTCTGGTGAGAATACCCTATTGAATCAAGACCTAATTCCATTCGCAAACATACATATTCTTCATCCCTTGTCCTCAATAGAACGCAATGTCCCGAGTCAGTCGATTTCCCACTGACATGCTTGTTGCGTGCGCATGACGTACTAAGGAAGGTCAAGGTGACTTGTTTATAAATATATGCTTATCGCACCTGCGACACAACAGTCAAGAAGCCGACGAAGCCGTCCACACAAAACCCATTGCAAAGTTAATTTGGACCACCCCAGGCCGCGAAAGCGGCCTGGATCGTTCATGCCTTGCGCTTGCAGACGTGTACCCAGCACGTGCGCGAGTCGTGACGTGTGTTGGTTCGTGTCATGTTGATGAAACGAATTTCATTTGGTGCCAGCGCTGGCCCTTTGCGACATCTTTCGATTGGACCGAAATGCCAGGCAAGGAAAGTCTATAGATCTTCTACCATGTCTTCAAAATCAAGGCAGTAGAATATTTTCAAGTCTTTTCTTTTTTCTTTCTTTTTTTTTTTTTTTTTTTTAGAATGGAAGCAACTGATTAATTTTTGATGTGATGTGTGAGGCGCAAAATGAAACTTATAAAGTGCTGAGCTGCCGCAAAAAAATCATATTTCCGGACAAGTGTTTTTCTGAAGGTTCGGTTTCTCGAAGCTGGCAACACTATGTGACTGTGAGTCATGTTCTCCTGAACGTCTTGTCCCTATACCGTAAGAGTGAGCTTCGCTCGCTATTACGTACGTGCTAGGAGTTTGTTAGAAGCTACCATTGGTGATCATATATGATCCACTAATGAGATATTTGCGTTTTTACCTGGATATTTGGAAGCTGTTGGCGTAGGTCTGTGGGGACATTTTCCCTTGTTCTTTGTCCCACAGACAATCCTTTGTTACATTGTGAGAGACTTTTACTCGGGATTCTGCCAGCGAACCCAACATGACTGTAAAGAAACATAGTGATCTCTCAAATGTGTGTAAAGACAACTTTGAGAATGTCTTCCTAAGCAACATGGATTTGTTTTTGCTTTTTTTTTTTATTCTTTTTTTTTTTTTTTTTTTTTTTTACATATAATGGACAGGATGTACATGATACAATATCTATAGCGGTCTTGGAAACATTATCGGATTTTCGCAGATCCCTGTGGGTTCAGGCTCAAGATGTATTCCTGATTATTTATAATGTATATATATATATATATATATATATATATATATATATATATATATATATATATATATATATAAATGCGATGAGAACAGACTGGTAAAACATATAATGTCGTCTCGGATATTTTCTTCATTTGACTGAGCCTGGTAAATCAAAGTCTGGCCGAGGAAATGGACGAAATTGTCCCTGTGAGGGATATGGATCAAGGTACGATCGCTACGGACACTTACAGTCCAGAAGGTCCCTCAGTTCAGGAACTTGCAGATCTTATCCAATCAGTAGCTAACGCCCATATTAAAATTGACAAACTGCAAAAAGAGGTAACCGACATCACGTAAGAAAATGTGAACCTTCGATCCCAAATCCTATGACTGTGTAATACTGGCAAAGTAAACTCAAATGTAAATGTAAATATGAAGGCAGCTCTGTTGGGTGAAAAGCTCAGTGAACCGGGAACAGTAAACACAATGCAAGTGACCTCCAACCCCAAGATCAGTAATTACACTGTAGACCGAGCTTCTACCGAGCACAAACGTAGGATCGCTTCTAGAAACGCAGGCCAGGCCCAAACTGTGTACTCTAATCATATTTTAGAACAGTCGAGCCCACAGCCAACGGCTGCGACAAATAACCAGCGAGCCCAGTAATTAGAAACAGACGTGTGTGCTGCGCAGGCAACTGCCTTACGGGCCCTGAGTGGTGCTGGCAGTGATAACCCCACCGGCGCTAAACCCTATTCTTGGTTTTCAATCGGTGTCCGATTCACATATGCACGTATATATTGGAGGCATTAACCCCATAAACACCATTAATTACATCAGGGAGGTGTATGATACACCTCCCTGATTACATCAAGGCCCATATGTATAAGTTTGGTGATACAGCCTCAAACACTCAGCAACTGTCGCAACTGTCGCAACTGAGGGACAGACGGAAAGCATCTTGTGTCTCTGTCGCTGAGGCAAATAAAAACAACTAACTCATTGCAGAGGCGCAGGTGCGGCTTCCAAAGGAATAACCAACATAATCATAAAGTGAAAGGAAAATCTAGGTTTGCGAGGCTTAACCCATGGAAACAACGTACTGCGCCCCGATTCGATCAGCAAAAACAATATATCGAAGACAGCGATCAACAACCCTATAACGAGAGATACTGGGATCCTTGGTCCTGGCAGGAGTACCGAGACGACCACGAGTACCGTGTCAGGGACCGTGCCGCCTGGGACACATACTATGACTCTAGATGGGAATAAATCCACTGGCTTGTCGCTGAAAGTCACAAGTTTCAACCGCAAAGGGTTAAGACCTCATGAACTGCGTGTGATCCAAAGTTCACTTCAATACAATGGTTATATACCCCAATTATAAACAGTCTTTTATACATCTAGTATGGTAGATACAGACGCTGAATGGTCGCCCATTCGGTGACATCACTCGTATATGCAAGTCTTTCCCCTACTATAACTTTTAAGGTTTGGATATGGTAATTATGAAATTGATATTCATTGCGATGGGACTCTGGGGGTAGCAATGAGTGACAAATATGGGAAAGCAATACAGATCCTGTGGATTTTTTATATGTCGTACTTTGATAAGAGTCAAGCAGAGCAGACTGACAAATTCATTAGATTTATTGATTCACTACAGTCTTTCATTGATACGCATGGCGTGGTCTGTGCACTTGAACTGGTCAGAGACTTTCACGCACGGCTCCTTCGATCTAATAAACTGAATAAACTATGGTTTAAAGAGAAGGGTTCAATAAGCATGACTGTTTTTTTCCTTCGATTTCCTGTGTGCAAACGATCGTGTATCAGCGGATTTTATGAACCGGCAGTCTATTGATCATATATATTTCTCTTTCAGCAATGATACATTTAGCTGGATAGACCGTGTCTTCACATCAGGCTATGATATATACTCTGTAAATCATTGTAAAATATTAAATCTGAATGCTTCAAACCTAAGCGACCACTTACCGCTATACTGGGTGTTTAATGTTAAAGTTCCCATTAACGATGGTCATATGAGCACAGGGGGCATTAGGCCACACACCACGAGTAACCTTAGGTCAGTCTTACCCCTTAATTGGGAAAACCAAACACATATTGACAATTATAGTAGTATTCTTTCTGATAAGCTTGCTGCTGTAAAGCCTCTGTCGGATAACCTCCCAACTAACAGTACCGATTTGCAGAGAGGGGTAAATATACACTTATCAGATCTTAATGAAGCGATACATTCTGCTGATAAAGAGGCAGGGCGTAAAAAGAATAAAATGTATGTGCCCCCCCCCAAAAAAAAAAAAAAAAAGTACTGGTGCCCTCATTTTAGCCAGCTACAGGACAAAAAGAAATGTTTGTGGTTCTTGTGGAACGATAACGTGGGGTCCCAACCTGGGTCAGGTTTATGATTGTTATAAAGGTGCAAACAAGCTGTTTAGGATTCATTGTCGATCATATACACAAAATGAAGTAGATAACTCTTCTATCAAGCTGAATTCTATGTTCGGCGGGAGGGGATGTCCTGCTTCAGGAATGACATTAAGATATTGAAGCGTAAAATGGTTAACTCTTCGCTGAAATCAAAGGTATTCAGGGATTATTTTGCGACAATTATGCAAGACAAGAATGATACCTTAATTTCAACGGATTCGCAGCAGGCTTTCACTGATACTGTTCAAAGAAAGTTTAAAGAGAGTGATGGAGAACTAAGCTCTCCCCAGTATATGGACGTAACAGCGGCAATGGTGTCTAAAATGACTGATAGACAAAGTGAGAGCAGCTCACCTGGATGCAACGGTAAAACTGCTGAGCATTTGTTGTGCGGTAAATCGTATGTCCTGTGCGACAGACGGGCAACCTTGTACACATACGTTGTTAAAAAAGTGTGACATTCCAAGTGTGTTAACAACTGGAATAATTATACCTATTTTTAAAAAGAGCTCTCTAAATCCAAAATTTTCGACCGATTACATTGAGCTCGGTTCTCTCTAAGCTGCTAGAATCATTTATGGGCTCAGGCACCTCATTTACCTGCGCTCTTTCCCATGATATTGGTTTTTATTTCGATAGTAAAGGTTCACCTGTATTCGTCTGCGCTTTGGGCGCAGGAAGTGCTTCGACCGAGTGTGGCATGGAGGTCTATTTTTTAAACGTTTGGATATCTTGCCATAGCCACATTGGGAATTTTTGTATAATTAACATAGAAGCACTTGTGCAGTGGTGAGGTGGAATAATAATGTCAGCCCATTATTTTCTGTATCTAGAGGCATCTGTCAGGGCAGCATTGTTTCACCTCATATCTTTAATATATTCATTAATGATGTGCTTGAAGATGTGTCAACTCATGTTAATGGTATCTGTGTAGGCGATGAGCAATATAATGTATGTGCCTACGCAACTGACGTAACACTGTAAAGAAGATCAATTGCTGTCCTCCAAAGAAATATTGATATATGTGCTGATTATGCCAAGACCTGGCGTTTCAATTTCGAATCAAAGATATCTGAATGCCTAACGATGAGAACAAATCTCTTCAGTGTAGCTTCATGTTGGTACATGTACCTTGGCAACACTAAGTTGTTGTTAAGTTATGAAATGTAAATTTTTGGTGTTCATTTTGCGATAGTTGCGCAGGTAGTTCACGGTTACACATGGACAAAAAGTTACAATTATGTAGGCAGAGCTATTATGGGCTAGGAAATGTTGGCCTATCATACCCAGCTCTTGGAACAGTCGTGAACACACACTTATGGAGAACTATATGTTCTCCAGTGCTTACCTACGGTCTGGAAACGATAAGTCCCCAGAGAGATTTTACACATTGTAAATAAGATCGAGTCTGCCCAAGGGACCCTGTTCAAGCGCTTCCTGGGCATTGGGAAGCGCTCCCATTATTCGTCTCTATTGAAGGCCATGTATGTTTCACATATAACTGAGACTCGAACTAGTAGAACTATCTCCTTATTTTGACGTTTCTTAGGGTGTACCCGCCACTGTCGAAATCTTATTCATATATGCTGGCCAGTTATATTTTTGCAGGGCTCAGGACTCAAGACTCAGGACAGTTTTATTCGACCAAAAAGTTACAGGAAAAAATATAATAATAAATGAACACATTGTGTGGTCTCCCATTAAGACAGAGACAACTGCCGCTCTCGTGGGGCCACCCTGTACAAATAATTAAATATTTCATGGCGACTGTATTGAGAGAATGAAGGGAAATTAAAAAAAAAAATGTTCAGCCACGAAGAAATGATAAATTATAATAATATGAAGTGCTTACACATACACTCTGATGAAAGCAATAATAATTTTAAAATAATCTCCTAAGTTAACCTTCTCAGGAATAAATGTAGCAGTTCTCAATTGTGTAATTTTCCTGAAAATTTTCAATATTCTATTTTTTTTTAATGTAATTTTCCAGTCCATTATAACTATGCGTGTATAGTTTTTCACGTAAATTGGCTGGAGAATTGTTGATAGTCTCAGGCACATCACAACGTAACCAGTCTTTAGCATAACTGTGCTTGTATCTAGGAATATAAATGTTACCAGCTCGTCTTGTATTATATCTATGCATATCTTGACTTGTTTGGAAGGGCAACCTTCGTAGATTTTCTGGCAGTTCAATGTTTATATCTTTACGATAGAATTTAAATTTAGATAAGGTAAAAATGTCTGCTAGTTTGAGTAATTTAAGGTTTTTAAATATTGGATCTGTTTGGGCATTGTATTTTTTACATGATCAAATAGGAACAGCCACCATGTTGTTGTTGTTGTTGTTGTTGCTGCTGTTGTTATTATTATTATTATTATTATTGTTATTGTTATTGTTATTGTTATTATTATTATTATTATTATTATTATTATTATTATTATTATTATTATTATTGTTATTGTTATTGTTATTATTATTATTATTGTTATTATTATTATTATTATTATTATTATTATTATTATTATTATTATTATTATTATTATTATTATACAAACTGCCACACTTATTTGACATCCCACCGCGCACCTGTCTGTGGTCAGGTTTAATTTTTATTCCTCATTCCTGTAATGGATGTTCTCTAGTACTTTTGTATCATGGCTGGAACGCCTAGGTATTGGAATGTCCTTAAAGTATCATTTGTTTCTGCTTAAAACGTGAACATTTCTTACTGATTTTTACGGAGCCACAGAGGGGACATGAGGATTTTTTTTTTTTTTCGTTCCCTCGCAAAAGTTTTGCGTGGGAACGCAAAAGAATTTTTACAGCAAAAAGCAGTATCTGGAGCCCCAGAGGTGCCATAATACATTAAAATTTATGTCCTTCCATGAAAAGAATTATTTTTCCCTCACAAATATTTTGCGTTCCCACGTACAAGTTTTGCGTTCCCTTGCAAAAGGTTTTTAAGTAAGTTACATAAAAAATAATTAGTGTGAGGGAACGCAAAAGTTTTGCGAGGGAACGCAATTTTTTTTTTCTCTCATGTCCCCTCTCGGGCTCCGTAGATTTTAAGCAAAGCTGTGTTTGAAAAATGAGAATGATTGTAAAGTTATACATCGTGGTTGAATGAAATGTAATTTGGGAACTCAAGATAAGGATTGCAGAAAATTTGCATTAAGGACAAAACGTATCGTCTCTATTCTATATCCTTCTCCCGAGGACCCCTTTTTTTGACATGGAGAAAGATAATGATGGCGATTCGATAATTAAGGATGGCACCCTAGTATCTAAGAGGATTGGAATGAATATTCCGTTGCTCCTTTTTTGGGCCTTTGATTTAACGTTTTTGTAGGGCAGGGGCAAGGGGTATTTTCAAAGGCGTACAATATAATTATCTGTAAAATGCCGAACATGAAGTCAATTGAGTGCAAAGCTGTGAAATGTTATTAATATAATGACGTTTTTATCCGCTTTAAAATTTATAATATTATTGTAGTATATGATAAGTGTAAGATGTCTTCACATATAATGAAAAATGTGAAGTATGCTTTTGCATTCGGGCACAGGTAAAAAACGTTGTTCTACACCAGGGTCTGTTAATAAACATAACATAGCGCATCATGAATAGGGTCAGCAACCGGCAATAAGTACGCCGTTCTTCTATCCCACTGGCTTCGTTATAAACATCACACAGCGTATCCTGAATAGGAACAGCCACCAGCCAAACGTACAACGTCCTTCTACTCAGTTGTCTTTTGTTAACAGCCCTCACATAACGCATCATGAATATGGATGTAGCAGGCCACAAGTACGCCAGTCTTCTATTCCAGCGTCCTTGTTATTAAACATCACATAGCGTATCATGAACATTGACAACAACGGACCAGAAGCACACTGTTCTTAGACTCCTGTGTGCTCCTTGAAGAAACGTAACATAGCGCATCATGACAAGACACAACCATCCGCCACAGGTATACTGTCCTTCCACTCCCGTGCCCTTCCTTAATTAACATCATATAGCACATAAATGATACGGACAGCCATCGACCTCAGATACACGGCCTTTCTATTTCATTGTCCCTTGTTTTCGTCAATGTAGCTTCTGAGTTCTTTTTAAGAGTTCCGTTTGTCGGTAAGCATATTTACAGGAGAGAATGAAAACACATTCGCCCTGCACGTGAAATGTGTCCTTACAGTAAAGCACTTTGTAACGCTTGAACTCGTTCCCATTCCTCACGTATCCCGACATGGTCACTACTCATTGAAAACAGGTTCATGATTCCGGGTACCAGCTTTTTTCACATATCCCCTCAAGCTTGTCATGAACGACTGCTTATATCAAATTATTATGGAATTATTTTCTTATTCTATTAAGTAACGTTTCCATGAGAAGATTTTCAAAATACTGTGGCAGGAAAACCTTCAGCAGCTTTCCATGGAGCAGCCTAGGAGTGAGGTCTTTGCCTTGGTAAATGCTAAAATTCTTAGGTTAGTGAGACGGTGTCAAGCTACATCTATATTGTTTTGGGACGCTTTGAAAGTCATATTTGTCGAATCCTTCCTTGTACGACAAGTTCTGATTATTTATAACAATCTGACGAAGAGTTAAAGGGCATACTGACAAAGCAGATGGACCCAGCGGTGCATTTTGTTGTCCCATCGTCATCGACCTCTGTTATATTATGACAATATTTATTTTCTTTTAGGCCGGCCTGTCTGTATGACAGTACAAACCAACGACATGCCGCCTGGTAAATAGTAGTCGTTATTAATCAACAAGTTTCCAGAGATTTGAGGAGTCTTTTCCGGATTGATTACATATATATGGATATCTATTTCGCTATTAGGCGACTATGACATAAGACCTTTATGCATACCAGATGGTCCTTATTTTTGATCCGTGGAACCAATCAAATGGTTTCCGTTATGCTAACTGTCATACAGATTGTCCGGATATAACTCTCGCCAGAATGTTCGATTAGTACCCAAACATTCCAAATTTTGCACTTTTTCGGGGGTGGATAACTAGTTTTGGCTCAGCAGACTTGCCTTGTCACTCAGCGGAGGTTACCACGCACATCTTTAACTTCTTCGTTGTCAGTTCCCAATTCAGCATAATAAAATTTAACATGTCAAACACATTTGCCAGTTTTTATGCAAGTCCCTATCTGTCTTTACACATTTTGTTTAAAGTAATGATATCGTATATTTATTTTTATTTTACTTTATCGTCATTTGTTTCCATATGTAGGGTTTCAATGGTTATTATTGCCAATTGTGAAACGATCTGTTATTTTGTACGTTTTGACTCAATTAAATCTGCCGGTTGGTTTTGGCTTAAGTGACATTAGAATTCGACCAACATATGTACCAAAGTATGATGATTAAAACTGGCGCCATTTTTTAATTTTTCATTTCAGTAACATCTGTATGATCTGAAAGAGAAACCATTAACTTACAGTATATAGATGCTGGTGCACAGGTTGGAGTCCTGCTCGTTCAGAACATGAGATATAAGTATATCCGAGAGTTGTTTCTACAAATGTATTCATCAGATCATGCATTAGCGACTTTTGTTATAATCTATGTATGTGTTTGTTCCTTTTTGGAGGGTTGCATCTATTCAAGTCTGTCACCTAAGTCGACTTAAAACAAGTTGCAACCACACCGAGGTAACCAGAAGTATTTGCACATTTTGCAAGAAACATCTGCGTCGCTGTTTTACCTTGATGCATTGGCAGCGAAATGCTTCCTGGTAGCAGGCTACAATGGCCATTTCACGAAGGAGGATTATTGTGTGGGCCAGGTTCCATTGCAAAACGTTTCAGATCAGACTTTGCCCCTGAAATATATCATTGATCATTTGATAAAGGAACCCAGTACATGAGAGCAACACTATTTAGAAAAGAATTATGATGCAGATTAAGGTGACATATATTTCTATCACGTTAGAGAAAAAAAAAAAAAGAATTAAAGGAAAGTTTTGTAAAAGTAAAACATTTCACGCATAGAACAAATCCTAAACATGAGCAGAGTTTCAACTGTTGAACAGATGTAGGCGTAGAGGCTTCCGTAAGTGCTCCCACGCTATGCCAAAGCACTCAAGGGCTGTTTCTACCGGTCGGGAATACGTTCTTCATCGTGCACATGCTACCAAGTTTGCCCTGCCAGGATCTACACCAAATATATATTACTAATTTAGCTTTATGTGGGTACCTTGTAGCAAATTGACAAACTTGTTGCTTTGAAAATACAGCAAAATGGAAAAACAAAAGTTAAAAATTACTTACAGTATGGTGCATATAACCATTTACAAAATAGCTTCAATCGGATGAATTGCTTTTTTACCGATATAACAACTGTGCCAGGATCTAACACTTATATATATTAATTAGTTAGTTGTATGTGGGTACCTTGTAGCAAATTGACAAGCTTGTTGCTTTGAAAATACACCAAATGAAAAAAAAAATTAAAATTACTTACGTTAAGGTGCATATAACCGTTCACAAAATAGCTTCAATCAGATGAATTGCTTTTTTTATCGATATAATAACTGTGCTATTGTTTTGGCACGGCCTTTTGTAAATTTCAGAGAGAGTTCTTTGTAATTGAGAGTATACTGGAATGTCTTACCTTGTAGGGTACCTACATCAAGAAAACAAAATAAGTTCCATTGCATTTATTGTTCTCTTTTGTACTTTGCACCATTTTTTATGTCAACAACATCCCACTCGGATCCTAAGTTCCTGAAAAAAAAAAAAACAACAACAACAAAATTACATGGGGAAATATATGGGATACAAGAGAAAGTTGGCATATGTAAACATAAAACTGGTTATGAAATCACGACGAGGGTGACATGCCATTTCGTTTCAGAAAACATTCATCACCTTTCTTGCCTTAGGAGCACTCAATGCTCCTGTGGTATAAAAGCATTTCATTTTGCCGGCTTATTTTGTTTTACTCCAGGATACGTGCTATGCTCTGCTTCACGGTTTCATGAAAAAAAGACGGTTTGGCCTAATGATGAATAGCGCATGGAATAAACCCCATTTCCCCAATGTTAACACATTGACCTTGTTTTATTTGGTGACATACCGATGAGTTCTGGTTATGTAAGTGTGGAGTCTCATAAAACCTATTGCAAGTTCAAAGAAGTTAAACCTATTGAACGTGATGCAATTCAGTACATCATGAAAATTGCGAAATGACACCAATATCATTTGCCAACAACTTTACTGGATGTTGGGTTTTGAAGTAATGGAAAGAAATATGAAACACGCAAGGTGCAAAGCCGCAAGATCACAAAATCAACATTAGGGGCAGCTCTTAAAAAATAACAATGAATCTATTGATGTCTTAGAAAACTGCTCCCGGCCAAATTATTCAAACAAACACACTGAAGTAGCACTTAAGTGATAGTTGCATATCTGATGCTGCTGATCTAAGTTCAGGTGGCATAGTAGCTGATTGACTGCACGTAAAAACAATCCCCCAACACAGTTTGCACGATTTTGTTTACAGCAAACCCAGAAAAGTAAAGGCCATGACCTACCTGGTCTGTATTATTGTCATTTTTTCAGGATGAACAGGCGTAAATACAGGACAAACTTTGTCACATCCAGCGAGAGATCTTTAAAAAACAAGAAACTTGATATTCGATGTTTGTAATCTTGCGTCATAAGGAAAATGGAACTAGTCACTACCACATCAACCATTCTAATAATGACGATAATTATACGGGGTAGTGAATTGATAATGGCCTATTTGATGGGATGTTTAACATGAGCTTCACCTTTGGTGCATTATTTGGTTGGATATATAACTTGAGCAACATTGTTAGAGTGCTAATATTTTGGCGGCAGATTCTGGATTTCCGTGACAGGCTACAGCTGCTAGTGGCAGAAAGCATTTGCCATCGTTGCTGACTAACGGTATTTAAGGCTTGCTGCCGGATGGTCATTGATGGCAACCTAATCTCTTTCCCTTGTTATTACCACACTTTTTCCTGTAAAAACGAAGACAATAACTTGTTATATCAACTTTTACCTTTAAGAACAGGGATAAATCTTGTATTTACAACTTTTTTACTTGTTACAGCGAGTATAAATGTTAGTCCGACGATTTTCTGGTTTAACCAAAAATAAAAAAAAAAAAAAAAACAACATATTTCTTTTTTTTTTCTGGGTAAAACATGTAGTTTTGTGATATCACCTATCAACCTTTTTCTTGTTATTCCAAGAACATATCTTGTTATTTCACTTCTTTCTTATTATTAAGAAAAGGAAAATCAATCTTATTTAAACTTTTTATCTTGTAATAACAAAAAAAAAATCTTGTTATATCAATTAATGCATTCGTTATTCGTCATCTTATTTTTCTTCTTAGATCAAGATCAAATCTTAAAAATGCAACACTTTTCCTTGCTATAAAAAGAAACATCATGTTACTTCAATCTTTGTTCTTTTTGTGACAAAAATAGTGTTCCTTTAATTTTTTTTTCTGGTTATAACAAGTAAAAATCTTGTTATTGCAACTTTCGGTCCTGTTATTACGAGGGAAAAAATTATTTCAGCTCTTTTCCTTTTTATTAGTAGAAAACGTCTTATTCCAACGTTTTAACAAGAAAATTACTTCTTATTACAACTGTTCTAATTTCATAACAAAAAGATATCTTGTTGTTCAAAATTTTTCTTGATGTAAACCTCAATTATCTTGTTATTACAATTTTTGTATTTATTAGTACACGATGCCCGTGTTAAGTCAATTTTTTTCTTATTAATACAAAAAAACACTCTTGTTATACCAACATTTTTCCTGTTTCAAGAAAATATCAAGTTAAAAACTGTTTTCTTGTTAAAACAAGAAACATATTGTTATTTCAACTTTCCATTCTTATTATTCCTAGAAAAACTTTTGTTTCAACTTGCTACATCAACTATTTCCTTATTGTTACAATAATAAAAAAAAAGTATTTTTGACTCACGTTATAACAAGATAAAATGTTTTTATTCCAACTTTGTTGTTGTGAAAACAAGAAAAAGTATTGCTATTTCAACTATTTATCTTGTCATAACAAGAAAAATCGCTTTTTTACAACATGTTTTCTTATTACAAGATAAATATTGTTATTACCTCTTTATTCCCGTTATTACATGGAAATAATCTTATTTATACTCTTCGTTTCTCATAACAAGAAACATTTTGTTATCACAACTCTTTTCTTGCATCACAAGAGGAAACCTTGTTATTTCAACTTTTTTTATCTTGTTATCAGCACGTTGTTTTTGTTATTTCAGCCTTTTCATTGTTACATCTAGAATAACTCTTGTCACACTACACTACATCCTTTTTCTTATAACAAGCAACAAATCTTGTTATCTTAACTTTTTGTCCTATTATCACAAAATAATGTTCTGCTAATTTTTTTAGTGTCATTGTAACGAGAAAGAAAATTTTTATTACACCTGATGGTCAGTGTTATAACAAGAGCAATTTTTGTAGTTACACCTTATTCTTGTTATAACAAATCTTGATATGTCAATGTTTTTTGTTATAACAAACATTGTTTCAACTGTGTTTCTTGTTTAAACAAGAAAAAATCTTGGTATAATATTTTTTTTTGCTTTTGATTACAACAAATCTTGTTGTTTTAACCATTTTCTCTTGTTATAAGAAAAAAAAATCCATTTTTTTTTTTTTACTTGAGAAAATCTTTTATCTTACAAGAGAAAATCTTGTTCTTTCCACTTTTTTTCTTTTTCGTGCAACAAAATGTCGTTGTTCAACTTTCGTTTTGTAATGACAATAAATATCGTGTCATTTATTTATTTATTTATTTATTTTTATAAGCAAGCAAGCGGCCTACGACAGTTACATGTACCTCATTGTAATAAAAATCATGTTAAGAAAAATTGTTTTGATATGTTTTTGGCATAAATGCTAATGAATTTTATGCTTTTCTGACATGCCTAAATGCACTTTTACTCAATATTAAAAAAATACTCGAATTGAGAGTATTTTCCGAAATGTCAGAAACCTGACACATTATATAGCGACATTGACTCATGGTTGGCAGTGTAATAGAGCTGAATTGTTTGTAGACTTTCAAAGTGAGGAGTGGACCATGGAATTTGCTTTACATTTCTGGTGCAGGATGTCCATTGTTGCAGTCCTTGTTAGGATTTTCCTTCACTTGTGCAGGTGGTCTAGCTGCAACTGTTTATTTACAATCACTGGGACTGAATATAAAGCCCAAGCTTGTTTCCACTTCAGCTATACACTGGCAGGTGGGCTAGCTAGGATAAGCTATCCAGCTATAAAGGGTAGATATTGGTTCCGGGGTAAAAAAAAAAAATGTTCTAATCTGAACCTGTACTATACACATTTAGTAATTATGGTCTGTGTTACAGGTATTCTTTCATAATGAAGCTCTGCATTTAAAAGGAAATCTTCACCTATTCAACTAATTCATCATTTGTCACGTTCATATTTACTCATTATGATGTGGGTTGTCTTTGCTGAATATTCAGCTCAGACAAGGGGCCCGCCACTCAGAGGGACATGTACTGGTAAAAGGCACCGAAACATGTTCTGAGTAGTTTACCGCTGAAGACCCTTTAATTTATTTGGGCTAATACCGCCTATGTCAAAATTTTACAGAGTAACGTGTGCAATATGGACAATAGTACTTCCATATGTATATAGGTTAGACAGGGACAGGTTAGCTTATGGAGAATAAAGAGTTCGGACATCCGAACAGGGTAATGGTTTCCAGGAAGTGGTTCTGGTCAAAAAGACACAAATACAATAACAAGAACAATTTTGTTATTTGAACATTTTACTTGTTATTGCAAGAAGGAATCTTGTTCAACTTTTTTCTTCTTAAAAAAAAAAACAAAAAAAAAAAACAAAAAAAAAAAAACAACCTGTTATTAATTTTTTTTCTTGTTTGTAAGAAAAACCTTATTCCAACTTCTTACTTGTCATAGCAAGAACAAATCTCGTTATCATAACTCTTTTTCTTGTTATTTTACTTTTTTCTTGTTATCAGGAGGGAAAAAAGCATGTATTTTCAGGTCAAATTCTTAATATAAATGTTTTTCAAGTCTATCCCCCACACACACACAGGAGGTCATAAATTTGCTCTCGTCGGTCTTCTAGTCCGTCCTTCCATCTGACATTTAAATTGTCAGAATTGTGTTACACGTTTCAAAAAAAAAAAAATATTTACATATAATTAAATAAAATAAAAAATACATAAAAATAAAAATTACCCCCCCCCCCAAAAAAAAGGGAAATTTCAATTACACCCATGAGACATTGTGGGGACATTTATAGATATATGAAGGTGTGTATCTTGGTTTTTGTTTGTCTCTTGGAGGAAATATTCTGATATAATTAATCATTAATTAGTGAAAATATCGCTTCATTGTTAGACTAGTCAGGTTTGTGTTGTGCATATCTCAAGAGGTTTATATTATCAGGCTATCAAACCAAATAGAACAATTTATCATGTATGAATATGTGCACCTGAAGTTTTGTTTGTCAGTTGGATTAAATAGCCTCTGTTCATATTTCACTAATAAACTTGGTGAAAATATTTATTCAGTGAAAATGTTGGCTACTGCTAAACTTGTGTCATATATATTTCACACAGTGTTTGAGGTAAAGCTATTGAACATTACTTGATAGCAACATCCACCAATACATGAGAATGTACCCCTGGTGTTCTGTTTGTCTCTTGGGTTAATTATTCTCTGTTGATTATCATTAATTAACTCAGTGGGAATGACAGTTGCAGGAAAATGAGAATTGCTTTTGTCAAACTAGTGCCATGCGTAGCACATAAAGTATTTCACTTAGAGCCATGGTATTTGATAGGAATAGCAATCAATATATGAACAGTTATGCGTATCTAATTATTATCTACGTGGAGATTTCACAATATGTTTGAGTTCTTACACCAATAACATGCTACTCTTTTTAATGCTGATGGGTGTAACGACAGGTGACGCCACCGTGTCCTTTGGACACTTTTAAACTTTTCTCCCTTTTCTCTTTTCTAAAAGGACGGGGCGGTAGTTTGGTATTATGAAATGGGAATTAGAACGTGTTTTACTTGTCAGGCGTCATACCTTTGCAGCGTTTCCCAAAGCAAGAGCCAAGTATTACCCCGCCTAGCACTTCCTCGGCTGAATATAGAATAAACCGATCATCTGACTGTTATAAGCTGTAACATGAACAAAAGTTGGTTTGGGATAACAATAAAACAAAGTTGAAATAACAAGACTTTTATTATAACAAGATAAAAAATTCAATAACAGGTGTATACTGGTTATACCATGAAAAAAAACCTGAAAGAAGACTTTTTCTTGCAATAACGATAAAAAAAGCTGTAATAACAAAAAGATTTCTTGTTATAATAAGAAAAAAGATAATCTGACCTGCTTTTTTTCTATTTACAAGGAGAAAAGAGGTTGTAATATCAAGATTCTATCCAGCAACCTTCGGCACCAGTCACCTAGCCGAAAATGCGACATGTCCATTGTTGCAGTCCTTGTTAGGATTTCCCTTCGTTTGTGCAGGTACTCTAGCTGCAACTGTTTATTTTACAATCACTGGGGCTGAATGTAATGCCCAAGCTTGTTTCCACTTCAGTTATACACTGGTGGGTGGTTTGACTGTGACTGTCCAGCTAGAAAGGTTACATATTGGTTCAAGGGTCAGTCAAATTGTTCTTATCTGAACCGGTACTATACACATTTAATAATTATGGTTTGTTTGACAGGTATTCTGCTTTCATAATGAAGGTCTGCATTTCTAAGCAACACGTATTTAGCTAACTCATCATTTGCCACGTTCATGTTTAGTCATTATTATGTGGGTTTTCTTTGTTGAATATTTAGCTTAGACAAGGAGCCGCTACTCAGAGAGACATGTACAGGTTAAGGCTCCTAAACATGTTAAGTAGTTACCCGCTGAAGACCCTTTAATTTATTTGGGCTGATACAGCCTATGTCAAAATAGTACGGCGGAACGTGTGCAATATGGTCAATAGTAATTCCATACGTATATAGGCTAAGCGGGATAGGTTAGCTTATGGAGAGTAAAGAGTTCGGACTACGGAATAGGGTAATGACTACTAGGAGGTAGTTCTGGACAAAAAGACACAAATACAATACGAACTTTACCAAATCCCAGTTCCTTAAAAATGAATGTTTCAATGGAGGCAGGTATGCGTGGTTGTCACAATTGACATGGCCCAGTTTATTGCTTTCCCAGATTGGAGACTGTACATATTTATGTCCACCAGCATCAAAGGAGCACCAAAAATTTATATGTTTGTGACCACTGAATGGCCGGGCTGGAACCAGCAACCTTCAGCACCAATCACCTAGCCGAAACAAGGAAACCCACACACCAACGCCCGAATTGAAGAAGAAAAAAAAAACAAAAACAAAAAACAAAAAAAAAAAAACAAAAACAAAAACAAAAACAAAAAAAAAAAAAAAAAAAAAAAAAAAAACAAAACAAAAAAAAACAAAAACAAAAACAAAAAAAAAACAAAAAAAAAAACAAAAAAAAAAAAACAAAAAACAAAAAAAAAAAACAAAAAAAAACCAAAAACAAAAACAAAAAAAAAACAACAAAACAAAACAAAAAAAAAAACAAAAAAAAAAAAACAAAAACAAAAAAAAAAAAGAAAAAAAAAACAAAAACAAAAAAAAAACCAAAAAAAAAACAAAAACAAAAAAACAAAACAAAAAACAAAAAACAAAAAACAAAAAAAAAAAAAAAAAAAAAAAAAAAAAAAAAAAAAAAAAAAAAAACAGGGTGCGAGACTGTCATTACCTAGTGCAAAGTTTGTTTGACCAATCCATAGGCTCCATTTCCACCAAGAGGTTTGGAAAAGTCAAACACAGTAAAAACATCATAAAGTTGTAAAAGAAATTACAGGGCTATCTGGAATAAATTCAGAATTGGGATGCTCGGAAGTGTTTGCATGGAATTTCAATTGGCCTGGCAGTTTAGGAGAACAACTTTTGTTGCAAATTGGACCAAAAGCAATGAATAAAAAGCAATACCCCCCCCCCCCCCCGCAATGACTTGCGTGTGGCCATTGGAATAAACTTAACTAATAGTCAACCAGGTACAGCAAGTTTGAAAGAGACCTAGTAGTTGGTTTTAAGGAAGAAATCCAAAATGCAAAATGTGGATGGACGACGACAGACAGACAGACGATGAATGACTTATCCTACTCAGGATCAACTTTACTGACAAGTCAGCTGACCTAAAAATTTTCAGAGTCTCTGTTTCTATGGTGAGAGATGGCTAGATGAACAGGTGCCACTATACAAAATAGAAATGTGTAATGTCAAAACTGACCAAGGGGATGTTGTAAACGTTTAAGGCTCCACCTGTAATATGCATCATTGTCTTTAAATACACAGTTTTGGCGATCCCTGATGCATTGTCGGAAAGGTCATTGCATATAGCCTGAGGCAACCATATGAAACTTGCCACAAAAAAAAATGGACACATTGTTAATTGTTATTGCAGAGTTTTCCCGGAGAAGCCTAACCATGCCTGAACACACAAGCATCTATAAAACATATGAGACTTATTAACAAAATAATTGAAAACCAAAAAGCGTCACCTACAAGCCAAAATAACAACGTATTAACACAGACAGCGCTGTACGTCCTAATATGTTCAAACGCGAGTAGAGAATCAATCACGTCACCCATCATTGGAACAAGATAAGTCCATCGTGCAATGTTTTTTATTTGGAGGCATACCACCATAATAAATGTGCCTTATGTACGATTTTTTTAATGATTTCCGGTGGATGTTTCCATAGGCCTACTGATCTTCAACATCATCTTTCAAAATTCTAAAAGCAAAGTAAGAAAACCTGTATACTGCAGATTCCCTTTATGCTAGTAGCACATTATGCCTGAGAAGGGTAGTGGTGCTATTGTGGGTCAAGGTTACATAGGACAGGAATGAACCAATAAATAAGGTTGCAGGGTGATGAACATTGGACTGACGTGGGGGGGGGGGGGGCGTGGGGAGGGTGCACCCTTGCATTTTAATCCATCTGTTCCGAACATGTATATCATTTTTGGGTATTTCAGATGGAGATTCTAGGTATTGTCAACGCTGCAGGTGATTCACCAGTCATGATTATTTGCAATAACTCTCGTTGTCCAGAACTCAGTTATGAAGTGGTTGCTGTCTTTGGCTTCTTATTCCTGTTTACATTCATGATGATATTAGTAAGTTCTGAATGGAAGTTCACTATGGTGTATCTCAGACATTATGAGCTACACGTTATCACAAATAGTCGCTGTTTTAAAGTCTATTTATATACATCCCAAAGGAACTAAACAGTTTTCACTAGAAAGATAGCAGACAGCGATGTCCCTGCCATAATAAAACATTATTCTAATGGAAAAAGAAAAAAAAATAGCTACAAGCATTAAAAGAAATCGGAAGCGTTTCAAAGCTCAATGAAATTTAAACATTGTTAATTGCTGCATTTAACACACGCCTATCAAATGTACTTTGCGTTACTTGCATACAAAGGAAACATGCTTTTAATTTTCTAAAGTACGTTTGGGTATATTTACATTGAATCTTTGCTAATTTAATTCATTGATATGTGTTTTTCTGTTGGAACAGTTCTGTATTGCAAAATATAATCACAGCATTGACACTTTTAATCTTTTATAATTTCCTGTTAGCAATAATGCAAAGCGTAACACTCATTGTTGAGGAACCAATATTTCATTACTCTCACTTGCAGCATTTATCGGGACAGTTGGCATAATATGACAATTTGTGTCAGTTCAAAACAGTCATTATTTGCAAGATTTATACTCAAGAGAGTGACGTATCTTATGAAAGGAGTCTGAAGTTGATAACTGAGCAAGCATTTGAGAAATTAGTCGGGCATGTCAGCAGCAGAAGCAAAATGACATGTTGGAACGCAAGTGAGTTTCACACATTGGTCTTCCTTGTAGATTAGATAAATAATTCTCACATTATAGTTAATTGGTTTCTTTGGTCGAACAATTTTCATTGTCAATGTATATAATTTTTTTGAACAAAGTACATATTAAGTCATTCATTAACACTCTACTTTGGTAAGACAATTCGCCTGTTAAATATAAAAGACTTTTGAACAATTCAATTCCTACCTTTATATAGGTACGATATTATCCGATATAATATTTTTGACTAACATTTTTGATGGTTTTTATTGCTGCAAACGCATACCTTTTACATGTAGTGTTAGGAGTAGTTTAATTATATACACCATAAAATCACGTCAAAAGTACATGGCATTGCCAATTGGTATTAATACTGCTTCGATGTTTATCTCGCCTGTAATAAAACGCTTTGTGTTTTTATTAACAACAAAAACCCTTAACATTTGACGCACATCTTAGGATCTACATATCTTCCCTATTTCTAAAGTGACTTTAGGTAAATTTATACCACACTGCGCTGTTTACAGTTATATTTGTATCTAAAGAGCTGCGTGTATATGGGGGAAATATCTTCAGACAATCCACATGTCCGCAGGTAGCTTGTTTGAAAGGAGGGTAGTTTGTTGCAAAGTCTTCCTGCACCATAGCGTTGTCGGGGCGAAACCAGGCCAGGGGGTTCTGGGTAATGTCTCCTGCAAAAAAATCGCCTGCAGTAAATTATGTAAAGGTGGCGCGCGCTGAAATTTGTGGCAGTGGGGTTGTGTGATCATTTCAATTTGGGGTTTAGAAAAACTTCCGAAACCACGCTCTTCTCCAGGGCTACAGGCCCGATCCAGATGCTACCTTTAGGTAATTCCTCCTAAAACAAACAAACAAAATGGTTTGTACATAAGACCATTTTTGGCAACATCTCATTCATGCTATAGAAGTTGCTAATGGTATATAAAGAAGTTACAAAGGCTAGATAGTGCATTGAAATATACTTATTCAACATAAACATATCGAATCCGTGCTGTTTTATATTGAGCGTCTTAGGTTGCATGCTTGTTACCGATCAAAACCAACTTGAACATTTTGGGAAGGATCTCTGTTAACTGTTGTAGATCCTTATCCCAAAAACTGGTTTGACATTATAACGGATATTATTAAAACACAACGTAAGGCATAATTTAATTTAACAAAATGTCTTTTATTTTTGCCTGAACACTAGAAACAACCATCTTAACCAAATATCAATACAATTTCAATGTTTAAACTTTTTACTTGATTTGATTCAATCTTTTATGTTTACTGTTTAATGGCCTCTGCTCATGGAGTTATTTTTTTACTAAAGACTAAGTAAATAATGCATTTGCGTACAAGAAGTAAAATGCAAACATTTATGTTTACCATGCATATACTACCCGCAGTAAATGCGTCATTTTGGGGGGGTGGGCGTGCTTTTATATCAAATGCAGTTCACAAATGTTTATAGGTCAATATTTGAAGAGTAAGCTTCAGAGGTTGCCAAGTAATTGCTGCTAGGATGGCCAGCTCCAGGCAACACTGGGTTAAAATAGACGGAACCTCCGCTCAACGTCAATATCAGCAACGATAAAAGGAATATCAGGTAGCTCGCCCATCGTTACGGACACACAATGTGTGCTGGTGTTTTTATTTGGCCGATATACGTACTCGAGACCAAATAGCCTTGTATTCTTTTCCTTTAAAGAAAACACGCACTGCTAAATGCCAACAGATTGTGCTTGTTGCAACAGTTTAAATTATACATTTAGAGTTTGGTAGATTTAAATAGTTGGTCTAAATACATACTCGTCCCTTTGCCTTACAGAAAACAACTTATTGCCAAATACCAACCACTTCTAGCGGTTGCAACATATTAAGACCCCCAGGAAGTACGCTTTATGCTTAGGCAACAATAACATAACGCCAGGAAAGGTATTCAATATGAAACTCATATAATATGTTTTCTTAACTTTCGTCATAAAGTTCCCAATGGCTGGTGACAATGGTGATAGTGTAATAAAAAAATACAACCGGCAGTTGTTCAGTGTATAGCATATGAAATTGTTTTACGGGACCTACATGGCAGTGACACTTTTTGCATTAGGTAACTTCCCTGTTACAGTTGTGTTTTTGTCTGACACGCAGAATGCACACGAGAAGAGAGCCACGAGCACGGTATTACTAAAAATGAATTCATACCAAAGTCATTGCAGCTGCATCCATCGATGATTACCCTCGACCAAAGCCTGTAATGACTCCTGGGTGAGCAGTAAAAGCTGTTCCAGTATGTTCTGGTGTACTTTTCTTGAAACTGCCCTCTGTGGTCCAGTCCTTCCTTACCTATAAAAGGTAGAGCCAAGCATACCCTGTTTAGGAAATTACCAAGACTGGAGTGGATATTGCTGCCAAGATAGAGGATAAACAAAGTGTAAAGATGGGCATACTGACGTGTCCCTTCAGGTAAAAGGAAAAATTTTAAAAAGGAATGTTAGTACCCAAGCAATGACCCTCTTAATAATTGTAAGTGGCCAAGTGACTGCTATAAGACATTTACGCAAAATGTTATCATGTCAGTTATTCCTTATAGATTTACAGACAAAAAGGCAATGCCTGAGGTCATCCATACCTTATGGACATGAACTTCGTGAACCACTCAAGGCAGAAGGTTTGTTTCTAATATGCTTTTTCTTTCTTTTCTCACGCACCCCGAGCACAGCGTATTAATTGTAGTGGGTCAAATAAAATGAACTGGCCTGTGTGGACTATGACATTTACGTGAAGCTAGCTCCATTGAACCAAACTTCAGGAATTACTGTTTCGTAAAGTGGATATGTGATTTTCCCATTTTTGTGTAGGAAGTCAGTGAAGGAGGCGTTGATTCGTGACCCAGCCGTCCAAAACAGACAAAATAAAAACGCAAAACAAAAACAAAAAATAAAAATACAACCTCCACAAAAAAACAAAACCAAAATAAAAAACAATCAAGGCATGAAACAAGCAAAAAAAAAAAACAAACAAACAAACAAACAAACAAACAAACAAACAAACAAACAAACAAACACAAAACACCCCCCCCCCAAAAAAAAGGGGGGGGGGACTTCCATCACACCGATGTGATATATGTATACTGCCATATAAACACAGCTACATCAGGTCAAATCTGATCTGTACAATATAATATATTCATATTTTCTACATGTTCTAGATGACATACTACATAGTTATATTTATCCTATGTGTTTCTTATGCGACAGATAGGCCTATATGACTTACATTAAGGTTTTTAAAATAACAAGTTTATGGTCTAACATATACATGCCTGGTTTCCTCTGTGTGGAGTAGAAACTACCGATGGGTTGGGAGAATGCCTCGAGCTGGGTCCCAGCCGCAGAGGGTATCAGACATGTGTATTATTATTATTATTATTATTATTATTATTATTATTATTATTATTATTATTATTATTATTATTATTATTATTATTATTATTATTATTTCCTAGCTTTACTTAGCAATTTAGATATCTGCACACAACTGCTCATTTGTTTAGATTACAGATATAATTAGTAAGGTTTTAGTTAAAATATAAAAGAAAAAGGTACATGAATACACGAAGGTACAGTTCCCCCCACCGCCCAACCCAACCCCACCCTAACCTGCATCTTAAATTAAACTATGCGAGATCGAGAGTTAACATGCCTCATGACGGAAATTTCAGTTGAAGGTTTTCCACTAATGACCCGTTTGTTAATTCATTTGGCTCTTCAAACCTAGAATTTTCAAAACATTTACATTAAATGTGATGTAATTGGTTTGTTATTCATACAGAACTACCCATTAGTAGTGATTGCATCGGCTTTGTATACAGCGAGTTAATAATAAATAGGCCTATTTTTATTGCTGAAACGAACCAACGTAGATCTGACCAGTTTTCAGGTGTGACGCAATTAATAGCGTGACTCTTTTATGTCACGTCGTTAGAGTTGCGTTTTACTTGAAGTTGAAGAGCTGTTTTGATCTGTTTGATCTGATCAGTCCGTCAGGTAGGACTCGTCAGGTCTGTTTAAGACCAGGCACTGTAGGTAAGTGTGGGATTGTTTATTATTTTATTATTCTATTTTGGTAGGCCTAATCATGAGTGTTAGGTGTAGTTTCATTATATTTATGTCATGTGGGCTACGTTTTTAAGTAGGCCTATTAACAATAGAACAACATATTCGCTTTATTCCGTAATACATCAGCTCGGGATGTTTGTATTGGAAATGCAAACATGGTGCCGCCAGTTAGCAGAATGACTTGTCCGGGGATTAATGGCACCGAAGAAGTCTTGCGCTGGTTCCCCGCTGATGACCCGATTTTTAAAAGGCTAATAATGCTTAAAACTGTCTTCTAAATTTCAAATTTTAAGAATATGATTTGTTCCTTTTCTAAATTAATTTGCTATTATGATTTAGAACAATACAGTTTTACAGTGAATGGTACGGAATAGGACTTTGCTCTTAGAATGTTGGACTTGATAATGTTCAAACGGTACATGGGTTACAGAATTAGGTTTGTTAAGTTTCTCTTTGTATTAAATAGTCGTATGGTTTGCTGCATGATTTCCACGCATATATGCTAACTACACTCGTCAGTCTGGTCTTTACGAAGCATGACTACAGATAGCCTAAACATTTCTACCAGAGTTGGTGCAAAATCTTAATATCTCTACCGATGCTTTATGACCCCGTTATAAGCTGCTTTAACTGCGAAATCCAAGCCTACCTTATTGGGACCTACCATTTGTGCCTCACACGGCTGAGCTTCCAACTCCTTTATGATCTGGACCATTCTGATTGGTGGACTTTTCCCTGTGAAATTTGGATGCGCACCTGAACACAGGAATGTTCTGGAGTCTACAAGTTCTCCAGACTGTGTGTTGTTTCTAAACTATCTTTGATGCGGGACACAATACTTCAGATGAAACTCCAATGGACTATATTGTACACATTGGAGGTGTGATGTATGACTTTTGATGAAATGACCAGCACTGACCTGGTCAAATTGTTGTATCAGATAAATTACTATATCTGCTGTCCCAGATCTGTTATGCTCCTGTCACCTTTACCAAGGCGATGAGAACCCGTCATCATAAATGTCAGTCCTCGTAGATACCATTCATCAAGCCTTCCTATACACCCCTCATCTTAACTCAAGTGCTCTCCAAGTCCTGATACCTTGCTGCAATAGTACAATCCAAAATCTGAAGTCATTGGGAAAACTGCACTGAGGAAAGTGACGTTTCATATCATTCCACGGAGTGTAACCTGCTAAGCACACTAGCCTGAGCCAAACCGAGAGCCATTTACATGTAGATGGGGATATTGCAAGCGGTTCTCTCTCTCTCATCTCTCTCTCTCTCTCTCTCTCTCTCTCTCTCTCTCTCTTCTCTCTCTCTCTCTCTCTCTCTCTCTCTCTCTTCTCTCTCTCTCTCTCTCCCCCTCATCTCTCTCCTCTCTCTCCTCACTCTCCTCTCATCTTCTCTCTCTCTATATATATATAGACCTTACATCTGTTTATCTTGCAGTTCTCAACGTAAAATATGTTTCTTTTTTCACCATTAGACGATTTAACAACATGCATAGTTATTAAGTATAATAAAGACTATTCTGAATAAATACTAGTAGCAGCAGCGCAACTATCCACTTATTTGAAAACCAGAGGACTATTCATAATAATCAGGCGTTACCATATTATTCCAAAATAAACATAATAAGCGCTCATTAGTTATCTATATATTTGTCGTGTAAAATTGATATATTCAGTCATTCATTTATTTATTTATTTATTTATTTATTTATTTATTTATTTATTTATTTATTTATTTATTTATTTATTTATTTATTTATTTATTTATTTATTTATTTATTTATTATTTATTTATTTATTTATTTATTTATTTATTTATTTATTTATTTATTTATTTATTTATTTATTTATTTATTTATTTATTTATTTATTTATTTATTTATTTATTTATTTATTTATTTATTTATTTATTTATTTATTTATTTATTTATTTATTTATTTATTTATTTATTTATTTATTTATTTATTTATTTATTTACACACACAACAGCTAATCATCTCAGAGAAGTGGTGGTGTCATTTTTCCTCACCAATACAGGCTGGGTTTTGTATTAGTAAATTAAAAGAGGTCACACATGATCTAGATGAGATTTCCTCATTAAGCATTAAGATGTAGACATTTCCACTTTTACTGGGAATAAACAGGCTGATAATACCCATGTGATCTCTTCCCATTCTTCTATTATGATCCTTACTCAAGCCTGCCTTAGGCAACATGTTGGGTTATTAGATAACGCTATAAATGGCACTAGTTTCAACAAATATGTCACAATATTGATTCGCACTGTACTAGATAAAACTTTTGTTTAAACAGTTGTAAAGTCTTGGTTTTGCCCGAATGTCCAGCACGCCAAACATTGTGACAATATTGTGAAGAGTCCCTGTTTTAGAAACACAGGTGGAGTCATCCGTTTCTTGGAACAGCGTCCTCCCATCTGTGGTACAAAACTGCATTCTTCATCTCTAACCGAGACTTGCACATTTGAAGATGCTTAGTACATTGATTGTAAAGGTGAAGTACATTCAATATGGGTGTCTGATTCTCTTCAAGCCAAATTATCACTGCAGGCATGTTACAATCCCTCATTTGGTGATTTCATGGAATATGATGGGTATATCTGTCTAGTCTGTCGTCACTTACATGAGTGTTTTTATCACCTAGACTGCCGTTTATGTCTGCAAACAGGGCCACAGGAGATAATGGTAACACATCTTTGATTTCCTCCGTAAAGCCAGTCCATTAATTATGCGCACATGTGCAATACTTAGTCCCAGCAAATGTCAACTGGTCCACTTGCACCCCCATCTTCATAACAGCTACTGGAAGTTGGCTGGCCATGGGTGTAAATGGTACTGCATTCACAACAGGTGGAGCCACATAATGGTATACCTGCAGTACAGCCTTCCACTGTTATTTCTCTGAAGGAACTAATTGATTATATGCAGGTTAGACTACATTCGCTTGTGGCATATTCCCCTGGCTTTGTGTATATAGCTACTGGATAAAATGGTTAAATAGAGCTTATTTCTGGAAAGTTCATAACTCTCCATGTTGTGCAAGATCCTGGTAACAATCTAGTATTGCTTGCGCCTACCCTTAACTGTTGCAGTTAATGCTGGTAAAGCTTATATATATATATATATATATATATATAACTATATATATATATATATATATATATATATATATATATATATATATATATATATATATATATATATATATATATATATATATATATATATATATATATATATATATATATATATATACGCTTCATACTTAACTGTTTAATTCAAAAGATTCAAGCACCTTGCATTTAGTTTCGATTACCAGACTGAAACGGCCTTTCTGCTGTCAAAAAATCCTGGATTAGCCAGAACATCTGGGAGATTCTTTCCTGCGAATGAATGTTCATAATCAATGAATCACTTGCGAGAAAACATTACCCATATTCGCAAATTCAGCCAACAACAAAACATCAACATTCGTCTTTCCAATACCAAGGTGAAGAAAGAAATTTCACATCTGAATGTAGACAGGCAGTCACCCGTAAAAGGCAACTGGTGGTTTTCAAGATTGATTAAGGCCCCTGTGTAAGACGGTATAAACTGAAAATAATAGAACAATAGGTCGAGAGATAAATGTGACACAGATCAAATGGAGTGTATGTGAAAGACATTTGCACGTGTGCGATCTTGTGAACAGGAGAGTGATGTGAAACGTAGCAATAATACAATAGCGTGTTTTCTTATACCTTCGCTTACTTCCTGCACAAGTACACAGTTCTAACTCTTTTCAGCTCAGTGATCTTGTCAGCCAGCAGAGCTAAAACAATGGTTAGCCATCTGTCGTCCGTCCATCCACAATTGATTCCGACTTATCAGGAATCGGTACCCAGATCCACCTCAAATCTGACAGGGAAGTACATTGGTTGTGTCGGTATTTGGTTTGTTAAAATGTTCAACCATTTCTCAGATTGATCTTTAACTTGATGGAAATGTACCCTGTAAAAGGACGAACACAGTTGTTTACTAGGTAGTTTTATTTTTTATTCCTTATTGTTAAATTGCATAGGGGCACTTCTGGTGACCCCTATATGGTAATTTGTCCAGGTTGCACTGCTTTTTGAAACATGTTTTGCACATTTCTGCTTTTTTCAACTAACTATAATTTTGTGTTGCATTCTCTTTAAACTTAGAGGGAATGTCCTATTATCAATCTTAACGAAAGTTGTTAATTATATAATGCTACCGCTATGGTCTTGTTAACAATTTACCAGTTTGTGAAAACGCAGTAAAAGTACATACAGTTGAGCACTGTTACATTGGTCATAGCGGCAAATATGATACATCGGCTTGTATCTGGGTAATAGTGGATCCTAAGTCAATGGTAACTATTAAACAGTAATAGGAAGGTACCTTTTGATGATCTGGTATTTTTGGTCTTGAATAATCTTCAAAGGTCTGACTGAATAACTCACTGATACATTTTTGATGGTTAATGCTAGGCACACGCTTGCTGTTAAACTAGAACAGGAAAGAACCAGTCAGGTTTCTATTGTTTTTGTATGATAATTTTGAGCTTGAGTGAGATTGAAACGTCAACCTGACATAGTGGCTTATGTTTTTGTACTTGCATCCTTACACTTTTTGTATTCACAAGTGATAAGCCCTGCACTGTATGAGTCAGGACTTATATTCCAAGCAGTGATAACGATCTTACTCAAAGGTTATCGTGGTATTATTGTCAAGATCATATGGCCACTTTGCGTTCTACATTCCAGTCAGCTGAGCACAAAAAAAAAAAAAAAAAAAAAAAAAATGCAGTCACTTTTTTTCAGGACAAAGAAGTTCAAATTTGAATTTCTATTTAATCAACGAACAAATTATAACATATAGCACAAGGGTCCACTGAATCACATTTCCCCTTTTTCTAAAAATATTTTTTTGGGTCTTTTATATTTTAATCATTTTGTCAAAAATATTTTATAAAATAACAAATACTCAATCTTTTAGTTACATAAAGCTTTAGAAATTAATAATAATAATAATAATAATAATAATAATAATAATAATAATAATAATAATAATAATAATAATAATAATAATAATAATAATAATAATAATAATAATAATAATGGTGGCAACGAAAAGTATATATTTACAAAAACCAAAACTGAGAAAAGACCAAAAATTAGACAGAGGAATAAAGTGCAACTGAGTGCAAAGGTCAAAAGTCACCGTGACCTGCTTTAAAATAACAAGTTTCCGAATGTGTCAAAATGTAATGTTAAAGAGGTCTGAAGACTTTCCTCAAGTACGGAAATGCCTTTATGTTAACATCCGTCTTACGTTCAATACACTCGTTGAGTAGCAGGTGCAAAATTTCAATTCACAATTACTCACATCCAAAATCATAAACTATGATCGCGTAATGCCACAAATGTGCACTGTAGCATTCATTAGCAAAGTTTGCTGCAAATGTAATGATATTCATTATAAATATACGCAATATAGAATCAAACATTAAATTCAAATAAACGGTTAAGACCAGCATTTCAAAGGTACCGAGTGTTGATTATTCAAGACAAAATAATTCAGTTTTACATGTTTTGTTGTTCTTTTGAATACATGGCATGGTCGGTTGCTGTACACTCGGTACATGTGACTCCTCATTGTTGGTACCAAGTAAAGTGCCGTTCAAAGGGACGCTATAATAAATTCACACGCTTACCCATCAATATATATATATATATATATATATATGTATATATATATATATATATATATATATATATATATATATATATATGTATATATATGTGTGTGTGTGTGTGTGTGTGTGTGTGTGTGTGTGTGTGTGTTTGTGTGTGTGTGTGTGTGTGTGTGTGATAATTATTTGTTTAACATATAAAACAGACCTACTCCTTAAGGCCCAAGATGAAAATAGCAAGTCAAAAGCAGATGAATATGACAATCCAGACTAGCAGTGACAGATGCGTCAGTATGTAGCGCCTCCGCAGGTTTTCTAGCAGTCACAACTTTAGCACAATTGCGGTATCAAGGCTCCGTCCTTTTTTCATCATTGTGCTACAATACCCCATGGGAAAACTGCATGGTGGTCAGGTTGTTAACGTATGAAACTGTAACTACTCGTAATATAAATATTTGTGTCTGCTTAGCACAATTTTAACATTAAATTCTATGTGTTCACTATGAACGGCATACTTCTGATCGGTTGTTTTTATCGATATTGCTCAAATATTGGCAATTAGTTGGCCTAATCTGAAGAGTATATTGATATGTTGTGGTTCATGTTCAGGCATATCAACATATATCTCTGAGTGCATCAGGTATAGTTTGTAAAAAGTAAGAAAAACACATAACATACGACTAGTCTTTTGCATGTTGAAAATGCAACTGTGACAAGCAGCAGAACTTACCGCCCTTTTACGTCATAAAGAGGAACCACATAGATCCCAACGATCAGCTACACATAAGATTGGAATCAACCTGAATTAGGTTTACCAGACCTCTAAACCACAATCATTATTCCATTACATGACCTGGGTAAGCTTTGATATCTTAACTAGGTAATCAAACTACATCCTTGAAAGCTAGTCACAATGCACTGTTTGTCTTACAGTCTCGAATATCAGGAAACAGTGGTAGTTTTTCTAATTATTCAGTCATTTACGCTACATACAGTGGTTGAATCTGACACGGGGACTGTACTGGCGTACAGAGTGTGCATATTTGCCAGGGAGTTGTGTGACATTTCTCGCCTACTAGTTTTGCTTTTTTAATGTTTACTGGCGAAAGCACAGGGAGTTTGCTTCCTACCGGCAGAACACACCTTTGAACCCACAGGCGGTAGTTCAATGGGCGTACAAATCTGTGACACCCTGTTAACGCTTGTGAAAGCGCAGAATTTTCCTTTACACAATTATCACAAGATGTCTGCAAATCCATTTTAGAATGTCTGTACACAATTTCGTTTTGTGTGATCATGTTGAATATATCTATGTCTTTGCCAAGACAATCAATTTGGAAGATTTGCAGTGTCTGTGATTCTCATCGCCACGTTCTATATACATATTGGATTTTTACCTTTCACTGAAGGTAGGACTTTAATGGGCTTACCAAAATACTGCTTGTGCTTGTCCTGGTTTGTTCATAGACTAGATTAAATATATGTTTCTGAAAAAAATTATGTGGTTTCAACAAACTTGAATTAAATGGCAGTTAAATAATATATTCATTGTTAAGACGGTTGCAGGCGTGCATCATTGATTACTTACGGAATGCATTTAGATTGCTCATCAGTGCACCTAGATGCCTCGGACTGTGCTATACCTTTAGAGGTAACATATGATATATCCTGCCCAATAGAAGCAAAAAGCATTTAGGGGCTTGTGTAGTTTGGTACCAGTACCCTCAAACGTATAGATGAACACATCATTGAACCAGACTAAGACACATAACTATCCTGCGAAGGGGGGTAGGTTTGTCTTTCCCAACTTTGTAAAAAAAAAACTGCTCCAATGATTTGGATTTTTGTATGCATGTTTTACTTTTTGGGAAGACCTTTAAAATATCAAACAAAATAAATAGATAAATAAAATGGTTTACTCAGTGGTTCAAAGTTGCACTGGGACACTCCAGGGTAACTGTAGATCTTATTGTTAAACATATGGTGCTCCACGATTTGCTATTCGCTGATTTTGATAATAGGGAGACGTGTGATGTGTGGTATTCCCATTTCAATTGCTTCTACAAAACATGAGCATTTGCAGTTCGGTGTACGTTGTCAAGGCAAAATATTTCCTCGCATAATGTGAAAACCAAAATAACTATGTGTATGTATTTGAATATATTTTAACAGCTTCAGTGGTTACGTTCAGAGTTCGGACTAATTCATGTCTTAGACATTTATTAGCAAAATTAGACAGTGTCATTACCATATCCAAACCGCTGTCCTATTGAAACAAATCCAAGTCGATTCCGACCAAAGGCAATGTTCCTTGGTAATTTGTAGTTCGTCTTTACCCAAAAGAGTCCAAAATGTATGTGCAAAGGTCCATAGGGTCAAAAAGGCCATTTAGTTTAACATGACAGAATGCAAAAAAGAAGTTTTGTTTAAAATTTATAGGCCTATTTCAGTAAATTAGCTTGAACAGGTGCATCATTCATGTGCATATAGGACCGTACAATACATGAAAAGGGAGTGAACTTTGCAGCACATCAGAGAATTTGCAAGCACAGGTTCCAGACTACTTGAACATATAAATAAAATTCAGCATTTAAAATGTGCTAGTTGCAACCACCTCCCGACAATGATCATCATCCATATAAGGCCACAAAGTGACATTACCACCAACATATATCCAACAGAAAAGCCCTAAGCCGAAAATGACCATCAAGAAGAATCCAAACAACATGATTATACAATTCGATGTGTTTGAGACATGTAGTTAAAGGCATGATGTTGTTTTAAAGGAGATAAACCAAGAGTATTGCAAAAAAAAAGTGTTTGAATGTGCAAATATAGTGGTGAAAAGTCAATACATTGTCAAAGTTTGCAAGAACACACAGGTTCAAATGTTAAACATCAGGCAGCAAAAAGTGACACCAGGCCTCAAAACACGACAGCCGTAGTCAAAATGTGTAAGAACAGCAGTCAAATTGTATTACAGTAGCCAAAATATGTAAGCATAGCAGTCACATTTCAAGTATGGTTTCCAGAAGTATTTTTCAATGGAAATTTAAATGTTCTAGAAAGCATATAATCCACAATCTTATAAGTCATTTATTGAGGTGATAATTTAGAATTCAAAAAATGTAGTATGGCATTGTAAGTCATCTGCAAGTCAGGCAAGCATGTTGTGTGCGTGTTACAAACAAGACATACCAGCTACTATCATGGCCATGTACTTGGGACATTGAAGTAATAAAGAGGTCATTAAAATAGGATGGAAGCCGGTTATCTTTTAATTCATAACAGGATTTTAGCATTTGTGATTCATATGTATCCGTTCATTTCAAATAATTGCTAGATTGAAAGATATGCTCCGAATGTGCATTGTAGTTGCTGTGGTTTATTACTCATTCAGCCTTCTTTTGGAATTGTACATGTTTTTCAGACTTATGGCCCTAGGCCAGAAGACAATGATTCGAACGTGGGGGGATTAAAAAGGTTGTAAATAATATGCAAGATATTTGAATGTAGAAAAATTTCAACCTATTCATAATGCCAAATGTCCGAGAAATTTTGGACGATGCATTTTTCTAAATTTGGTTGTTCTAAATGACATATTTATCCAGTAAAAGACCACCGAAGTTAAATTCATCTACACATTTAATGTAAATTTTCAATTTTCAGAAAAGGGATCGTAACATATCTTTTTGATTGGTAAAAGGTAATGAATTTTGGTTTCCTAATATTTAAAGACAATTTATTAACGTTTAAGCTCGTATTATTGTAATTTTACTCGAGATAAATGATTTCAGAAGTGTCTTTCTTTACTTCATGCAAATTGAAATGTTTCAAGGCGGTTATTAAGGCAATATCGTTAGCAAAATTATGAATTTAAAGACAGAAGAGACAGACAAAAAATCGTTTATACAGATTAAAAATAATAAGGGACCTAAAATTGAACCTCGAAGAACACCTGTATGAATATTTAACAAATTAGACTCAATTCCTGAACATTTAACACATTGTATTCTGCCTTTCAAATACCTGAAAAAATCTAGTTACATCTTTGACACCATAATGACTAAATTTATGAAGCAAAATATCATGATATACAGCCTCAAATGCCGTTACATATATATATATATATATATATATATATATATATATATATATATATATATATATATATATATATATATATATATATATATATATATATATATATATATATATATATGGATAGGGATTTCTCCTTCATCCACACCTGATGTTATGCATTCAATGGGTTCTACAGCTGCGAGCTCAGCAGAGTAGTGATCCCTCAAGTCACATTGACTTCAAGACAGCAGCTCATAAACTGTGAAATATTCATAACTCTGATGAAAAATAACTCGTTGAAAAAACGTTTTAGATCGCGGGTAAAATAGAAGTTGGTCTCAAGTTTTTCAGTATAGTAGTCTCGCCCTTTTTGTAAATGGAAACCTCCTCAGCTACTTTCAGTTGTGTCTGGAAAAATGCTGGCCGTAAGTGATTGGTTTATAACTATAGTGATCGCTTTGGACACCTCAGTTTTGATTTTCTTTGATATGTATATAGGAGAATGATCATTACCAAAGCTATCTTAAGGTTCAAAACAATCAGTAATATTAATTATCGTTTCCTGCGTGATAAGACTTAAACCAATTCTGTGATGACCAGGGGTCTTGAGAGTGTCCGTGTTTGAATGATTTATAGAAGGAGTTATTTGAGACGCCAGGTCATATATAAAATGAAGTTAACTTATTTGCTATTATTGGCCTATACTTAATAGTTATCTATCCATTAGGAAACTTTTTTGTTCTAGTCTATAGAAGATTCAAAATATCGTTTACAGTTAATCATGTATTCTTAATATCATTTATATACAGCGTAAAGTTTTAAAGTACTCTTTTTTGCAACTCTAAAAAATATATTACAAGTATTGACGTTCAGAGACACACTTCGTAATCCTCACTTTCATGAAAAATTTCCTTTTGATTTCTGTACCACCAGTGACTGGTGAGTATAAAACGTATTATTCCATGACCAATCAATGAACTTGTGCTTATTTATGTGTCTGGAAAATGAGAGTTTCAAGGGGCAAATGCATATGTAAAGTAGTCTGAATGGATTTGTAAAGGATACAGTATGAAGGCTCAGTATTAACATTCCTGTTATCTGGCCGTGTAGCTGAACCTCTGTTTATTTTTCTTTAAATTTATTAAGGGCATCAGTCTGTACCAAGTGTTATTGTTCAATAACCCGTTCAATATCAACTTGTTGAGAAAGTACACCCTATGTAGCGGCACATATTGAGTGTGCAAACCAGTGCGGGTGTGCGCGGGGGGGGTGGGTGGGGTGGGTGGGTGGGTGCATATTCTGCAACAAAGAGAGTTGAGTTCAGGAATATTAGCTAAGGCCTGAAATGATCGACGGTGTTTCGTATGTAAAACGGAATTAATACACTGCCATACATTCCAATCATTAATAACTAAAACTTCACGATATGCAAAATTGAGTTTAACGTATTTTTTTAATGAAAACGGTAATATACCAACTTTTTTCCTCACAAATTTTGCCAATTTGGTAATACACGATATAGTATACAATATTATAAAAAATCATAGTGTATGCGAGATAAAAAATGTCCTTACATTTAACGGCCATAACCCATATCATGTTAGATTTCCATGGACATTTACTGGTATGGTTACATTTACCGGTCTTAGGCCTGATATTAAAGAAAATCCACGTCCCATTGTACAACCTGGGGCCTCCTGCAGATCAGTATTCAGTCACTACAACAAATACGCTGCTTAAAGAAGAAGTATATAAAACGAAATCTGAAAACTAATCTTTGATACCAACGTGTGTTAAGTCTGCCGTGATCAGAATACTAATACTGAGTTAAAAGCTTCCCTTGGCGAATTGGGCTGCGCCAAGGAAAACTGCTGACCTGAGGCAAAACGCCATAATAGATCTTCTGTACACAATTCAGCTATTGCCCAAGGGCGCCCCATCATGACTGGTCTTATTCAAATCTAAGGAAAACACTGAAGATTAAATTAATGTAAAAAACAATAAAGCAGACTAGCCGGGCGCGTTAAAACTACTCGAGTGAAAAATGGCCAATAATGAGACCAACGCAGAACTTCAGCACGCGTATTTTATGTTTTAACAGAATGACTCAGCTTTCCTTCACGGCCATTAATCTGGATACAATTAGAGGTCTTTACCTATAAGCAATTACTATTTCGTGGGTTTTTGTGTGTGTGTGTGGGGGGGGGGGGGGGGCTGGTACGTCAACAAGTTTGCTGGGAATTGTTATAGATATTCAGCCTTTTTCAAGTCTTTAAGAGTAGAATCCATCAACAACTTAGCAAAACATACAGCATGCACGGCCGCAAGATGTACATCGGACACAAGACAGATACTTGTGCATCGTAGACAGACATCTGTTTTTTTTTGCCCCACCACAGAGGGGAATCATACTTGCGTTACTTCTCCAGAGTTCAGAGACAGCTTTCTAAGGACTGACAGCCGATATGAACTGACAGGTGAGTGCGTCAGTTCTAATCTCAAATACCAGGCGTGGGTATATCAGAAGGTGACAGGCCTGTAAGAGTTTACAGGTGCAAAATTCAGGAACTCTTAATAGTATGTGTTCCCTCAACGAAGCTGTTGAGCGAAGGTCTGACATTTGTGGAAAGATTTATTTGATTGTATATCACCCACATCCTTTAATGTAGAATTTTGATAACTGACTTACTTTCTCGTTAGGCGATAAAACACGTCAGACCGATGTGTTTAATGAAGGGTTCAAGGGGTATTTGCATGATGCCTGATGGTGCCGTCTTTTTTCCCGTAAATCATGATTTTTTTAAAAATTTCTGATGAATTGTGAATTATTTCGCGTGAATTGTGAAGGTGATAGAATATATTTCGTGTAAAATGTGAAATAAATCAAACCATATTTGTCAAGCGTGACGTGACACCCCCTTCAGCCGCCTGTTTAAAAAATTGGGGCTTTGACGTCGTTGTTAATCACATAAATCTAAACGTCATGTGGGTTTAGGTAATGCAAATCACGATATGATTCTCCAATGCAGATTGTATATATTTAAGACCCGTTCTGTCGTTTGTATGATGAATAAAAACATGAATAAGCTTTGTTGATTTAATTACAAGGTAAATTTTGGTTGGCGGCTTGGCCCATTCTAGAAAAATCACCATGTCAAGTTTGAGGCAATTTGCATTTAAGTCGCGAAAACACCTTGCTTAGACATATCACGGACCATACACAACTGAATAGTATGTTACAACAGCCACACATGAACTTAATATACATAGATATGAGTGTGACACGAAGTGTCAAATAAACAGGAGATTGTTATATTGGCACAAAAATAAAGGGGACGGGCTGTTGGAAAGAATCAATGGCACATGTAGGTATAGTGCCAATCCACATAGCTGCTCGTGAACACTTTCGCACTCAAATCGGATCTTCTGTAGACTGTAAACTGTTGTCTGCTTTGAAGTTTTTTAATTGAGATACAAGTTACCTGAAACATTTTTTGTGCGATGCTGAGATCAGATCTACCATGATGGTACTCCCAAGGTCAACAGCTTTCCATGATGCGGTTCAGGTACAATACGAGCCAAGGAAGTCTTTTAAAAATTGCTTCAAAGTGTGCAGAATTGGTACCTATGACTCGAATATCAATTGTGTCAATCTCGATTTTGTCCTTCATTATGATAAGGTTTGATCTGTAGGGAAAGTATACAGATCAGAACAAAGGGGAAAGTGGAAGGCCAGCACTCTTCTAACCTTGCGTCCATGGGACGCAGTGCATGCTGTTGGCAGGCAGCCCAACCAAGACATCTCCAAAAATTTGCAAGATGAAGTCGGCTGTAGTAATTAAACATCGTACAGTTATTAGATCTACTATCTTTATAATAAACTTGCAAGTGTGTATCCGTTTTGATCATCGCAAAATTTTAAGTACGTACAAGTCATAAATAGAAGTAGAACTGATCAGGTGCACAAGTTTTGGTAAAGCCTAATTGAAGGTACACGCTCTTCAAACGGTGACAGAATCCCAAAGTTTTTGAGACATGGTTATGGGCTGTCTAAAATATACTAAACAAAAATAAATAAATAAAATAAATAAAATAAAATAATCACAAAAATAAAAATGTTACAAGTTATTCGTACCCGAATGTGTGTCTTTGTGATTTGAAGGCGACTTCTGAAACGGGTTTCAGACTAGAAGAGATTACAATATTCAGGAAATAAAATATAGAAACAGTTAAAAAGCTTAACAACGCTGTCAAATCATACACACACACACGCACATAAGCATTGGGATGTGATCTACATTAGGCTGAACCAAACCGAAAGCCCATTCTCTCTCTCTCTCTCTCTCTCTCTCTCTCTCTCTCTCTCTCTCTCTCTCTCTCTCTCTCTCTCTCTCTCTCTCTCTCTCTCTCTCTCTCTCTCTCTCTCTCTCTCTCTCTCTCTCTCTGTCTAAGCCAAAAGTAATATTGTGAAATGTCAATAACAGACGACGAGACACGACCACGCGGTAAGATCAAATGAACTAAAAGTGAGATGACACGCAATAGGTGTACACATGATCCCCACGTATGAAGACAGTTTTAAAGATAATTCCAGTTTTATATGGAATCACAGTTCAAATTCACCAAATAGCATGTTCATTTTTTGTTGTTTAAAATGTTGCAGAGCATGGTCTACTCCATTCCTTTTGTCAAGTCCATGATCTCAGAACCCACACCACACGCGCCCGGATCTGTAATGGCGTTGAAAAGAACGCTGGGGAAACCATGAAGCTGCAAATATACTTGAGACCTTTAAGGTGCCTGCTAAGTGAGCTCAGTAATTTTCACAGAACAAAGAATGGATTCTTTGCTATTTATTGGTATCTTATATCGTAAAGGTTTGAATTCCAGGCAAAAAGCAAAGTAAGGTGAACTGTTTTTGCTCGCAGCCAATGTGGGTTTTGCGGTATATATCGATACCATAGTTTGACGACATTCGATATTTGGAAAAACAGAAATTGATATATTAGCGCTCAAGTGATCGTAATATATTGATTAAACAGACAGTCCACAAAGTTGTTAAGACTCCGCACAACTAAGCTATCGACCAGGTAAACCATATCATGAAATTTCCCGTTTGCGCTGATTATTCTGATCACATGTAATGGC
Source organism: Hermodice carunculata (assembly GCA_964020975.1). Lineage (NCBI taxonomy): Eukaryota > Metazoa > Annelida > Polychaeta > Eunicida > Amphinomidae > Hermodice > Hermodice carunculata. The sequence continues at coordinate 38,624,926 of OZ026626.1, forward strand.
ACGGATTGTCATGGAATAGGAGATTTGGCAAATAGCATTCAAACTAACGTCGTTTTTCATTACTTCATGTAAAAACGCCGAGGAGACGACCATGTCAATGCATGGATTATTGCATGGATTTTGAGGTATCATAAACGTTACCTCTTACAGGATATATAAGCATATGTGGATCACAATACTTTACATACACTAACGGAATCATTTTTCATATAAAAAACGGACCATTACAGGTTTCAATTTTTAAATTATGCCCGTTTGTTAGAGTTGTGTGGCGCATTTTCAAGCATTGTGCAACATTTACTTTAATATGTAACCAGATTATAAAATCGTCACCACATAGTTTTTTCCTGTATCAACCCTCTCGCACATGCAATTTCCCGTGTGTAAACAACCACACAACTGACAACGACACCTGTTACAGGTAGAGCTTGTCTCAGGTGGGGTAGCGTCGTAAATGAAATTATTTGTATTATTTCTCTTTTGTGTTATTGTAGCCGGTAATTTTGCCCAGTTGAGGTATCATTTTCGTATTTTATTCGCATGAGACACTATTGTATGATCTGAAATTAAGACCACCTCCATAAAGAAACCATGTATAAAGCACTAATTTACAGACCATTTTGGTTTATCCTTACCTAAATTATAGCTCCCATGGGGACCACCCCCGTATTTAGATTACATTTTCAGTAGGTGGTCTCAATAGGGAGATTCGACTGTATTTGCAATATGAAGCACGTGGCATTATGGCCACCATTTCCGCATGGACCAAAACATTATTTTGAAGGAAAAGACAGTTGCTTCAAACACATGTTATGCATATTGGAACTAACTCGTAACAACTGGCAAATGCTTATGCTATTGCTGCACAGGTGTGTTGCTGGACCGAATGGCAGCCTACAGTTGGGGCCACTACCCGCCTACATGTCATCAGGAATCGGCTTCGAGGCCTCCGGTTTGGAACCCAGTACCAACAGGCGTTTGTTCTCAACTGTTCTCTTCTTCCCTAGCACCTGGTGTTGAAGCCGCATCGATCGTGACTTGAATGCAGATGTCTTCTGGATGGGTTACCCCATGTCTGTTTTGAGAACATCACAAACGACCCGAAATCGACGTCTTGGGGATGTGTGTGTTAGAGAAAGGATTCTGGTTCCTTAACCTATTACATCCATGTAATGCAAGTATCTCACCCTTTTGACTATGGTTTTTGCAACTGGGGGGGGGGGGGGGCGTTTACTGTACGACGTCGAAATATAGACTGGACCTACATGCTTCCGTAACAATGGGGGCAATCATTACAATTCCTAAATATTAATCAACCCAAAAGGTCAGCCTTTACTGGTACCGACGCCGTTTGTCACTTCAGAGTATGATATTCTGTAGCAGCGAGCAACTGTTGGCATGGATTGATAGTAAAATGATTGTAATGTCTGCCGTGATTGCTAACACTGAAGGATGCGTAGTCCCGGGGAACCCACAGGATGAACAGCAGAAAAGTAGGCACAGCAACAAAAGCATTCCGCAGTATTTGCTATCTTGCGCACCTGGAAAATCATACGGTGTTAACACCAACAGTTTCTGGGGTTTTTTTTTGTTTTTTGTTTTTTCAGAGAAAATGGTCCATATGGAAGGAGAAATTTCTGTAAAATCGTTCTTATTTCTTTTGCAGAGAAAATGATAAATACGGATAGCAGAGTTTCTGACCGACTAGTGTTAAACCTAAATAACCATTGTGCTAACTGTAATGATTGATTGTTATCATAACTAATACGTCTAAAAAGAATGCCAGGGGTTTCCCAAAATGCATCCCCTTCGTATTATTTTATTTCAATACTTTGGACATCATATTGAAAAGAAAATGTGGTAAGAACTTTGATAGCTGAAGTCATATATGTACATAGCCAGACCACAATAAAAAAATGTGACTACAGTTGGTCTCATTACAAATTACATTAAAAAAAAGCCTGTACTTTCAGACCTGTATCCACTGTCGAGCGACCTTCTCCATCTTTGATTCAGCGAGGTTTTTTATTGCTGGGCCCAGTGCTACCACTGAATTCATAGCCTGGTGGCGACTTTGGTGTCTGATACAATATTCCGATTCTGAGGGTCACTGCGGTCAACAACTGGTAATGTCAGGGCGTTGTATTTACGTTTTAGGTAATGCTCACACTGGAAAAGTGCCACAGTATATTGTACGCTATATTATTCGACAAATCAAGCTTCCGTTTACACTAATGGCACATTTATTATGGATACTACCTCTTCAAATATTCAATTAGTTCTAGGCCATGGACTTGGGTACCATTTTTGAAATTGTGGATTCTGCACCCAATGATTTATACATGAGGATAGTAATGGAACGATCTTAGGAGGTTTATAATATATAAAACCGAAGGCATATGTTCTGCAAATATTTTAGAGCATCAATAATGATTTGATAATATTCTGTGGCCATGATTCACTTAAATATCCCAATCCAATGAATTTGGGTGCGACTGTTCGGCAATGCTTTGCACCTTGTTCAAAATAGTGATCACTGCTTATGGTACAAATATGTATGATTTGTGCTGTCAGTGTATCGTGTCACATTTGGATAGTAGCTAATGATGACAACTGCTTCAAACACAACTGAGCGGGAGATTAAAGTTAAGATAGTACGTCATGTCCCAAATGTGCGTTAAGAACCCTTTACCCTTATGCTGCGTACACCTGAGCTAAAGATACCCGAATGAAAGCCATTCGTAGAGTGGCTTTCACCCCATTTCTTACAAGCCTTGACTGCAGACCTCAGCCTTGACCTGGACTTCAAACAACACCCAGTAACTCAATCTAATTGCAGTTATGTAACCGATGAGATAGCACTTGGATCAAAAGATTATTGGCTCTTATTAGCTTCATCCAGAGAGGTTTTTTTCCAATTTAAAGGGCATGTTTTTATCATGTTAATTTTAAGAAAAGGCTATATTGAATTGACACATTGGTCATAAAAAACGGGTGACAGAAGGTGAAGTTTTGCATCTAGTTTGTACCATGAAGCAAAGGAAACTAGGACACGGTGAGCTGCTCTAGTTATTAATAGAAAGTGACAAACTGGCTGAGAGTGTGCGCAGTCATCAGCTTCTGGCTGCAAGGAGTGTTGGACTTGGGTAGGGAAAAAAGAAATGAGGGTAAAAATCTATTTTTTGGTAGTTGAGATATGTTCATCATACTGGTAAGTCTGAGAAAGGACACCTGGAACCTAGCGAGATATTTAAAATAACGATCATCAAGGAACCGGGACAAAGCTGTTCCACCGAGGAACCATGGCTATGCAGCTATGCTGATTCCCCAGCCCAAGTTTATTCTCCAGCATAGAAATGAAATGCTAAAAAAAAAAAAAAAAAAAAAACCACGGCCACTTTTTCGATCAAATGTTTCAGCCAGGGTCAATCAATTCTTTTTAGGGAATGACATCTTGAAACTATTTTTTCTGTTGTTTCAAGGAATTTGTTTAGGGCCGTGCCTTTTCAATAGGGTCGGTAGTTACCAGAACCACACATATATTTCATTTAGGTATAAGGTAACTTGGACATGTGTTCAAACATGTTTAAAGTGGATGTTCTCTCCCTTTTTGCATATTACCTCCTTTGACGTCAGTTTGATCTGTTATATGGGCACAGCTAGAGGCACTCTCTTAATATAAACCAGCAAGGTATAAAGGGTAGACCAAAGTCTGGCCTTTCGGCCATGTCTTGCAACATTGGTCCAACCTTCATACCTTGCTTGACAGTTTCAATACGGGAACCAGCGCGTTTTGGAACAGATGCCTGTTGGGCAGAAGTTATATTTAATGGTCCTTCCATCTAATGCGGGGGTCTGGTTCATTTCCATTATTTTATTTCAATCACAATGGGTAGTGAAAACAGGATCATATTGATTTCGTTATTACTATGGCGATCTGTTTACCATGAAAAGCCAATTAAGTGGATGGCCTAATTCTATCATGCAGTTAATATTAGAATAAAGCAGCGTATGTCAATATGTCACGTTTGGGCGGTTGTCTTTGTCTGAGCCGCAGCTTTTGAAGACAAAAAAAAAAAAAAAAAAAAAAAAAAAAACGCCGATCGTGTTCCAAACTGTTTTCAGATTATTATCATACGTTTGTAAACAAGTACAAAAGAAAAAAAAAAGAAAAGAAAGAAAAAACCGTGCCTACCCATGCAATAGGCATTGGTCACATTGCTTTCTTTTTCATTAGATCGGTTTTGATTTTTGAGGATACATGTTTGGTCACCAACAAGGCATGAAAATGTACAAAGTCATGTTGTGCTGGGGCATGATTGTGCCGTTTAGCTCTGTCCCCTGAATGAATAATTGCGTTGTCTTTGCTCAGTGTTCACCTACAAAGGGGCCAAATTGTGAGTGTAAAATGGTTACACTGCTAAGCCAACTGTTCGGCGGTTTACAGTACAACTTGGGACGTATTGATCACGATCGGCATTGTCTGTGGTGGATCCTATTCCACTGCTCACAAACATACCTTGAATTGCCAAAAGATAGTCCTACATCAAAAGAAGAACTGGTGAAAATAGTACAGGCGTAGGATGTGGGCTTGCATAGATGTACATATGCGAAGAACCGATGCCTTATAGAAGGATACCGACCAGTGACACAATTTTAAGTATGAAATGGTTTGGTACTAAAGAAATAAACGTAAATCTTGATAGCATTTAGTTTCAAAATTTCAAAACTACTCGACAACCACCAAATGTCACACATGTAATTAACTTTTATTGAAGTGTATGGTTTCAAAATAAATTAGATTTCAAGAAACATATTCTTAACTTGTATTCCAACGCAGACAGACAACTGAATTTATCAAATGACATGCGAGTGAAGAACTTGAATGTACATTAATAGGCCCTAAGCCTAAAAAATCCCTTTTAACCATAATAATTGGTGACACTTTACATTGAAGACAAACGCTATCATTTAATGAAAGCATAGTGACATATGTTCCTTGACGGGTCTGTAGTTTGATTGATTGATTGACTACTTTTGTTGAACCTCCCTTTCTAGGGAATAAGAGCCTAATACATACAATTATACACTAGAATAGAGTGCAAGCATAAAATCGTGAATACCAACGCCATACCTTGAGCTCTGCTGGGTTCAGAGCTGCCCCATCAAGCAGAATTGAGCTGGGAGTAGTGGAGGATGGGCCTAAAGAAGGTTGCCAATAGCGCTGTCACCCTCTATGGGACCGGTCCTCCCTTGAATTGACTTAAGTTGATGGCAGAGCACATGTAAAACGCCCTCGGATTAAAAAGCACGAGTCATTTGGGTGACCAGGCTATTTATGTGCAATATTCTGTGCTGAACTTCATGATGAGGCACAGCTTGGAGTGAGTTAGAGACTTCGTCTTATTGTGTGTTGCCTTTGAATTTGCTATGATCAAGATTACATCTAGGAGTGATACACATGATGAGATTACTTGTTCTACCGATGTTCCGGGGCACAAATTTAAAAGGGCAGTATACAGATAAAGGGTGCATACACAGATATCCCGACATGGGCTTGAAACTGCAAATGTACGTGGGAATAGGAACCATGCCTTGTGGCAATAAAAAATTGATCTGATTGATATTGCGAGCAAACAATAACATCGAGACCGACCGTGCCCAGCTTAGAGCTTCGGAGACTTTGAAACATATCATTTTTTTTATTCATTTTTATCTCTGGCTTGTAGAATTCTGCATGCTAGTTGGCCCTAGTATTATAAGTTGTCTCAATATTTATCATTTCAGTAAATATTATGTGGCACCTCAAATAAGTGTTAAATGTTCAACTTATGAGCGGGTCATTTGTTTAATAAAGTTTTAGTGGCATGGTAAGGTGGTCCACACTGAGTCCGATCCAAAGTGCCACTGTTCGTCAATTTGCAAAACAGTTCTCATTGAGAAGCACCATATTTTGCATTTTTATGTTCCTTTTGTCCTCAGCATGCAAGCTTTCTTCCCAGATATTTGTATGTGGCCTTGTCTCATTCCCCAACAGCAAATATTCTAATATTAATAAGCTGCATTCTTTGGCAATTAAACACATTCAAACCAATACCGTCAGGTATCTTCAAGCGTAGGCGAGTAGCGTGAATACATATTAACAGTTCATGCGTCCCCATGGACTCTTTTAAAGCACACAGATTTACGTTTAATTCTGCAGGGATCTGTGTACATCGATACAAATAACAAAGTGGATATAGTTTTGTTTTTGCTTTTTTGTTTTTGTTTTTGTTTTTTGAATTTTTGTTGTTGTTATTTATTCAAGCTTTATTTTAGAACGGGGAGTCCGCGCAAATGCATATACGGGGAAGATTGTGTGATGGACTGTGAAATGGGGTATTTTCTTTCTTTCTTTCTTTCTTTCTTTCTTTCTTTCTTTCTTTCTTTCTTTCTTTCTTTTTTCCTTTCTTGAACCCCAATTGTGGTGGGGGGGGGGGATAAAATACATAAAAATAACACATAAGGTGCATCAACATAACACATAATATACATTCAATAAATCATAGTAGCACACAAAAATACAGAGTTGAACAACACGTCAACAATCAAATGAAATAAACTAAGGAATACAATACGTAGCATGGAAAATTAATTTGAATAGTAGCCAACCACAGTAACGTAAGGGATTGAGTCCCCATCCGCTTTAGAAGGCGAAGGGAAATAATCCAATCTACAATACTGACGAGATGAAAGGGTCAATAGGAGGTATTCATATAAAACCATATTAAATGCAGACCTGCCCTGGTCCCCTCTCTTTCCTCAACAGAACTATGCATCCGCCCTGCTGAAGTCACTTGTACTATATGACTTAAACATCCAGAAATAACACTTTTCCTACCAAACAAATACAATGTCTTTCCATCTGGCCCTGCTTATTACATGAACATCGAAAACGTGAACATATTAATGCTCGCTGCCGACATTTTGCGACTGTCGGAAAACGAGGAAGGCCTACAACGCAATTTGAATATTCTACAAAAATGGTGGCATCATTGGAGAATACAAATGATCGTGGAAAAAACCCAGATTTATTCAATTTTGCAATCCTGCCACACCCAAAAGTGCATATTCTCTTAAGTTTGAAGACCGTTAAATAGATATTACCGATAAATACAGATATCTGGGCTAATGGCTAACGAGAGTGTTTGGACTTGAAACATATGGCCAAGGAAAGTGCAAAGCTACCCATCGAGACTTGGGGCTGCTCACTGCAAAATCAAAAGCATTTGGTGGTCTGCCGTACACAGTGTACACCCACCTATATAATGCATTAGGCCTCCCAGTGATTACATATGGGGTAGCTGTGTGGAGACAGGGGGAGCATATATCCATGAAGGCAGTGCACAACAGAGCGTGCAGGTTCTACGTGGGAGTGACGAAAAGGACCCCGAAGACAGCAGTCCAGGAAGACAAGGGGTGGCGTACACCCTGGCACCATCGGTGGCTTGCTATAACCAGCAACTGGTGTAGGCTAATTAATATGGACAATGCACAGCTCCATAGAAAAAAATATACATGGGCATACGACCACAAAAAATAACCGCAGTTGGAAACACATAAATTCGGTGTTTTTTTCACATCAGTAAACCAAGCGCAGTCATGTGACTCCATGTTACCCCATATATGGCATGAAGTGAGGCCACAAATGGAAAGTACCCTATGGGACGTTTTTCTTTCTGAATAGGGATGGGCTTTGAAACGTGACACAGTAATCAGAGCACCGGGTGGCAATACGTTGCGCGTATATAGATTTTTCAAACAACATTTAGAAACAAAAGCTTATGTTAAAGTTAGAATACCATTCCAATAGAGAAGGGCAATGTCTATGTTCATATGTAATGTAGCACCCATTCTCACAGAAACGGGACGTTACGGACGAAGCAAGCTACCTGTCAATGAACGGACTTGCATTTTTGGTGATGATCAAATTGAAGACAAGTACCATGCTATATCCGATTGCATTATGCATGAGAATGAAGGAAAAATGATATAGAATCTCTTTGCGATATGGAACATAAATTGAAAAGACAAAACTTTCATCCTCAATGTCTTGTAATACTGCCATTATCAGCAGATGGCATTTAAAGACATCTCAATCAGTTAAATACTTACTGCCAAAAACCGAAACTTATAATTAACATAGGTAAAACAAAGATTACGACCTTCAATGAGAGAGGTACTTCATGCGAACTACATTTTTAACTTCCTAACAAGAAACTAGAAAATGTGAAAGATATAAATATCTCGGTCTATTACTGACAGTTGCAGGAAACTTTGCAGAAAGCAGAGAAAAAAACATTTATAAAAGAGCATTAAAAGGAATGTTTAAATTCATTGTCTTAAATTATTTGATCAGCTAGTTAAGCCAATTGGTTAATATGGATCAAAGATATGGAGATGTATGAAAATAAAACATACAAAAAAACACCCCCCCCTCCCCCCAAAAAAGTTGCAAGACCATGATTGGACAGAATAAAAATGTATGAAATGCATTCTACTGAAAGGTTGAATACTAGTTTTGGAAAGTTTGTACTGGGAGTAAATAAAAAAACAACAAATGCAACTGTATGGGAAGATCTAAGGAGGTACCCACAGGGTATTAATATTGTTACATCCAAGTTGAAATCATATATGTATATATATATATATATATATATATATATATATATATATATATATATATATATATATATATATATATATATATATATATATATATATATATATATATATACATGAAATAAACAATAAACTCCTAAAAGATGACAAGAGGGAATCAACACTTCTATATAATTATGGAAACTCACCCTACATGACATTTATTGATAAATGCTCTGACAAATTGAAAATAAATCCACAAAGTTTGTTCACCAACCAAGAAATATTATCATCAGCAGCGAATTGAAAGATAACTTCTTTCGTTATGGGGGAAATACAAATAGGTCGCAATTAACAATGGGAAGGTACAATGCGCAATTACAGAAAAGTAAAATTTAATTTTATATATGGAAATTTTTTAGACATTGTGTACAGAAAAGATCATTGGGTGGCATTGACAAAGTTACGCACGAGTACCCACAGACTGGAGATAGTAAAAGGTAGACATGAGAGACCATACATTCTAAGAAAGGACAGATAGTGTCATTATTGCAAAACATTAGACAGAGAGGTAGGGGGGGGGGTGAGATGCATTTCTTGCTAGAATGCCCCTTAATAAAAGACCTGAGAGCTGAACTATGGAAACAAGTGCGCGAAGAATGTAAATATTTTAATAGCATGAGCCAAGAAGAGAGACTCATGTATCTACTGACCAGCGAAGGAGAAATCATCAGGGGGTTGCTCAACTGTGTGCTGAGGGTTTCAAAAGATTACGAAGAAGCAATTGAAATCCTGCAACCATTACAGCATTAATTGGACATTGAGCAAAGACGATTTTTTTTTAGTCTTAATATCTGCGATTATGCATTTTACACCTCAATAATATGTGCTCTTGTACATGTGTACTTTTTCCTGATGAAATATTTCACCTGGCCCCTAGATGGCGTCTATGTAAATAAAGTTTTTTTTTTTTTTTTTGTATCTTTGTATCTGTAATAATGTATTTTAAAACATTTTAGTATGACTGACAGCCACGTGCATGTGTATGCTTCCTTTTTCTAATGCAAGGACATTTCGGCATGTTTTAACAGTCCCTCAATACTCTAACAAGGAATGGCTGCTCGCTACGTTGTATATCTCTATTTTAGTAATGTTCGATGGTTTTAATGAAATGTGCAGCAGGTGAGATTATAATAAAATATTATGGTTTACTGCATGAATCTGTCCTTCCTGCCAAGTTCCCTGCGGCACACTAGGTGGCAGCACAGGCTCCCAGTTAATATAAATACATCCCATTGCAGGCGCGGGCGGAGGGGGTCGGTTTCCTCAGCTGGAATCTTTGACTCCCGTAATCTTCCAACGGCGAATCCATTATCTCCCGTAATCCTGGCAAGGTGAATCCCTTATCTCTGCATCTCTGGCTAATTATTTTCTAAGTGATAGCGATCATGGTAAAAAAAAAAACACGTTTCCCTTAAAGTTGTTTCACAAGTTGGGCCTGCATAGTCATTTTATAACGCTGTGACAATTTGTGCAAAAATCTGTACAATTTATTCGGTATTTGATTAGGACTGTCAAATAGACCATTTTTTAAATACGAGATGTTGTTCTAAGGTGGCAAATTGGGCTATTGTTGTCTTCCTATGCTATACAAACAAGTTATAATTTGTTTATTTTAACACAGAAGCACAGCTTTTATGTTCATAGATTTGAGTCAAATGCACCTTTGCAAACAACGGAAGCTATTAGTAAAATCAAATAATGAGCTGCCCTTTTTATGATTATTGTTATGGATAAATATTTGCTGTCGTCAATTTATAATTTACTTCTTCACGACGATTTTACTGAAACGTTCCGTCTCTGCAGTGTGCAATACCATAGTTAAAACCACAACACAGTATTTTGACAGGTGTTATTTTTATTTTAGCCAACCTCAGGCACAAAGAATATAAAAACGAACCCCTGCAGCAGGCAAGTTCAACTGACCTAGTATATGGGTAAATGGATGTTGGAAAGTACAAAAACAATTGAAAACAAAAAACAAAAACAAAAAACAAAAAACTAACAAACAAACAAACAAAAAAAAAAAAAAAAAAAAAAAGCAAAAAAAAAAAAAAAAACAACACCTCCGCGCACTCAAATCTAAAGCTACATATGAAATGGAGTTTTGAGTCTTTTTTACATAACAGGCTTTATCCAGAATTTTGTTGGCAGCGCAGAGTTATTCATACAATTGTGAATACTATCCTTACCGAAATCTATAATTAATAGGAACGATTATACCCTAAAAAGATTATATCTGCATTTAGAGAATCAAATTATAACAACAATATGTGTCAATACATTTTCCAGTGAAAAACTACCATACATTTTTTTCTTATTAATGAAGAAAAACTGTTGTATTTCTTTTTGCGTGTTCCTTGAACAAATAAAAACCACTTAAAATTTCTTTTTTTTTATGAATGATTTGCGGAAGCAGTTGTTTGAAATTGCTTGAAACTAATGGAAAATTGTTGTGGTGTTTTGCAGAGTGCCATGTCGGAATTCATTTGCGTCATGTAATGTTTTCCAGCTTTTAATTTGACCGTGTATATTCAACTCTGATGACACCAATTGTTACAAAAAAATAAACCACTTTAAACTTCGGAAATTTCATATTCACTAAATGCATATTTGCACATGTACTCGAAAAACTTGACATTTGCGTGTTGTAATTGGCTTCCGCCTGCACATCAAACTACCAGACAATGTAGATATACATTTTGTGGAAGTGAAACAATGGAGAACTTGTTTACGCTTTTTAATTTACCACAGGAAGGACGGTTATAGCTTTGGTGGAGTTAAAATCGAATGATGTTTGCAGACGTTCCCAAAGCAAAAGTATAGGTTCAAATCAGGACATCTCCTCACTCAATAGAAGCACAGCATAAACGAATTCAGGTCTTGAGTAGCTAAATGAAATGCGACAAGTGTAGCTGAAGAACTATGCCTAAATATCTTAGGTGTTCTTCAAAAATCACAGGTAAGTTTCCGTCAATTCAAATGGCATCTGAAGTAATGTTTCCACTTGTGAGCTGACATTTGTTTTTATGAGTTTTGTTCTGGTTTTACCATGCTATCTTTCTCCCCTATTGCTACAATGTAAATTCCCAGAGACCAAATAAGGTAAAATAAGAGCACTCTTTTATAACAGTTTTTACGCTTGGGTAAAGTACAGCCAGTTTTCAATCAATTAAATGTATTCTGATGTAATTATTTTTTATGCGTTGGCACTCATATAGAATTTTCATTCAATGCATTGAATGCGTTTGTACCTCCATGCTGTTATGTTTCTCCACTATCGATAAAATTTAAATTTCCTGATGCATAAATTTTCTCTGAATGATCAACAGCTATGATACCAAAGATATCGCAGAACTAGGTTACTTTCCGAAGGAAGCTAATTAAAGCCATGGGTATACACTTGTAAGTTGAATCACTGTTATGTGTCGTTATTCACTATTACAATAGAGTATATCTTTCAAAATATAACATTTCTAGTTTGGGGTTGGAAATGTCATTGTGTTGCCTCAAAAGCCTTAACTAAAATTCCCTGTGTTTTTAATATCCCTATCCAACCGACAAGTATTATAAAATATCTGTAAATGTTGGGTAATTTTGATGTTTATCATACCATCTTAATGAAATTATGTCATACAAATCTACATTATTTGGAGTTGAGTTACATAAGCATTAATTCCCTGGACGCTACACCTCTATCTTTGTTGCAAGAAGTTTTTGCAGTGCAACAGTTCTAATAAATATGGAAATTCAGACCACCCGTTTGGTGCATATACTACGATTTACCGACTGTTGGAATAATCGCTAAATAAGCATAAAAAGCTGGAGTGAAATTTATGTAACGCGTTGAAACCGCAAGAAAACACTGAGATTTCGTTGGTCAGGATTCCAGACGTACACATACACAATCTAGATATTTATCATTTAGTGTGTTGTGTGAATAGATATATGGCAAATGTTTTGCTTTGTGCAGAAATCGGATGCAAATTTTGATCAAATGAAGTGAAATATAACCAACAGATCGTGCCAATGAAGAGTTATGAATCCATATTATTTGATACCGCTTTACATCATCAGCCAGTGGTGTCTCTTACGCTGAAACTTAGCGCACTGGCCATGCATTTGTAATATATCATGTGCTTTTTTATGTTGATATAGTTTTCATTTCATACTCATAACTAGTTTTTAATTTAAGTTTGTTGAAATAAATCTAGATTATAATCGGCATGTCTTATAACAGGTAACATAACAACATTTTTTGCCAAGAAACTTAGACGTATGCTTTTATTGTTATGCTCATAATTATCGTGGTTTTACTTTACACATCTGACGGTCAGTCTGTAATTCTGTAAATGAAGGTGTGTTGGTTCCCTTTTTTTTTCGGGGTGAGTGTTTGTGCGTGGGGGTGGTGGTGGGGGGGGGGGGTGAGGTGGGAGGTGATAGGGCTTCGGTTACCTGTCCAGTGGGCGTTCCCATTGTAGGTTGGTTATCTTTAGAAAATTTTGTAGTGAACTTTTGGCACGAGAAAGTTGCACTGCCAAATACAGAAAAGAAAAATAAATAAAACAAAATAAATAAATAATAAATGAATAATAAATAAATAAATAAATAAATAAATAAATAAATAAATAAATAAATAAATAAATGAATAAATAAAATTAATGATAGTAATTAAAAATAATGATAATAATAATAATATAATAATAATAATAATAATAATAATAATAATAATAATAATAATAATAATAATAATAACAATAAAATAGGTTATATTGTACTGTAAATATGATCTGCCTCAGGCAGTCAGAAAATATTGTTTTCATAAGGTTACAAACGTGTCCTATATCTGTCACTGGAAAAAAAGTTTATTATTTTTGTTTTTTGATTTTTTAAAATTCTATTTTCACTTTTATTTTTTTATGCATTTATTTTTCTCCTTAGCACCAGTATGCCCTGTAAAGGGAATCGGATCTTTATTATTTTGACCTGGAAACTTAAGGCTTCAGTAAATCAAATCTCTGTAATTCATTAAGATCTAAATGGAATATTGGGCCGTTGGGGTTAGAAATTATCACGCATTGACCACAGTTGTCAATGTTTGAATTTTTGATCCAAGATAAAACTACCCTGAGACGATATGCAAGTGCATGAATAGTTACAATTGTTGAACCAGTTGACAATGGATTTGCGGGTACCTGATATATTTCATCCACTATGCGCTAAATGTAACCGATTTAATGCCCAACACATTATCAATAGATGTAGATTTGAATCGAGCACATTTTTTATGCGCAAGCTTACAACGCAATATTAGTGGTTGATTTTGGGAACAAAGAATCCGGAGTACAAGTGTGTGAGTTTAAACATAAAAATGGAAACTATTGATCGATATGGGGCTGAGCGTACATGTATGTAAATCATAATGCCATGGTTAACGTAGGGCACAATCACTGCAGATCTGTAGATGACATGCACCAAGATTTATGCCTGATCGGCTTTCGTTGCAGATCCATACCAGCGTGCTACAGTTTAGCCAGTTACCTGTCATGTTGAAACCTTCAGCATGATCTTGATAGATCTATATTTTTATTACAATTTTGCTTTAAAGTTTCCTTTTCTCTTGGTTTCCTTTAATCAATAAAACATACGTGTTACCTTCAACGGATTTGATGAACTGAAACTTTAGTGTGCTGTTGTTTTTATTTTGCTTTTCATTCTGTCCACGACCTACGAAAAGTTGCTTCGAATATGGTGCTGCGAATCAAGTTCTCTGTATGGATAACTGATTTAAGCTTTGACTTACAACAAGCTTCAGCGCACGCGTCATTCACTACTGAGTGTAAAGAAGTGTGTATGAATCAGTCAGCTTACACTATTCTCAAAGTGTTGGACCTGACGCGTCCAAAAGACCTCTGTTGTTAACAAGAGCTGTCATGAGGCCTACGTCCATAAAGCCATTGAACTGGGCCCTGTTACAACAGCTCTGCGTTTAAAGCAGTTCATTAACTTATACAGTTCACTACCTGTTTCATTTTAAACAATTTAGGGCGGAAACCTCTTGCATGTATTAATGTGCAGTTTGACTGAACTTCTTACGCAAATGTATCTCGGATACTCAAACAAAGCCCTACGGCAGAGGTGTCTTGGAGACGTAAACAGCCCTAAGGCAGAGGTATCTTGGGCACTCGAATGTTCATGTGGTCCGTGTCGACGCGCTGGGCGTCCATACTTCTACTTGTAACTTAGTGTTCTGTCATATTTTATAAATTGCTCCTTTGTGAAAAACTCTTTATTGTAGATCCCTTTGAATGATGGACGTCACTTTAGGTTCGAATTTTAGTGCAACTGCTACAGGGTGGCTTTTGAAGAAGAATGCGCTCCGGGTGATGTCAGTTGACGCGTCTAGTCTTTTCCAAACCGACGTGAGGATAACTTGTTGCCTTACGATGAACCAGTCTCCCCTCTCGGGAGTTTCCTCGCAGAGACCTTTAATTTTGGCACATACCTCTGTTACGAGACTCGTGTTCCTTTAACTCATTCCACCCTGATAGAAGACCGAGTCAACAGCTTTCTTTGGCGCCCTCTTGGCGCAATGTGCTCAGAGCACCCCAAGGAAAGCTGTTGACAATGCGCATGTAATTTGGAATGATCTTCCATGCAAGTTTCATTCAAAAGTTTGAAAAATAATCCATACATTAGTAAAATACAATTAGCAGAAGATATTTAGATTTTCGCGGGGAAAACGCATCATTAGGGTGCAATGAGTTAAGCATGTTCTCACTGATGAGACCAGTGTGTCATGTACTGAGCTCTGCAAAATTCTAAAAAAGCCTTGATTCTGAAACACTACCATCTTCAGCACATACGTACCCATCAAGAAAACTTGTGTGATGTCTCAATCTGCTATTCACAATTTGATTTGAAAAGCGCGTTTCTAGTAGAAATGTACAAGTTTGCATGAATCACCAGATGTAAAACTCCAATACATTCGAGTAAATACATGGACAATAATAAAATATGCTTGAAAGTTAAGTTTTAGTTATCAAGTTAAGTAAATATCATTTTGATTGACATATGTCTGATTTTTTTTTTATTTATTTATTTTTTTTTTTGTAGGAGGTGATGTGGTCTCGTCTTGTGTATATCCTGTGCAAAGTCTGAAATGTGTCCACAAACGAATTTCTCCCTGTTATTTTCGCAGGGCCCTAGGTAGATCTATGTCATAAAATAACTACATGGGGAGCCAAATGTAGATGGAAGACAGCAGACAAGCTCTAGTTTTGCATACCACTTGTTTATTCCGTACATTTTGTGACCAGAACCGGTCTAGAATAACATGTGCAGCTGGATTTTGAACGAGCTGTATCAGTGGCATCAGGGCTATGTGTATGGCGTCTCAATTACAGCAAATTACATGTCAGTGGCCACAGGGAAGCTTAAAGTACATTATATATTTCGTAACAGATCGACCCAGTGTAAGGTGTGTGTCTGCTAGTAATTCCTTTCAGGAATAATTCAAGTCACAACTTTTTCTGCCTCAGGAGGTCCAAATTTGCCGAATTTATACAAAAATCCGAACACGCATTTTTTACACAGCGAATGGAGTACTAGCTCATGTTCTGACATCGTCAAACCATATTTTTCCGCAACCTCGAAGGAGTCAGCTATGGCATTGAGATGACTTGATCTATGCTTTGCACTTACATACAAAAATTGAACTTTGGAAAAATGGGGAAGATTCAGTCTGAAACGGAACATGTCACAGTCAAAACTACACACATACATGCATACATATATACATACATACATACATACATACATACATACATACATACATACATACATACATACATTCTTGAGATTTTAACTGCTACTACATATCCAATAATGACCTGTACATGTATCACATGCACTTACAGTCTAACCGGACAAAAAGTAACATCTGGTCCCACAACATTTCGTCAACAGGTTGTACCCAGGGAAATTTGCTTCTTATGTACGCATTGTTCGAGCCTCAAATAGAATTCATTGACTGGCTGTGTGCCTTGCGCATGATGTGCACATTACATGGGAAGAGGAGTCATGACCATCCAGATAGATTACAATTAAAAAATTGAGGTTCAGTAAACTGAGTGAACAATCAAATATTCTCCATTTTTGGCATCGGACACACATAAATTTTGACGATAAATCCTCAAATAAACGACAGCAAAGGGTGCATCGTATGGTGCAATTTACACTACACATATAGAGGTTTCCACAACTTGTATTGAAACAAAATGTGTAGCAGTGAATACATACGGTAATATAGCATGTATCGGGCAACTCGAATGGTCGCCAAATAGTCAAGTCGATTGTTAGGGACCCTGAGAAGCTCGCAAGTTCTAAGTAAAGAGTATTGTAACGTTTTTCTTCGGTAAAGTAACTTTTGCATTGTCAACCACACGTCAGGATCTGCGCTAAGTCGATAGAAGCGAAAATGTTGGTGTTGTTCTATTTCGAAACATCACGTTCTACAAACACATGACACGAATCAGGTTCATGAAATTCATTCTGCCGACGTCAACAACCATACAACGATTTCTGTGACCAAACAAAGATGCAAAGTCATTTGTATCCCAATTAACCCATGAGCTGGACACAAAATGAAAATAAACAAAACTACCTACAACTCGAGCAGTTGACTTCTTCAAAGCATGGGCATGGGCCAAAACTCCTTTCCATTCCTTTGATATTGTATTTCTTTCCTCTACCCATAAATCGGGTTCAAATAAGCGTTTGGTATTTATATTGTGAAAATTTGATGTCTAGTGTTTTACCATCATAAAAAAAACCCATCCAGAACAGCAGATTTACAGTGCACCGAGAAAGTTTCCTAGTGGCCATTACGTTTTGAAGGACCCATATTATGAGCAACAAAAGAAGTTTATGCAGGTGTGTCCTTGCAATAATTCTAATGCATTCACATTCAATGAACAGGAAAAATATCTGTGTGAATAACTATATTCCGTATTGTTTGCAGCCTTTCGTTTGACATGATAATCATTTAGGGCTTCTGCTGGAGATATAAGGCTCTATTTTCCCATTTTATTGTGCTGGCTGAGCCCAATAATGCTCAAATTTGTGCACCATCCCTCTTGTTCAAAGTAAGACAATGTGAAAATCTTGAAAGTAACAATTACATCTTCATGCCTATTTCAGTGTGCACCACGTATCCTTTATTCTTTACTTTATGGCCCCGTAGGTCAGACAAGTCAACTGGCTAGGACTGAACTTGAACTGGTATATACAGATATTCGGCCAATAGGAGGTACGGATTTAACTTTAGTGCCATTCTTTTGGAGTCGAAGTAACAACCAGAATCAATCTGCTTTGGGAAGAGGCCACTGTGGTTATGCATTTTGGTTACTAAAGATAAACTACCTTTGCTGTTCCTTTTCTTCTAATGCCTCAAGTTTGCCCTCGCCAAGTACTTTGTTCTTTGTGAAAAGTGAAGGAGTTGAACTGCTTTAGCACAGTTATGAAAATGGTTTTGCCTTTGACGCAATATATGCTTCATTCATTATTTTACTGTCCAGAATTGCCTCTCATTTGGTGGGACATTTTGTCAATCATTTCTACCCTCCATCACAGTTTGACCACCCAGGTCTGCAACGTTGTGGACAGGAGCTTCTACATCAACTGCGATTGAAAACATTGACTCGCAGCAGTGGATGTCAAAGTGCTCATGGCTTACTGGATTAGAATGGGGATGCAGACAGAAAACTTTTCTGGGTTGCCCAGTCTGAGCTCATCCACCATGGTGAACCCATGAAGGAGCCACAGGCTACCACAAAGCTTGTCTTTTCCGGTGCAACTGCATTTGACTGAGACTGCACCCTGCATTGACCATGCCATACTTTCTATGGAAGTAGACCAAAACTGCCGCTTGGGAAGTTCAGACTGCTCGGGGGTACTTTTTTAAAAAAATTAAGGTGAAAAAAATTCCTACATAAGTGACTGTTTGAAGTGTAGGTTTCTGAATGCTGCCAGATTATAGCCTATAATAAGGTGGCAGGCCATTTATTTTATTGGCGATTTGTGCTCTTGTGTGACAACAGTTCTTGTCTTATTTGAGTGAATTTACCCTGTTTTTGCCACATAGTGCTTTATTTTCGCCTGTTTTATACAAAATGGATTCATACGTGGCTAGACCCTTGTTCCCGATCGCTTCCCCCCCCCCCCTAGAAATATGTTCAAACCAAGAAGGCAGCCATCTTGTGCAGTTGGGAATATCAGCAGTATATGGTGTAGGCTAAGACAGGCAAAACTGTAGCTCCTCCCGCTGTGTGGCTGATGTTTATTTAAGCTGTGGTCAGGTGGTTGTGAATTGTCCTATCCTTTCAAGCTTACAGCATGCTACAGTGTCATTGTTACTCCGTTTAGGCATGCACTGTCCTTATAGATGTTATTCAATGCAACTATTTACTTTCACGTTTCCCAGGCCTTGTTATGAATCACTTAGTAGAATGAAGCTAAAAGCCTGATGCACTCAGGTCGATGATTTCAAATTCAACCGGTTTTGAGTTTATATTTGCACTGTCTTGGCATTCAGCATTTATTGCCGGTATTGCCTATTGGCAACCACGCAAGATGGTCTGCCGTAAACTTAAACCAGGCACTCATATAGGAATATTCACAAACCGACTTTTGAAAAGCATCCTTTACCAGTCTACACTTCACAAGCGCCAGCTTTGGTGATCTTCTGTGGCAGCAACAGCATGGCCAGTCCTGGGCACGACTCAGCACTAGTTGCACTTGCAAAGGGCACCTTTACCTCAGTCCGCCCATGGCTCCTTTCAGTAAGGCTGAATGTCTCCGTCCTTCTCCCTTCCTAGCCCCCCCCCCCCATCCTCAGTACGTTCCCCTTTAGAAAAGGAACAGCTAAAACTGATACCCTGATCATTCTCTGTGTTGCTACCATTCATGGTTTCTCAATCACTGTCCCCCATTGTATAGCATCAACTCTCTTCCATGACGTCACGTCCCAGAGCCTGCTTGATGGGTAAAAAGGCACGAACTTGTCAATTTGTGGCCAATAATAGACACCAAAGTTTTTTTGCCAATAAAGTTATTTTCCTGTGTGGATGTACCTTGTTTTTCTCACAAAAATGTTATAACACTCCAAGTCATTCGCCTGGAACAAAAAATAAGTCTTTTGGCGTTGGGGACCTTTAAATCCTGACTATATGCAAATTTGATCATATAAAGACTCCTGATTATAAAAAAATGAAACTTTTTTATGAACGCCACCCGACTTATGCCCTCCTAAATTTCTGTTTTTGTAACGCTCATTGAGAACAAAGTAACTGCCATAATGGTGTCAGAGACCCCAAAGAGCAGAGCCTAGATCTATTGGGAAGGAGTACTGTGAAGCAATGAACCCCATGGCCAGCAACTTTGTGCAAGTTACAACAAGCGTAGTAAACTGTATCAGAAGCAGCAGAACATAATAGTGATTGAATTAATCACCTGAAACCTGAAAAAATTATAGAATGAAATAAAAGCAAACAAATAAAAAAACTAATAAACAGAACTACAGCAAGTTGGAAGACTGTTAAGTGCGCTGTGAACAGAAATGGTATCCAGACATCCCCCCGCCCAATTCTATCTGATGGCAAGCATGTCTTAGACAATGTCTCTGAATCTGTCAGTTTTCACTGATATTCTTTTCCAACCAGTCAGGATTTAAACCTCTGGATTTTACTGAAAATCAACTGCTTTCTCTCAGGGATCAGCAAAGAGAAGTATACACACACACACACACACACACACACACACACACACACACACACACACAGACACACACACACGCACATATATATATATATATATATATATATATATATATATAATTGAGACATTAGTAAAGCTTTTGATAAATTATGGCACAGAGGTCTTAATCATATACTAGGAACAGGTGGCAGTACAGATTGCCTTGTGTAGCGCTTTTAAAAATTATCTCCATCAATGGAAGCAGAGTGTTGTTCTTATTGGCTAATCTTTCCGCCCGTGAACGAAAACAGTGGTCTGCTTCAAGGATAGGTTCTGGACCCTTTGTCATTTTTAACTCATATTAATGACACTGTTAAGAGTTCTGAATTCAGAATGATAATTTTTCCAGATGATAGATCTATTTTCATTATTTTCTATGATTCGATTCATCCTGTTACTTTCATGAATGGCCATTTTGCTTCCTCACATGAATCATCAAAGGAAATGTTTGTCTCTTTTAACGGCCTAAGAAATTATCCCATGATTACATCAATTTAAAGGAACCCTCCTGAGCAACCAGCCCTCATCAGCAGGATAATCTGAACATGAACCTTTGGGTCATGCACTCAAATATTTAAATTAGAAAGAGCTTACCAATCATGTTGTTATCAATATCTCCAGACCTTTAAATGTTATAAACCTTGTGCAGTAACATCTCGATCGAGACACCTTACAAGTGATAAATACCTCCTTTTTTCGACCAATTTTAGAATATGTTAATATGGTCTGGCACTGCTGTGCACAATCGGAAGAAAGAAGCTATGAGAGGATTTACACTTGACTGTGGCTTATATAATGGGAACGATTAGTAACTACTCCGATTGAAAAGCTGTATGAGGAAACTGGTTAGGAGACTTTATGTGAATGAAAGGAGAGATCCAAAAAGATCATCATGTATAAAACTAACCGCTAGCTATTACGGTACTGTGATCCCAAATATTCCTGAAGACAAACTTCCTCAACCATTAAAGCACTGATTTAAGACTGAGTCAACAGCTTTCCTTGGGACACTTTGCACACAATGCGCGCAAGTTGTCTCAAGGAAAGCTGTTGACTAAGTCTACTTTTTGCTGTAGACGAGGTATTTGAGTGAAAGGTATATTCATGAGGAATTTGAATTTGTTAACCATTATATGATTAACCGCCACGTTATGACATAGATCGACATTCAGGTTTATCCTCCTTCAACTATTAGTCAGTCTTATTTGATGAATCTTCTTGCCCTTGGCACCTACTTTATCATACGTCCCATTGGAAAATCGAAATTTACGAACCTGATTGCGGTTTTATACAAAAAGAAAAGAAAACTAATTCCAGAACCAGTCCCGGTAATTAAAAATATAATCTGAGATTCGTAAAGAAGGTAAAATATGCTTGTTTCTATTGCACTCTCATTTGCGTGTGGTGGAAATAAACGAGCAACTTTTTAGGACAAGGGTAAGACAGTCTTCTTTTTTATGTGGCGCTACTACTAAGAGTGTCTGTCATTTTTGTCATTTGTCATCGATGTGCAGTTGCTCACCAAATAACTGGTACGTCTGTCACTTCTTTGGCTTCCATCTGTAGGAACATGATCTTGTTTGGTAGTCACGCCTTTAGCTACGAAGATGTCATGTATGTCTGTCAGTGCAAAGGTTCAAAAACAAAAGCAAACGTTTTGCAATGTAAAGCAATATATATGTAGCTTATAGTTATTCAAAATTTCAAGATCCCATATCTTTGCTGGTACTTATCCTGTTTCTACTACATTGTCCAACACGCCGCTTATACAGTCTATTCGATTCCAGACGTGATCAGCGGTGACATTGAAGCTGTATATGTAACGTTGGTCCTGTGATTCTGTCTGCAAAAAGGCCAAATTTAGGGCGCTGGCATTCTTAATACGAGGTATGCATAACCATGGTCTCGCCTAGCGAGATAAGGGCCGCTGTCTGTGCGGGGAAACGGGGTACTGGGGTATTACTAATATTTTTAGATAAAGAATACTTGTTCAGGCGCATGAATATTTATTCATGTAAATGAATTAGGATGCACTAAATGAATATGGTGTTGGTATTTATAAACTTAAATTTCTCTAAAAGACACGTAGTTTGTGAGAAAGGGGTCTCTTGCCCTGTCTGTGACAATGATATATTCGTGTGCCCTCCGTAATTGACAGGCGTATGGCCCATGCCTTGCGGCGAGAAATTAATATATATGTGTCGTATTGTATATGAAATAAAATGCGTTTAATGAAACCTTAACGATCAATCAACATGATTTTTATTAATATGGTTGAAAACTTGACGAAGAAACATGAATATTCCAAGTGCACAACACACAAAGCCTATTTTGAATGCTTCGGTTCGGTCATATATTCTGGTGTCTCAACTTTTGTCACTCCTGTTGTCACTCCTGTTGTCACTCTATGGTGAATATCATATGCTTAGAAAATGTTTACAAACAAGATCGTGAATTGAAAAACAATATGTAGTCCCCCATCAGAAAAGATAGGGAAACAGAAGGCACCAGTGTGGAGTTGGTTTATGTGCAATAACTACTGTAAAATTTTTAAAAAAAGTGAAATATGATAGGATAATGTATCTGGGTGACACTTAATTTGAGATATTATCTGCGTCACCCTGAGTAATTGCAATATTATGGCATTACTTATGTAAAATTGGTTACAGACTGGCCATGGCGGCACTGACATATTCTACGCCTGTAGTTACTACAAACACTAATTGGGAAAGTAGCTCTGGAGTGTCTATCTGTGATGGTCATTAAGGTCAATGTCAAAAGTCAAAGGTCACAGTGACCCAATTTTGGCGCGAGACACACTGCTACCCTATGATGTATTATGGATTAGAACGTATTAGATGTAAGTGTTACGGAATAAAAAGTACGACCCGGACAAACTTTGCCGGAAGGGCGGACGGTAGGACACGGTGCAAACCTATAGTCCCATGTGGGGGACTTACAATCGTTGGTAGTATAATAATGTTTAAAAAATACAATCGCCTAGCTGCATTGTGTTCGTGTGCGTGCTGTCAGTCCAGGTATATGGGCATCAAATAAGTCTAAAAACTTAACCCAACGAAACACACACATATATATAGGGGCAGCTATAATTGTAGATTTCACTCTTTTCCCACATCCAGGCTCCTGGGAAAGACCACCCGAAAGAGCGGCTTACACTTTAACTCTACTTGTAAGTTTATTTTGCAACATATACGATTCGAGTTCTGTGATACTGTGTTAAATTATTATTTTACCTTTCAGTTTATTTTGTAACGTGATTTCATTAATGTGATATTATATGTATTATGCTTTTAGATAATGTTCCACGATTTGTTAGTGTTTGTGTTTATTATATTTATTTCATATATTTATCGGTTGTACTTTAAGACTAGCACCAAATAAAGTCAAAGTCAAAGTCAATGTCACAGGCCGGATGTACTACCGAGCCCTTCTGACACAAGGAAGACGCAATGGCTAGGTGTCCTGTCTGCTGGTGAGCCAGCTGCTCTGTGTCCTGTTACTGCATATTAGTTAAGTACATACGTTTCTCTCAGGTGAAGAATACACAAGGCCTCATGTACCAGAGAAACTGCCTAACATTTGATTTGGTCTTTGACGATTTTGATACATGAGGAATACGGATTCACCGCAGTGATGAAGAGTATATACGGTTTTGTTAATTCTAAGAATTCATTAACCCTTTCCTGTTCGACCTTGTCTCAAGCTGGCCGCAGACCTGGAAATGTGCTTTCATTCTGTAACTTATCTACTTTTATCATATATTTTATGTTAATATGAAATTTGAAAAAAAGAAAAGCTGACGACAATGTTTATACGAGAATCGCATCCGGAGTGACACTGATTTTTTGTTGTATTTTTTACATCGACAGTGGAAGATGATTTGTTGATTTTTTTTTGTAAGTCTTGGATCTCTGCTTTTTGATGTATCTAACCTTGCTCTTATTTTTGGGATAAAGGTTGTGAAAATTATCATGTTTTAATACTATTTAGGCGATGTAAGAAGAAAAGGGTTATCATTCACAAGGAAAATTGCTCAAAATTTGTATGTCCTATAACATAAGCACCGGTAAGGTACGCGGACACTATTCTGACACTCATAACATACGTAAAACTATCTAAACGAAAGGGGTGTAGATATATTGACTTTTGTGTCCTGCATTATTAAATGTTTTAAACCAGGTTACCGTCACTACAGCTTAATCTGTTTTGGTGGCTTGGGGGGGGGGGGGTATGCTAATTGTGGTGAACAGCATTTTATATTAAGCACATAAGTTGGCAGCCATATAATAGAAAATACGTGTCTAATCCCCCACATTATTTTGAAATGCCACAATGTTTTTTAACAACAATTGTCAGTAAGAGATCTTTTTAAGATAAGTGTTGTCTATCGTAGGATTACATAAAATATAGAAACGTCAGCACTAAGTCTCTTAGCCTACAAAAATATATAAAGGATCAAAGATAATGCACTTAAATTCATAAAATGAAACGGATGGGAAATCGAATTAAAATTAAATACCAGAGAAAATATAACCGTTCATATATGAATTATAATGATAATTAGTAACAGTTTTATTTAATCCCCATGTTTGGGGAAATCGAGATACTACAATAGGTGTGACACAATTACATGATCATGGCCTCCACGCACTGCTCCTGAGTGTAATGACCTTAAACATTTAAAGTGTACATACTAGGGAAAAAAATATATGCCCGGGACAGCCATGGTCAGAAGGCACTGCCAGCGCGCACCGAGGCATGAAGCATGCATAGGCAGCGTCATGGCTCAGTGGACGCCCGCACCAACAACGACATACTAAAATATGTGAGACACAATTACATGATCATGACTACCACACAATGCTCCTGAGAGTGATGAACTTAAAACATTGAAAGTCTGCATGCTAGAATTATACCAAAATATTTAAACATGGCATAGTGTATACTTTAAAAATCCATTTACCCACCACAGACAAATATCATTGGGGAAAGTTGACCATGTACCAGAAAAATCACATTTACAATCAGGACCACCCCATATTTTATGAAATTGCTTAAATCCTTACTATTTATTTCTTCTCTTTACTGATTTTGCAGATCATTCCGCATTTTTTTCACCCAAACACCTTAGACCTTTAAAACTATAAAGGGTAGGCCTTACTGTAGAAATCTTTAACATTTTTTTACTTTCGTTGTGTTTATGTGAACACTTTGGGTTGTAATAATGAAGATACGATGGGTCCAGTATATTCATGGACAAATAACCGTGCTTGGCACGAACTCTCTGTATATACACTGTCAGAGAATGTCAATTTGACTTTAATATAGTCGATTGATCATTATCATATGCGCCTACAATTCAAGACTCAAAAAATGAATCTTAGCGCTTTTTGCGTAATTTTATTAATTTTAGTGGTGTTGAAACCTTTATAAATATGCTACACCAAAAGGTAGTCATGAAAGTAAGAAATAATAATATGGATTATTTATGCTCAGTTTTGTCCTTTCATCCAAGAGACTGCGCATACGGCATTATACTTTTGATTGCGTGCCAGCTACGCACGAAAGAAACATGTTTACCTAATGATAACGTGGCTTCTGTAATGGTGTCCAACATGACAACACCTCTCTGTGAATTAATTTGGGTGATACTATTACGTTTCAAATGGTATTCCTCATCCTGCATTTCTTAGCATCATTTAATACTTTGACCCAGACACAAAGCTCGGACCTTACTTGAATTAGCCCTCAATGGTTATTGTCGAACCAAATGATGCAATGAGTTGTACATGTATATTCATGGAGACCTCACCTAAGTTTTTGTTCTGTGTTTGAAAGTCATAGTGTTGGTATCTGCACAATTATATGACCTACAGTTTCTGAGGCACACATGTAAAACATTTAAGTAAATCTTGAACAGAACCGTCCATAATAAGGACCCTTCGGGGACACCTTTAGGGACAGTCAGGCACTGCAGATATAGTCTAACTTAACCCTCTGTCGTCTATCAGAGAAATATTTCCGTAATTCAAGACTGATGTTTGCATTCTATCATCTGTGGAAATAATACGAAATATGGGTGTTTGTCAATTCTCATCAGTACAGCTGCTGTAGTACTCGGCATCAAGGGCCTTTCGCCAGACCACTGTCAGTTTAATAGCAAAGGAGCTTTAACTGCAGGCCTTCTTGCAACCTGTGATCATTGTATTATACACACACAGAAGGTATTTAAATTGTTTATTGCAATTTCCTTTTGCATATTTTTTTCGTTCAGTGGGGCATTGACTTTGCTTTTTTCATCTCTACAGGAAAAGGCAAAGCGTCTTTAACTCTATTAATAATATTTAAAAGAGTCTCCACAGACAGATTCAGCACTTTTGATAGTATGTTATTCTGGTTATTCTGGCCCTTGGCCTTTCTAACTTTCAAACGGTCAATTTTATCATTAACCTGTTTTCTCTGTCACTTTGTCAAAATGAAATTCGTATGGCCAAAGTAACATCTTGAATAGCTATGTCAATGGGATGGTCTTCGCAAGATGTTTCAGAAGAATCCCTGTTAGAATAGAGTGCGTAGTCCTTGTTTGTGATAATTGTATCATTGCCAACAGGAATGATATCATTCTTAACAGTTTCTTTTCCTCTGTACATGAAGGGTTTTGCCCCCTCACTACATCTCTCTCAGGAATTGCAAAACCTTTTAAGGAAGTGTACGCTTTGGTGGTTTTCGATGTTTTGTGTGTGGTTCTAACAGTTCAGGATTTATTTTACTTCCTAACAATTTGTTTCACAGTTTCCCTTTCTAATGATTGCTTTTCTCCACTGTCTTCTCCCCATGGGAGCTGCAATGCTCTTAGCCATACCATACTTCAAAGGTCTATAGGGATCTAAAAATTGATATACTTATGTGCGACAGCCCATTAACTGTCGTCAAAGAACTATGTGATGTGATATGCTGGTGTGTGGCCGACATCTTGAAAGAATGCAGGTTCAACAAATTGTTTACATGGAAGTCATTATCCTCTTCCCTTGGTTCCATCTTCAGTGTTTTGTAATCCCTTTCCTCATTTTATTCTGATGAACTTTATGAAAAGAGTGTTGTTTCTCCCATAATATTTTAACACATCCTATAATATTTTAGCATATCCTATAATATTTTAGCAATATTGAATATGGTTTTTAATTCAAACTTCTTTTATTTCTATTCACACTAGAATTTTACCATTTTGGATATATATTATGTAAAGTTATCCAGATGTCACACAAGTAATACTACCCTTTGGCATTTTTCTGACTTTGCCTGAATGTTGGTTTGTGGCTTCATTTCTATTTCAATGTGCATTCTATCCCGCACCACTTTGCCCAGGAAGTTTATCATTGTGTTTTCGTGCACGATATTAACACTGTAATGGGCTGCGAGACCTAATGATATTTTATGTAATGTTCGCCCGTGAATTACCAGTTAACAGGGTGAAATTTAAAGAAGAAAAAGAACAAGGAAATAATGGTTGGTCACATCCCCTTTAACCAATCATATCGTTTTTGCCCAGACCACAGTTGTTAGAAAATAGCAGCGTCCGTCTAGCCTGAGGACAACATTCGTGTTCAATACTTAACGAGCCAAGAATAAACAAAATCTTACAAGGCTGCAAAGTTAGTTACTATGGATGACAGTGAGTTACCATTTTTCTCTCACACGGGACCGTTGATGAAGGAAGACACCTGATGGGAGACCGTGTTGCTTTTTGATCTCACTTGGGATCATTGTTGATGGAGAAAATGACTCGTAACTTGTGGTCTTTTGTGATTCTCCATACCAGGAACCATCCCTTGTGAGAGAACAAATGGGAACTCTCTCTCATTCGTGTAAGGTTCTCTATTATTTCATTATCTTGCCCTATTTGGTCTCCTTGCCCAATGCACCGGCTTGCCAAATTGGCATTACAAATCAGGAAAAGAGCAATGCATAGGGTAGAATGTTCACAGGAAAGCATTTCGTAAGCATTGATCTGTTTCCTGTCTAATCAGTTGTTCTGTCTGGGACAATATCATAGCATTTTGCACACCTCCAAGTTTTTCAAAAGTCTCTAAGCAGTTAAAGACCATGCGCATCATTCTCACATCAGGAATTGTCATTGTAAAAAAATCACTTTTCGGTCTCTCGCTTCGGAAGACTAGATTATGAAATATATAAATATTCTTAATGTTTAGAGACTTGTGTTTTATACTGAGATATACAATGAAATGCATTTAGAAATATCTTTTAATCATCCCAGTGATGCTGACAAACAAGGAGTTACACAGGATGACATAATTTTGCATTGCAAATTGCCTTGTTTTGAGGTACTCTCTCATTGAATGCATTGGGCTTCTTATTTGTTTATTAATCTA
Source organism: Hermodice carunculata (assembly GCA_964020975.1). Taxonomy (NCBI): domain Eukaryota; kingdom Metazoa; phylum Annelida; class Polychaeta; order Eunicida; family Amphinomidae; genus Hermodice; species Hermodice carunculata. Next base: position 38,653,851 of record OZ026626.1, read on the forward strand.
TTTTGGGCGTCGTGCCAATGCAATTTATCTTTGAAAAAAAGATAGTTCTGCAGTGTCCATATACATGACCTATTGTTTCATTGTCAATTATTGCTAGATCATACATGACCAGTACATATAAGCTCATCTTCCATTTTTTTCCACCACTCCCCATAATAATCTAATGACCTTCGGGAGTCTCCAATGAACTGGTGATCTCCAAATATCTCTGTGCTTAATGGTTTGAATGATGTCACAAAAAGATATTACAGAATTAGAGTGCACGCATGACAAATATTGTAGTGAACGATACATTGACAGACAGAGAGACACACAGATAGATAGATTCATGGCGTCCCTAGCATTTATGCTGTTTTAAAGCAGATAACAATGACTTTTTTGCCTAATTTGTAACCATGGATGAGACCCGGATTCATCACTTTGAATCGGAAATAAAAATTCAGAATGAACAATGGACACATCCGGGGTCTCCCCCAAGCCCCCCCCCCCCCTAAAAAAATAATAAATAAACAAATAAATTAAACGAAAACAAAAAAAGTGCCAAGTCGGTTCCTTTCGCTGGAAAGGTGATGGCTTCAGTCTTTTGGGATTCCAAGGGTATTCTAATGATAAACTATCTTGAAAAAGGCCAGACTATGAATAAAAGACATCATACTGACCTAATGAGACAGTTGCATGGCGCTACCAAAGCTAAGGGACTTGGAATGTTCATTAAAGGAGTTCTGTTCTGACAATGCTCATCTTCACAAATCGGTGTTTACCAGCTATCGATGATTGTGGCTTCGAACTCATTTACCACCCCCCCCCCCCCTATTCACCGGATTAAGTCCCGTCAGTCTTCCACCTGTTTACGAAAGTTATAAAAGAACTAGGCGGGCGCCATTTCTCTGGTAAAAGTGACGTCGTTTCCGCTGTGAATGACTTTTTAGGGTGGCTAAGAAAATGGCGTCTTGGCTGGCATCCATGCCAGGCAGCTCGCTCGTAAAACTGTGTAAAACCTGGAATCGGCCTGTGCTGAGATATAAATGAAAACCATCGAATTTGTACGGTTCTTTCACCGTCTGGCTTAAAACCTTTCAGTCAGCCCTCGTAGAGGTGTATACTTAAAGTAAGAAAAAAGACTGTAACATTTGCTCATATATTCAAGACGGATGTTTTTTTTGTTTTTTTTTTTGGGGGGGGGGCGGGGGAGGGGGGCATTTTGTTACCATGTGCAGGTATAAAAAACAGTAGTCTGAAAGAAGAGACCATTTGTGTCATCATGTGCTTTTCCAAGGTTTTGTGAGTAATTGCCAACCTGTAACAAATATATCTTCTACGTGTAGTCAGCAAATGTCAATTAATCCTCTTGTCGCAGCTCAGAACCTAACAAAAATGATGGCATTGCGTGCCTGAAATATTTTTTTCACCTAGTGATAAGGTATGTTCTTTTACTTGGCTAATGTCTGTATATGCCAGCGTCTATGATTAGTTAAATATTCCTCTTTCTTCGTTCATAGTGCATTTTCAAGGCTGTCAGTGCATCGTCTTATCATGTTATCAAACAAAAATCGATTGCAGAAGCACCAGAGAAAACCCATGTTTCAATTTTTTGCTGCTTTTAACATCAAAGGATTCACTCATGAGAAATTTTGAGCTACACTGTTTTAAAGCTACGGAGACACGATTAGGCGAATAGTTTGCACATAGTACGTTATACCTGTCACACATTGTAAAATGTAGAATTTACTGGTGATTTCGTTGTGAATGTGCTTGTGTCATTTATAGAATAGCCTAATTGGTAACTAAGGTGAATTTGTAATAAACACTACCTGAAAAACAAGGAAGGTTTTTACGGTACTCGCTCTTCTGGCGAAAGGAAGTAGTTTTGCGTCAGTTACTGCTGATTATTTCACTTATTTGGCGAATGAGTTACGTATATATGTGCATTATATAAATATAGATTCCGTTTTTTCCATGGAATTGGTTCTCTGCAGCTGTAATGTTTCATATTAATCACGAGTATAAAAGTATGGTTATGAAGTTATAATTGGGAGGTATTTTTCGTCCGAAGATTCATAATGAAAACAGGCTCTACCTTTTATAAAACGTTCAGAAATATCTCGGCCAGTGCTACCCGTTTGACGGCATTCTTGACCAACCTGCATGGCTTAATATTGGATCTCTATTTTACAAACAGAATTACAGTTCTTTCATGCCTTGTTTATGATAGCTCATTTTGTGTTAAAAGAGCTGCAGTTAATGTTTTCATTTCATTTTTATGCCTTTATGATATTGATATGCTTGCTACGACCAAAGCAGTTTTAGAAACATCCACATGACCTCGTGACATGCAGATAGGTTTTGTTCCTTAAATGTTTGGTTCCAAGTTGTATATAGGTAAATTTAAACATACTTACGGAATATGTAATTTTTATTATTGCCACAATCAGCTCCGGACTCATACTTTCCTTGTATCCCATAATGGCAATTATAATGAAGTAGCACATATTAACCACAAGTGGAATCATCATAACATTTCCACCAGGAAACCCATATGTGCAAGTGGAGCCACCTGGGGATAAACATTACTCGTCTAAATGGCCAGTCATTTATACCAGGAAGCAGTGTGTCATGGCATTGTGTACAATTTATATTTGTGACTACAAAATTTGGGGACATGAAATGATTTTCAATTCAAAATACATTTGCATTTGTGGTCAGGATCTTGCCCTGCAGAAGAACGCAGTAAGAGGGGTTTTGCCAGCTGCCACATTGAATGACGGCTTATGGGCTCGTGGTAGGTCTCGACTCAATTTAGAGTCAGCGCATATAAAACTATAAGGTACAATCTGACTTACGCGTTAAAAACCCCCTGTAAAATGCCAAGATTTAAGTGTTACGTGCCATGGTGTTTTCATAATATTGCCTGGGAGAAGTTACATTTATTTCATGGATTTCAAACTGACGGATAAGCAATAACAGCTATTTTTTTTCATAGCACTAACTACATTACTTCTATCTTAAGAAGAATTTATATTCTTACTTTTGACTGGCAAAATAACTGAATCTGTCCATATAATATTGTCTGTCATAGTTGTGACAGGTCGATATAACCCAGGCCCATTATAATAAAATGTTCTTATCCTATCTTTTTGCGATGTCTTCTGATCCAAGGATGATGATAAAACCTTTATTCATGTACATGATACTGATTCTCTGGGCTTCATAACATTACTATATTGCCTCATTCTTAGTGATTTTCGAACTTTTGTGAATGAATGAGATATTGCAGAAGAAAAATATATCACGGTCAATGTAAAGAAGTATATTAGTCAGGTGAACACCACCCGTAGCCCACAGTATATGTGAGTGCAGTACACCAGTATGTTTTAAATCAGGGAAAACATGTTCTCAATGCGGTAAACATATTCGTCTCTCTGATTGGTAAAATGCACAAAATTATGATTTCCAAAATTGTTCTACATGCCAACAACATTAGCAACGTCCATGGTGGTACCCAAATGTGTCAATCTACAGATTCGTTTTAAAGACATGCACCGAGAAAAAATAACTATATAATACATGTCTAACACGTAAAATAAAGTTTCCCGTAAGATTCAGGCTAGAAAATAAGTCTACCAGTAAGAAGAGTTAATGCATATTTGATATGTGTCCTTGGTTCCCGAAGTTCTAGGAAAATTGTGAATACAATCTTGCTCACTGATGCTAGGGGAAGAGTGTAATAATTACTTTTTACACGTATAACTGTCAGCATAAGCGTGTCGTTATCCCTCTTGTAAATTGACCTCTCATATTTGTAACAGATCATCTTTTCCAAACTGCTGACTTAAAAAAAAAAGTCTGGCATTTCCGCTACATGTTTGTGCAGATCACTTTCTAAGATGATGAACTTATGCTACTCGCATCAAGTACTTGAGCAGATAAGAGGCATTTCTCGCGTTCAGGTGATAGACTTAGGCTACCCACAACAAGTACTGGAGCACATTAGCGGTATTTCACGCGACAGGCATTTGAATAGGGGTTGATGAGATGTATTTCACACTCCAGCATTGAATCATTAGACAGAGCCTAGTAGTGAGGAAATGCTTGCGTAAGTGACGCTTCAAAATTCCGCAGTTTCCTTCTTACAGAATCTATCGTTCTAGTATATACTTGATGCGTGTTCCCGGTTTGAAAATAAATGATTCAAATTGTGAACAGCAGCAAACATAGTCAGTTTTAGGCTACTGAACTCACATGCTAGTATTCATTCTAACTAGAGGTCCTCAGGTTTATTGACTATATGTATGCAGAATAAGAATAGCAGATCAATGTTCAGCTGGCACCTTCCCATGCTAACTATAGACTACAATTATTTGAAAAGTAGGCGATAATTCATTTGTACCAAAAAAATATTTTATATCATTGCATCGAATCCTTTTCATCTTTACTCTCACAATGTTCTATCATTTAATCATGCCATCTTTATTTCACAATAATTCCTAACTTGTTATCCGTGGATCGTTTTCTTGTATTAAATAGAGTTTGAATTACAATTGGTTGTCGATGCTAATCACTATTTTATCTTTTATTAAATTAACTTAGGTCTTTTCTTAATTATAATTCTCAAATTGTTACTAGCCCATGTTACTTGTGTATTTAATCCGCGGGTGCATAAAATGTGCTTATGGCTAGACCAATGTTTATGTTTTTCTATGTAATTGTTTGGTCCCATTCACTGAAAATATTTAAAGTTTAAACGTCTTTAAACTTACTGTATTGGGCTTAAGCATTGTAATGTGGACGTGCGTGTATTTATTTTGTATATTAATCAGAAGCGGTAAAAAAAAATGCAATATTTTCTCTTTTTTTCTTTCCAAATGTGCTCTATACATTCAGTATAGTAACATACTCAGAGAACTACCAAACGGAAGCAACGCATATGAAATACCACATGCACAGTTTTTGGTGAGAATCCCCTTTTCAACCTTTATTCTACCAATGTATGATTTATGATCTAAGCCTTCTGCTAAGCGGACATGGGTATAATTGAGATGGTCAAAACACTTAACAAGAGGGACGTAAATGTTGAAACCATAAATTCCATTTTTGCAAACTGGAAGAACAAGTTTTGAACTGCACACTGTAATTAACATATATTTTTTCTGTTTGGACTCGCTTCACTCATGCTGGGCAGTGATCAACGTACACTATTAAAATGTTCACTCAGCAATTCTGTCTATAAATACACGTGAGGAAAACCACGCGTCCATGTCTGTGTTGACCGTCAGAGCTTGGGAGCTCAAAATTAAATTAGTCTGCATGTTCATAAGACACAGCGCACAATACACAGCTACAGAGTATGGCTTCTCTCTTTCTTCTTCCTACATAGATCCACTGAACGGCCTGTATGCTTTTATATGTTATATTTTCGTTATGTTCGGTTAAAGCTCTCAACTTCAAGGAGGCTCGGACAAAGATCGCCACCAATTTGGCTGAGGTGTTGATTGGCAATTCACTGATGGATCATGGCACTGATGGATTATTCACATGCCGGTCTGTTTGAGTTGCTGTCCAGTGATTCACCTTGGAGCACACGAAGAAAGGAGGCCGTCATGCAAAAATATGAGATCTCGTATCACGTTTCACTATTCACATTCAATGGTCACTATTGTATATAATACCCGTGGATCCAAACAGTGAGACGTGGCTGTCAAAGTGTATCACTGCACCACTTTAATTTGCAAAGGAGCGGTTAATTGTGCCATGTGAGTGGGATAACTGCCAAGAGATGCAGATGCGATAGCAAGAGAACAAAAATAGCATAAACAGCATGCAGGTTGTCACTTTTATTTCCTAAACAGTGACCGTTTCAGTGGCGCATTTTTAGAAAGTGCACCGCGCTTTTCTTTGCCTGCTCTGGGTGCACCTTTTCCTAAAGCGAGCCAAGGTAAGCTTATATGGTCCATTTATATGGTCCCTGAAACTTTAAGCATCCCAGAAGGTTCAGGCCATCCACAATGCAAATCTGCTAGACTAAGTGTTCTGTTAATTTGGAGCACGTGAACTCATGAATTGACCCATATTGAAACAAAGAATATACGACATTTACAACATTGTAGCGTCTTTGGTCATGTTTACTGAGGCCTGGAAACGTCATGTCGATAAGTTGGAATTAGGCCCTTGACCATTGAACATTAATGCAAGAAGCAGTGAGGATTCAAAGTCACGGCGAGTGTTGAAGGTGTGCTTTGTGCGCTTTTCTATGGCAAGAATGATTGTCACAACCATAATACTTTTGCCATCCGATCGTTAATTTTCAGTTTATTGGTGGGAACCACAGTATGGATTTTTATAATTCCGCTCTGCAATTGAAACAAAACAGGAAATGACATGTAACGTGTTAGGTTCTTCTGGCTACTGACAGATCTTTGCTTGGACGTATTATTGGTTATGTAGTGAACGAATGTAGACAACGGTCGTTTACCGACAATTCCAAAAACGCTTGAATCACATACTATATAGTCCTTGTATATATTAATTATGTAAAGAAAATTGCTCCTGGAAATAACCAGCACCCAAAGGTGTCATGTCATGCAAAGAACTGTGATGATTAACGAATATGCTTTCAGGTTTGTAGACCCATTTCGCCATTACGATGCTGCCTTTAACTAATGAATGAATTAAAAGCTGGCGCAAGTGTGGTAAGGCAAAAGAGTTTAACATGTTTTAGCTTGTCACGTTTGCGAGGCATCCTTATAAAGTCAAAGACCAGGAGTCATGCTGTGGTACCTAATCCATCATACACTACCGCTGGACAAGAGGTTATTCGTAATTAGATTTGTTTTATCTTCAGCCAAGCATGATCCAGGACGCTTATTTTTCTTAAGGAAGATTTAAGCAGCCAGGAATTACATTAGACATTTAGTTCTGTGGAGAGCGTGTAATGTGGGATATATGGGCAATGAAACCAGGCATGGTGTACACATTTATTGCCGTTATATGCTATGTTCACGTTTTTTGGAGTGGCCAGATTACTTCAAAAGGGCACTACTCTTATTTAAAGGGTTTTGGATATTGGGGTACAAAACCCTGCTACTAAACATCAGGAACCAGGAACCATAGGTTTAACCACATCTGATATATCTCAAGTATTTTTTCCTCCTACACCCACTGCTTTGATACGTTATAAAGTCTCTTCTGTATCTTATCATTGTAACATTTTTAGTTGTCATACTATTTAATCAATGGACGCATATATTTCGCTCATATCTATATTCTACTATACTGTGACAATTTTTCCCACGGTGACCCGTTGAAAGGGTTAATAATTTTCTCATACCTTTACACAGTTAAGGGTAATCACTGTGATAGTTTCTGTCTACCCCGCTGGTAAATGCATCTCCCAATGGATGAAAAGTATACTTGATATGTGACACTTCGTCTGTGCAACTTTCCTGTTTTCTGTGGTGCATCACTCGTGCCATCCGTTTTAATCTGGTCTAATAAAAATCTTGTCTACTTGCGCTGGGTACAAACTTAATCATCTTGGCTACTTACTGTGACAGCTCTTCTCAAATAAGTTTAAGAGCTGGGTATATTTAAAATGTGACACTTAATAACCAGGTTCGTATAACTTTCCACAGTTCATAATAAACCCATGCAAATATTCCGAATCACGCTGGCGTATGTAACGACCTAAAGCACCAGCATTGTGTCCTGCTGCCCAGGTTGGTAATTAGCCAAGCAGAGGCAATGGATTGGCGCTAAAAGAAATACCTGTGTCCTTCAAAATCATATGAATGTAGAAGCTACTCCCGAGAAATATACCCACATTTTTTCACATGCCAAAACAGATCATTTCTGCTTCACATACGTCATCATTTTCGAGTTCATATTCAGTATTAACTTTCTACTGTTTTTTTTTTTCGCCCAATTAAAAATAAGATAAGAAGAATATGGACGCACACCCTTATGACTCAACCATAAAGTTGAATATGATGCGAAGAGCCAAGATATGGCAGCCGTCTGTCACTACACCCGAGAGTTGATGCCATCTGACCGGCATCTGTGGCGGAGGTCACTTATCAGGGGAATGTATGGCACATTCCACGTCGGGCGCCAGCATTTGACAGCAAATAAACACAGAGAAGTGTCAGTCACTATGTTGAATTTTGTTCTCAGTCATAAAACAGTTATGTGACCCAAATATGATTTCCCGCAAGAGTTGCATAGTTAGATGGAACCTAGAGATGTGGAGGAGATTCCTATACCCACTGTGCTAAAATACATAACAGGAAAATTACCTGACAACCCCGAAAAGACAACATCAAATCTAAATTAATTATATATATATATATATATATATATATATATATATATATATATATATATATATATATATATATATATATATATATATATAGTGGAAACTCATTAAAATAACACCATTTGTTCCTTACAAATTTGTCATATAACTGAATATGTCAGAATTATGAATAAAAAAACAAAGAAAATGAACTGTTCCCATTCAAAACTTGGTCATTATAATGAATATGTCATATAGCTCAGTGTTGTTATAATGTGGTTTCACTGCATGCCTGCACACAAGTATGTATGTATACAAATTGTAGATCCATCTTTATTTAATGGATTGTCAAAATATGCACGTACAAAATTGTCGAGTGAAAGTGCAGTTGTAAAGGTATGCATTTTAAATGACCGTATTGTTTGAAACCCACCGTGTGCTGTCAAAATCGCAGTAACTATCTGCACTTGCTCCTCGAACTCATACATTATTTAGTTACTCAGCCAACCCCCCACACACACATATGTATATATAAATATATATATATATATATATATATATATATATATATATATATATATATATATATATATATATATATATATACTCATACGTTATTTAGTTACTAAGCCAACCACCCGCCACACACATGAATATGTATATATATACATATATATATATATATATATATATATATATATATATATATATATATATATATATATATATATGTATGTGTGTGTGTATGTGTGTGTGTGTGTGTGTGTGTGTGTGTGTGTGTGTGTGTGTGTGTGTGTAAAATTAAGGAAACTAAGCGGATTGAAGACAATGTCAATGTCGAGTTTGACTTCTGCTTCTTTGCCCTGCCTACTACTGAGGTTGAAAACTGGTTTATTAATTCAATTTAATGGGTAAACTCAGTCCATTTAGACGACTCGGTGGGCCCTTTAAGTCTGGTTTTATGCTTTGGGTAGTCACCTGTACGTCTTCATATATATTTGTAGTGCTTTTAGGTCTGCCTAAGCATGTAGGTCTGGTTAAGCATGCAAGCAACAGGCCTTTGAGGTATGGCTTAACATTCAAACTACCTGAGCTTTAGGATTGGCTTAGCATTTTGACGGCAGGCTTTTTAGGTATAGCTAAGCATGCTAGCAGCAAGGGCATCAGGCTAAGCATGGAAGCTGTAGGGGCTTCAGGTCTCACTAAGCATCAGGTCTGACTTAGCATGCAGGCTGCAGGGGCTTCAGGTCTGACTAAGCATCAGGTCTGAGTAAGCATGCAGGCTGCAGGGGCTTCAGGTCTGACTAAGACTGCAGGCTGCAGGGGCTTCAGGTTTAGCTAAGCATACAAGTTGCAGCCTCCTGAGTGGTTGTTTTCGTTGCATCGGTGCCTACTAAATCACCTAGACCACTCTCCCGAACCTTTTGCTTTCCATTTATGTTAGGTAAGCGATATAGTGAGGTGCGTGCTGTATTTTTGAACATGAGATTGAAATTTAACATAATCGATTTTCGTTAACATACGTTTAATATTTTTAGCCATAATGCCAATGCCTTGACAAAGTGAATAGAAAGTAACCATGCTAAATGCAGATATATTTTAAGCAAATGTTCATTATTATTCTATTTTGTGCTTTTAGATTGAAAATACTCTTTGTCTCACTTGAAATTATTCTTAACTGTGTAGACAGAAGGCGTCCATCGAATGATTGACAATTCTGTATATAGGGCAAAAAGCTGAAACTTGAAGTTTGTTTCAAAAATACAATTCATCGTCTCGGAAGACCTTGGTTAAGATTTACGTATTATAGGCACTCATATGAATTTCAAATGCTGTCCTTTTGGCCTATTAATAGGAATTTGTTGGCGCAGAACATTTGTTCAGTGTATACTACTTACACCAGAGTACGAGTAAATGAGAAGATCAAGCGGCCTTGACTATGAAGCAGAAAAAATGTATAACGTTGGTCACTGTGTGAGCTATGGTTGCGTCAGCGGCTAGACTAAAACAAATGTCATCGGCGTTTTTCTTTTGCAAATGAACCAACAGGAGCATCCCTAGGTTGGCCTTTGAAAAAACTTTTCTCGTCCGATGCTACCAACTGTCGCCCAAGTGATCCTGCAGTTAGATTACGTGTGAGCAGCTTAGCATGCAGAATTTGTTTTGCTCAAAGGCATTTGGGGATCCTTCAACATTGCTAGCACTAAAAACGTGCTTGTAATATGCAGGGTGTGCTCGGAGCGAAGGCCGCACACCTTGTAAAGAGGAAGGATTTCCATACTTTGTACCAGTGGGTAAGTCTTTATTCTATCATAGTATCTGGGTAATGTCCTTGTTGTGACATCATTGCAGACCGTGCATAGTTTCACAACTCACCATGGCGAAGAAGTTCACTTATTAAACCAGAAGTGGGCTGACACTACTTTCCTGCTGCTTTATTATACATAAATGTCGGCACTGCTCCCCAGACACCAGAGGGCACCACAAAGTACAATTTTGACACAGAAAACAGACAATTAATGCCAGTCGGTTCTATGCAGGACCGATTGTTGCCAGTAATTCATCATTGTCTCAATACGCTTGAAAAACATTGGGGTGATCTTCCGCAATCTTCACAACATTTGAGCTTAGAAAGGTAATGCTATGTATAAAATAAGAACTTTTCCTAAGATAGAATGGGATCCCATGAGAGTCCAAAGTGAACAGTGGGAAAACAGCACGGAAGGGTATCCAAAGCCGATAGTCCCGCCCCAGCGAAGCGACGGCGGGACAACTGCATTCGCTTGGTCGGACTACCGACTCCCGATGCCTTTCCTTGCCGCGTTTGGCCACTGTTCACCTTCAAACCTCACGGGATTCCTAAGCCCTATGGGTTCTTACTACCACAGTCGGCTGGCTTAACCACGCACAAATTAGGACATTCATGTTACGATATGCAAGGATGGAAATTGTGAGCTTATCAGCGTATTTCTAGAGTGTGTGTGCGTGTACTACCACATGATAGTTCCATAAATTAAAATGCACTCCCTGTTCAAGGATTTTTCTTTGAATTTTACCCCCCTGATGAAAACAAGGAGATTGTTGCCCTGGAAAAGTACCTATTTTTTAAAACAAGGACATTTGACCCTCAAAAAGTACCCCTTTTTCAGTGTCAAGGATACAAATGAAGTGGTCCATGCCTTAAAATCTGCATTATGCAGACATAACTTGACAGCCTTCACCTGGGGGAAGTCGCGGAGACCCAGTTCTTTTATTTTTATACCCCCTATTTCATAAAAAGCGCGAAGGTTGTACAAAACATACCCTAATTTAAGATTTTGCTGATCTTGACCCATGAAAACACCCCTAATTTCCGATTTCGCGGACCGCGTTGAGGCTCAAATTATACCCCATTTCCCGCGAAATTTGGAACGATCAAGCGTACATGTTTGGTCCCAAGTGCGGGGGGCCGGGATCAGTGCTTTTCTTTCTTGCACATTTAAATTTCAGTGTTTTCTGGCTCATCTCTGAGTTTCCCGGAAAATAATCATTTCTGAACATATCCCAGCATCATGTACCTAAGGAATAACTACAAAGCCACAAAAAATAGGAATGAAGCATCCTGTTATGCCACTGTCACGCAAGTGCTACCTGCGTGTGACACAGGCGGTAACAGCCAAAATTACTGAAATCTGTGTAGATGTTTATTGATGCTGGGATACAGATGTGTTGCTTGAACTCGTAATAATCACTGGGCAAAGCTGGAGAAGTTTTGCGCACCTAATACTTCAATTTGAGCGAGTGTGAAAGCGGTTCTTACCTTACATGAGTGGCCAGGCTCGTCGAATCCAAAAAAAAAAAAAAAAAAAAAAGAAAAATTACATGTAGGCCGTTCCGTGGTCACCAACAATGAATACATATAAAGACCCTTGTGTCTATTTTTAAGCATATAGATCTGATAAATTTTATTTATTTCTATAATGTGCACATGTTTACAACAATATATATGAAATCTTAATTCCTGTACTTATTATTAATACTGTTTAGGCTATTGGTCTATGTAAAAACAGAGCACCGTCCAGTGCTTATTTGAACCTCGTACACGGTGCAGTGCAGAAGAGCCTCCACAGGACAGGCCATGGTGTTCATACTTGGTTTGTAAAAGGGTGTGCCGTGGGGTAGCTAAATGCGGCCACTGCAAACAGACCTATCTCATATTAAGGTACGCTTTTATAAAGCTTAAGCACATTTCCCAAGCGCTGATTTTTAGCTTGAGCAGCCGTGTAAGCAAATGACATTATATAGACGCGTCATCCAGTATGAGACTGCTGAAAAAAAGCTTTCCAATTGTGTTCATGTGTTTATCATCCATCAAACTTTCAGGCCCATATTCCAGAAAGGCATTGTTTGGGTGTCAAACATTTTGAAAGTTAGGGTTGGACATAAAATTTCAACAACTGGGCTTGTTTGCTTCGAAACATGATAAAAAAGGCTTTGCTTGCCAGCTCAGCAAGACACGCCTGCATTGTGGTAAAAAGGTATTTCTTGTGGTGAACCATATCACCAGATAATTGCATTTATCATTAGTCTATTTCACAAGAAACATGATAAAATTTGTCTTGCATTTCTTTGTTAGAGCCAGCAGTTTTTTTTTTTCAGCAAGTTTACCAGTAATTGTAATTATTGCAAAATACATGTAACCCGTTCAGTTGTCTCTGTAAACCTTGTGCAGTATCTGAACAGATAGGCAGATGATATACATTGAGCACGAATAACATGTGTCTGTCAGTGGTATACTAGTTTGGCCGTCAAAATATTTTCCAGTATCACTGAAGTACTCTTCAAATAGTTTGCGGCCGATGATACCTTCTTGCGCTGCCACAAATGGGGCTTTTTAGCGCAAATTCTCATCCCTATCATCCCTGCAATTTGCTTTCTCTGTTATGCTAATGCATATTTTGCCAAAGCCCGCCTCTCTCCCTCCATGTTGAAATAATGCAAATAATTCAATGGCAAGACATACCAGCCATCATAGACAAAGGCATTAGGAAAATCTGTAATCCAGATACGCATATCCCGGCGTTTCGGTTTCGGTTTATCAATTAAACCAAAAAGAAAGCAAATACTGGCCACTGTTTTGCTATCGTTGACAAAATCTAATACATCTGCTTTGCCATTGAGAAATGCATTTTCTTTTTTTAAATACAACAATCGGTTAGTAAGTACTGCATCAAATAATGCACTCGTGGCATTGATTTCTATAATCCTTCCATCGTGATCAGGATTTTTTATGGTAAAACGTCCGTATTGGTTTGATCGTAGCCCAAGAACAATGTTTTGGATACTCTCCTTCCTTAAAAGCATAATTGAACAGTACGGTGATATGTGATATGACTGTCTCAAAACATTTGACCAATCCCATTTCTATACCATCAACACACCTAGCCTTTCTGCCTTTTCATGCACTATTAAAGTTGACAATGTCTTTCTTTCGGTTTGTTAACTCGTTTACAATTTCATCAATGACGTTGTTGTGACACACAACAGTCTTTAGTTTGCATGTTTCGATAAATTGGACTACTTCTAATATCAATTCTTGTTCATAACAATCTGGCATAGGGATTATTTTCAGTTCTTCATAGTATTTGACAAACCGGTGCATATTAGCGATTGGCATCTATTCTTAGCCATCGTCTTTGCCAAGGACCACTTAAGAGCAGACGGCCTTTGGAATTTGTAACTTAAATGCTTATAAATGTAAAAGAATTGACCTCAATACCAAAAAAGTGCATCTGTCACTGACATAGGCATTATAGATAACGCCCCAGCATTTCAACATTTCTACCTTCATGTAAACCGAGTCATTTTCCTACATACAGTATCTGGTGACAAACAATCTTTAGGTGCATTTATTCGATATGTAGAAGAAAACATATTTTGTGAAATAATTCAAGCGATAAAGCGTGGCATTAATTCATTATCCATAACTACAAATAGGTATTTCTTGATTAAGATCATGGCATTTTGGTTCCAGGCTAAATTGGAAATTAGAAATTAGCATACCGAAAACAGACGTTATTACCAGATGCATTATCATGTAAGCACGCAAGACTCGACAGCACATTGCATGAACAAAATTACCATGTAAATTTATTTGACACCGATGTGATGAAATGGCTATCAGACGCCTTTTTTATCTTCCGAAGCTAGTCAAAACTATTAAAGCTGACAAACGTTTTAATGATCGCAGACTACAACAGGGATAATTGCCGTAGATGCCAAAGCCTCTAAGGCTGGTAATAGGAATGTGAATATCTCACAAAGTGGCATGCTCTATTCAGATGCAAGTAGTATTAGATGATGACACGAAATAAGAATATTGTATTTCTATAAGTGGGTGGTATCACAGTTTTGCTTCAGTTGTCACTACCACTGCCATACGGAATATATACTACGGAAACACAGATATATTACAGACAATGATTCAGGATCCCAGGGTACATAATATCACAATCAAGCAAGAATATATGATAATATTTTGAGCTTGCTTTTGATTGCCCAGCTTGAACTTTCATTTTAATTGCATATAACACACACACACACACACACACACACACACACACACATATATATATATATATATATATATATATATATATATATATATATATATATATATATATATATATATATATATATATATATATATATATATATGGACACATGTACAAATTATACAAGCTTATAAATAGATCGCATGAAACAATCCAAATATTTGCCTTATACCTTGGTACCCTTTCTCATAAAATCGTGCCCCCCCCCCCCCCCGTGCCCGCCTCCCCCGAAAAAGGAGTTTTCTTCCATACATCGTGTACATTAAGGTCTTGCATCTCCAAGAACGACATAATGAAAGGTTTCTGCTATCACAAGTCTGGTGGAGGTCATACATGACCCCGACATAGATACTGTCACTGTCAAAAATCTGACCCATCCCTGTGTAACTACAAAAATAAAATAATAATAATAATAATAATAATAATAATAATAATAATAATAATAATAATGATAACGATAACGATAATGATAACGATAACGATAACGATAATGATAACGATAACGATAACGATGACGATAATAATAATAATAATAATAATAATAATAATAATAATAATAATAATAATAATAATAATAACTAAAGTGACATACATTTTGATCGCAACATGTGCTTTCTGTGATCCATACCTTTATGCAAACATACAATCTAAACATTAATAAAGAGCAATAATCCATGTAAACTGAAATGAACAAAAAAATCCACAGCTAAGATATAGGTAGGTACATCCAGGTACAAAATATCTAATTAATATTATATATATATATATATATATGTGATCACCACACAAGAGGCTCCGCATCCTACAATGGGTCCAATTTGAAAAGCATTTGAAACCTTTTTTTTTTTTTAATTGCTGCATCTAAACACCGGTTAACGTATCCTGCAATGAGGAGCATAAAGTTGGGCTTTGCTCTACCTTCCCAGCTTGGTTGTTATCTTGCTTTAATTTACTGTGAAAACGATTGTTTTTATTTGACTTACTTAGACGGAAACGGGCTTTAATTCATCTGGAAAAGAAAAAGGTAATGGACATAGATTGGTCTGCGTAAAGCGGCTGTTGTGTCAATTTTAATAGAATATCTACAACTATATTGGCAATTAAAATTGGAGTTATTGGTCACTATTTCTTGCTTAAACCACCTAAAGCGCCCAGATGTCAAAATTGAAATCACTTCCATAAAGGAGTTTGCTGAATAAAAGGTTACTGTACAAAATATCTCTTAGTAAGGACATAATGCTTCAGACAGTCAACTGATGATGAGAATTCGTTAGATTTGTTAAGTTTGAAATACAAATAATGGCCATCATGAATTTATTTAGTTCCATCAAAATAAAAAAATAAAATAAAATAAATAAATAAATAAATAAATAAATAAATAAATAAATAAATAAATAAATAAATAAATAAATAAATAAATAAATAAATAAATAAATAAAAATGACGAAACGAACTGGTCGTGCTTTATTTCCCGATCAATTTCTCTGAAGCATAGAGAAACATTTCTCTCGCAGAAGAAGAACCAAATGAAGGGGCGAACTTCTTCTAGATATCAGTTATTGAAGGTACTTACTTTCGAGTGGGCTTCAAGAACCCTTGTCATATGGTGCTGCATTGCTAGCCTAAGCCAGGCAAGGAGCTGTCAGTCCTACCTCCGTATGTCGATTAGAATTGAATCACGATTACAAATCACCAATTAAAGTAGTGCCGTCAGAAAAAAAATCCGTAAAAAAAGTAAGCCTGAAGCCCGATTAAGGACCTCGGAAATCAACTTGAATTCCACGAGGTGCTCTTCATCATTACTGCGCCAAGTGAACTGGCGAGAACCTGGAATAGTCTACAGATTGACAGTCGGACGTCTGTTCACCTGGGCAGAGATTATTTATGGCTGCATTTTATAACGGGATGAAATGAACAGAGTCTCTTACTCTATGATAATGGAACTGATGTGTCGGTCGGACCCTTTTGCTGCAGGGTAAATCTCTAGGTTTAGGTAAAATTTGGAGAACATGCTCATTCTGGGAAAAAAAAGTCATGTGGTGTACATGCATGGTACGTCGAGGTGGCTTTAACCCTTCATCTTTGAGACCGTGCCGTTCATTTTGGTTCTAAATGACAGCTGGCGATGTATATATTGCCATGGAGTATTTGTCAGCAGAAATTTCATTCGTAACACTTGTGTTAATACTGGTGCAAATACCCATATAAATGTTGATATTATAAAAAAAAAAAGTGCACTGGCAGTACCCAAGCATATCACTCTGATTACACAAGTACGCAAGTCGCAATCATTTACAATTTGCACATCACGGACCAACCGGTGGAGAAAAAAGTTCAATGCTACCAGTCTGTCAAAAATAAGTCTTCAATAAAAACAATAACCCTTAAATTGTTCCTTTAGTAAAATGTTCATCTAACGTGGCATATTGCTTGGAGAACGACACCTGGCTTCCCCATGCTGTCCTGTACATACTTGAACACAGAACGGCTTCTATGTGATTCTCAACTTCCCGCGTACAGCTCACCTCTGCCTGCTGTAAACTGCCCATCAGCTTCGTTTGATTCAGCCGACGATTATGCTGAACTAGCTACTTTCTGTTATATGATGTGGGAAATTTTAACATACTGCACTGAAAATGAAAAAAAAAAGTGGAACATGTTACGTACTTCCAATTGTTTCTTGGATCCGGAGATAGCATGGCCTAATGAATAAATCTAACAATTGTTTTACCTTCTTGTACGTATCTAGTGTCACACTTGATGATGATGATGATGATGATGATGATGATGATGATGATGATGATGATGATGATGATGATGATGATGATGATGATGATGATGATGATGATGATGATGATGATGATGATGATGATTGAATATCTTTATTTTGGTACACCGAGTCAGAGTTACCTATGTTCTTCCCTGGGGACCAGTTAACATATACACAATATGTATACAGATGTTATGAAATATATGACAGATAATATTGACCGACAAGCAATTCAAAACTAAAGCATAGAAATCATCAGAGTAGCGAACCTTATAATAACGCATAAAAGAAGGTAAATCATTTGAACTACGGGTAAATTCACTGAAAAGTTCCATACTATAGCACCATTTTAAGTATAATACTTCTAAAGGATATATATCAGGTTACAGTGGGTTAAACCATCATTTTTGCTATTTTCACACAAGTTATGCACTTTTCCTTTACGTTGTGTATGTTGGAATCCGATTTCAGGTTGTGCAAAGGAAAATTGTGCATTTTGGCAAAAGTATTGGGCCTGGTTCTCACTGTTTGGTGTGGATGCGGCTGGGGACTAGCTAAGCTTCTAAGCTCCGCCCTGCAGGAATCCAACAGGAGCCTCATTTACATACAGCATGTGTGAGTGCTTCTGCGCACGTACCGCACAAGCAGACTACGATCAGCTGGGCAGGCAAGCCCCATTATCGCTTTGAGTACAACTCTCGTTTGAACATATCCATGTAAACTCAGACTTCCATCCTCTTGTTGCGCCAATACTTGTTCTTTCGCTCAGTTTCAGAGTTCCAACTTTACAAGTTGCACACACAGCAAAGGCATCAAACACAAGCCTGCAACTGAGAACAGTCCCATAATCGGTATCCCTCTGGCTGTTCATTCACATCTTCTTGTTCACAACAATCTGACCGTAGATCTAGCCTCGTGGACCACCAAGTCTCCGAGTTTCTGTGCACTAGCACTGCAAAATCGTTTGTCCAGACCGGGTTGGCTTGTGGATGTTGTAGTGTTCACCGAATCAGTATCCGTGACCTTGGCCCCGACTTCGTTCGACCCTGACCCAGCAATGCCAGACTCGCCCGGGGTCTCCGTGAGGCTCACGTCGGGTTGCAGGGTCGTCTCCCTGGAGGGAACTGATTGTAGTATGATCCTTGATCAGACGCTTTGAGTTCACTTGCAACTGACGCGGGCATCGGTCTGCCCCCAGGTTTTTTCTTTCTCGGCATCTTTGCAATAGCACTTTCTAATCACACAAATGTAAGCAACAATCCTCTGAACTTGATAGAAACTTTCTGAACTGAGACTGAAGTTCCGACTTACTGAAACCTGTATTGGGCCCCACGCAAGACGGCAAACATCGTAGAACCCGGTTGCCCCGTAACCACCTGTCAGTCATTTGTCGGCCAATCTGGGTAAACTTGAGAAACCCCAACATGGAATCCAAAGTGACAGATGAGCACGATTATAACTTTTTTGGATGTAAAACCTCTAGAATAAAGCATTCTTTGAAGTTTGATGCTCCAAACTTGTCCATTTACTCAACAGGTAGGAGTGCGTCACGGAATAGGAAGGTGTCATTGCGATCAAAGGCCCAAAGAATAGCGTAAGTCCTATTGAAATCGGCATTTGCTTTGAAAGCGTCTTTCTAGGCATCATTCCTGGCCTTTGTTTCTCAACTGCTTGTGAAATCAACTTCGTCAGTTTTGCTCATAAAGACCTGGGGTTTGTGGCAAACTGTTCACAAGAATATAATCTTTAAAAACGTGTCTCAGATTTTTTCTATGTTGAGTGGCTTTCTCTCTACAGCGAGCCAAAAGTCAAAACCTTTGATGTAAGAATGCAATGTCATCTTTTCAACTTTAAACGTGAGTATCTCCACAATAGCGCAAACAATGAAAAAAGTGAGACACGTTTGTGTAGAAAATCATGTCTGCTAGCTTTTGCAACAGAAATGCACATGCTCAAGCTCAAATTAAAAAAGTAGATTAAACAATTGTGTGATTTTTTTTATGATCTAAACAATTGTGTGATTTTTTTATGATCACTTTACCTGATTGTTGTGTCAACACAGAAGAACTGGTACAAATGAAAATGCTATCAACTTATTTCCAGATTTGTTAGCTTTCAGGAAATATATAGTTTGTGGTACTTTTAGCATATTTTCAGACTTTTATTAAGTCATTTGTAAGACTCGTGCGTAACCTGGTATATACCCTTAAAAGAACTTGTCTTGACACCGGGAACTAAAACATCCAAAGAGTGGGCACTTCTGGTCTTATAAACATTGGAATCTCAACATGAAGTTAAAACATTGCGGTTAACTCCTTAAAAGCCTTTGGCTGCCAACCAAAGGGAATAAATAAAATACCATCAGTGTTTTCTTATGAACGTATGCTGAGCACATACCTTCTTTGCTTCCTGCAATGTACAGGGTACCATATATTCACAGTCACATACTCATGAACAGTAATTTTTGCTGAGGCACAAAATGTTATTCAGCCACATCATGTTTACGCTTCTGTGTCTGTTACTAGTTTTAAATATCAAATACTTCAAGTATTGCTTTATGGTGAAAGTTATATCATTCTGGAACACCAGTCGAAATTTCATTGACAGTGGAATATATATGGTCAATGGAGGTGGCTGTATAGGTGTATTAACTATGAAAAAATCTTGATCCTAGCACATCTGGTTCTCCTGATATCGTGCACAACAATTTCAAAGTAAATTGACCCTGTTGACTTTAAAATTCAGTCAAGGTCATTCTCCTTCAAACTTGAATTCACCTTTCAACTGCAATTGTTTGTGATCCCAGCCTAATTGGTTCCTCTGATATTCCTTGAAATTAATGTTTAATGGATTGACCCTTGTGAACTTGAAATCAGGACTAAGTCACTTCAAACTTGACTTAGACTCTTACAACGGTGATAAACTGTACACGTCTTATGATCCTATCTTATCCAGTTCTCGAGATCGCATGTACAGGACATTTATAAAAGAGAAAAGTGCCTTTTTTGCCCTGCAAATGAGGTCTACGTCATTCTCCTTCAAGCTTGAGGGATACCTTTACAAGAGTGATTATCTGTGAATGTTTCGTTATCGTAGTAATTCTGGTTCTCCTGATATTGCGCACAAGATATCCATAGAGAATTGACCTGGGTTACTTGCAAATTGATTCAAGGTCATTGTCCTTCGAACTTGACGTAAACTTTAAACAGGGTGATAGACTAAAAAGGAGTCATAGTCCCAGCTTATCTGGTTCTTCTGAAATCGAGTGCAAGATGAAGGGACGCATGCACGGACGGACGGATTCAGATACAGAAGTAGGCGATAACATTACCCCCCCCCCCCCCGGCCTATATGGACCAAGGGGTAACGATCGCAGATGTAGTTCGATGCAAGGTTATTTATATAATTCATATATTAGGGTACCAGTATGAAATTTCCTACGCTGTTCTAATGTTTGCCATCCACAATTAAAAACTAGATCACGTCCCCTTGTTATTCTGGAATGACAGTTATCTCATATTCTGATGGTGTAATTGTGAAACTTTTGAAGTCTATGGGACCCACTAGCACCACAAATGTTCCACACAGTGTCTGTTTTATCTCAATTTGGCCGGATACACGAGATATAAGTTGTTTGAAGCCAACTAGTTGGAAGTAACTTAAAGGTGAAAGACGTAGGACAGCTGGTTTACCATGCACCACTTCACACACATCCACAAAATGTTGACGCCAGGTCAGCTGATTGTCAGCAGTAACGG
Organism: Hermodice carunculata; assembly: GCA_964020975.1. NCBI lineage: Eukaryota > Metazoa > Annelida > Polychaeta > Eunicida > Amphinomidae > Hermodice > Hermodice carunculata. The sequence continues at coordinate 38,675,262 of OZ026626.1, forward strand.
CAAGGTATTTTACATGAACTGCCAGGTCAATTTTCTCGCCGTATAAAGAGATATTCTAATGCTTTATTGTTATTATGACCACAGGATTGTAGCAGTGATAGGCATTTCTTTGTGTCTGCTTTCAGTCTGTCACTATAAAGCCAACTTTCAGTCTCAGCTACTCCCAATTGTAAAACAGAATTAGCTTCATCTCTATAGCTCGTTTTCTGCACAAGTCTGAAACATACCAATACCAATTCAATGGACTGGACATCACCGGATAATGCCTTGGCTTCCTGTTAGTTTAGTTTTGCTTTCCGACTAATTGGCAGAATATTGTACATTTCAATGCCGTGTAGCTGCTCTACTTTAATGCTAAGCTATCAATATCTATCTATCTATCTATCTATCTATCTATCTATCTATCTATCTATCTATCTATCTATCTATCTATCTATCTATCTATCTATCTATCTATCTATCTATCTATCTATCTATCTATCTATCTGGCTGGCTGGCTGTCTGTCTGTCTGTCTGTCTGTTTGTCTGTCTGTCCACCCGTCCGTCTGTCTGTCTGCTTTTATATGTGTCAGTGTATGCGTGTGCGTGATACGTGCATATATATATATATAAATGTATATATATATATATATGTATATATATATATATATATATATGTGTGTGTGTGTGTGTGTGTGTGTGTGTGTGTGTGTGTGTGCACGTTAAACACAGGGAGGAGAAAAATACACACGGAAATCACATGTATACATATAAAAACAAGACAAATAGGATAGGCCATCTCTCCAAAAGTATTAAATCATGATAAAGAGACCTGGGAAAAATGACAAGAGAGATTACGAGACTATCAATTTTATGTCCTCGCTATTCTACGCTGTCTTTACGTTGGGGTCGTTGTTAAGCTCTTTAATTGTCAATGTCGGCAACAGTCTATGTTTTTCTCAATGTCCATATCGCCACTGAATTCAATTTTTGTTAGAAGAACCGACCTTTAATTTGAGTAATACTATGCCTATGGTTGCAAAAACTATAGGCATGCACAGGTCAGCCTTCCTCGGCGCACTTGGGATGTATTATCGGAAATTGCGCTCATGAAAGCTGTTGGCTCTGTTAAAACTGGGCATAGAAAGAGTTAAGACGATAAAGATAGGTTACAGCTAACGGTATTGATTTGGACAAAAGAGGTCAATTCAAATGCTTTATTATATCTTGAGTAACATTTAAATAGCAACTGTTAAGTAAAACTTATGATGACGGGGGAGAAAGAAGTCACAGCCTCACTCGGCTGTCGTATATTAAAAAATCAACAACGCAAGCATAGTAGAATTTGATAAATAAACATTAAATTATGACAATTATGTCTATATCTGAGACGGGTAAGGCAAATTCATTTTACAAAACACTCAGATAAACTTATAGATAAGGTATCTGTCTTGAAAGCATGCTTTCTATTCAATATGTAGAATCAATGTGTTGACTATGCTTCTACGCATTGGCATATAAAATTGCAGGATCCCATTGTAATCTACATACATCATACATACATACAAATATATATATATATATATATATATATATATATATATATATATATATATATATATATATAATGTGGTAATAGAATACCCCCGTTGTTCTAACTTCTTGTTGCCTTTACGTCCGGTAACCAGAGTCTTGTGGTCGGTGCTGTTCAGCTGTCTGCCGGAAAACCGGCTGCATACAAGACATCGCTGGCAGGCAAGCATTAGACAACGTATTAAAAAGAAACCAGCGTTCACAGTGTGTGTGCTTTTCTCCCTGGTTGCTTGGAAACACGAGAACTTTACTACCGCGTGAGGGAGCCGAGGATGCAATGCCCAAGATATTCTTCTCTTCAGGTGCCTGTTAGTTCTTTTTTGCTGCATCCACTCTCAAAGTGTATATTTATGGATCTGTTGAAATCTCCATATAATCGTAGACATTTCTGATGTCAGATTGAAGTTTTTGAAACCTTTTTGTGTGAAAAAAACAAAAAACAAAAAACAAAAACAAAACACCCCCCCCAAAAACACACACACACACACACACACAGACAAAATAAAGGAATTGTTTAATAAATAACTTAAAAACACGCACATGTAAAAGGCATTTAGTTGCTGATGAGTATTTAATATAGCAAATTTTGGATATAAAGTGTCTGCCGCACTGCTTGATAAAACTCAATAACAGCACCCAGGAAGCTCATGCAAACGTTCTGTTTCAAGTTTATGCTATTTTGACGTTACAATTCTGGGTTGATTTTGGACCAAGAACCCCCCCCCCAAAAAAAAAAGCAAACAAACAAACAAAACAAAAACAAAAAACAAACATAAAAAAATAAAACACCCCAACAGAAAAAATAAAAAAAATAAAAAACAAAGAAACAAGACAAAATAAACAACAACAAAAACTATATAGCCTTTGCACACACTCTCTCTGCGTAAAACACATTAAATCTTAGGATAGATTTTGCTGACATTATTTCCAAAATCACGTTTGCACCATGCAAACTGTACAATAGGACTGTGGTTTAATTTGGAAGCAGAGTGGTTGACTTTACAGGAAACAGCCCCTGTTCAGATGAACTTTGAGTTTGTGGTACCCACAACGGGACACCTATGTCGACCTTCACCAGAAGTAATTGACGGGATAGGTTATCCCTGAGGCACAATGTTTTAACATATGATTAGATTAGAGAAGAGAGTGCAACGTGACTCTTACAAATATTACCGAAATATCACACAACTGATGACAGTATATTTTAGTTTCCGGGTGAAGTCGCCAGTAAGAAGACCAATCAGAAAACGTTGGTTATAGTCGGTATGTTTTCTGTATAAAGTCGTTAATCAAGCAGTACTCGTGTCTTAATAATTCCTGTAATCCCCGTGATTTTGCTATAAATTTGTATCATAACAATGACAATTTAGAGTTAGATACTAAGTTAATATACTTATTATCTATGCTTGCCATCAGAGAGTATTTGTGACTCTATTATACATGTAAGGTTGAAAAGACACAAAGTAAGGTAATCTGCGTAATTATTTCTTTCAAAGGTTACAGTGCACTTAACGCTGAAAACATTTGGCACAGAACTGAACACACACAAAATGAAAAAAAAATATTGTTAAGCTTTATGACAAAACGTTAAGAGAACCATCTAATTATAATCCAGACAGGAGAAAAATTCGCGAAGTAGTTTTTTTTAACTATTTCGGCGGTGTTTCTTAGGAGCGTATGCACTGGGCTCATTAATGGTTTGTGCCTGTAAATACACACAAAATGAAAAGTAATTGTTAAACTTATTGACAAGATGCTAAGAGAATCATCTGATTATGATCCAATCCGGAGGAAAAGAATCGCTAAGATATCTTTGTTATTATTTCGACGGTGTTCTGCAGACAAATGTATGTACCATGCTTCCAAATGGTTTGGTTCCTGTAAAAACAAATAAGTACAAAGAAAATATTTTTATCGCAAAACGGCAACGTTTTATTCTTAGAGCTAGTGCAAAGGAATTATGCCCTTATGCTGCCCAGGAGACTGACTGAACAGTTTTTATTGTTGGGCAAGAGCACCTTTACTTTGTTGCAATGAGACAGTTATCGGTATACAACGTGGTCATTATAAGTAGTTTTGTATGTACATTTACTGCTGCAGGTGAAGAATATTTACACCATATCCACATTACGTGCTACATTGAGCGACTTCAACAGAGATATGTGCCATTGAATACACGCTTCCATTAGGTATTGTAGCCAAAGGGTTTGGTTGACAGACGCCAAATTTGAGATTGGTCCTGGACAAATATTTTTCCTCAGATCAGGTGTGTCATTTAATTTCCCTTCCGTGTCATTATCGCGTCTTCCTGTCTTGTTATCTGTTTTCCAACAACGAAAACTGCGTGATAAACCCGAGGGTGCCTGCACGACTGACACCACGCCCGTGGTCGATACTCATACTGTACGTTGCATATACCCTTGGTGCGCATAACACTGAAAAAATAAATAAATAAATAAAACCATTGTCGTTGTATTTTATTTGGCGAGTCTGGGGTGACGTGTTATGTTTTCCCCTAATTTTCACATGTTTATAAATTTTGGGGAACGGAAGCAATGTACAATTTTGTCCTCAGGGCTCCAGGAAACACTGGGTGGTGTTTATATTTATTGCAATTACTCATTTGACGTTAGAGCACGTTCCATACATTAATTAATGAATTGTCTATAGTCATATAGGATGATGCTTGCCATAATAATTTAGGTTTCTTGTTGTTCCCCTCACTGTTGCAAGCAGAAGGACTCCGCCATGTCCAACAAATAACCGAAATTGACTTTTGGTTGTGTAATGCCAATGAAATAGACAACCGGTGAGACTGTTGCAATTGTAACTGGGTCCGCCGGATCCATTCTACATTAAGGTGAACGTAAAGATTGGCTGCGCCACTTTCGACTGGGCAAGGTACACATAGGGGTTATATAGAACCTGAAAATCTTAAGTTTGTTATATACCTGCCAAGCGCCTCGTTTAGAAGTTGGTTAATAATTTTAATTTGTGGCTCAATTCAAGCGATACCTATCATAGAGCACGTTGATTTTTTGCAGCAAATAAATAGGTGGCGAAACATAACTTTTACTTAATAGCGAAAATCCACATTTATGAGGATCCTTTTTGCAATCAAACATAGTAGGGACTTTTTGAAATCGCAAAAGCAAGATACCAAATATGTACATAAGATAGCATAATTTGGCACTTAATCTCTTCACTCACCTTGCACAACATGGGTGTCCGTTAAACCATGAACCACCCCAATTGGTAGAATGTACATGTACCAGGCCGGAGCATCTTCTGGTGAAAGCTGTACCACCTACCTGGACGGATATTTCGCCAATGAAGAATGTAGCTTTCTTCATTAAAAATTGTGCGTCAGGGGCGCTTGATTTTTTTTTCCTAGATAACAGGGCATTTGCGGCAATTATAGGCGTGATGTCATGGATATGTGTGATGTTCAATGGATTTTGAGAGTGAAATACATGAAAGAAATAGTTAGCAGAAACGTAGAAATCATGTCAAACGGGAAGTGGGAAGATGGTCAAGATGTAAGTTTCGTTTCAAATCTTTCTGTGTGGGAGCTCCGTCTGATGACGTTGTGTTAATCTAGCCCCCCCCCCCCTCCCCCCAACTTATTAGCACGAATGACTGTACGGATGAATACACTATACCCTATTGCAGATAGGACCCTGTGTGGGCCATTGCACGTACCAATGTTTTAGGTTGACCCTCTCTGCTCTCTCTTACCCCTATCCCCTGCTTCCCCATATATTCGCACGAATGCTTAGCTGTCTGAACATTACGGGTTACTGTGCTCCCGACCGGGTAGCCTATGCAAGATTTTTTTTTTAATTCAACAGTAACCCACCAAATGGACTGCCACAGAAGTAACATTCCATGCTGATTGCAATAGTATTCCCGTACCGATCCGATTAATTCAGAATCAGCTACATAGGTTTGATTCCAGAGAAAAGATAGACATGAGGTAGCGCCTTTTCCTTAAGATCGCTCACGTTATTTGATATATTATTGCTGAAATAAAATGTCACAGTCTCACAGTTCTACTCAATCAAAGGTAAACAAAGACCTGCATTCGTGACCATTTTATAAGCCGATGGGGTGCCACAGTTAATATCCCGTCTTCAACTGTGCGCCACTATAATGAATTTCCATAGCATTGTGTGCTTTTAAAACCGAACTGTTATATTAGCGCTTTAGTAATATCACATAGTATACCTTGTCTGTTGTCCCCAAGCTTCTATTTTTTTTTTCAAGAAAGAACCCAAATGGCACGTTCGACGCTGGAGTTCATTAACAGTTCTGGGTTCAGCATGGGTTGTCGCGTGTCAGCTGCAGTGTTTTATTGAAAGGGGAAACTAACTCACAAAGTTCTTAATGACATGCCCGGTATCAAGGCCTGCCTAAACCTAGATCGGCTTGTATCGGTCTACCTGGTCGTCCCACGTAGGTTGTAACTTTCTGTTCAAAAGCATACATATGAATTGAGTCCGAGCACATCAGCCGTTTATCGGTTAAGGAAAACTGGATTATACCATGACAATGCAGATTTACATTTATTTCCAGCGTAACATTAGTTGCCCCTTTTTCCATTGTCCCATATTCATAGCATGGGAAGGGGGGTGTAATATGTTACTCGAAAGATCCAAACCCACGCATAAGCTTTTTATCCATGCCTTCATTCCAAACAGACACACTGCAGATTATCTTTGAACTGATTATGCCGGTGATTGATACGGGTGGCTATAGACGTTAATAGGCATACTCCCCATCGAGTCAATGTGGAGGAAACTACGATCAAGGTCGTTGTATCCAATGCAGGTCACAGATTCCCAACGTTGACTCGATGGTGAGCATTACAGTTTATCCTATCATGGGATTGACTTATCATCTTTTGATATTTTTAACCCATGTACATCCGTAAGGCAGAATGTACAGTAGCTTTACTGGGAAGTCGTGGCTCGTCCTAAGCCCCCTTTCATGTCCAGCTTGCAGACAGCGCAGGTTTCAACGACCCATTTTTTGTGTGTCAAAGAGCGGCTAGGCGCTCGTGCGTCAAGACTTGAAGATTCATGACTTACGACCTTCGCACCGCTTATGCGGACGACACGGAAAAGTATGTGAGACATTTTTCGGCGACAGAGGTGCGATTCCTTGGTTGAAGTGACTTGTATTTTCATGATATTAGCCATTCTATGTGCATTATAGGATCTGTATCATAGAATTACGTTTGCACGAATACTTAGATGCATGCGACCTTCTTATGTCTTAGTTTCATACACTTTGTCTGCCAATTAATTTATTGCACATGCGTTCGCTGATATCCCGTGTGGTTGTGAGAAAAAAAACGCGGAAGCACACGAGACTACAAAACTTTTGTATCCCGAAAACAAATAATGGCACACTACTAACCGGAACAATAGTGCCATATCTTCAATATAGTCTTCAAGCCCAGCCCATCCCTCCCAAAAAAGCACAATCTGATCTGTCTATGCTGCCATGCCAGTCACTGCTTATGTCTATACACTTGTACCTTAAATAATCAATAGGCATAATATGTAGTAGGTATAACCTAATATGCGAGCATCAGGATTACACAGTATCAATAATGACGTCAGTGGATCAAGCAGTAGCACCTGTCCTCTAGCGGCCATTTACTAAACCAGTGGGGGTGGGGGTGGGAGAGGCAGTGCTACCTTGAGAAGCTGAACCACCCTATCTGCCGTTTCGCCTTTCTTTTTGTCAGACACCGTTCGACAGATTTTAGTACTGTGCCCAGGATCTGTATGTCCCCTATTGAAATGGTGTCGTAACCTTTGACAGAGAGGATGTGGGTACAGAGAGTGATTTTGGATAATACTGGGGACATTTTCCAAGATGCATAAAAAGGGCAATGGCACAGCCATAGAATTGATACTGATTAGTCTTCTGATTGGACGAATTACCATTCTGTTATGACCTGTATCCACATATGTGAATGATAACATCTTAATGGCACCATGGCCTCATGCGTTGTTTGTTGTTGTTGTTGTTGTTGTTGTTGTTGTTGTTGTTGTTGTTCTTCTTCTTCTTCTTCTTCTTCTTCTTCTTCTTCTTCTTCTTCTTCTTTTTCTTCTTCTTCTTCTTCTACTTCTTCCTCCTCCTCTTTTTCTTCTCCTTCCTCTTCTTCTTCCTATTCTTCTTCTTTCAATACTTATTCTTCTGCAAAAGGAGAAATACCACCTGATCAGGGTGCTTTCCTGCATTTGCAAGCTTCACTGACGTATTATGACGTATTACCGCCTGCATTAGACCTACAACTCTTATCCATTTTATGGTTTCAAAAAGTTGCATTCAACAGAGACATTTACTATTGAATTTATCCACAGAACACTAAAAAGCGGAGGTTCTGGAGAAACACCTATAGCCATATACATAGAGCTACCTTTCAATACTTTGCACCACACTACACTGTTGCATGAATAAATAACAGCACTATGTTGTCGATAGTACTCCATTAAACTTGTTCGAAAGCTTTCTCAGAAATAGATCACAGTGTGTGCAATCACAAGATGTATGGTCCAATACCTAACTTTTTGCACCGGTGCAACACATGTGTCCATTCTAGGAACACAGCCCTTACTTATATATTTTAATGACTTGCTATATGCCTCACCAACATGTCTTTCCATTCTTTATGCTGATGATATAACAGTCATTAGCGCACTTAGCTTTTTCAATCTAAGTGACACAGATCTCGATTATAAACATACATAGGACACAACATAAACTCTGAACTCAATGAAGTCCATAACAGGTTGTCTGCATACAAAATCTCCTAAAATGTACCTAAAACCAAATTAATGGTTGTTCACTCTCCACAGTGTAAACTCAATATAAACATTAATCTCAAAATTGCAGACACCAACATTAACAGATCTTTCCACTTTTTGTGATTGCAGAATCAACAAAAAATGGAAACAAGACAATAAATAAATAAACGTTAAAGCGTCATCACCTGGTCATTGGTATCCCAAAATGACTTCAAAGGTACATACCCAGCAAAGAACTCTTACTCATTAATAATTCCCTATCCCCCCCCCCCAAAAAAAAAAAAAATATGCTGTTCTTATCTGAGGATTTTCATGCAAGCCTATTGTTATTTTCCAGGTCAAGAAAATCTAAAGTAAAAATCAGCATCTGTGCGGTAATTGGAGAAGGACGAAATAATAGTGAATCAGGATTGATGACCGTTTATGTCTAAACAAGGCCTCACCTGGGTTTACATCTGTTTGATCTTGCTCTAATTCTGAATGTCACAAAGCTCGATAGGCTAATTTGCCCCTGCGATAACGCAAAAAAGGACTTTCATGGGAGCAAAGTGGATTGGACCTGATCATATGACATGATGAGTAAAACCTCACTAAAAGTGCAGATGGGTGATCTCATTCATAAAGTTACAGTGTTTAATTATTAGAGAGACTGCCCTTGAGATAACATAAGAAAGACTTGACACAAGTTGATCAACCTTATATAGTTTTTCAAATTAAAAACTAACTCGAGATCACTATGTGACCTTGACTTCATGCATATGGTTGCACAGATCTTATAAAGGAAGTCCATGTGAATGAGAGACCGACAGACTACTGATGTACTTAATGGGTTATCAACCTGTGGTACAAAAGTGTGGCAAATGTACAAGTTTATATACCTGGAGCACGAGGTATGTCTTGCACATTATTTTGTCAACACTTCATTGCATATTAAACACATTGCTTTACATGCAAAATAATAGCCAATTTTGTAATGTTTTTCTAAAATATAAATTCCCCGTGTTACACCTGGGGAAGAAATTCTAAACAGATGATAAAACATAGTCAGGTCATGTGTTTGTGTTGCTTGAGCTAGGATGGCAGATGGTTGATATAACATCATGTTCATAATTCCTAAGCACAATGGTCGCTTTGATGATTGGAGATATGTGCCCTTGACTCAATTTCAAGGTCACATAGATATGTGATGGAATCAATGTTTCTGCGTCACCTACAAAAAATTGATTGATGTTTGCCAAATTCAGTCATGTTATGTGCCTAAACGTGACAGCTAGGAATTGCACAGATTAATGGCAGTGATAATGATGTCAAGGACAACAAGATTTTAACGATATATATGAGTGTTTATGCAATAACTCAAGAAGGGAATTTGATCACACATGGTCAGAGTATAATTCCAATTAAATACTCAAGTTGCATTACAAATGGGTGACCTTGATTTCGTTCTCAATGTCATTTGTTTGTCTAAAAGAACTAAATGTGTGTTTACTAATAAAATGGAAATGGAAATAAATGTCTCCTTGATAATCTGAGAAGAGTTTAGCAAAATCTAATCTGGTCAAGTCACATGCCTCAATTAGATCAAACCTGCATTTGCAAATGGACGACAGTACCGCGTATTTCAAGATATCTGATCATTTCACCATTGTTGAATGCCTGTGCAATGACTAGAGAAGGATAGTATGTACATGGTTCAAACTTGGCGAGATCCAATATCTAGATACAATATTGCTTATAATTGCAGATGGGTCACATCAACCTCATTGTCACACAATACCTGAAAAAAAATCGATTTTCATGCCACAACTGATGATGAATTTGATCTCAGTTTTGAGATAAATTTGGCGCAGATATTAAAAACAAGTAGCTGCAAAACACCAGAAACAATCTGATGACATTGTATCAGTTGTATTCAGATTGGACTTCAGTGTAGAGTCTTACTATGATGCAGATTGGTGTATATGATCCCCCGACCCAACTTCAATGCTGCTGTAAAATAAACAGATACTTGTACGAATTGACTTCCATGTAGCATCTCAAGAAGGATGAAAGGAAGGGTGGGGGGTAATCGTTTGTTTGTTTGTTTTTTTCCTTTGGTTAATCGTCTGTCCTTGGCAGCGTCCGTCCATCCACCACGTATTTGTGAGCACGATATCTCAATATTAAGCGGCCACCAGAAACTGAACTTGGCATCATTTGTGCCTCGATATCGTCTTTTTGTTTGATTTCATTTTCAATTTCACGTGATACATACATGTGCAGAGGTAGACCTATCAGTCAATCCATTGTATTAGATTGTTTCTGGTTTTTGATTGAAAGTGATCGAGGCTGCCTTCTGAATTATCTCTTCAATGTCAAGTTTTTCACTACACTTCCCTCAGTGTGCCGTGAAAAGCCAGTTGGAGGGGACCTGTTGTGTGATCTCTTCTCTCTTACGGTAACTACATGCCTGTTGATACTTGAACAAATTATCGATTTAAACATAATATGAATGCAGCATAGTTATGTCGACTCACAGCACATCGACCTCTCTCGAAATTGGTAAAGAAGAATCATATTCCTGTAAGATGAGTCACGTGGACCACATTAGATACTGTTATGAGTCTTCATTGTTGAAATGTAGTAAGAAACTTGAAACAACAAGCAAAAAAAAAAAAAAATAGACATACAAAAAACAACAATAAAAAAACAAAACAAAAAATCAAAAAAAATAAATAAATAAAAATCAAATCATGATAAGAAAAAAGTGAATCTGGTTGACGGATTTGGAGAAGCCGAAAATGTAATTGTAAACGGACAGACGGACGACTCGGCCAAAATTTCAAATGTGCCGGCAAGCGGATAAGATCCACATGCAAGAAACTGTTAACTGTGGTAGACATTTTACATTACATCTTAATTAGGTTTTGGACTGCTATGGACAGTGAGTCATGGAGTAGTGACATTGTGGTACCATGCGGCAGGTGGCAGCTTCAATATGTATTACCACTGACATATTAGCCTGAGTGCATTGTGATGATCAGGATAACATATATATGATCCTTTCAGGGTATCATAAGATATCAAATGATCTAAATTTGCAACATTTCAAGTACGATGACTCATCCGCACAAAAATACAAATGCAATGCTCAAATGTATAGATATTCCAAACTCGGGATTCCAGCTACTATAGTTTCCAAAATGTGTTCGGACAAGATTTTTCACTACAGAAAGAAAGGAAAAGGGCAAAAAGGAAAAAAAAAGATAGCGTTAGCAACAGGAGTGGCCGTAGTAGTAATGCCAGTAACAGTAGCAATAATGACCCTTGTAGTAACATTGGTGGTGGCAATAGCACTGGCCGTAGTGGTGATAACAGTAATAGCAATATTAGTGGCCATAGTAATAATAGCAATGGTTGCGAGCGAAGTAGTAACGGTAATATTAGCAATCGTAGAGGCCATAGTAGCAATATATAATAGTAGCAACATTACTGGTCGTAGTAGTAATAGTACTGGCAATAGCAATATTATTGACCGTAGCAGTTTAAGCAGCACATTTAGCAATAGTAATTGCCCTGACAGTAATATCAGCAGTAGTAGCATTAAAAGTGGCTGCAGTAGTAATGGTTATAGTAGTAGTAGTAGTAGTAGTAGTAGTAGTAGTAGTAGTAGTAGTAGTAGTAGTAGTTGTTGTAGTAGTAGTAACAACAATAGTATCAATAATATTAGTGGCCATTGTACTAACAGTAGCAGTATCAATCGCAAAAACCGTTGTAGTAATAACAGTAATTCCTCAATAGAAGTCACCATAGTAGTGGCAGCAATACTAGTGGCCGTAGTAGTAACAGTAGCGACAGTGATGATCGTAGTTATGTTAACAGTAGTATTAACAATAGTAGTGGCAGTATTAAAAATAATAGTAGTTTTAGCAATAGTAGTGACAGTAGTAGTTAAATAGTATTAGTCACAACAGTGGTATCTGTGTTGTAATAACAGTAGTAATAACGCAATTGTAGTAATAAGAGTAGTAGCAACTGCAGTGACCATAATGGTAATAGCAGTAGTAATAGCAACAGTAGTGGCTGCAGTAGTAGCAGTATCACTTTTAGGCCTATATAAGTATGATAGATTATTTATTTGTTTCTGCTAAATAAAGGAATGACGCAATGATTGTGTAGATGATTATTTCTTCATGAGGAAGTAGTAAAGTATGTCGGTACTATTATGCCAATTTGTACATGTCCAGATATTATTTTTTTCCTATATTATGTAATGAGTGCTGCCTGTTCCCAATTTTCGTCTGGCTGAATATTTTTAGTAGAGGCGTCAAATGCGATTGTGAACTCTGTGTTGGAGTCTCCAGTAGAACTGCCAATTTTGCCCGTGATGTACGTAAATATGAAAAAGCTTTTTTTGCAACTGCAGGCTAAAAACTGTTGTGCCTGGCCCATCCAGAGCACGCTTTATCAATATGCACAGATTAATTTGGTGTGTCAGACATGACATCCTACCGGAACTGTCAAGACGGAAACTGTCGTGGGTGTGGACGCCCATTGCAAGCCTTGACAGTGCATGTAAAGTGACTTTAATGCAGTGAATATTAACGAAACATCCTCTCTCTCTCTCTCTCTCTCTCTCTCTCTCTCTCTCTCTCTCTCTCTCTCTCTCTCTCTCTCTCTCTCTCTCTCTCTCTCTCTCTCTCTCTCTCTCCCACCCCTTATCACAAACAGTTGCGTTGGGCTTGACGTGGCCAATTAACGAGCACGATTACGTTGCCAGACCTGTCTTCAGCGTAATTCTGGTAACAAAATTGCTTTAACCTGCAAAAAGATCAAAATAATTGAAAAATTGTCCACGTGCCATGCGGAGGGTTTAGTTATAAAATTTAAAGTGTATGAAACGGCAGTACATGTCAATGCTGCGCGCCGCTCCATACGAGGGTACGTCATACTCTATGAATTAACATGGTTACAAATTTGCAGTTGCCATCTCTACAGACTTAAAAAATGGTCCTATGTTGAATACAGTAACACTAGGATATAGATCTTCAATACACACTACATGCTAACTATAGGAATACTCCTCTTTTCTTTTCTTTCCTTTCCTTTTTGCCGCGTCTCTTCCCTTCCCATTCCATCCTTTCCTGCCCTGTGCCTTGCGTTGCTTTGCCTTGCTTGATCTATCTTCCCGTTTCTTCTAACTTAAGAGATCTAAAATTAAATGAATGTTCGCAGGATGTCCTTAGCTGCATGAAACCACCGAAAAATGCAGAAAAACCCCAAATTCAGTACTTGTATTATCAGGCACATAATGCATAACAACAAAGTTTTTGTAATATATACATACAGGGAGCAGCAAATCATGACAAAGAGTTGACAGTTACCCCCAACCCCACCCACCCACCCACCCACCCCCCAAAAAAAGAAAAAGAAGAAGAAAAAAAATATGGTAATTGCATGGCCTTCACTAGAAAATTAAAAAAAAAAACGATCGAAAACCTTACATAAACAGGTCGCAGATACACATAGACAAGCTTTATTATTTTTTGTACAGTGCCAAGTTTTGATTGCGTCAACAGCTTGCCAGCACACGTGCTCTTGGTGCCCAAAATGCCGATGGAAGCGATTGACCAGTGTAAAGTCAGCATGCTCCCAACTATGGAGAGCAGCTACGAGACGCCCGTTTCACGCTTGCAAAAAGAGAACTATATATATATATATAGTTTATTGTTTTTAAAGACACGATATTACTCCCTACGTACTCTATCGAGCAAGCGCTTCTTTGCTTCATCCTTTTTTAAAATTCTTGTTGACCTAATTCGGAACTTTTTACGTAAAGGGATTATATCTTGGAAATACTTGAAATTTCTTCTCACTGTTAATGCACATGAACAGTTGTGTATGCGCTTTTCCTCACAAGGCGTGATCAACTGTTTTAACCAATATTCGTTTTATTTCTATTTTTGCCCTGAAGATCAATAACAAAAGCATATCTTCCTCGACACTTTCTTCTTGCGTTGAGAACTTGATGTCAAGTAAAATTGCACGATGTCTCAACTGATCTCAGTATGACGAATTCTTACTGATGAAGTGCCTGTTATATCAGTGAATTTAATATTGTTCAACGTACTAGTAGGTCATTGAACTTGGATCACAAGCACATGAAGAGCTTGCTTTCAGGTGATAAACTCATCAGTTTCCGATTGCACGCACATCGTCATGAAGTATCTGTGACCAGACCCTTCGTTGTGGATTACGGTATCAAGCACAAAATGCTTTGTGGTCGCCAAGAAACCCCGACAAAGTGAGTGTGTTCTTTAACCGTATCAGTTCAAAACAGCATTGTTTCAACACCTAGGGTTATTTTCGCAATGATATAATTTGGTTGCTAAGTGGTATAAAGGCGCAGCCTGATAATTTGTAGAGTGACATATCGTAAGACAATCCTGACAGGTTCAGCAACATACGTTTATGAGTAGACTCTGTTGGTAAAAAAAAAAAAATTAATAAAGTACTATGAACAAAGCAGACGACATTTTCAAACCCGTACTCTTTCTCTGGATGTGAAGGGAAGAGCCAAGTGTCTTTCTACGCCTGTTCTGTCTACGAATGGGAGCAGATAATGAGATTTAAGGATTCTAGCATGCTGGCCCGGGATTTCCTGTGGTTGCTATGTATTTCCCAACACTGCACTTTTGCCAGTGTTTCACCGATTTCAGTGATGGACTGAGTGGACAGGTGATTACCACCCATCCTGTCACAAAGCGGGTTAAGTGATAATCTGCAATCGTTCACACACTCTAGCGAAAAAAACTGCGAACACTGAGACACATGAGACTGCAATCAGTTTTAAATCGCGTCTGAAAGAAGACCTGACGCAAACAGAGACGAATAATTAAGTGATAACACAAGATGGGAGTTTCTCTTGAACAGCCTGAATGGAACTAAATTTTTAACACTTTGCCACCAAACAACTGGCAGGTATTTAATATTCCAAACATCATCTGCCTTTGCCTCTGTCCAAGAGGCTTTCCCTTAACACTGTGATGTTTTTATGGATTATTCAGATGAGTTTATGGCAATAATATGTTGTAAATGGTTTGTTTTTATTTATCTATTTTATTTTTTACTTTTATTATTTTCATTTTTATTTATCTATTTTATTTTTTACTTTTATTATATTTATTTTTTCATTTATTTTTTATTTTTTGAGGGGGGGGGGGGGGGGCGCACGGTAACACTGAACCAAACAACGAATATGGTAGTCTCCATCATCAATTTTATTAAATACCGTTCTTTACCAAACATTTTCAGTAAAGAGTATGTCAAAGACTGACCAGGCTTACATGTCAATAGTCAGCAGCCTTCGCTGGCATAACTAGGGTACATAGCGTTTAGGTTATTTAGGTCCAAGGGCACTTAGCGCCCACGGTAACACACCAGGGTAACGCATCAATTTTAAGCATCGTGCCTTGCTGCAGCCCACGGTGCTTAGCGCCCAGGGTACTCAGCGCCCAGAGTACTCAGGGCACTGTGTACTTAGTGCCCAGAGTGCTGAGCAACCAGGGTACTTAACACCCAGTGCACTTGGTGCCCACGGTAGAGAGAGCCCTGGTTATCTCACCAGGAAAGTATGTCAACCGTTGGTAACTGATCGTGGCGCACCCATTGTACTTTAAGCCCAGCATACTTAGAGCATATGGTACCTAACCCCACGGGTACTTAGCGCCCAGGGTCCGGATCTTAAAGGGTACTTGACAACCAGTGTATTGAACAGGCAAGGTACTTAACGTCTAGGGTTATGAGCGCTAGGGATACTTAGTGCCAGTAGCAACTCTCCAGGATAAGATGTCAATGGTCAACAGCTTGCCCTGGCACACCCAGAGTACTTAACGCCCAGGCTATTAAGCGTCCAGCATACTTGGCATGCAGGGTACTCAGCGTCCGGAGTGCTTGGGGCCAATGTACTGAGCGCCCATGATATTTACCACCCAGTGTACTTGGTGCCCAAGGTCCTGTGAGCCCAGGTAATCTCACCAGGATAATATGACAATGGTAAGCAGCTGACTCTGGCGCACCCTTTGTACTTAAAATCCGGCATACTTAGAGCCTATGGAACCTAACGCAAAGGGTACTTAGCGCCAAGGCTACAGTGCACATGTTATGCAGCGGCCAGGGTTATGATCTTCCAGTGTACTTACCGCTCAGGTTACTGACCAAGTAGGGTACTTAGTGCCCATAGCAACTCACCAGGATAAGATGTCAAAGGTCAGGAGCTTGCCCTGGCACAGCCAGAGTACTTAAAGCCCAGGGTACTCTGCATCCAGCATACTTGGCATCCAGGGTACTCAGCGTCTCAAGTATAGTTGATATGCCTATTATCAATATGTTCCTATTGTCGATAGGGTGGACAAGAACACCGTGTTATTATAATGTGCTAGTCTATCTTTATATGTGATGAGTTGCCGGTCTCTGAATTTTGAGTTTTTGTGCAACGATGTCTAGCTCCGTTCCCCGGCATCTCAGTTACGAGGGTAATTGCCAGTAAACGCATATTTGGGCTCCTTATGCCAAGCAAAAATCATATTTTTCAGAGAACGCACACAATTTGCATTTTTATATTCGCAGATACCCTAGCTTTTTTAGATTTTCCATAAGCTGATTCCATGTTCACTTGTACAGAAAATGTTTGCCCTGCTGACCCACTCCGAACTTAATCTGTGTGGAGATTTCAGTCGCTATATCGAGAATAAGAACATTGTTTTTACAAGCTCGTCACCAGAATTGAAGTGACATGTCTTGCTCAGGCCCCCTGCGTCGTCAAGAAAAGACAGCTTTGTTTTGATTTCACCATGGAAGTACAGCTTAGAACCTAAAGTCTCTGATTTTAACCAAAAAAATAATTTTTAAAAATCCCTTTGTAATGTCAGTGGTGTATTGTGCTGTAGGTTTACAAACCATACGGCTTAGCCTATCAAGAACTGGCACATTATACATACTTAGGGCCCAGTGTATTTAGCAAACAGAGTACGGAGCGTCCAGTATATTACCACCCAGTGTATTTGGTGCCCAGGGTACTGAGAGCCCAGCTTATGTCACCAGGATAACATGTCAGCGGTCAGCTGCTGACCATGGGGTGCCCAGGGTTCTTAACTCCTTAGGCACTGAGCAACCCTCAATTGTATTTAGCGCCCATCGCAACTCAAGGGTATAATATGTCAATGGTCAGCAGCTTACCCTGCTGCACTCAGGGTACTAAAGGGCAGGACCCTCAGTGCCAAGCGTACTGATAGCCAAGAGCACTGAACTTGCATGACATTTGCCCCCCAGGGTACTTAGTGCCAAGAGCATCGAGTGCCCTAATACCTAACGCTGAGGGTACTTAGCGCCCGCGCCACTACCGGGTCCAATGTACTTAACACTTAAGATAATTAGCGCCCAAAATACTGGGTGGCCAGGGGTTAAAGCACCGAGGGTACTGAGCGTCCAAGGTACTTATAGTCCAAGGTTCTCAGCGCCCAGGGTGCGTCCAGAAAAGCTACTGACTCAAATAATATGACCTTTTATGAGTTACAGCAAAATTTCCTAGGCCATAGCCTAAAATGTAAATAACATCTTGGCATTCAGCACATGCATGACTTTAAGTGAAATTAAATTTGCTTTTGGGTTGAATAAGGTTTTCCAATCAATTGTATTTACACCAAAACAATTTTCCATCCCCGTGCGGAAGGAACTATTTTTAATCATGTTGGCTGTATAATGCGATCAATTGAACCAGTATATCTTAAAGCACCTGATATTATGTGTAAGCAGGACTACATGACTCATAACGACTTGCCTTACAAAGACTGATGGTACAATTTTTCCTCAGCATGACGGGCTCGCTTTTTTAAAGATATTAATGGCGCACTGACGCCTTTTGTTAGAAACCAAGCGAGAAGAAGGAAGTTTTTATCGAGGCACCAGTTCAATTAGGATTTAATGTTATATGCTAAATATGTCATGTGTATAGGCAAAAATCAAACAAGAGAAAAATGTCAGCGTATTCGTTCGCTTCTACCAATTTTAGAGCTGTTGGTGGTGTCAGATAGATGTGGCTACACTTTTGATATCTACAAATAATGCATCAAGCATTTTGCATTTTATAGTAAAATAATGCAGACATTTGTTGCTAAGAGACGACAGACAGGCACATCTGCCATCCTTCCATATCTATGGAATATGAGCATTCAGGCAACAAGATAACAAACTATGCGCCAGCTTTGCATAGTTTTAACAAATATTTTGCACACTAATGGAAAATAAATTGGCATTCCGTGTATACACTCAGCTTGTGTATATTTACTTGCCCATGATTGTTATGGGTGAAACCATATTCAACTGTTTTATATTTAGTACTATAATGAACAGGAAATAATAGACAACTGATAGTAGCTGTGCAGAGGTACGGAAAAGTCTGCGGGGATCCGATTTATCACCAGACACAACAGAGAAGCAAAGTCAGATGGTTGGCTATGGCCAACACCAACTTTACATCAAGTAATTTATTTGAGGAAAATGCCAATTTTGGGTAAAATGATCAACAAGGAATGGTAGTTTTAAAAGTCGTCTACTAAACTTGTTTCTTGTTCCTTAATGTTCCGCTTTTTGTTGTTGTTGTTGTTGTTGTTGTTGTTGTTGTTGTTGTTGTTGTTGTTGTTGTTGTTGTTGTTGTTGTTGCTGTGTGTGTGTTTGTGTGTTTTTTGGGGGGTTGTTTTGTTTTGTTTTTTGTTTTGTGTTTTGTGTTTTGTGTTTTGTTTTTGTTTTTGTTTTTGTTTTGTTTTTTTGTTTGTTTGTTTTTTTTAGCTAGGATGCTCATCTGGCTGATATGGTTTAGTTTTAGCTGGGTGACCCGTGGGCGCTGAGCTCTTGCTGTGAACTCTACAGGGACGCATGCCCAATAAAGATGTCAACAACTGGCTTTGTTCACGCATCAGTTTGTTATTCGCGTCATCTAAAAGGCTTAAACTTTATGTTTGACATGTTTACGTTATTACATATTCATATTTCCACCAAGCCAACTTTCTATTCTATACATGTTCTCTGGACAAGCAAAAAGTGTTTTGACTCAATTTGGCACCTTGGTATGTTTTAGAAACTCTTAAATGTCCGACCTATTTCATATTGGATGTGTTCCCATAAACAGTACTCAGAATTACAAGCCGTACATAGTTAAACGGAAAGATCGATACAGTGACACATTCAACGTAGCTAGAGGTGCCTGACAAGGTAGTTTATTGTCTCCAAACTTATTTACTATTTTTCCTAAATGATGTGCTTCTAGAATTACAAGTTACTGAGCAAGGTGTTAAAATTGGTAAGGATTAACACAACAGATGTGTGTTTGCTGATGTTATTACTGTTTTCGCCCCTGGTGCTACTGGGTTACAGACTTTAATTGATGTAGGTCATAATTATGGCAGCAGATGGCCCTTTAATTTTAGCGCTAAGAAAACCAAGTGCATGTCAGTCGGTAAATCTGCATTCCAAAATGACCCAACGTGGAAACTTCGTGACAAGCAGATTACTGTAGAACCACATATAAATATACTGGGAGTCACTTATATTCACAATAGTCCTTATGAGAAACATGTTTTGAATCGCATTTCTTCTACGCAACGAGCTATGTTTGGTCTGCCCACCGCTGGGTTTGCTTATCCTGTGCCCAACACACCCGCAGAACGTTATATATGGAAAACCAGGGACGTAAAATGTTTTCCATCTGATATTGAAAGTGCACACCTGACACGTGGCCTTAACTCCGCCTGAATTCTGTCCAGAGTTGCACCATTAAATATCTATTAGGTATTAGCAAGGGGTCCCATCACAGTTGTTTATTATGTGTTCTGAATATACCGACCATTTCAGAACTTGTACATTGAGACAGTGTTTCTTTATTACAAAGAGTCTTCAAAACACCATCTCCATGCAGATCCTTATCTGTTTTTGTTTTTTGTTTTTGTTTTTGTTTTTATTCCTTTCTGATTATATCGTCAGGAACAATGACCACAACAGCACATTGTTAGCCGTGAACTCGCTGGGGGTGTTCCCATCAAGTGTATCGTTTTAACATCATATAAGTCCTTCGTGTAAAATTCAAAATTATGACACAAATTCCCCAGGGCTGGTTGATTCACTCAAATATCTAATTTACCATCCTTCATTTAATCATAGAAATAGTATAGAACATCAACTGGGCCAATTCCTTACAAAGTCATATCAAATACGTGTCTCCATCTAAGGTCATGATATTACCCTTTTACTTGTGTGTCTTCTTGGTTCTGTCATTATATTGTTGACTTGTACATGTATGTATATCCTATGTTTAACCTACCGAAGCCCGTGCTTTGTACTTATGTGCTTTGTTCAGTTTACAATTTGTTTAGATTTACTTGTATGTTTCTTAGATTTTGTTACCAGTCATTGTCCAACTTACATGTGTTTTATTTGCTTACTGTGTATATCTGACACTATAATTTAGTTTTGTATCTGATTTTAGCACGTACATTTATGTGTACTGTATGCTAAAATGTCGATGTATTTGTATGTGAATATTTCCTCGGATTCGGGGTAAATACATTATTATCATCACCATCATCATCATCATCATCATCATCATCATCATCATCATCATCATCATCATCATCATCATCATCATCATCATCAACAGATTTTTTCGGGAGGGATATTTTAATCAGCCTGCAGCAAATGCAAGAAAAGAAACTTTGCTGGCTATCCAGTGGCATATCTTATCATCTAGTCTCGGATTGTGTTTTTCTGTTGCTTCCAAAAATCTTTTCCGTCTTAATTTGAAGCTATCCGTTGTACAAACACAGACTTTCTTATGGAAATCCAAGTGTGCAACTGCGATGTACACATGAATATCAAGACAACACTGAATATTTCGTTCGATATTACGTTTAAAACAAAAAAATCCGATGGGTGGCACATCTCTTGCGCTGCAAACGCATTTGCATTGACCTGAGTTTTCACCTAAATCAGCATTAACATTATAGTTGCAAATCCTGATCCCACCCATACAACTTATTCAGCTTAAGACTGCGATTTGTCTTTGGCAGCTTTTGCGTCATTGTTTTTGTCATCCCTCAAAAAGGGGATGATGATATGATGCGAACTTTAAGAAAACAGTGTGTATCAGATAAGTACCCTGTATCAGATAAATATCCCTTTGCATAGCAATGTTGACGGACGTGTGTTGAGAGTTTGGCACCAAGACCTAGCAGCTGATGACGCTCAATGAGTCTTCTTGTCAGGGAAAAGCAGTTTGGAAAATCTTTTAGAGCTAACGTATCAGGATGAAACCTTATGATTCCCTCAAGTGTCGCAATGTGGTCAAATATTTGTTTTCGATGTGTGTGACTGAGATTGTCTGAAGTGGGTAGACGGCTAAGGAAGCTTTTGCATGAGCCTTATTATAGAGATCTCAGAGGTAATGACAAAACACGCAGTGACCAAGATGAGAAAAGCTACATGTTCTTCATCCATTGGTTTGTGAGCAAAAGGAAACTATTTTTTCCAAGCGGATCATTCACGTCGAGGATATTTTCAGTGATTCATATCCTGCAAACGTAATTCAATTAGCCTCTGTATGTAAACTTGTTAGAACGACCCCATCGCTTCACACCTCCCCTCAATAGGTGCCACATAATTGAACATGTGGAATACATGGATTACCTAACACAGGAAATACACTTTTTGCAGCTCAAGATTTGTATCATTAAATTGATATGCCGGATACTTGAGTGTTGCTTTCATGACGTTTCACCATATTCAGTTCCGGTTTTTACGTAGAGTTCTCAAAAAAGTAGATGATACATGTCTAAAAAAAACGAATCATGGCGTGAAATGAACTTTATTGACTGTTCCGTACATCAACAAGTGATACGGCATCCTGCAAAAATACAATTCAAGCAACAAGAACAAAGCTAACAAATCAAACACACACACACACACTCACACAAACACACACACTCACACACACACACACACACACACACACACACACACACACACACACACACGTGGTACGTAATATGGTGATTCCCAAAACAACCCAATTATGATGACGCTAAATTTTTACAGCAGTGATACGCAAGCATATTATTTTAAGGGTACTTGTATGACCAGTTTCCATGACTTGTATGGCAAGCCAAGAGGGCCAAAACGCATAGGACATACGCGTTGCCGAGACTCCACTACGCCTAGTCATGCCAACCAATCAGATTTCAGT
The DNA here is from genome assembly GCA_964020975.1 of Hermodice carunculata. Taxonomy (NCBI): domain Eukaryota; kingdom Metazoa; phylum Annelida; class Polychaeta; order Eunicida; family Amphinomidae; genus Hermodice; species Hermodice carunculata. The sequence goes on from OZ026626.1 coordinate 38,697,924, forward strand.
TTCTACTACGGGTTGCGGATAAGATGGTTATTATATCACAAACTTATTTATTTGCACCGGATTGCCTAAATAGTACCGGATACTCATCTAGAGGATCTCCAGACACCAAAAGAAATACATAGTCAATGTACAACAACACACAGGCCAAGTACACAAAGGGAGAGAAATGGGACACCTTAGGAAAGCACTTTGGTACTTAAATACAATATAATAGTGTGAACAAATGATAGGATCTATAGACCCAATTTGTTGATCCAAAAAGTAGATATTTTATGACACACCACAACTGAAAATTGAACCTTCTGGTTTCCATTATAAACCTTTGAACGCTTAAAGATATGTATTGCATCATTTCAACAGATAGATTTGAATTACCATTTAACATAATTTCGACCAGGTGCTCCTTGCCCATTTCGACCATTAGGTTTGTGTGTACACCTGGTATCACAACATTTCTAAGACTTATCAAAGGTTGTTTACGAGGGGCAGCGTATAAAGGGCAGAAAAGTAAGAAATGTATGGGATCTTCAAAAGCGTGACCACAGTCACATGACGGTGATGATGCAATATTGATTTGGAGTAAGTGAGACTTTCAGCCTAAATGTCGTCAGTTGAGTTTGAAAAATGTTAGCGAATCGATCACCGTAAGAATAGTATGTCGGAACATGCTCGGTCGGTAAAAAAATTAGTTTCAAACACAGATATATATATACATATATATATATATATATATATATATATATATATATATATATATATATATATATATATATATATATATATATATATATATATATATATATATATACATATATATATATATATATATATATATATATATATACATATATATATATATATATATATATATATATATATATATATATATATATATATATATATATATATATATATATATATATATATATATATATGTATATATTAGGGGGGGTAGCGTTTCGCATATCATCTGATAGTCCAATCCACGATCTTATATCAGAAGGTAGGAATGAATTTCTGAAGTTATTTGTACGATATTCAATTTGTCTTCAGTGGTGAGAAGTGCGCAGCGTGCGGCCACAATATTACCCGTTTTAGAAGGCACTAAACGTGAGAGATACCCAGAGCTTAATATATGGAGTATTTTGTGGAGGGAAATTAGTTTAAAGTATTCGCGGGGCGATCTGCTGAGTTTTACCAACCTATATCCTTGAGGCGTCTGTCAAGTGAGGTATGGGGGGGGGGGGGCACCCGTACAAATTCCAGCGTATCTGTATTGCATAGACTCCAATGGGTCCGACAAACCACGGCTACGGTTGTGGAACAGTACGCATCGATATTCTATTAATGGACCGACCATAGTTAAGTATGATTTGCATAGAGTATTTCTGGAAAATTTAATTTTCAGTCTTTTCAAGATTGCTAGTCGCTTACTGGCCTTGTTGGCGGTTCTTTCGATATGAGCATTCCACGTTAAGTCAGAAGAAACGGCAATTCCAAGGTGCGTATGGTTGGTTGTTTCTGGTATGACCATAACATCTGGGAGTAAAGGAAGGTGATCAAGTTTATTACATTAAGTTGAAACGATTCATGAGAGATGTTTCGTTGCGTTATAAAGGGCATGTCAGAAGTGATCCCATTGGTCAATTTTCCTAAGATCATTGTTCATATGATTCGCTAGATAACTTATTGACTGAGTAACTGGTGCTGGCTGCTATACTTTTTAGAAGAAAATGTCCAATATTGTCTGGACTGGTAACAGAGCCTGTTCTAACAGACGATAAAACCTTTTGTACTTCATCTTCCCCAAATGTGAACGACCAGAGCCTCTCATCAGTACGATACTCAAAAGGCGGTATGCTAGGATTGTCATCATGATCTGGTTTGGCCTGTCTGGCGAAGTACTCTTTGGAAGTTTCAGCTTTTTCGTATTCATCATGTTTTCCACTACGTGCAGTCGTGCTTCGGTGAGACGTAGTCGAACAACTTATGGCCCCTTTTACCTGAAGACATACAAACCAATAATTTCCGTTCTTACAGGCATTACTGACATTAAAACGGCCAAATCAAATTATAGTCTCTTTAACGCGTAGTCGAGACTTGAAATTCTCCACAACGCGTTGTCGAGGCAGCCAATAGATCTTATGCTCGCGACACAGCGCATGCGCCAAATTTTTTGACGCGCAGTGCATTGTGGACTTATTTGTAGTATGCGAGCCGTTATGGCGATACCTGAAGACAGAACGAAAGAAAGAAAGAAAGAAGGAAAGAAAGAAAGAAAGAAAGAAAGAAAGAAAGAAAGAAAGAAAGAAAGAAAGAAAGAAAGAAAGAAAGAAAGAAAGACAGACAGACAGACAGACAGAAAGAGAGAAAGAAAGATTACGCTCCCTAAAATAACAATTTTTTTTCCCTTTATTACTGATTTTTCAAAGATAAATACAGGTTGTTTTTCAAGCAAAGTTGTTTCAAAACTAAGGCAATCTTCTACAAACTTTGATTTCGGAATAATCCGGGTCAGATATGAAAATAGGAAATGTTCAACTTTCATTACGCAATGTCATACATGAAAACAGGGACGCCTTCATCTGTAGCAGAAATTAATCAGATTGATAAGCTGAGATTTTGCTCTTCCACCTTTGTCATATTCAGCTCGACAACCCATGTTATTTGTCATCTAGAAGTAATGTTGGACAATCCTGTCTAGATACATATGTTTAAACCAATGAGGTGAGTTTTCTTAATCATAATCGAAAAAAATATTCATTTTAACTTTTAAAACTACAGATATTTTTACCATGCATTCCTCAACTGACTGAATTAGAGAATGATCTTGACGAACTGCAGCAATATGGTCGTAGAAATGCAGTGCGTATATGGTCCAAAGACGCGGAAACTGAAGGAGAAAGCACGGATGAGATTGTCCTCGGACATATCAAAAGTCTTGGTGTCAAAATTGACCGTTTTGAGATTGGTCGTACCCATAGAGTGGGTAAAAAGAGAGAAGGCAAACCCCGTGCGATTATTGTAAAGTTTATATCTTACCGTGCCAGGGAGAGGGTGTACCTTAATAGAAAGAAAAACAAAAACATTTTTATTTCAGAGGATCTAACAAGAAAGAGAGCCCATATTATGTATATTGCCCGTGGACTCAAACGCGACAGACGTATTCATTCTTGCTGGAGCAAAGATGGTCGTCTCTACATACGCGAAAACAATCCGTGGAGCCAGGACAGACAGAATAGCCCTCCAGGTCCAATCGTGCAAATACACAATAAGGGGGACCTTGATCGCTTCTTTGACCCCTGAATCGTGTGAATAATGAAATGACTTGTCAGTCAACATTCAACAAAGAGTATCACTTTCCTGCCATGATCTTGCTTCATTATTCTCAATTGCAATTTTGTTGCGCGGCTGGTCCTAATTATGCTACACGTCATTTTTGGGGGCGAAGTTTTGTTGCATTTCAATCTACAGCGTGCATGTGCAGAGTGTACATATTTCAAATGTTGATTACATAACCTGGAAAAATTACCTGAACTGGACAGAAACTTACCATGTCATAGGTTTGTAATGAAGACAAACACAAAACGTTTCTCTCTATTCTGACAAACCTGCCAGTTTGACTTAATCTGTAAGTTTGTATTTAGCGCGGTGTTGTTTCGCGCATGCATTGCTACACACATGTTTGTATGCGATTTGTACCACATTCTTGTTTCTGACCCCTGAGCCTCCCCTTTGTTAAATATTTTTTTTTTTTTTTTTTTTCCAGCTCGGGTCAAACTGATTGCATTTGATGGTACGATACAAGTGTGTCTGGCGTTATTCACTTTGCATTTTACCTAGTGCAGTACTACAATTTAAATATTCACTGTTATTACTAGCCCCAGAGAATTTGTGAGGCGCAGTACCATATACATGCTGACCAGTAAGCTAGGTTCAATTTATTACTGAAATGAATTCTCTACTACACTGAGATCGGAGCATGGTTAGGCAGAATATATGTGCCTCACGATACACACTATTACATATAATTGAATTTCACCTGGTACGTATCATTTGAAATTCTCACTGGTCTTTTTTCCTGGTGCATTACTGATTTGTGTGTTATCGGTATATGAATTCTTGTCATTCTTTATGGAATCTGGTATTGTTGTAAAAATGAATATCATAATTTCCAGTTAAATCTAATTATTGTATAAAATGAACTCCGCCTTTCGTAAGTCTCTACTTTTTTTGAACAATTTTGTATTTAATCTTTTTGTATTCATGTTCATGTTCCCGGAAAGTACTCAATTATTCTTACTACAGAAAGCAAAAAACAAATACGTGTCCAACAGTAAAATAACCCAAGTTGTTTATGCAGGAATTTGTTCCTCAGAGATAATCGATGGCTTGTAATTATGCTCAGCACCGGGCAGCTATTGGTATTTTCAACTTGCGAAGAGACATACTTAAGATAGAAGTTTGTTTGTCCTTAAGTGATGATTTGAAGGTGCCCCTGTGCTTTATCTTTTTAATTTCTTTATTGTTCATGTTAAATGTTTTCCAATGCTTACGTCACATTTGCATATCTGTAACTAAGCACCTCCTGACTGCATCCGATGTCCATCCAAATCCTGGACCATCTGATACAAAACAACTTAAATTAGGCCATGCCAACATTAGAAGTATTAAAAGTGATGGAAAGTTAGACGATCTTCAATTACTAATGCAAAATGAAGATATTGATATCTTGGGGATATCCGAAACATGGCTTGATAGTAGTTTTCCTAACGATCTTCTCTCACTAGACGGTTACCAACCCCCTCTTCGGAAAGACAGGGCATCGGGTGCAGGTGGAGGTGTCATGCTGTATGTGCGGGATTCACTTCCTTTTACTCATTGCAAGGAGTATGAACATGACAATGTTGAAAGTTTATGGATAAAAGTTCAAACGCGACGAGGCAGTATCCTTATCGGCACCTTTTACCGTCCGCCAGGCCAAACAGCAGAGTGCCGTGATCATTTCTTAGACACTCTTTCCATTTCGATTTCTCTTGCACTGGAAAGCAACCCTTTTGCCCTTATCATACTCGGTGATTTTAACGATAGATGTAGAGACTGGGAGTCGGATCATACTGACAGCGAGCTGGGTACAAAACTCTTTAATATCATCTCCCAAAATTATCTTTTCCAACTTATCAATGAACCCACGAGATCCACTGAATACACTGAAAGCCTATTAGATTTACTTATTACGGACTCTCCCGGTCTTATCATCAACAGCGGAACGTTACCCCCAGTCTCTTCGTCCGACCATTCTGTTATATACTGTACCCTTACTTTAACTGTAATGCGCAATCGTCCATTTAAACGCACCATATGGGACTTCAAAAATGCAAATTTCGAAGGGCTAAACTCTTCACTGTTGTATGCTCCGTGGGATACTGGCTTTAGTGTTTTTGACAGCATTGATGATATTGCAACCTATTGGACTGATCTGCTCCTCAGCATTACCAAAGATTATATTCCAAGCAAAGAAATCTTTGTGAGACCAAAAGACAAACCCTGGATGGATTCATTTATTAAAAGAATGAGGAGAAAACGGGATCGTGCATGGAGGCGCTACAAACGAACTAAATACGATGTCCATTATCAAATCTATAAGAAATTTCGTAACATAACTGCAAACGCTAATAAATCTGCTATCCAGTCTTATTTCTCAAAACTGAGAGATGATCTAGATAACAAAAATTTAAACCCCAAAAAATGGTGGAGCCTGACCAAATCCATACTGGGTTGCAAGATCCATCAAAATATACCGCCTTTAATTGAAAATGAAAATGTTATATCAAATAATATAGAGAAAGCCGAAATTTTTAATGAGTACTTCGCCAGTCAGAGCAAGCTTGAAGCTGATGGTACCTTTACTCTACCTACTTTCGAATATCATACTAATGAGAGGCTCAAAACGTTTATATTCACTGAAGAAGAGGTTAAAAAAGTTCTGCTCTCCCTCAAAACAAGCTCTGCAACTGGTCCCGATAACATTGGTAATTTCCTTTTAAAAAATGTGGCAACTGGTATCAGCTACCCACTGCTTAAGCTATTCAATCTTTCAATGCAGTCATCTTCATTTCCCGACTGCTGGAAAAAGTCAAATTAATGTCCAGTGTTCAAAAAGTCCGAGCGACAAAGCAAAACTAACTACCGTCCAATTTCCTTGCTATGCAATGTATCCAAAGTATTGGAGCGTCTCGTGTTTAATAAATTTTATGAATACTTAGTTAGTCAAGGCCTATTAACGTCCAAAAACTCAGGATTCAAACAAAATGACTCGACTATAAATCAGCTAATAAGCATACTGCACAATATTTATAACGGTTTAGAAAACCACAACGAAGCTCGAATAGTTTTTCTAGATGTCTCCAAGGCCTTTGACCGTGTTTGGCACGAGGGACTATTGTTCAAACTACGCCAATTGGGTTTTGAAGCATCATTGGTACGTTGGGTACGTAGTTATCTCTCAAATCGTCGGCAACGAGTGGTCATCCAGGGCCACTGCTCACAATGGCTCCCCGTGGAAGCCGGAGTTCCCCAAGGATCTATTCTTGGACCCCTTTTATTTCTTGTATTTGTAAATGATATTGTAGATAACATATCATGTGATATAAGATTGTTTGCCGACGATACTAGCATCATTGAAATTGTAAAAAATCCCACCATCTCAGCGAACCGCATGAACGGTGATTTGAGAAAAGTTGACCAGTGGGGTCATCTTTGGCACGTCTTATTTAATGCATTGAAATCTCTTTCTCTAATATTTTCGACAAAACGCGACAAATATGAGCATCCTCCATTACTTCTGGGTGATCAAGTCATACCGGAAACAACCAGCCACACTCACCTGGGGATAACTCTCTCTTCAAATTTAACGTGGAATGCACATATTGAGAGAATTATAGATAAAGCCAGTAAACGTCTTGCTGTCTTGAAGAGACTGAAATTCAAACTATCTAGAAATACCTTATGCAAACTATATCTCACTATGGTGCGTCCGATACTTGAATATGGGTGTGTGCTTTTTGATAATTGCAGCAAAGGACTCTCGGACCTTCTTGAGTCCGTTCAATATGAAGCGGCCAGAATCTGCACGTGCGCTCGCCGCCACACCTCGCTTGACCGTCTACTCTCTGAATTAGGGTGGCAAACTCTAGCAGACCGGCGTAAATATTTCAAACTAGTTGCTTTCTTCAAAATGTACCACGGATTGTGTCCCGAATATTTATCAAGTATAGTACCCTTAAAACCAGCCGATACCAGTGGTCGTAGTCTTAGAACACCGCAGTATTTGAGACAGGTCAAATTTCGTACAAAACGGTTTGGTGATTCATTCTTGCCTTCAGTAATTAAATCGTGGAACGACCTACCGGACGACATACGTAGCTCTCTTTCTCTATCAAAATTCAAATTAACCCTGAAACAAACTTTGTTGGCCATTGATAATGTCCCCCCATACTACGCTCATGGTGACCGTTTTGCCAATATTTGCCAAACCCAGTTACGTCTACGTCACTCAGGTCTACACGCACATCTCTTCAAAATAAACGTTATAGCCTCTTCATCGTGTGATTGTGGTCATCCCGTCGAAGATATTATTCATTTCTTTCTCTTCTGTCCACTACATGCTGCCCCCCGTTTAAACCTGTTGAAGGAGATTAGAGATATTGTCGCACCAGGGGTTCACTCAAGCTTAATGGTCCATGTAGCTAGTGAACGCTTGGTGGAAATTCTGTTATATGGCAACACAGACTTTACACTTGAAGTTAACCAACAAATTTTTTCAAGTGTACAAAAATTCATAATCAATACTCGGAGGTTTCACTTTTAAGGTCTGGTGTGTCATATGTTGCTGAAACTAATTTGAATCGTTAATAGATGGGTTATTTGTACATTTTATGTGAGGTATAAACTTGACGATGTATGCTTTATTGTGATATATAGGACTGTAATGCTTTCCGTTAAACATATATCTTTCATTGTACTTGTCCTGTGCGTCTTGTACATAGACCATGTGTTGCGCTGTATGTCTGGAGAGCCTCCAGATTAGTAATTTTGTACTACCTAGGCAATCCAGGTAAAATAAATATGTTTATAATAACTGACAACCCGTGTGTTGTTTCTTGGCGTGTTGTTTTCACAAGTAGTTTTTTTTTTAAAGCAACCAGTACTTGTGCTAATCTCGTAAACTCTTTCATAGCTTAAGCACCGGGTGATTAATTTTATGCAAACATCGTTAACACAAAGAGAAGCCAAGTATTTAACACGTACTAATGGTTTCAAAAAGCACACTTTGAAGACTTAGGAGCCAAATTCCATATCGCTAACACGTTGTTTTCCCATTTTAAGTCGGTATTTTTAGGGTAATTGCGTGAAATAAAAAGAAATTACTGAAAGAATACACATGTACATTGCAAAGATGTGCAATACGCTTAAATGTACAAAGTTGCATCGATATCCGCACAAGGGATGGGCTCGTATAGGCGTTGCCTGCTCCACACTTGTACATGTATTTTGAGAAATAAAATACGTTTAAACCAAGAGAAACACACACACACACACACACACACACACACACACAAACAAAAATATAGAGTGTTTGCAGGGGCAAAATGTGTCTTGCACGTACACTTGTTCGTTTGTATCTGTCTTTCAAACCATTTGATTACTAAAGGGATGTCTTAACGCAAGTGTACGTTCTTGATTTGAAGAGAAACTGTTGAGGTTTGTGCAAGTTTTCGTTAGTATCATTGTGCCTTTTGTTTCACAGTAAGCGCACCAAAAATGACATTTGGCCATGTTCGATGTGTCCACGAGTGTGCAGTTTCCCCTCATTGAAAGATCATTGAAACCCGCGCTCAACCAGATGGATGCGGACTCTCTGTCGCATTTTTATGTTCATTTTGTCCAGGGATTATTTCTCACTGAAAGGCAGACCTCCGCGTCAAAGAAAATCACACTTCCTAAAGTACGATCGAAACGCAACACTTAACTCGGCAAAAAAGGAGAAAAAGAAGGGAAAAATAAAAAACTACCCACAAGCGAAAGAACAAGATGAGAAAGTAGGGATGCAAGCAAACAAAAACAAAAAACAAAAAAACAAAAAACAAAACAAAACACAGTGAATTGATTATATTTGCTCAAGCCTCAATGACATCCTTAACTTTAACTTATTTCCCCCGCTTAAAGACTAAAATTTTCCACATTGTTTTTGGAGACAAGATAGTTTCTATACTACACCTTCAAAAACCAAATATATGTTTCATTTGTCCGACCATATTAGTGAAAAAACTAGCTAAATAACGAGTGAAACTTATCACGGCGAGCCATCTAATATCAATGCAGCCCTCAGACTGATCTCAGCAGCGTACTACAATTAATCCCAGAATGCAATTTCCCAATATGGCGCTAATTTATTCAAAATGGCGACCGTGCATAAGATCTATTAAATTGAAGTCTCTACAACGGGTAGTCGAATGGTTCAAAACTGTATTTCAAAAAGGAAGTTGAACGGGTAATTAATTTTATATCATTTTCCCCACAAGAGAGATTAACAAGGAAGAAAGGAATGTATGAACATCATCAGGCGACCAAAAGACTGGAAACCGAATTTTCTCCAGCCTCCAGGCATTTCGTTGGAGGTACAGAAGAAAATTACCTGAAGCCTACTGAGACCGGCAAAGACCGGCGTGTGGCTATGGATGCCGGTAAAGCGTAGCCTGTCGCCCGCTAGTCTCAACAGCGTGCCTCCGTACGCCACGGGCATGACCCTGCAATTGTTACAAGACTTTGTAATTGCGACAGGTCCCGATATTTTAGGCCGATTTTCCATTATTATATATGAAATTAGAGCTTATTTACCGCTTCAAAAGATAATATGGTATTTATATAGTCTATACTTATTGTACTTTGCGTACGGAAGGGAAATAAGAGGTGGTGTTGTAAACTCGAACTATAAACTCTGGCTTAATCTTATTGGTTGGCTCAACTACGCGCAGCCGACCCTCGACTATGCGTAGTGGAGACTGTTATCTTATTGATAGGCTCGACTGCGCGTTACCAAGCCTCAACTACAGGTGCTAAAAACTGCTATCTGATTGGTTTGCTCGACTATGCGTTGCCGCGCCTCGACCAGGCGTGGTGGAGGCTCAGCCACGCGTAAGACCTAAGCCTTATGGTCTTGTGGGCTTGCCATAGGCGTACGCGGTTATTCACATCCTCATGCTACTTCAGAAAAGACGGCAACTGTAAAAAAAGCGATGTTGAAAATCTGAAGTTGGAGTAGTGATGTACCGATATTCAGATCGTTGCATTATGAATCTACGCTGTGTTTATTTATTTCTTCGTACATAATTTTTAATTCATCAAAATATCCCTACCTCCTATACGATGAACCATGTTCACTTTTTATGCTTTTAAAGTGTAATAAGAGTGACGGCGTATGGCTGGCAGACATTTTCTTATGCTGTGATTATCTTACAAAATCCTTTCAAGTTTATATCAATTATGTGTTTCACACTAGTTACAATGTTCAATGTGTTCTTTAGATATAATATGTATCGAATACCCCTATCGTTATCGGATAATGTCAGGTTTCCGTATTGGATGGAAAAAATACATATCGGTCTGTCTCTTGGGTTGACTTCTTCAACACCGTGGAAACCAGTTACACCTGTCCAGGAACACACTGTTACATCAGTGAATTTCCTTTGCGTACGACAACATGGGCCCAGGGACAAAAAACACACATGCGCTACTTGGAAATGCATCACTCTGCACGCTGTATGGAGCCGTGATAGGAAAAGTCATACCAACCTGCTGTGCAGGAACTGGTTCTTGGGGCACAACTTTGACAATTGCTTCATTGGAGATTATACATTTTAGTCACGAGAGCTACATTCAGAAATTTATCCTGAGAAATGGACAAAATCTTGCATTTTTTTACCACTCAGGTTGTTTCTTTCCTGTTGAAAAGCACCCGTGCTCCAGCATATCTCACCACCATGCGCAAATACAATCAAACATTAAATGCGGCTTGTTATTTTTTTTCTGTCTGGCAATGAATATCCCATTAGTGTGGAAATGCTAGTGGAACATGACTCCAACCTTACAGAGAACGTCAGAGAGTTTAACGAGCTACTCGCCACTGCTTTCTCAAAAAAAAAAAGTGTCATATGTGGCCACGCAAAGGAGCAGCTGCCCGGTATGCGGTTAGCCAATAAGCAACATCTAGTGCTGTAGAAAATCCCCGATAGGGCCTTTAGAGGTTAATGCGCCAGCTTTCGACGTTTTCAGTCATGCAAATACAACCACAGAATTCTGTATGACACAATCATCCTCTTTGCTGCAAATGGTAAACTGATCGTGCTAGTGGTCCTATTAGTCGTTAAGTGGCAGTTCGTTTGACTAAGTACTTCTCTCCTGCTCACAACATGAAGGAATGCTTGCGTTAAAAGCCGTGATTACTGACAAGTAAATTGTCAGGAAAAAAAAAAAAAACGTGGAAGATTTACAACTTTGTGCTGAGCCGTCGATGATAATTATGTACGACACTTTAGGAACGGGATGGAAAGAATAAGAAACGGCGAACAAAAATAATAATAAGGGAAAAAACAAAACAATCATGATGCACCTTTCTTCCAATATCACCAGGCATACTGTTGTCTCCCCACCGTACGTATATTTGGTGCGATTGTTTAGAACCACTTGAACTCCGACAAACCAATATCAGAAAGGCTTTTGGCATGCCGGATAACCCTAAAATGATGCCACTATAAGACATTTCTGCCACTGTTCATTGTCTCTGATGAAGTACAACCTTTTCACGCCTAAGCGCGTACAAAGATGCAGTACCGTAGTTCTTATATGGAACAAATTCTTCCTTAACGCCAAAGGTGAAGTAATTTTTATTTTGGTTGAACCACTTCAAACTCTATTTCATAAATTCAGACACGTAAAAAATAAACCACTATCTTTTGAAACTGGCAGACAAGAAATAATATCTTTTATGACTTAATAAACTTTCAAGATGAAGTACTCGCCAAGATTAGGGACTGAAATGGCAAAGAGGATCATCACTAATTATATCAAAACTCACAGGGACTGTCAGACCTGTGTCCACTTATCGGGGCAACCTTCACCACTAAGCTCCAACTTGGCCTCAGTAGCGGTTCTTGGCTCCTCTGCCTAGTGGTGCTACTCGATCATAGCCTGGGGGCAACACCATTGTCTGATGCAATATTCCTATTCTGGGGCCCACCGCCACCAACAACTGGTAATTTCAAGGCGTGTTTGTATCTTTAGGTAATGCTCACACTGGAAAAGTCCCATTGCATATTTATATTACATTCATTCTAAAAAATTAATCTTTTGTTAACATTTATTACACCTATATTTTGGATACTACCTCTTCAAAATATCCAATCGGGACTAATCCGCAGACCTGCTACCATTTTGAATAATGTGGTTTCCGCACCCAACGGCGTGTAAATGAGGATAGCATTGGGACGATCTTGGGGGGGGGGGGGTATGATATAAAAAACCAAATGTGTGTATTTTGCAAATATTTCAGAGCATCAACAGTGATATGATATATGCTTTTGCCGTGATTCACTTTGATATCCAAATCAAATATATTTTTGTGCGACTGTCCTGCAATACATTGTGCCATGTTCAAAATGGTGCATGATTTGCCGCTTCGACGTATCGTGTTGCATTCGGATTTTTAAATGACAATGACAACTGCTTGGGACATAGCTGAGCGGACAGATTAAAGTTAAGATTCTATGTCATGTTTTAAAAGTACTTTAACGACCGTTTTCCCAGGTAACTCGGATAACGGACACCTAATTTAGCGAAATATTACGATAACGATTACTGAACAACCGGGCTTTGCTCTTTAACTGAACAACCCCGGATATGCCTGATTGAACTTTGTGTTCCTATGCTCTTTCTCGGGCCCAAGTTAACCTTCCAGCCAGGTTGATATAAGAAGCTGTGGCTGAGTTGACTTTACTGCAAAATAACAGCACACGATGGCCACTTTTTCGATAAAATTCTTCAATGGGGGCTATGTTGTTTCACAGAACAACTGTGGCTATGCAGCTATGCACTTTCGCCAGCCCAAATTAACCCTCCACTCAACACAAGCTGAAATAAAGTGCTGTGTTTGAGTTAACTTAACTCTTAAAGAAAAAAAACGGCGCACGATGGTCACTTTCTTGATAAAATCTGGTAATCTAAAATCATTTCAGTCTGTAATCGTTGCGAGTACTAAATCTTGAAACAGCATAGCAACACGAAGCCATGATCGATCAATTTTCATCAAGGTCGGGTAGCCGGAACCACAAATATATTTTTGTTAAGCCTTACGTAACTATAGCGTTTTATAAAAATATGTTTGAAATGGGTGTTCTTTCCAATTTTACATATTACCTCCTTTGACGTCAGTTTAATTTGTTCCCTGGGCACAGCCGGAGGCACTTGTTTTAAGTAAAGATCGTTGTCCACGTCGTTCTTGACCAAACATTGCTAAGACATTAGTGCATAAAGAGTTAAACGCGGATTGGCTCGTGAGCACCTCTGAACACGGGTGTGGTTATATTTAAACTATCCAATTAGTTGTCTTGGATGTTTGTCCTACACTTGTGGAGTTTCTGTATTTAGAGGCACGCAAATATGTTTCAACACTGTGAGCGACCGCTTTCGGGTAATGTGTTCAATAACATGATAAATTTGTCTTCTAGTCAAAATGTCTTTGCCCTAGTAGAATATGCACTCCTTGATCCAATGCTTGTATTATTTTCGATTGGAAACTTCGGTTCATTGTTACCATAGTAGCCATTACTCCTGAACAGTGTCCGAAAAATGGCCATGTTGTAAGGAGTGATCCTGGCTAATTTGTTCTCGTGTAGGTAAAGTAGATCTGTCGATCTTAGTGTTCCAGGGTGGACCAGTTAAAGGGGTCCATCACGTTCCTACCCATGAAAAAAGTAGGACTGCCCGGGAGCTAGTATCACCTCATGAAGTGACTCATCTTCAGAAATGGTAATCTGACGACACGTTTCAGATCATAATATGTCATTTGTCTTCGGTACCTTATGTCAAGCCGTGACAATATTGTATTCAAATTATAAAAAAAACATTGTTGTTGTTGTTGTTGTTGTTGTTGTTGTTGTTCTTGTTGTTGTTGTTGTTGTTGTTGTTGTTGTTGTTGTTTTTCAATTTTATTGATTTTATTACCATGGAATTACCGGGTCTATGTGAATTTTACCTGATACAAAAGCAGTTTTTGGTGCATGACTCATATTTGAACTGGACTGGCTATTCATAAAAGTGACATTAAAGTTTTATTAAAATTTCAGTCCAAAATTATCATAGGGTCTGTTTTACATTTCTGGTGCAAGGCGTCCATTGCTGCAGTGCTTGTTATGATTTCCCTCGGTTTGTACAGGTGGCCTAGGTGTAACTCTTTATTCTAGAATCACTGGGACTGATATAACACCCCAGTTTGTTTCTACTTCAGTTATACACTAGTAGGTGGTTTAACTTAGTTGAGCTATCAGAAAGGGTACATATTGGCTCAGGGGTAGGTCAAATTGGTCTTATCTGAAGTTGAAGTATACAAAGTTGGTAATTATGTTAGGTTTGACAGGGATTCTTTACTCATAATTAAGCATTGTATTTAGAAGCAAAATGTCACCAATTCAGATAAATGAGCATTTGCCACGTTTATATTTCTTCATTATTATGTGGGTTCTCTTTCTTGGATATTTAGCTTAGACAAGGTGCCGCTACTCTGAGAGGCGTGTACGGGTACAGGCTCCGAAACATGTTCTGAGTAGTTACTCGCTGAAGACCTTTAATTTTATATTTGGGCTAATACAGCCTATGTCATAATTCTACAGAATAACGTGTGCAATATGGACAATAGCACTTCCATATGTAAAAAGGCTAGAGAGTGACATGTTAGCCTATGGAGAGTAAAGAGTTGGGACAGCAGAACAGCGTAATGACCACCAGGAGATGGTTCTGGAAAAAAAGAAACAAAATACAACGGTGTCATATTTAAATTGGGCGATGTCAATCAGTTATGTTGTAAAATGTGTCAAGTAATATTGGACTTATTTGGAGTGGTAGAAATTATAATATAAGCAATTAGCCTAAACCCGAACTTTCTCATATTGTCCCTGTGAAAACAGTTCCCTTTCCATGTTAAATATCAATAGTCATTGTCACATGATCTTAAAACAATGGTCTGACCAAAGCAATTTGGACGACCAGCTCCCGCCCGTATATATTTAAGTGCGGTATTTATATTTTGGGTTTTTCGTCTCATCAGAGCAATTGCTTTAGTACATCCCAGGAGCAAGGGGAAAGCACACTCACCTTTGCAAGAATCAATACAGGCGAAAGTTGCAATTTTGCAATTTTACCTTTGGTACCTTTCAAAAGTATCATTCCCTGTAAAGTGTTACACTGTACCCAAAAGTACACTCTCCGTTGTATAGCATTTCGCCGAAGTAGTCCATCTGTCCATGCAGCCATCACTATGCTCAATGGATGTTGTACATGTAGCAGATAGATATGTTTATAGATTTGGGTATCTTATTGTCTCGCCTTGTTGTTGATCCCAAATCTTCCCCGGTGCAGTTAAATCATGTCTATATTAACGTGTAAACTGTATGGACGAACAGTCAAAGACACTACAGAAGTGAGATTGTTTGTTTTTATTTGGCCATTTCATGACAAGAACACCCCCCCCCCCCGAACGATGCAAACGGCCGTGGGCGCTTCTACTGGTGCGTCCAGGCAAACGTCCTGGATGGCCCCTACCTGATACAGGGGACGCCGCGGATAGTTCTGTGCGTTACAGCACCAAAGTAGATGAATGGGATACATCCCTTAATGCATGGATGTTTGTAAAAAACTCTTTATTTCCTTTTCTTTCGAATTAACACCACTCTCCCATCACCCCTCCCCCTGTGCTACCGCCAATCATACACACAAAGATGGCGATCTAAAATAAGGAAAACACCGCTGCTGTTTGGAAATTGCTCGGTGGCAGATGTTGCTCTCAAAATAAACTGTGCGTACGCAATTATGCGCGTAAAATGCACACTGTCCATTCTTTTGTAAGATGAGGACGTTTGCAACAAGTTGTAATTCTACACATGAAAGAACGAATCATTTTTACACTATGTCCTTATATGCGAATGGTGCAAAAGATGCATTAATGCGTAACTCTACAACCAGAAGGCATACGCTAAAGTCTAGAGGGAATTGAATTCTACTTTGATACACACTGTCTGCTTGTACAACATATGGTGTGTGTAAACAATATATGAAGCCATACAGAAGATGAGTTAAGCCACGAACAAGGCCCCTGGTACTCTTCTTTCAATGGCCAAATCATTTGCAGTGTTTTGGTGATGATCGACTTGTTTGCTGATCCCAAATGCTACATAAATCTCCATCCGTTACCATTATTTGAGCTCTAGTCAATACACAATGTATCATTAATATTAATAAGAGCTATGAGGAATCTGTTAGGGCCGCTAATAAGACTGGAGCAACACTGATAGCAGGTTCAGCTTATCATGCGAGGAAAAGCTGGCGACTGTGGTTGTATAACAGAGTGGTATTTGTGTTATATTTTTCTTTAAATATTTTGATGAAATTACAACAATAAAGAAAGATTGAAAAACAGACGACATTTGCATTTACCGGTTACTGTCAACCTGTTTTGTCAAGAAGGGATAATGACTACTCCGTCATTGCCATTTCATAATAGCATCAGATTTGGTTAGAATGGCGGTACAACACTCTATACCGTTTACTTAATATTAGTATACTTATTTTTAAAAAATATCCAACTATGTAGTTATTGCACTAACACTCATGTCCGTGTGACCAACAAATGGCCAATAGATGATTAATGTTGTTCATGTCATTTATATATAAACATAAAAACGTAAAAAAACAGAGTCTGCCTCCCAGGCAACTGCTTGTCAGGAGAGGTAGGACGATGCACCATACATTTTTTGACCTTTTACGAAGATGTGTCAGATATTTTTTCAGGTTCTAAACGTATGCTGTGAACGAATGGTGTGTATCTTATAACGTCTTGATGGTAGTCTTTATCTGAAACAGTCTTTTATTCTGTATTTGCTTTAAATCAGCGCTCCATAATTCACCCTGTCGTGCCCCAATCACACAGGACCACCCGAATATATAATCCGTCAGCCCTATTGATTGAACTTCAGCTTATCATGAAAATAAATGTAGAAAATTAATGGTAAGACCTCTCATGATGACAGGCGCCGGGAAAATTTCATTGGAGCTGGTTGTGTGCAATGCACCCAAACTGCGTCAAGGAAAAGCTGATGACTCAGTTTTATAATAGCCAGGGAAAGCTCAGTCCATAGCAATCGTGGTGTCTTGACTTTATTACAATATTTGACTTGCAAGTCAGTTCAGGTTTTTCTGGTACTCCATCAGTAGTCCGTCTTTCGCCAGTTCCCCACTTTGACTTATTTTCCAAAACCATCTGCGGGATCCTCTTCAGGTTTGACCGAACTCTCCCGTTGCCGAGTTCACAGAGATGCCAACTGTCCCTCATCACGAGGGACAGTCCCTCAAATTAGCTGATAGCTTGCTAAATTTATGGTGTGTGTCACACTTTAGATACTCGCACATATCTTTTCGTATGTGGATTTTTTTCCCGGTTCCACTTTAATGTTGCACATGATGAGGGTTCTGTGTATGGCTTAAATGAGATGCGCATGGTTGGTCCTCATTCAAGTGTCATGATTACATAATGGAATTTAGTGTCGTCTGGCGTAGCCCGATATCTATACTGCAGTAGTTTTTTTTTCAGTGGTCACTATCGATTCGCTGATTAGATATTTGCACATGATGAAAAAAAAAGTTCACTGTTTTTCCTGAAAAAAAAGTGGTATCATGATCCATTTTAGACACATCAGGAGTGTTCTAATTAAATCCGCTTTATGATTAGAAGGGCAAAACCTGCTTACTACCAGGCAAAATTTAACAGATGCAAAAAGAGGTTAAAATACACGGAGAACTCAATAAATCCAATGCACAAAAGGAAGTCCCAAAGCACGTCAATGTAGATAACAAACATATAGCCCACACAGGACAAAACATCAAAATTGCGTGATTTCTTTGTTAATAAATTGGCCAACGCTGTCAAGGGGAAACTCTTTTTAATAGTATCTAGAGTATATAAACGGAATTCTACTTTCCAATTTACTCATTTGGACGAACAATAGATTCACAAAATAATCTGCAACTTAAATGCAAAGTAGGAGGGTGGATAATGTGTCCCATATGCTCCTTAGACTAAATTCCGAAGCCATAAATAGCCCCCATTATAAAACTGTCATTAAAAGACAGCATTTTCCCCCCAAATAATTAACATTTACTAAATAAATGCTACCTTCACACAAAGATAACCCACATGATTTGAATAATTAAAGGCCCATATCTTACATTATCCTACCGTTTGCCTCTAAGGTAGTTGAAAGAGTCGTTCATACACAACTCTACCAATATTTCACCGATTTTTTCTTACAACCACCAATCTCGTTTAGGGAGAATCACTTTGCTCAAACTGCTGTTCTATAACTTTGTTCATGGAGTATATGTGATGCGAAAAAAGTTGTTTATCGCCTTGTTCTTAGATATTCATAAGGCCTTCAACATTAAAGCCATTGCAAATCTTGAACACTATGGGATCTTGAACACAGAGCTGCACTGGTATAGCAGATACTATAACAACAGATCTTAGTATATTGAAATCGGAAACATCAAATAATCCCCTCAGAGAACTACTAATGGAGCTACATAAATAACATCTCAGTGTGTTGATATTGGAAAAATACCCCCCCCCCCCAAAAAAAAAAAAAACACTGCCGCTGGAGTTTACAATTTTGTGCCCCTCTATTATTTCTTATCTGCATAAATGACTTATCCACAGCAAACAATGTTCTTAATTTATGTATAATAATGAGGTAATGACACACACCTATTAGGTACATTGTGTAATTCTGATTATGGAATATCACCTTAATCGTCATTATCTGACAAAATAAACAAAGAGGTAACAAGTAAGTGATTGGCATGCTGTGAATGAATTATTATTGAATGTCAGTATGACTAAATGTATGATTTTTAAAACAAATATTTCCGCCTTTACCAAACACCAATTATATCGATTTACTGGGAACTGTTAAACAAGTTAGGAGTTTCAAATTTTAGATGTTTTGAGAGACCACAATATTACATAGAATGAACATGTAAATTTTGCAAGAGTAACTAGCATACCATTCACACTTTGAAAAATCCAATACCTAAAGGAACCTTACTTAAGGTCAACCATGCCCTGTCCTTATCTCATATGAACTTTAAAGAAGACAGACAATACCGGACTTAATGGAAAATACATACCGCAGAGGATCAGGACTAAGATCCTCACCCATTCCTTGAAGGAATTTACGCAACATCTTAAGAATTACATTATCAATTAAGGGACCAATTGCAACATTGGTAACTGGCATATAGGCAATGAGCAAGTAATTAAGTCTTTTTTTGTCCCACATTCAATTGCTCCATCAGCATTTGCGTAACCCACCGCGTGTGATGTTAAATATCGTAATTCAACACGATGAATCTTCAGGGCGGTGTGCATGAGTTTGACTACCGGGTTCTTAATGCAGAGTCTCCATGATATATATATATATATATATATATATATATATATATATATATATATATATATATATATATATATATATATGTGTGTGTGTGTGTGTGTGTGTGTGTGTGTGTGTGTGTGTGTGTGTGTGTGTGTGCGTTATGATGTCTTTTTATGCTGATCTAGGTTAAAACCAAATCAAGTTTCCGTGGGTGCACGGTTGGCCGAGCTGCAACACGCTCGCCTTTCACCTCTGCGGCGCGGGTTCGATTCGCGGCCAGGGAAGCATGTGGAAAGAGTTCCTACCACTCTGACTGTGCACGGTGGTTTTCTCCGAGTCCTTCGGTTTCCTCCACCAAACATGTAGGTAGGAAGTATACGCCACGATCTGTGCCATGGAGAGTAATTAATATAGGCTTTGCCTGCTTCGCAATCCATGTAAAAGATATGGGTCTATACTTTTTAAGTTTCTGTCATCTGTCTCAAAGAGAGCTGACCACTTCGTGTCTGTGTATCCAATGTGAGCCCAGCACAGGACTGTTACAGTAGTCCTCTTGACCTAAACATGCTAACACCTGTAACCCAACTGTCGGCGTGGATGAATAGAAACATATACTGTGACAGTGAATGCGCGGCGGTGACTTTGGCATTTGATGATCATGATGAATTCTATCACAATGGCAGCTGCTGTTCAAAATTTGAACATCTGCGTACCATGAATGATACGTTTATGGCAAGCCAACAGGGCCATAACGCATTGGTCTTACGCGTTGCCGAGCCTCCACTACGCGTAGTCGAGCCAACCAATCAGATTTCAATCTCCACTACGCGTTGCCGAGAATATGTTTTCCACTACGCGTAGTCGAGCTTCGGCTACGCGTAGTGGAGCAACTTATGGCACCTTTTGGCTGAAGAAAAGCAAACCAATCATTTACTTCCTTACAATCATTACTGATATTAAAAGTCGAACAGGTCTAATACAGTTTACAAGAGCATCAGTGATTGGATAGTTCGGCTACACGCTATGGGAGGCATAGTTCTCCACTACGCGTTGCCCAGGCTCGGCGACGCGTTCTAGAAGAACATTTTCTCGGCAACGCGTAGTGGAGACTGTGATCTTATTGGTTAGCTGAACTACGCGTTGCCGAGCCTCGACTACGCGTAGTGGAGACTGTGATCTTATTGGTTGGCTCGACTACGCGTAGTGGAAACTGTAATCTTATTTGTTGGCTCGACTACGCGTAGTAGAGACTGCAATCTGATTGGTTTACTCGACTACGCGTTGCCGAGCCTCGACTACGTGTAGTGGAGGCTCGGCTACGCGTAAGACCTATGCGTTATGGCCCTGTTGGCTTGCCATATACGTTATGCATCTCACATATGTTATATAGAGCATTTCACGTTCCCAGATATCCAAATTATTATGACTCTAAACATGTGACGAGTAGAATGGTTGTAGCTGTTGTTCTTGTTCGCCCATAAATGAGAGTGTCCTCATCATTGATCTATTTTCTTGAAGTTTAAGAGTCAGTAGGGTCTAATATGCTATCGCATATACGATAAACTCCCTTTCAGATCTGGAATACCACCAGTGGATAATTAATCCTGATGGAACTGAGTCAACAGCTTTCAGACAACAAAGTCCCTAGTGGCCGGTTTGCAGCTGAATTTTACCTTCTGACATCGCTGTGACCCAAATGGATAAACAGCATGCGCAGGGCTCCCGGATTAAGAAAAAAAGAGAGAGAAAACGAAAACAGAAACATAACAAAAAAAAAGCGAAACAAAAACAAGCAAAAAAAAAAAAACAGACAAAAGAAACCAACACACACACACACACACACACACACACACACACACACACACACACACAAAACAGAAAAAAAAAAAAAAAAAGAACAAAGAACAAAAAATATAAAACAAACAAACAAACCAAAAAACCCCTGCAGTAATTATAAGATTAATTTTAACCCAATCCCATTGGAATAGATCAAATCTTTTGAAGATCTGTCCCTTGGGGTTTTTTATTTGCCCAGTTTTAAAGAGTCTTGTAAATATCAATGCACAATGTAATGCTGAAGCCATGCACGACGGTTCTGGCTCTGTGCTATCATAAAAGCAACAACGGTGCCTTCAGTGTAGTTCAGAAGAAAACAATAGCATTATCCGCAGTACGCTGCATAGCCAATCCAGACACTGTCTATATCTAAACATATACATTAATTATTTTATGTTATGCGTATTCATTCCAAACTTAGAAAGCTCAAGGCCTCAACAGCCAAATGAATTCACAAAGGGGTCATCAGCGGCAAAAGATAAAGCGTGTTGTGCAGCCCTAAACTTCCGATATATGAGGTTTCATGGGCAACCTGTGTATATCTATCTTATTTGGAATGTATGGAGAGCGCTATGTGTATGTATATTAAAAATATGGAAGCTGTCATTAGGTTTCCTTGCTTTGGCAATATTTGATCTTGTTTCATTCCCAGTGAGTCCACTGCAATCATCTTGAAATCACAAAAGAATTTACTTATCTCAGTGTAAGTACGATGCATTACACAATTAATTTAGTCATATTAAAATAAAAAGAGCGCACCTCATAGTCGGATGAAGACTTCCTTGCGTGTGCCATTTTTTGTATTCTCTCTTTTTGGGATGTGACGGTGACCTTTTCCTACTTTGCTCACCAGATGGAGCAACAGGCAGTTTTAGCACGGTGACACACAAAATACTAATACACATATACATGAAATAAGCCATCTGAGACACCATTTTGAGCCAGACACCTGTGTAAATGGGACATTTCTTCCGGGAACAAATGCCTAATATTTCTGAAAGTCACTTTCATGTTCACTACCTCTTGGTAATGCCCCCCCCCCCCCCCCGTGTATGTATATACTGTGAATTCATTTAATTTCGCTGTCTTCTCATTTTCGCTTATTTCGCTGATGCCTCAAAACCGTGAAAATAAGAACCCAGTGAAATATATCTTTAACAGGGTGTTGGAAGGAAGTATAACAAAAATAATAAAGTTTCAGTGAAAGGTCAAAAATGCAAAAACCGTGAAAATAAGTGTCCGTGAAAATAAATATATTCACAGTATCATGGACATTATTTTCAATAAAAAAAGTCGGACGCTCCATCATTTGCCTGCTACACAGACCAATCAAAGCGTGTCCTCCAAAATGGATTCAGTGGCAGCGACTGAGGATTTAACATGCGTCTTTCAAACATCTTTCAGCAGGGAGACTGTTGTGAGCGCAACATTTGAAATAAAAAACATACTTCTAAAGTTGTAATATAGCTTGTACCCATGATCCAACACAATTAAGTGCACCTGCTAACAATGATAATGTCAATGTGGCTTTTAAATAAGTCTGTGTATGGATGCAAAGCCTAAAACAAAGGATGGTGGGTAAATCGAATGAACTTGTTTCTTCACGATGTCTAACAAAAGCTTGTTAGCTCACTAGCGTATTAGACAGGTTTTACTGTAATCATTTACGTACAATGACATTTTATGTTTTATCAACTTGTGTTTAGCAATTGTAAAAAACGTACCCGTTATTATTTTCTTTGCACTGTTTTCATTATCATTGAATTCATGGCAAATACGCTCAGATAATTATGCGTATCTCCATCTGTTTATCTAAGTTTGTTTCATTTGGTACCCATATATTCCATCAAGTCTTAAAGCACCACATCTAGATAACAGCAACCCCTTTCTAGTAAGGTCACTTTTTATAAGAACCAAGGTGTCTTTTTTAGACAGGGTTCACCGAATCGGTAAGTGCCGATAAGTGGCACAATACTGTCGTCACCCCCAATTGAAATAATGGCCAGTTCCAGTGCTGTTTGAACTACCTTTCTGTCAGATTGGTTTCGGAAGGCTCTACCATTTCGCACGTGATATATATATATATATATATATATATATATATATATATATATATATATATATATATATATATATATATATATATATATATATATATATATATATATATATATATATATATATATATATATATATCAGTGTGTGTGTGTTTGAACAATACTACCTGGTACGTGGGGAACATTGATACGAATACTCTTTTGTTGACGGATACATCCTTTCTCTGGACATAAAACTCAGTGTTTCCTCATATTCAGGTCTCACTGATTAGCGTATTCATATATCAGAGTCGTCAACAGAGATACGGTATCTTCATTTAGTATATTTTCGCCAAAAAAGGCCGACATCGGGTATTTTCGATACAATGAACTGATAAAGGTTGGACCATTAAAGCAGGCATGTGAGGAACATTGTTAAAAGTGTTAACTTTTGGTGTCCGATGACTTACACCCTCACTTGGAACATAAAATTCAGTTATCCTTGACGTCCCGTACTTGTCAAAGTCGTTAAAGAAAGAAAATATTTCTTACAAGACTTTGTTTCATATTTTCCGAGAAGGCTTACGGTCCTCGGTATAGGTTATAAATAGAAATAAGGTGGCATTGAGACGTGACGCACATGGTCTCTTTACTATTGCAAAGCGTGCAATAACCGAAAGACACAGTAGGTAAATTTCAATTTCCAATTTGGAGTTGGAACTGTCCCTGTTGTGAACATATCATGGCTTGGGACCAGATTTGTACTGGTTGGGGAGTTGACGTGAAATCCGTATGTATTAGAAGCTCAAGATTTCATCAATAAAAGATTCAGCCCTTGACGACTCTAAGCTTGCCATTCAGTAAACCACATAAAGCTAATGGCAATGGGGGCGTATTTCGGGCCATAATAATATAGGAGATGCATATTCGTTTCTCGCCAAAATATCTGACCCTATCGAGGGGGAACTTTAAGCTGCCATGATACGGGAGTAATGACAGAAGACGCAGGTTGTAACTGACACTTGTAAGAATATAGCATACGTACTGCAAAAATTTGATAACTCTTTAGATGGAGCTTAGCCTGTGTGCTTGGAGAGAATGACTTTTTTTTGAAAGCGTTATTTTTTTTTCTAAGTCGCCGGTTTGGAAAGAGTAACATATACATGTGTTGCCATGCCTGATTTAGTGTTGTGCTGGCGTATACGTTGGCTTTGATTTTGAGTGATAAGTGCCAACCAGCGCCACCGCTGGTATGAAAATATCATATTGTCCTTATAGTACAGTATGACCAGATGCTTCGATTTATACCGAGACATGTTGTTTTAACCGACTTAAATATACATTTCGCTGGATTCTGATAGCATGCAGCTTTCTTTGTTGTACCCTGCCATAAGCCTGACCCTTACTCTTGCGCGTTAACGATAATATCCGTTGTGGATTACTGCTTCAATGTTCTGCGAAAACTTATGTTATGACGTGTTAAGCTGATATGCCAAGGTATCTTGTGGTGAATCTGCCTTCATGAGATCACGCTTGTACTACACTCAGCAGTAATTGAAATAAAGCCACCATTAATCTTGCCCCCCCCCCCCCCATGAAATAAATAAATAAACGCACAACCAAGCAAGCAAGCAAGCAAGCAAGCAAGCAAGCAAGCAAGCAAGCAAGCAACCAACCAACCAGCCAACAAACCAAGCAAGCAAGCAAGCAAGCAAGCAAGCAACCAACCAACCAACCAACCAAACGAACGAACGAACGAACAAACAAACAAACAAACAAAAAAATAAATAGGTAAGTAAGTAAATGAATAAATAAATAAACAAACAAACAAACAAACAAACAAAGAAGTAAGTAAGCAAGTAAGTAAGTAAGTAAGTAAATAAGTAAATAAATAAATAAATAAATAAATAAATAAATAAATAAATAAATAAATAAATAAATAAATAAATAAATCAATAATATAGAAAAAATAAGTAGAATGCACCTCATATAGACAGGGTTTTACCAAAAAAACATCCAAAACATCCAAGGCTGACTTTAACGGGGACTATTCGTCTAAGGACTATGGAAATGTGAAAGCAACAGCATTAATGATGTAATATAATAACACAGGCATAAAATGCCCATAGTAGTTTAATTATGTATTATATGAAAGAAATACCAGCTGAGCAAATGTTATTGTGAAAACCAACTTCATTCATACAGAAGTCGCGCAAGGCATTTAAATCTGCCTGTATAGGCAAAAGGGGTAAACACATTAGCAGTTAATTTTGGCCAAATACGTCTTAAAAAGGGACAGCAGTAATTTTTGATCACATTTTCTAGTGGAAAAAATATGCAATTTAATATTGTCAATTATTCTTTTGATCAGGTTAAAAACTGTTACATCATCATGTTTAAGGGAAACATACTGTTCACGATAATGTTACTTCAAATAAACACATTCTGTTATTATAATTTTGTTATTTTGTTTTGCAATCAATGTTTGCTTTGATAACTAGTGCACGTGCTTAGAGACACCTTTCGTGTCCAAGTAGTTCTGTCATCGAGCATTTTTGTTGTTGTTGTTGTTGTGTGTGTGTGTGTGTGTGTGTGTGTGTGTGTGTGTGTGTGTGTGTGTGTGTGTGTTTGTTTGGCAGTGGCTTTTTGTGTGTGTGTGTGGTTTTTTTTTGTTTTTTTTTTTTGGTTTTTTTGTTTTTTGTTTTTTGTTTTTGTTTTTTGTTTTTTGTTTTTTTTTTTGTTTTGTTTTGTTTTGTTTTGTTTTGTTTTGTTTTTGTTTTGTAATATTTTCAAGTATGAACTAGAACATGTTAGTGCCGGGATTTGTAGAGTTCCTCCATGTAAACATTTGAGAAAGTGGTGAAAAATGTTTTATGATTTTTTTTTTTTTTGGGGGGGGGGGGCAACTCATAAAAATGAAGAAGAAAAGCTAAACGGAAGCCCAGGATAACCCAGGGGTTGGCAGTGGCCCTTTTTAATCCAAGGAAGCAGCAGTGGCCTGTGCTTCTAGTTCATTACCGGAGGAGCGGATTTCAGATGTCCTCAGTTTTTGCTGACGATGCGCTACAGTGTCTCCCCGGGTTATCCCCTGTCACATCAAGGACTCTTGGCCTGTCCTTGTCACTGTGACTGAGGGATGATGTCTAGACAGAGAATACTCTTCCTGGAAGCAAATCATTTCCGTTTCAGTTCTGTCGTTGGAACTTTGAGGCGAAAGAATCTATTGTGAATTTTGGGACCATTTCCGGAATTGTCTGGTTTGGAAAAGAGATGTCGCATGCCTAGTTTGGCCCGAAAGTGGGCGAATAACATCTCTGTGATGTTGCTTTCATATACAGTGTTGCGTACACCTAATTCGAGACGAATTCCCGTCAAGTTCTTTAAAATATGCATGTTTAAGCTGCAACTTCAGTCCAGGCATCTGTCACTACCCGCTGTGCAATCTTGTCCACGCCATTCAAAATCACGCTGTGACACCTATCCTTCATTAAATTGAGTAATAAGAGCCCAGATGACACGGAACAGGAATCCTATCGTCTGCCAGTCACCATACTAAATCGATGCGTCTAACGGAATATAATTAACCGACTCGGAGACGATTACCAATTTGACATGCGATCTTTAACCTCCTCATATTGCATGTTGATGGAAATACAAATAACCGTACCCTGAGGTTTCCCCTCCAGATACTGGGTTATGCTAAGTCAGTGCTCAACATGAAGGGGTTTTTTTCTGAAACAAGATCTCTATTAATAAATAATTACCTTGGTCATCCAACAGAAAACCTCGATAAACCTTCATTAAATGGTGTCTATTTGTATAGTATGAGGCTGAGAATGCAGCATTTTGCACATGTACAGGCTCATGAGAAATGTCAAATGGGTGAAATCCGTCAAATGAAGCAAATAGATGTTCTACAGATATGTGCATTCAAAAGGTTTGCCATATGTCTTAAT
This sequence comes from Hermodice carunculata, assembly GCA_964020975.1. Classification (NCBI taxonomy): domain Eukaryota; kingdom Metazoa; phylum Annelida; class Polychaeta; order Eunicida; family Amphinomidae; genus Hermodice; species Hermodice carunculata. The sequence goes on from OZ026626.1 coordinate 38,725,509, forward strand.
TGGATAAAGCAACATTTGAAATGACATTAAAGTGGGATTGTGTGTCTATGTTTGTTTCTATCTGAAATATCATGAGAGAGCTCTACCGCTACTCTACTAACGACCTGTTCCAAGAATGCTAATCTTGTGAATATATATTATATTACATATACAAAAGATAACAAGTTTACTGGTCATTTTTAACAACCCTAGCTTTGGATAATGCTTCTAACACATAACCGCATTGAAATAAAAGTACACTAGACGCCAAATTTAAACCGATTAAATGTCTCCCCCTACTGTATAACACTGTTCACACAGCAAAGCGTGATGTTTAACACAATGTCACAGAACGCTTTAAATTTACTTGAGGCTTTGTGTTCGACCCAGTTATAGAAAATACAAAATTTGCGGGCAGAGCGATTCAGTCATTGTTTATTCACTTTGAATTGACCTGACATTTTATTCGTGAAAAATGTTACTGTGCAATGCTTTAAAGTGGTCAAAATGTATATATATATATATATATATATATATATATATATATATATATATATATGTGTGTGTGTGTGTGTGTGTGTCTGTGTGTCTGTGTCTGTGTCTGTGTCTGTGTGTGCGTAGAAAATATGAATGAACAGTTTCAATGGATATCCTCCCTATAAACTTTTTCCTGCCAGATGGGTTTGAAAGACATAATATATGGGAAGACATCACTTACGACCTTTCAGAATCTCCAATCAATAATTTTAGGAAAAAAAAAGAAGAAAAAAAAATAGAAAAAAAACCCAGATATTTTATAATACAGAGGCATTGAGAGTGTAGACAAAGTCAAATAGACTTTTACGCAGAAAAAACAAATACCTCACGTTCCAGAATAAGTCCCCATAATATTCAATCAGAAACTGGAAGACATAAACGGCCCGATGAGGTTCTTTTAGAAGAAAGAAAAGTGTGAAAAATATTACAAAATAGACGATGGAATTTGTTTAATTAAAACCTGTGCAAAATATGAAACAAAAAGCTCAATCCTATTTGATATGTCATAAAGCACTTTCCTTGTATACAGAAGTTATGATGAATTACAAAAATTCATTTTGAATAAGAAACGTGGCGGAGACAAAGTAAATGCAACAGTGTCATTTTTGTATCATATACAGTTAAAAAGTTTAATTGGAATAGTATTTAAACTAGCCCGGGAAAGGTACTTTTTCTGTCTTGTCTTTATATATATAAATATATATATATATATATATATATATATATATATATATATATATATATATATATATATATATATATGTGTGTGTGTGTGTGTGTGTGTGTGTGTGTGTGTGTGTGTGTGTGTGTGTGTGTGTGTGCGTGGTGTGTGTGTGTGAAACAAAAAGCACAATCATATTTGAAAATCACAAGTTAAACATTGGCGGATGGTTCAACTAGGATTAGCTGCCCAGCTAGAAAGGGTACATATTGGTTCAGGGGTAAGTCAAATTGTTCTTATCTGAACCTGTACTTTGCAAATTTGGTAATTATGGTTTGTTCGACAGGTATTCTTCTTTGGTATGAAGCTCTGCATTTATACGCAAAACTTCACGTATTTAGCTAATTCATCAATTGCCACGTTCATATTTATTCATAATTATGTGGGTTGGCTTTGCTGAATATTTAGCTTAGACAAGGAGCCGCTACTCAGAGAGACATGTACGGGTAAAAGGCTCCGAAACATGTTGAGTAGTTACCCGCTGAAGACCCTTCAATTTATTTGGGCTAATACAGCCTATGTCAAAATTTTACAGAGGAACGTGTGCAATATAGACAATAGTACTTCTATATGTATAAGTTAGACAGGGACAGGTTAGCTTATGGAGAGTAAAGAGTTCGGACTGCGGAATAGGGTAATGACTACTTGGACAAAAAGACACAAATACAATATATATATATATATATATATATATATATATATATATATATATATATATATATATATATATATATATGTGTGTGTGTGTGTGTGTGTGTGTGTATGTGTGTGTGTGTGTGTATTCTTATTTTTACTGTACAGTTGCTGTACTTGTTTATACATGTAACATCCGCGGTTACACATGTGTCTGACAAAATGTCATGTTTTTGATGCAGCCAATAAAGTTCTTTAACTTACCCGCACCAGAGACCGCTGTTTCACGCATGTGGCTGTTACATGTAAACAACGTTAAAATGACAGTGCTTAAGATTTACTCATGTTGCCAAACATATGTAAGTCAAAAGGAGGCGCATTCTGAAGTCGACCTCGTGGTCTGTGTGGCAAATTGCTTCATGAATTACGGAAAACATATGACACCAGTTCAAGTCGTTCATCGTCCAGGGCGAGCAACTGCGGTGTCCGCGCAAATTCTGAAAATGTAGGACAGGACTCAACCATCGTGATTGGTATATTGTGCAGCAAGTGTTGATCATACGGTACACCTGTATCGTGCGTAGCATTTGTTTATTATCTGACCGCAAACTGGTCCTTAAAAAAACTATCTTGGTGGGTAGTGGGCACTGAATCACACATAAGGCCCAAACAACATTTTCTCCAGTCTTCCAACACTGTTTTCGGTATGAGCTAATTGGGGACGGAACGTAGGGAGGACCGTTGTATATAAAACATGCATTTCAGCATGTCTACGATTCAATTCAAGATATCGTCAATTGAGGGTGTCTGTAAATACACAGATTTTAAGAATCCTACATATAATTTGCGATATATTCAATATCATCTAAATATCGCACATTATATTTCGTATAGCGTAACTGGTATTTAAGACTTCTTCCCTTCCTAATTAATGACCGGTTAAATTGAAGTACGGATATGTTCTAAGATGGCCGCCTTGTACGCGCAGAAATTTTGGTGTCAGTCAACAGGGAATGATTCTGCTGCCCGAGCTGAAAATCCAGTTTATCCATATTAAATGACAAATAAATAATATTTAGTTCTCGCTTGTTTTGTTTTTTTTTTTTTTTTTTTTTTTTTTTTTTTTTTTTTTTTTTTTTTTTTGTTCTCTTGTTTTTGTTTTTGTTTTTTGTTTTTTGTTTTTTTGTTTTGTTTTGCTTTGTTTTTGTTTCTTTTTGTCTTGTTTTTTGTCTTTATTTATTTATTTATTTATTTTTTTGCTGAGAGAAGATATGCCAGCAGGCAACTGGATGGCTAAAAAACAAAAGATGGTGAACAGGCATGGCGCTTATAACATCGATCATATATGCAGGTCACGCGTCCGGCATAATCTGGACAAGACTGAAGACTTGATGATTGAACTGAACATATATATTGTTGCTAGACGCCGCCCTCATGATTACAAAAGCCACCTCGAGCTCATTTAATGCAAGGCATGTAAATTAATTTCCCGCCACAAAGCACAGGGATCACGTCTGTCAATCACGGAGGACGCACGGGCATATTACTCTCACAGACAGGGCTAGATACCCCTTTCTCATAAAGTTACTGTTTTTTATTTTTATTTTATTTTATTTATTTTTTTTTTTACAGAAATTTAAGTTAACAAATACCAAAGTAATATTCAATAAGCGCTTCCTAAATTGGTTACGAGTAGAAATGTCCATCTGCATATGCTAAGCCTCCTTTATTTCCAAAATATTAGTACCCTTGCGCTTTCCCGCACAGGCAGCTGACCGTATCTCGCCAGGCGAGACTACGGTTACCAAGACAACCAGGTATGCAGTTGTGGCGGGAAATTGATGTGCATACCTCGTATTGCTACTTCCAAAACTCTCCAACACTAAGCGCTTTGTTTACGTTTATAAGTAACTTGAGTTAACGGGACTCTCTGATTGCCTCACAGAGGACAAGAGTCCCTAATATAGGCTGATGAGCCTCACAGCCTATTGTGTTTTCAAATAAGATATTTTGAAACCAGCAGTCAAAGGAGCAGTTATTTTTTAGTAACGAAGAATGATGATGTCGTCTGTATGGTAGAATAAAGCAGTGCGTCTAATTTCAAGACTAAATGCTATCAAGGTAATCTTGAAAATAAAGTTATTCCTAAATTGAATTTGGTATATATTTAACTGAATTCAGTATGTTGTGAAACTAATTCAACATGTCTTGAATATAATTATTGATACAGTAAATACAGATAAGACATCCATAGAAGCGGATTTAGGAAGGTATCCTCAACCTTGTCAATAGAATTGCAGATAACTTTAATATATACATATATATAGAGAGAGAGAGAGAGAGAGAGAGAGAGAGAGAGAGAGAGAGAGAGAGAGAGAGAGAGAGAGAGAGAGAGAGAGAGAGAGAGAGAGAGAGAGAGAGAGAGAGAGAGAGAGAGAGAGAGAGAGAGAGAGAGAGAGAGTTTTGTCTTGGGTGGTTTATGGGCAGAATTGTAATCTTCAGACCGTCTTGTGGGCAGTTGTTCGGTTTATCAGCAGTTGAAAAAATACCCATAAACCATGTTTGCCTTAAATTCAATGCGCTACCTAGGGGGTTTCAGAAACGTACAAATTAGCAAATCTGCCCTGATGTTGTTTGCTTCTTTTGTTTGCTTGTTTTCCAGTATATAACGTCGTGTAAAATGGGAAAATTGTGTGTGTATATTTTGGACTGCACTGAATATACAAGGCGGCCTGGATCACCAAGGATATCGGCTGCTTTTTATATTCAGTCCATCCCTTATGACTGCAAAATGCCAGCATGACCGGGCTGTTCCAAACGATCCGTAGCATCAGCAGTGTGGATCGATTTGATAATTGGCACAAGGTTGTTCTCTGTCAAAATCAAGATACCCACCTATTATATCGTACATCCAGAACCCCCTGTTTCCTTGAGGTCAATGACACTGTGTGAAATGGCGAATCTGTTGTGTCAAGCGTTTGTTGACTTCCTGTCAGATATGTATCAATATCAATTCTATACACCAATTCAAAGACAGTTCCGTATTTTCTATCATGTTTATAAGCGCTATGTGCCTTGATTTTTCCATCCCCTGTCGAGAAATAAAAATTGAACCCCCTAGACTCTCTATCTACGCTTATCTAGTCTCTAAAAAGGAGAGTTAAAAATACCAATCTATAATCAGACACAGCATCAGACGTTCACAGTAAACTCGCAGATGTACTAATCAGCAGGCCGCTGTCGCAATTAAATGTGTCATACCACTTCTGATGTTTTGAAAAATATCAAAATGTACTTTATGGTGTTATTTTATGGATTTCTTTAACAAGACAAAAACAAAAACAAAACACAAAAATTAAAAAAAAGCCAAAAAAATATAAAAAAACAAACAAAAAACCCCACCCCCCCCCTAAATACAATAAAAAAAAACGAAAAAAAAAAAAAAAAAAAAAAAAAAAAAAAAAAAAGTAAAGTAATAAAACACCCAAAAAACAAAACAGGACCAAAAAAAATAATTAATAAAGAAATAAATAAAAGCAAAAACAAAAATTAGTTCTTGCTCAAAAACCTTTAGAACATTGGGTGCGGCAAAATAATCTAGATTAAAGCTCGAGAGACTGGGCATTTAAGATTACGGTACCGATAGTGAAACAGACCTGCAAATTCCACAATTGTTCAATTCATGCAGAAAAAATGGAATTTTCAGATCTTGCTTATTATTATTCTACAAGAAGATCATAAACACTGTCTACTCCCTGGCAGGCGTGCCTCAAGGAGGCCAAAATAAATGTATCGTTATATCACTGAATATAGATCACTGGATATAGACCCCATCCTAGCTTTTCCGACGGGAAAGTGCCACTTGTGATATGTGATATAAAAAGCGTTATACTATTTTTATAGCATTATTGTGAACTCAAAGTGTTCGATTTAATTGCGATTTTCCTCATTAGGAGCTATTTACAACAGATGCTGTTCCGATCGGAACTATTTTTACGATTTCTGATTCAAAAGAACCCTTCATGAAGTGCGAGCATACCCAAATTTCTAATAAAAAAGCAGCTTCATATAGATCAGTAGCGTCTTCAACAGGATATGTCTCCAACTCTGGGATCTCTTTACAGAAAGGTGTTATGTTGTAAGGGTTAGGGATCGTGTACAAATAAAAACCTTTCCAAAATTCCAAAAAAACAATGGAATCTGATTAACCCCCTCCCTCCATGCCCATTCCAATATCACCAAATTTTTGGAAAACCAACATGTCAGCTGCTGCAGACATACATCTCAACCCATACATTCTTTCACCCATATAATGGGAAAACAACAGGTATGTGTCACTTTAATATATTCTTTTAACTCCTAGCACTATGCCAGTATCTGGTATCACACACAGTGTGCCACCGGGCAGTCCTCTGATCGCTTGCGCAAGAGAGGACATGCTGGATTGAACGTGCCTGGGCTCTGTGACTTTTGCGATTCGATCCTAGTGATCAACACAAAGTCGGTCAGAAATTACATGAGGTATAATTCTGTGCAATTTTTATTTCAATTTACCCCCTAATTTTTTTTAATGCTTTATGGGATGTCAAGCGTCTGGGCACCTTTTTTTTTTTTTTACCAACAAACACTGTCGCGGGCCGTGCAACACAAGCGAGTGTGAACAGGCATGAGCCCGGGCATGGTTTTCCGTCATGTGCGTATATTTTTCCAGACCTTCGGTCATAAATTTTATTCGTCATTTGTTCTTTTATACAGATTTTTATCCTTTCAGACATTTTAATCAAATTAACGCAACAAACTTTGGATAAAAACATCGTGCCGTGACGTATCTGAGACAGCGATCGACATCACATCGTGTTTACGCAACTCTCAATCAGGCTTATCTTCGTCACTGTGCAGTGACGGAATCTGCGTATTTTTCTTGCCTTGCATATGGAATTTTCATTCCTGCCTTTATCTGTGTCTAGATCTGTTCCATCGAAGTCGTTTTGCAAAAGTATGATGTCAAAATTTCGCATCTTGGTCCTATAACCTTTGCGTGAGTGCAACATGTTCACCTGCACAACAAATCGAACTTGACTCAAGCACATGGCAAACAACGAGTTTGATTGGACGGTGACTTGCACGTGATCAAATCCATCCAATGAGAAACCTGAAAATGACCCAGCGCATTTATAATGAGGTTCAAATTCTCATTCTGGGCTATTTTTGGAGGGATACCCCAGGAATATTTATTTCTTAGCCAATAAGAGAGCTTGTTACATTTAGAGACGAAATTCTCAGGATTCCAGCAGTATGAAAAACAATGGCGGACGACGCAAAACATCGTGGGGGCAAAGGGGCAAAGTTACGAAGTTTTAGCGTAGACTTTGGGAGTTGTATCATTCAAAATGTCACGTAAAACGGGTAGTTGTTTCATTTTTATCCATATAATAAAAATATATTTCTTTTTATCTCAAAATCGAAATAGCCATCCGTAAATAATGAAGTTTGTCTACGACAAAATGCACACGCTTGACGGTCGGGTAAATAAACATAACGGGCCGGTGGGAGGCTGTCGACGGTCGGCGTGCTGTGTTGGCAGGTATAACCGCCTACGGCGACAAACGATGTTCAGATACATGTCGAGTATGACCGCCGACGGCGTGCTAGGTGTTAATATCCTCCAAAAACTACACCTCCTTATTAAAACAATACATGAGAATTAAGTTACATTGGAAAGGTTATGCACACCATGCATGATCAGGCTAGTCTTTAAAAATGACCGCTACCGCTACCGCATTATTACATCGATAATTTTGAAGCTTCCAAAAAATTGGTGAAATTCCGATTTTGCCATTAACCCCCTCCCTCCATTCCGATGGTTTCTCGGAATTTTGGAAAGGTTTTTATTTGTACACGATCCCTTATACATGAATATACTCCATGTTCGTATTGACTTTACAGGTGTTCATAACACATTTGCCATGACATCAGAGATACCATCGTGTCCCATTCGCGCTGAAGATTTGATTTGTCCATACCTGTATTCAATTTGGTGATCTGGTTCATATGCTGTGATTATCGAGCAGATAATTAAACTATAATCTTGTCGCGACAGGCTGTCTACACAGGAAGAAGACAAGACAAAGGAAAGGTTATTTTAGTGCAAAGAGGGAAACGTCATATCCCTTGGAGTCCATCTAATTTATGGCGTCCTCACTGGTGATAATGACTTTGAGAAACGCCGTTTCTTCGTTACTCAATAGAACACCGCAGCCGAAGAGCGACGCGAGCATTAGCATTTAAACATCGATCGATGACCGCAACTATTGTGCAACGCAAAGTTGTGACAAAGTATGAGGATATATTAAATCTAAAAATAGGTTTTGCCCATCAAGTCAGGTACGAAGAAGCTATCGGTGAGAAGATTGTTATTTTCTTCAATAAATAGGTATGATAATCACGCGAGGAATCCAAAACGCATTTTACTCTCCAACAACCTGTACCCATTTAATTAATTGGACAGACGAGATTCCGAGATAATTAAAGTGAATTAAGCAAACACTTTGATGGCAGATAACCATGTGCTGGTCTGGTTCATCCCTTACGTTTCCATGGGAATTTACGAGTGATGTGAACCTGTACACAGAACTGCTTGTTTCCTTCTAACGCATACTTTACACCATGTAAAATCTGAGGGAATTATGTCGATGTGAACCCTTTCCACTTAAACTGACCAAAACTGGTTGGTGGTCAAATGTGGTCTGCTTCAATGTTCTTGGGTAATTTCAACGGTGATGAAAAACGACGTGAACGAGAATTGGAGATGAAACCTATCAAGGCACACGTGACATGCTTCGGGTCAAGAACTTTTCTTGGTGTGCGTTGAGCACTCAAACACGCCCTGGAAAACTGTTGAACATTTTTTTTTCATAGGGACAGGGTTAAAGTAACAATATTATTCAACTATCAACACAGCTCAGGAAGAAAACTTCAGAGCCTTGTTGATGACAGGGAAGTCGACAGGCACAACTAAATAAAGATCATAATCCCAAACGCGATCCTTGTCGAACCAGTTCACCAGCGGAATAGATCAGATAAACACTACCGAAGATCTCTGCCCTTAGAGGTCCACCTTGCCCCAGGATGACCTGCTGTATCGACATTGTGTCCCCCGGGAGGTTTACCAGCGATACCTGACACTTCGTGCCATCTTCTTGGCTAAAACACCTGACGTGCATCTCTCCATGCGATCCATCACTCCAGAGCAATATGACTGTCAAGGAAGTAAAAAGTTCAAAGTAGAACTAAGTGGAAAATGGATGGGTTACAATTGCCGAAGATGGAAGAATATGTATCATACAAGAGGACCAGAGTTCACTGGATCCAACGACATTACCGGAAATTCAAAAATCCTGGCAATTGTGTGCGGTGGAAAATATATTGAAGCTGCAGCGTTTAATGCTGCAATGAAAAGTTGTGTCTCACAAGACGAGTATTAGTTGCGTGTTTTTATTGTACCGAAGTCATATATGATATGTAGCACCTAACAGAGTCCCATGCGACCTTTGTGACTTGTAGAAATGCATATATCTAATAGTTCGCGTCTCTGACCTTTACCTCATTGCCCAATGTGTGCCGGTACATTATCTTCAGACAGTTGGCTGTCTGTTTATCGGACTTATCGTAGAAATCTCTTCCCGTTCTCTGGTAAGCACAGACCCTAAATATTTCGTTCTGTCTGGCCAAATACTCTTTCCGTGTAAAAATAAGATTGTGTGTCAAAAAGCTTTCATTGGGGTGGCCAACCTGGGATACACAAAGGTATTGACATGACGCGTGGTATCATGGCAGGTCTTATCTATAGCTCTCACGCAAACCAGGCCGTGCATTGATCTCTTTTTGTTAAGAAAACCCAATCTTGCATAAGGACATTACAAGAAAGTGCCGACAGTGTATGATCAGCCGGCCTTCAGTGTGCTATCATGCATCTGTTAAAACGGCACAGACAATGGTAGCGGGGAAAACACATGAGCATAGCTGGAGATTCATTTTATCACGAGAGCAGATTGCTTCTCCGCAATAATACAAAAACCAAATGAGAAGACAGAAAGAAAAAACGAAAAACAAAAACAAAACAAAACAAAAAAAAAAAAGCAAAAAATTACGCCACAAAACAAAAATAAAAAAGGAACGAATGAGCTAACACCCACCCCCCAAAAAGACAAAATAAGATAAGATAAAAAATAAGTAGATGAACAAACAAATAAATAAATAAATAAATAAATAAATAAATAAATAAATAAATAAATAAATAAATAAATAAATAAATAAATAAAAAATGATATTACATATTTTTGCTAAGAACTAGAGATAAAAATCGTGAAGTGAGAACAATATAGCCCTCTGTTGCAAAGCAAAATTGTTTATTTTTGAAATAGAATCTACATTTTGTAAGAAAGAGTAGGCGTGTTTGGAAATGATTGCAGGCAAATTTGATATTGCAGCGAGATAGTTTGGCCACTCAATCAAAAAGTGTCAATATCTTCATAAGATGCGCAACATTGAAAACTATACATACATTCTGATTCCAAGATTAAACAGATATTAGTTCAGATGGATGCTGACCAGTTGTAATTCAGTATGAAGGATTGAAATGAATGTCTCTTTGTGATCACAAAGACACAGAAAGTTCTGGAAAATTACTTTCGTAAACAAACTTTTATTATTGATAAATGCTGTGAATATCTAATATCTTTCGGAGCTTGTTCCTTGATCTGGCTGTTGGCGAGAAAAATTGAAAAGATCACATACTCAACTTGTTTGTAAGCTTGTATAATGATGCTTACAACTTTCCCAGTTGTCTGTATTCCCTATCTGGCATTCAAATTGGTAATAATAATAATAATAATAATAATAATAATAATAATAATAATAATAATAATAATAATAATAATAATAAATAAATAAATAAATAAATAAATAAATAAATAAATAAATAAATAAATAAATTAATTAATTAATTAATTAATTACTTAATGAATAAATAAATAAATGGAGGGCAATCAAGGACTGAATCTGGAAATAATTTATAACTGGCAGTTATTATTTTGTAACTTTGCTATCTTCACATGTTGACATAAGCAATATAGAATGTAGATGTTGCATAATACTGTATCATCTTTTTATGACGATACATTTTGATGTTTACTAGTGTATCGGTTTTGTATCTTCACTTCACATTGATAGTTCAGCTGGCCAAATTGTGCGTGCAACTAGAATAGTCTGTACGTAAAAGGCAACAAGAGTGTATCTTTGGAGATAAAAATAGCATTACTTCTCATAGAGGATGTACTTTTCAGAAACAAATTTCATAGTATCATTTACAGCAAAATGGTAAAGAGGCATTGTTCTGATCTTCAGTATCACCGAACAATTGCTGGCAACATCGTCTAATACCAAGCAATTCTTCACAAAGTCCCAGAGTAAATAGACTTGGAAAAGTTATGAGCAGCAAGTGTACTAACCCGTCCTCCTTACCAATCAAGGTAACATATTTCGGGATCATGGGATTATCTTCCTATGAATGATGATTGCCCTCCTGCACCCGCCAGTCGCTCCCCATGAGAAACTTTAAAGCAAGTGAACGACGCTCTCTGTCAACTGTTACCGTTTCAATTTGGTCGCTACACATATCAGGTTTTTTTTTCAGTCAGGAATGTGTAGGCCACATAAAAGAAACTTTCACAATTGGGAAGACCAAAAAGGTCTAATGATGAGCGTTTTTCAGCGGTTTTCCCCAAGACGTTTTCGTCGCAGCTGTTCTGTGTACTCTCCACACCACCATTACAATATGTAACCTCCATGTGTAATTCACTTGCACATATACTAGGAATTACAATTTCGATATAGACATGTACATGACAGTTGTTTCCGTGATTATAAAATTCCTTTTTAGGCCCTTGTAGTCATTCCTCTCTCGGAAAATCAAACAAATATATCAGTGACTTTGAAAAGGAAGTATCATACACTAAACACAAGCTAGACTTTATCAAGATGAGAACATCTAAGTGTGGCTGAATGATGATGATTATGATGATGATGATGATGATGATGATGACGACGACGACGATGATGATGATGATGACGACGACGACGACGATGATGATGATGATTGTGATGATGATGATAATAATAATAATAAGAATAAAAACATGATCAACGTATTTAAGTTTTATAATTGACTAAAACCATGTCACCTGTAATTATCAAACACATTCTTAGTCCCCACTCCACGTGCCAGTGACCCAGTGGTCGAAAGAGCAAAGACCGCTTAAAATTGAAGGAGGAAACCCCTTTGCATCGTAGTAACTGTCAACCAATTACATTCAACAAAGTGATCAGGATCACGCGTGGCACTAGCATTCCTATGTAGAAGGGAATGATCCAGTGCGCACTATGAGCTGAACCGCCCGCTTTGCCGCATACTACTACGATAGTACTTGCAAGTCCCTGCGCGTTTGTAGTACTGCTTCTGGTATATCTTTTAGTTATATCTCAATCTACAAAGGTGAAAAAACCCTCTTGATCCCGTTATAAAATAATCATTTTCTTTAAATACGATCAAGGTTCTATGCCTTGAGAATGGTATATTGACCTCATTGACAGACTATATTTGTACAATATTGTACCTTTACACTCAAGCAGCAGCATTGTTGGGCGGTCAGAACGGTTAATATCAGAAACAATTTGTTGGCAACAATAACAAAAACTTCAAAAATACAACCCAGACACAGAATTGAAACCAAGGAAGGCGGTACACTGTTATATTATTCTCTCCTGTCGTTTTTCGCAAAACATATTGGAACTATCAGGAAGTATACCCATCAATCTGTCTTGTGTGTGCTGCAAATGTTTGCTTCACCTTGTTCCTGTTGCATGTGGGGTCAATTTTGAACAATGACCGTTCATGTCACATATGTGCAATATCCTGGTTTAATGTTGTCTTCTCAGCAAAAAAGGTTGATATAAAACATTGCCCTGTTCCCAATTGATGCATATTATTTGCCGACGAAGTATTTGCCACGATAACAAACTTTGAAACCAACAAAGGAGCAAACGGGCCGCTCTGCTCTTATGAATCCTGGGTTCTCCTTCCACATGTCGTGGGGGACATGCGCAGCTCACCATAATCAACCACTGAAAGTTCTTTGGCCTGTGTAGTACTAAACTAATATATCTACAAACAAGGGAGCCCAGGTCACCGAACGAACTTGAGTTATAACCGTATTGCTTACGCTGATGTGCAACGGACGAAGGTCTGTCTCCTGATCATACATGCCTAACGGTAGGAGTGGCTTTATTTCAGTTCCATATTTGGAGAATAACACGGGGAAATCAACTTTTATTCATTCTTAACTATTGCAGAACAGCAGCCTCAGACTTACGTTTGGCGCAGAAATTTTATTAACTACAGCCAAAGTAGGTAAGTCAGGCAAACCAAAGAGACGGGAACCACTTTGCATCACCGCTGGATAACAGGAACAAGAAAGTGCAACATACCGTAAAACGTAAGATAATCTGCGCGACGATAGGCGCGTTGATTTTCTAACGCCTAAATTCAGTAACGTGTGTAGTTCCCTTTTTGTTATGAATGTGTACGGGTATTACTTGGAGTCGTGTCGTTGTATTTATGTCATATCAGGATATCGTGTAACGTTAAACCTATAACGGTAATTCATGCTACCCTATAATGGACTATTATTTAGGCTGTTAATTGAATGATACGTTTAAATTCAAATCCAAATTCTTTATACTTCATACCAATACACACATAATCAAATATAATATAAAAACTACACTGGAAGGGTGAACAAAAGGTATAGCCCTGTCCTGCTACTCTACACTTATAAAGACATGTGCAACGTAAACATACAACGATAATATATAATTAGAATAAAAACACACGAGACATAACATAGTTAAAATAACAAAACTAAATCCATAGTACTGATAGAATAAAGGCATGTATATGAAATAAATGCGACAAGTTATACAGTATGAACAAACTACCCTAAGGTGACTTTAGTATATGCGAGGAAAAAACGTTGCATTGATTTCGATATCAGTTTCAAACAGCTATTTTTTATGTTTCTTTTGATAATAGGTATGGATGGAGAAGCTAAAATTGAAGAATACAACATAATAAACATTTTGGGTCCAACATGTAGAATACTAAGAATAATATAATTTGTATATCGGTTTGGCTGCGTATCTTGACCTTCCGATCTGGTGTTGTAACTTTGTAACTGTAGGTTAGAATGAAATCAAAAGTCTATGGATGCATTTCCATCAAGGAGACTAATGTTTGGAAAGTACAGGTTTGACAAGGGTAAACTTTTGTTATGCTTAAAATGAACTTGTATGGGCTACATAATGGGACATATAAGAGGATAAGAGTGATGTGATCTTGCCATGATAAGAACTGATCTGAGTAAACTCCTAAATATATTGCAGTATGTACTTTGTCAATCTTATCAACACGTAGTGAAATCTGAAAATTGGTAGATAGCCTTTTCTGTCTTGATCTGAAGAATAAGAAATTTGATTTATCTATGTCTAAAGCCAGCTTACTAACATTGAACCAATTAACTGTTTAACCATGTTCAGTTCATTTAGATTCTTAACATTATCCATATTTTCGTGACTGTATATAATAGGGGTGTCATCTGCAAATAAACGTGCCGTACCATATGTTATGCAGTTCTGGAGATCATTAATATAAATGAGAAACAACAATGGGCTAATAATAGAGCACTGGGGCACACCACAATTTGCCGGCGCACCTTCAGATCGGATGACCCCAAACTGAGTACAATGTTGTAATTCAGAAAGATAGACATTTACCCAATCTAAAGCTACATCCCCAAGAGCAGACCAGTCCATTTCCCTGCAGCTAATTGTATGGTTTACTGTATCAAATGCCCTTTTTAGATCTAAGAAAATACCTTTATATAGTAAACTTTTATTAATTTCATTTTAAATAAAATTTAAAAGTTCGTAGAGTGATATTTTAGTGCCATATATTTTCTTAAAAGCCAATCTACAATTTATAAAAAAAAATATACAACTAAGAAATGTAACGTGTTTTTCCCATTAATCTCTTAAGTAGCTTAGAGATAACTAATAATACGGATACAGGTCAGTAGTTCCCTAAGTGGGCAGGGTCCGCACTCTTGAATATTGGTACAGCTTTGGCAATTTTAATTTTATTGGGCACTTTCACCAATGTAATGGAGAGAAGATCAAATATAGAAGTTATAGGACTAATAATATATCTAGAAGCATCTTGCAGCATCTGTGCATGTATCATATCATTTTCATATGACTTATTTCTTAACATAATACAGAAATATCTGTGCTTCTTCCTATGTTACAGATTTCAAAATTATTGCATTTTGTACTGTGGATCCTGAATAATCAGCCATTGGTGTTTCATTGCCGTCGATACGCAATTAAAAAATGTATTGAATTCTTTACAGAATTAGGTGGGGTGTGTTACCATAGCATCATTTCCAGGTGTAATTATTTACTTAAGTATGTTGTGTACTGGTGATTTCTTTTTATTAAAATGCTCAACAATTGTATCCCAAGGTATTGTTTTGGATTACCACTATGTTGTGAAAATGTCTGTTCAAAATAATATCTTTTAGCTTCGTTTGATAAAGAGCTCAATTCATTTTGATAATGGTTATACTGAGTTTTGAGACGAATATTAATGGTTCAGAATGAGATTTCACATAAAGCCTGTGCTTCGTATCCATTGAGTGCAAAATGCCAACTTGTAATCAAAGTTTTTTTTGTGGTTTTTTTTTTTTTGGGGGGGGGGGTCAATTTTGAGTGCACTTTTACCAGACATACTTAAATAAGCAATTCATGAATTTGGTACTGAATAAGTTATGTGCTTGAATAGTATTTTTAGATTGATACACAGGTTTGTGCTTCCCCTCTGCCAGTTTTGCATGGACATTTTGAAAGAAAGATATTTTGTTGCTGCAGAGTATATATGTAATATCGTACACAAGGTTCATTTGGACTGGTAAAACATCGTACCTACTGAAATTATACTTTACTTATTTACTCTATTTTGCATCATTTGAAATTTTACTATGATGTATTCACAAATAGCAAAAGTACCAACATGGACTCTAACGTCTGTTGGGATTGTACCACGTTCAATAAAGGTATTTATTCTATGTTTGGCAGTGAGTTATCATTTTCTGGAGTGAAATCCAGAAATAGAAACTCACGGTAGGTCACATGTCATGACCGGTAGCGCCGCTTCGGCACCCGTCCCTTGCCGCTGATGCCTACCAGTACCAGACCAACAACGATCCCGAGTGAGAGAAAAAAAAGTAACTCGCAATCCAGCCATGTAAGATTTTGTTTATTCTGTGCTTGAATGGGTATTTATCGCCAAAAATATGCCGTAGGCCTACTTACAACGCCTACCTGGTGTACCGTGTTTGTTTGTGTTCGTCGCAGTTTTTACGTCACGCATGATGTATAATCAAACATCCCGCGCGCACATTTGATTTTGTCTAAACGTTAATGCACTACGTCACTGATGCAGGCGCGTCACAATTTACTTGTAATAATGTTTAAGTCACGTGATTTACAGTGACTCCAAGTGAAAGTCTCCGCTTCAAAATGGCGACATCTAAGCAACAAGAGCGACAATTTTTGCGGTAAATACTCGATTAAACATAGAATAAATAAAATCTTACATGGCAGTGAGTGAGTGACGATTTTTCTCTCACTCGGGATCGTTGTTGGTGGGGAAAATCACTCGTGACCTGCGGTCACTCGTGATTTTCCCCACCAACAACGATCCCTCGTGAGAGAAAAATCGTAACTCACTCACTGCCATGTAAGATTCTATATTACTAACATATGTAATGATATCATCAATGATGTTACTTGTAGTATCTGTAACTCTTGCTGGTTTGTTAATACATGATTTATAATCATATGAAGCGTAGCTATGAACATAAGCTGCACTAATGTCACTACCAGTATTAGTATCCCTAACTAAAATGACAACATAATTTCCGCTTTGTTATAGATCGCTTAGTGTTGCTTCAAGAGTTTCGTTTAGTGCCATGAGACGGGATCCAGGAGGTCTATAATAGAACAAATAATTGCTTTTGCAAGCTTGACTTTCTTGTTCTATGAATATAGTTTCTGTACCCAGGACAAACAAGTCTGGTTTAAGCATGAAGGAACAGTCATCATGAATATACACAGCAACACCTCCTCCACGACGTTCACGGATATATGTTTCAAGTCAATACTCTGGTACATGTAAACATTCACAACCTAACTTTTTATCAAATCATCTTTCAGTAATGGCAATAATGTCAAAAAAAAAAATCAATTGGAGTTAATCAATTCTTAAAAAAAATGTCAAAGTGTTCCTGATTTTTAAGACTACGGATATGCACATGCAAACTAGAGAGACGCTTGTTTTTCTCCGCCCAAAATGATTGTAGATTTCAAAATTGTTTGATTCATCACAAGCAAATTTCAGTTTATATAATTTGGGTTGTAATTCTCATCAACCGTTTCAGAGTCCAGGTCCATTCGAATCAAAGTGGATGGTGATGTAATAGATGGTTTTGGTAAGGACGGCATATAGAGTCAGGGAGTGTATTGTCCATAAACAAGCAAAAGCATAGCGTCAAAAATTGACATCCGATACAGGCTGTACACTTGGTTTTATTTAAAAAAAAAAAATCCTTAATGCCCATTTAAGACAGTTTATCCAGGTCTTTATGTAAAGACATCGTCTTGACAGGGCCTCAATCATACTTGCGCATGGATTAATTGCCACTTATGGCGCATACATATTGTTAAAGTGCAGGTCCCTTTACGTTAGTTTCGCTGCAGGGAGGAGTTTATTTTCCTGTCTGGTGAAAGATGCTAATTTCTGTAAACAGGTAGATCGCCAAATGACGGGTTTTTGAAGAGACCTTTGGCTTTCACCTGCTTGGCGTTGGCCTTTTTCAGGAAAGAACACTCATCTTTCTTCTGCAAAAAAATAATAGCAAAGGGCTAGGGTCCTAGACAGAATGAGGGAGCTCTGTGGCTAATCTCAACGACATCTTCACTTAATTGCTGCCCAATCATTTTTCTTACCTTCATAATTGTTGCATCTGTGTTTTCATTTGGTGTTTCAGGTACCCTTACCAGCTAAACGTTATTCTTGCCTGTGTATTGTTCCAGGTCCTCAATGCGTACTCATAGATCTACCGTATTTTCCTCAATTTTAGTCATTTTTTCGTGTAGTGCTTTGATCTCCTCTTTCAGTTTTGTGTTTTCTTTATTGTCTGTATATTTTCGTATTGGAATGAAGGTGTTTCACTTTTATCCCGTCACTTTTTTAAATAAAGTATGTGATTGATGTTGTAAAAACACCTTTCATTGAACACATGCAAGATAAAAAGGCGGGTCAACATAAAGAATCAAGAGCTAAGTTGGTGTTTACCTGTCATAGCAAGAAAACACGTGCTTCCAGCATGGCTGCCGGATTCGCCCTCTGTTTTCAAAATTCATGATGAAAAAATATCTGTCAAACCAAAGAACACAAACAGGCCAATGACTTAATGTAAAAGTCTGTCTGAAACAGAAGGCTCATTCTAGGTAAATGGCTAACAAAGGTGTGAGCTCAATAAAAACCGAAAACTATTTAGTACGGTTACCTACATATACCTGCACCTGACTGACCGCACTGGTTCATTCATACCTCTAGTGTGTTTCTATTTCTTGATTTATGAATGCCATGGAGCTAGTGAAGGCATTCATTTTGACGTCCAAATACTCCAAAACCCCTACCTTCCCACCAATGTCTTGTAAATGCTTGATTTGCTTCTTAAATTCAGCTGTAGCCATGATGGAATTGGTCTAGATAGAAGAACGTTCACGTTGGATGTGAGTGATAATAAGTGTACCTGTTGATGTTCCATACCATGATGGAATTGGTCTAGATAGAAGAACGTTACGTTGGATGTGAGTGATAATAAGTATACCTGTTGATGTTCCATACCTCCGACTAGAAATAAGGAAATAAGCTGCTATAGGCCCGTTGGTGCACAATGTGTCTTACCTGTGCATATTAGAATACTAAGCATTTGTCCAGTTCAATGCCGCTTATGTCCACAAGATAGATTATTGAGGGAGCCCCAAGTCTGATAGTTTTGGGGCTGCAGAGTCTTCTGGTGAGGAGGACAGATCATAATGACATCTCCATTGAAAAATTGCAACTGAAAAAAAAACGGCCAGGACCAACCTAGTCTGTATCCGTCGTTGAAGTGGCGTGCCAGCTATCTGGGTTTGGAAAGTAGTGCCAATAACAAATAAGTTGATTTAACACCCATTCAGAAACAGCGACCTCAATGTGTTACACCTGACGCCGTGCTCATTCCTAAGGTAACATAGGTGCAAGTATAGAACAGAATAAATTCCCATAAAGTGGATCCTGTCTATCGTGGACACCTCTGGCACTGGCAAACAGGTGTCCACAGTTGGCAGGTGTCCACAATAGACAGGTGTTTAAAGCAAGGAAATTGACTTTTCGGTTCTGAACATAACTGTTCACATTATGCAAATGTCTGCATTGTATAACTGTCGACAAAGACAGGTTTTACTAAATGTCCTAAGAGACATTTTTCTAACAAAATTTAACCAGTACTCCAACCGACAAATATATATATATATATATATATATATAGAGTCAATATACTTAGTGTTTTTATACTTAGTTACAAAACAGGGATTTGTATCTTTTTTTCCACTCTTTGAAGGCTACTGTCAAATGAGTAGGCAAAAGATAAAAAAGTCACTATTACTTTATGTGGCATCGTGTTCATTTGAGAGCCCCCTGTGTTCTATAATTTATTGTTATGGCATCAGACAAGTTTGCCTTACAGGTTTTAGTCTATATTGGCAAACAGCTCATTTTGCAGGACCGCGAGCACAAGGAGCAGAACTGGAAATGATTTGCTTTGTTTTGTGTCCCAGTAGAATGCTGAGCAAGCGGAGTGGCAGAATATGTTGAAAGAGTTCAAAATACATGATTTGAAAATCAGAAATTTCGCAGTGAACGAGTTTATGCATTGCTTTTGACTACCTTCTTCTATGAACAGTATAAACGTGAAGAAAAATGTTGAAAAAAGGGACATTTTTTGATCTGAATACAGGAACTGTACATACTATCGGGAAATGAAAACGCAGAGGCTATTGATAAGATTACAATTTCCATAAACAACACCTATTTTGATTCGGTTTCTGCTTCTTTGACGTTTTACAGTGCGTTGCATTTGTATTTTCTCCAGCCTAACGTAGGTATATTCAGTTTAACTAAAGTATTTAAGTGCAGTTATATTGAGCGCCACGTCACATTGAATCAAATCAAAATTACCCTGCAGTTGTGCAATTATGCATTCCACACGTGGAATCCATGCCCGCGTGTGAGCCTGTACTGGTCTGCAGTCGTTTCTCTCCCGTCGATGTTTTGTGCAAATATAGCCGTACTATATTGGAAGCAAGTGAGAAACACAGCCGTTTGTGTGTGTTTGTTTACAAAATTGTGTACTTATTTGATGTATATGCTACAATATTATTTGAGATTAGTAATTCAGTATGCCATATATATATATATATATATATATATATATATATATATATATATATATATATATATATATATATATATGCATATATATATATATGCATATATATATGCATATATATGCATATATATATGAGTATTTTTTTTTAATTTATTTATTTATTTATTTATTTATTTATTTATTTATTTATTTAGTTAGTTAGTTAGTTAGTTATTTAGCAATTTATTTATTCATTTATTTATTTATTTATTTACTTATTTATATATATATATATATATATATATATATATATATATATATATATATAATCATATGCGTGTGTGTTAGTGTACTGCGTAGTCATGTTGAATAATTTTACGGTATGTATTGCTTTTTTGACGTTTCAGGGGCCGTATGATAGTGAAACATTTATATAATTATCTCTTTGAGATGGAATTCTGACCCTTGACGTATAAAAAGAGGCTGGACGTCGCTCATACTCAACTTTTTCACTGCTTATAACGGGACGCCCTGATATCACTCAACGCCCTCTTGACGCTCTGACAGCGCTGAACGCCTTGTTGACGCTCTGACAGCGCTGAACGCCTTGTTGACGCTCTGATAGCGCTGAACGTCTTGTTGACGTTCTGACAGTGCTGAACGCCTTGTCGACGCTCTGACAGCGCTGAACGCCTTGTTGACGCTCTGATAGTGCTGAACGCCTTGTTGACGCTCTGACAGCGCTGAACGCTTTGTTGACGCTCTGACAGCGCTGAACGCCTTGTTGACGCTCTGACAGCGCTGAATGCCTTGTTGACACTCTGACAGTGCTGATTGCCTTGTTGACGCTCTGACAGTGCTGAACGCCTTGTTGACGCTCTGACAGTGCTGAACGCCTTGTTGACGCTCTGACAGTGCTGAACGCCTTGTTGAAGCTCTGACAGTGCTGAACGCCTTGTTGACACTCTGACAGCGCTGAACACCTTGTTGACACTCTGACAGTGCTGAACGCCTTGTTGACACTCTGACAGCGCTGAACGCCTTGTTGACACTCTGAAAGTGCTGAACGCCTTGTTGACGCTCTGACAGTGCTGAACGCCTTGTTGACGCTCTGACAGCGCTGAACGTCTTGATGAGCTCTGATACCGCTCAATGCCTTGCTGACTCATTTTCCTTCCAAAGTCAAACAAAACGATGTCATAACTTTTCTGTCAATATTTTGTTATCAATGGCTTTTTCACATGCAATTTAATCGAATGCAGTGTTTATCTAGAAGGAACACTAACAAGCAAAAGCCTGTTATAAAGCAACTGTTCCATAAAATCCAAGCAATCTAACTGTTATCGATCGCCACGACAGTAGTAGAGTTTAAATGGAAGTCACGGGAATGGAATCATGAATCTCGACAAACGCTTATGTTTGCAATTCACCAAAACACCAAAATTATCACATGTTGCTCTCGATAAATGGGTTTCAAGTTCAAAATAACAAATTGTGATTTTGTCACCGTGATGGCACCTGACAGTTTTTCGCTTATGCATAAAATGCCTGCAAGTGTAATGGCTTTTGATGTCACACGGCGTCTCTTGTATTTGCGTGTGGCTTAGCATGCGGTAAAAAATGCATGATTTGTGTGCGTGTTTGTGTGTGTGTGACGATGTTCTCTGAATATCCGATCAGCCATTTGTAAAGACGGGTTCTTATAGCAAATACAACGAGAGGGTATTTTTATAAATTCGCAGGAACACACAAGGTGTACCTAACTGCAGGACGTGTGTGTTTAATTATATTTTGCAGGCATAAAACGTTGATGACCTGTTTGGGCTAACATATTAATAAACAAAAGAACAAAAAAAAAAAAAAAGAAAAAAGAAAAAAAATCGATATGATGTTCTGTCCTTCAACGTTCAACGCAACAAGGTATGTATTGGGTTAGACGGACCGCAACATGCCACACATCTTCTCTCTGTCTTACCACCACTCATGCCCAATATTCTTTTATGACACTGCAGATTACTAAGCAACAAATAGTATATCAACCAATAGGAAACCAATGCAAAATTGTACAAAGCACGATGCAATTCAAAATCTTTGCACAGCAAATAAATAGCCAGAAAAGAGGGCAAAAAGACAGATCGAACAATATACAGATAGACTGATATGCCGACAGAGGACACCTTTTATTTGAAATTTTTTTGTCATCATACGTACTGGTTTCTGGCAGCATGACAATCTCAGAACATTTTGTTTTAGCTACACTAAAAAAATTATTCGGACTGCAGATGACATTAATGCAGCTGCACAAAATATCAAAATCATCCGGGTTTTTTTTTTCTTTTACAACAGGTCTGGCATCGTGTGGATCATGGACTTAAAACATTTTTCTGACGGGATCACTTTGGCAGATTAAACCTATTCGATTACTCTATTTCTATTATTGGTCCATTTCTGCCGTATGTAATTCCACCACGATGTTCTAATCTTATCCTCCTGGCATTGCTCCGGGGATACTTAATATCCAATATCGCAAGCTTGATCTTAATCGATTTCCAGAAATGGGGATCTAGATTAAATTTATGACTGGTATAAGAAGGAAAGGCAACATTACACCTGTTTGTCGGAACTGGTTTTGGGTGCTGGTCAGGAGGCAATGCGAGTTTCGTTGTCCTTGTGACAAGAACAAGAAGAACCTGCATTTCGATTGAAGTTCCCCAAAAATCATGATGTTTAGGTTATACCAATGATTAGGTTAATGGTAAACGAAGATAGTTTGTTTTCAGAAGGTGTCACTATCATAAGATAGTGATACTTTCTGAAAACAAACTTATTACAAGGCTTACTACTCAAACAAATCAGAGTAGCCATACGCTATGGCGCGTTTGCCGTCATTTGGAGATGCTTTCAGTTAACATTTTGGGTCAAATAGTGAAACTTTTAAAATTGCAACTGGGCCTGTGATCTTAAAGTTGCAAGTTGGTCTTCGTTCTGGTAATTACAATATCATGTTTTATGACCTAGTTTTATGTTGCAGGCATTTAAAAGATGTTGTTTTCTGTCGATATTCTTGTTATCACTATCATGAATGTTTCAATGAAATTTAGATACCGTATAATCAACTAGACTATCATTATCCTCATCACTGTGATCGCAATATGTGGATTGAGACTTATTATCAGCATAATTGGCCATTCGCAGCAACTATTGTGACTCTTGAGCGCAGAGTAAACCTTTTGCCTTAACTTGTAACGACAAGGGTTAATGTGATAATAATTTATGACCGTTGTATATGCATCCGCTAATATTTCAAATACATACATTCAATCTGTATTCTCAAATATGGTCATGCCAGCTGGAGGACCAACCAAGCCTCATCAATTATGTGCAATGAGGCCAAACTTATGAGTTGTAAAAATGTTACAGGAGTTGGCGTTAATGACCAGCAAATCATCTGCCAGTGCAATACTGTATGTTAGACGTGATTGTAGGTTTCTCCACACATTAGCATTGTATATTACATTCATGCTTGTATGCTCTATAATTTGCACACCTTTTCTGTACATGTCCAGTTCTATACTTTTATAGGAATTCCACATATCAAAGTCTAGTCACCCACCGACTGACTTGGCTGGGCAGTTAGAGAGTAATAATATAATTGTAAATAATATTCTAAATATGCAAATGTGGTTTTTTGCTGCCACACCACCAGATGTGTTTGTGAGATAATTAGTTCAACTCATCTGACTGCTGTTCTTCACTCTTTACGATTAAGTGTTCCCGAACAGATCGCACAATTAAAAGAGCCAAGTAAGGCATAACATTTTAAACATCCCATACAGTCCCTCATTTCGGAAGCATTAATATTTGGTCCAAATGCTAGGACATCTATATACCCCATGCAAAAAAGTGAGCCCTGGAAACGAAGAAAAATACATATTAATCGATACAGGGTAATCATATTTCATAGGCGTTACTTACGTTTGGTAGTTTTCTGAGTCTCTTTCTATACTGAATACATGCAACACATTAAGAATGAAAAAGACAAAATAATGCAATTTTATTTCCAGACCGCTTCTGATTAATATACGAAATGAAAAACATGCACGCTCACATTACAATGCTGAAGCACAATTCAGTAAGTTAAAGGATATTTTAGATTAATATCTTCAGGGAAAGAGACCACAAAAACCTTCAAAACCGCTGGCCTAAGCATGTGCGCATTCTATGTGCCCTTGCATTAAGCATACAAGCAATGATATGGGTAAGTAAAAATCTAAGAAATTTAAAGTAATTAAAACTAGACCTAAATTATTTTTAAAAATTGCTAAAAAGAGACAAGCATCAACAACTAATTCTAATTCAAACCTTTTTACTATAAGGAAAGTGTCCATGAGTTACAAGTTAAGAATATTTGTAAAAAAATGAAATAGAATAAAATAAAATAGAAACAAAGATAGCATCATAAAATGATAGAAGATTGTGGAAATAAAGAATAAAAAGGAGTTTGATGCAATTATATGGAACATTGCGTTTGGTACAGATGACTTATCGCATAATTTGATTCTAACTGTGGTCTATAATAGAATATAATGAGAGGTCCGACGCGCATTTATATATATATATATATATATATATATATATATATATTCTGTACCCGCATATGTCTTTTTGAGTAGCGGCTCTTTGTCTAAGCAAAATATTCAGCAAAGACAACTTACACAATAATATTAACTACAATAAATACAGATGTAAAACATACTTTGTTTTAATAAACTGATTCATAATTCTAAGTGTGATCACACTTTTGTACACAAACTCGTTGCATGAAGCAAGCTGCTTAGACTGGATCAGGTGCCGCGCACGCATTTGCTTCAACTACTTGTGTTTGTTAACACACTCTGACAGATTTCTAATCTTACCTTGATTTCCTTATAACCAGCTTGATAATGAAAAAAAAAAAAAAAAAAAAAAAAAAAAAAAAAATTAAAAAAAAAAAGAAAAAAAACCTTGAACAGACTTTCGTTATCAGCTGCATGTGAACATGGATCTGTTATTCTAGCTGTTAATATACCCTTTAATAAAGTAGGGGACTTTAGGTTAGAAAAAAAAACCTTGAACAGACTTTCGTTATCAGCTGCATGTGAACATGGACCTGTTATTCTAGCTGTTAATATACTCTTTAATGAAGTAGGGGACTTTAAGTTAGAATGAATATTAGTACTTGAGTTCGATGACCTACAAAAATCACTGTTTGCTGTTATCGACAATTTGAATCATTTTTTTTTAAAGGAAGTAAATGCATTACACTTATGCTAGAATGTTATATACTGTCAAAGAGAAACTGCGGACTCTTGACGCGTTGCTTTGGCAAGCTATTTAAATGTATTACGCGAAAAGATACCGCTTATCTGCTCCTGTTCCTGTTTGTTGAGAAACCTGTGTCTTTCACATAAGTGCGACAAATGCCGACTATCTACTCAAGTACTTGATGCGAGTAGCATTAGTCTATCATTTGAGAAGGTGCACAAACAAGTATGCCAGTTTTTAATATGGCCAGATTAAGTTTCAGTGAACAGTTTGGAAGCACGCTCTTTTACAGATATTAGAGGTAGATTTACAGGAAGGATAACGACATGCTAGTGATGGCAAATATACGTATTAAAAGTTTCAATCAAGGTCTACCCTAGATTCAGCGAGCAAGGTTGCGTCAACAATTTTTCTATAGTTCAGGAACCAAGGAAATATATCAAATGTGCATTTGTTCATGTTACTCTTATTTTCTGGCACAAATCTCACCACGTTCTGTCTTTTGTGCGCTTCAGCATGTATTACATATATACATTTTTTTTTCGTGCATGTCTTGAAAATGAATCTGTAAATTGATGAATTTATGTACCGCGATAGACGCTGTTACTTTTGTTGGCATATGGAATCATTTTGTAAATCACAATTGTGTATACTTTACCACTCAGAGATATGAATTTGTTGAATAATGTTTACGGCATCGAGAACATGTTTTCCCTAATTTATTACATACCGGTATACTGTATACTCACATACACTGTAAGCTGGGGGTAATGTTGACCTGCGTTATATTCTTCTTTACATTGACCATCATGTATTTTTCTTTTGTAATATTTTATTCATTTAAAACAGTTCTAAAATAACTTAGAATGAGGCAATGTAGTAATGTTTGGAAGCGCGGGGAATTTTTATCATGTACAGAAATGAAGGTTTTATTAGCAACCTTGGATAAGACAACATTGCAAAGAGACAGGATATCAGGTATATTTTATTATAATGGGCCTGGGCTATGTTGATCTGAGGTAATGATGACAGACATCATTATTTGGGCAGATTGTAATATTACCTGTCACAAGTAAGAATATAAATGCTAACAATGAAAATGATAATGATACTACTACTACTACTACTACTACTACTACTACTACTACTACTACTACTACTACTACTACTAATAATAATAATAATAATAATGATAATAATGTGGACATAAACGAACGGTTTGACAAATATTGTTAAGAGTTATATTGCAATATCAGTGTATGCGGCAGATAAAATTCACCAGGAGATGAGCGCTCGAAAACATTCCTGGCCACTTTGAAGCAATACATGTGCTTGAGTCTGTTGCTTAATAAATGCGATTCGAAAGATAAAATCAAATCGCTGATTGTTTTTATTTTTTTAATTGCGATTTTTTAACCGTTCTCCACGCACTTACCACATAAATAGATTGTGTTTGAACAGGTTGGCCGTTGTGTG
Organism: Hermodice carunculata; assembly: GCA_964020975.1. Taxonomy (NCBI): domain Eukaryota; kingdom Metazoa; phylum Annelida; class Polychaeta; order Eunicida; family Amphinomidae; genus Hermodice; species Hermodice carunculata. The sequence goes on from OZ026626.1 coordinate 38,752,809, forward strand.
ATCCGATTACAGAAGAGATAATCGTTCAATTGCAAGGCAAAACTCCTGTGATAAACTACATATATGTCCTTCACCTTGTTACAAGATGCATAAGAGCAATTAGTTTCCCTTTACTCAAGCCCGGATTTCAGCAACATGAATAAAACCTGTGGTATTTGCTGCCTGAGGTCACAAGCGACGTTAATTCTTTGAATAGAGCATATAGTGAAAGGCAACAAGTGTATTTTGATACAGTGTGCACTCTAGGCTAAAATGATACCGAGATCATGGTGAAGTTCTTACCCGGGAATATTGTCGTCTAAAAACAGTAAAAATCACAGCTTCAATCACCTTGAAAACTTATTCCGTCACAGCGTGTAAACCGCAGTGCCCCTTGGGGGATCGGCGTGGGCAAGGTCAAAGCAGTGCACATATTATAACACGGCAGTGGTTGCAGTATGGCTAATATCCTCGTGATGTCAGATAAAAATAGCGTCCCGGGTGCAAAACTACCATTGTGATACTTTCGACTTTGAAGGAAATTGGTAACACCGTTAGTACGCCTGGTAGGACGTTAAAGAAAGGATATAGGAAGCATTAATTTAATTATTTACTTGCCAATTTGGACAAGGGTCAATGTACCCTAGATTGACGTTATGAAACTGTGAGTCGTGTCACAACCTATCGAAGCGCTTGTTTTGAAGCGAAAATTGACGTTACCAACAAGATAGCTTCGGAAAAAGGCACGAATGCATGACTTCATATTCTAATTGTGTTGTGGAATATTGTATCGAAACATGGCACCTAATGCGACTTTAATAGACCTTTTGAATACGTTAGAGCGCTTTGCAAACGTTTAGAACATTTTGTCACCGGTGGTGGCTCTGCCTGTAATCAGGGTGTTCCGGTCGCCATTGAGCACTGGTTTAGAAATGGAGGCAAATGCAAGAAAAAGCGGAGCAAAAGTTGAAAGGGAGTATTTAGATTATACGTGTCTGCATCATACATGCATAATTACTTTTAAATCCAAGCATAGGAAACATTTTTTGGGTCGACTACAATGCGGTTAGTGCTCTATTCAAATATCACGCCAGCCTAGCTGGCAAGAAGCAGCCACACACAAACACGATTTCTTCAGCAAGTACTCATAGAGCACAGAGCTGTGCCGATTGCGGCCACTGTTGCATTGAAAATAAACTAAATTGGAGGTCACTTCCTATCACATAACTCTGCTTGTAAATACTTTTAATAAAATGAGTACACGAAGGGTTATGTCCCGAAAATACACAGGAAACAATCTTCAATGAACAAGCCGTTCATTTTTTTTTCAAAATGGCGGCCGAAGCCACGCGATTGAACACCCCACCAAGAACTCCACAAAATTGCTCTCAATTACACATGTGGTTTCACGTTATTAGTGCGGCAATTCATATTTGAGACGTCACTCGACTGAATCCGGGCGAAATATATCTATCAACCTTTTAAATGCAACATTAATCGGCGTCAACATGCACAGCTAGCGAAGCTGATTCAGGGTACAGCAAAGCCGCGAGCCTGGCCAAAGTACCACCGAGAACACGGATAAAAACACGAATAAAACTGATCCATCCTTAGGATAATAAAAGTGGTACAAAAATCTTAGGTCTGGTTGTTTACTACGATTATTCTGGCAATTTGGCACACAGCAGTGGTCTCGCTTCCCTATGTTGGTGTATGGCACTGACCGTCTGATGCAGAGGTGTTACACCCCGATTATCCCAATCCGCGAAGCAATGTTGACAACGACGCCATCACCATCTATCGTACTGGAAAGATCTATTGAAAAGAAAATTTCCCATTACATTTGACGCATCTGCACTTCTTGTCCCAAGTTATGTGAATATGCAGTTTGTTATGTCACGTGTGATATATCCAAAACAGGGATGGAAGGCCCAAGTTAGACATTCCAAGTCAAGAAACCAGATGAAAATTGAAACAAGACCAAATACAAGTAAAACAAATCATATAGGTTGAAATAAGATGGAAGGTTTCAAGTTGTAATATATATATATATATATATGTATGTATATATATATATATATATATATATATATATATATATATATATATATATATATATATATATATATATATATATATGTATATGTATATGTATATATATATATATATATATATATATATATATATATATATATATATATATATATATATATATATATATATATATATATATATATGTATGTATGTATGTATGTATGTATGTATATATATATATATATATATATATATATATATATATATATATATATATATATGAAGGTATGAACCGAATTCTCCCGCACTGACTGGACATTAATGTTTGTTGCCGTGCTTCATTCGGCCGCCTGATTTATTTGAATGTTAATGTGTAAACAAACCGTAGTTTGCAGAAAACAACGTGCGTAAATGTAAATAACAAACCAAATATCCACGTACCTATTAAAACACCAGATCTACTTTAAAAATGAAATATGCCAACAAAATATATGTCCCTGTTAATTACACTATCATGGTTTCTTAAATTCAAATGTGTGACAGATTAATGTTTAACCTTGAGTGTAGAGTTCCCCTCAAGTACTCTCTAATTGGTATTTAATACATAAGTGTCACATATTTAGGTTATCCTGAAGTACTGTAAATGCACTTATTTTCAAGTGGTTTAATTTTCACGGTTTCGGGGATTCAGGCATTACACTGAAATTTTAATTTCACTATTTTGAACAAAGTTCTTATTAAACCTATGTTAAAATGATAATTCACTGTGCTTTTATTTTCACGGTTTTGTGCCATCAGCGAAATAAGCGAAAATAAACACACAGCGAAATAAAGTGAATTCACAGTATATGAGTTCCCGTCAAGCCCACTACTATCGCATCTTTAGTGCATATGTATAACACATTAAAGTGCCCTTAAAGTATATGAGCCTGCGATATATAAGTTTGTAATATACTATGAATCTGCACTACCCGGATTATTTAATTTATGAAAGTTACCAAGACCTAGTACAAGGTAACAGTTGGATTTGTATGTTAAGCCAAATAATATTTTTATGGCAAAATTCTATGCTCAATATAAATGTCGCATATCCAAACGTCTTTATTCCCATGCATTTCCTCATAGAAACCCGTGCGTAACTTAAAGAAAAAACAAAACAAAAAAAAAAAAAAAAAAAAAAAAAACAGGCACACGCCTTGATTGTCTGCAACTCACTTGTTACAATAAATACTGTTCTCTAGAAAATCATTGTTGGAATTCAGCCAACAAGTTGCATCAACTGAATTGCTCGTGTAAATAGTGAGGAAAATATACAGATTGAACAAATCCAGGCACAATAAACTAAGTAAACAACCGGCAAAATGAACAGCTTCAAAGGCAAGAGCATATAACTATACTCATTAGTTCTTCCATCCTTACATATTGCACATTTCCCGAAATTATTAGCAAACACATTCTGATGTTGTTGTTGTTTTTTGTTTTTGTTTTTGTTTTTGTTTTTTTGTTTTTGTTTTGTTTTTTTTTCAATTTCCCTATACGCAAATTCTCAATCATATATCTGTAAGGAGCAGGTACTTTTTTAAAATTGTAGTAATGATTTCATTGACATACAACGGCAAATCAATGACTTATTCCTCATCGACTATACATCAATAAAGTCGCAAGAGTGCACAAAGCAGGCAAAGATGAAAACCTTAATCACTGATGCGCTCAAGGGCAGACTACCAGTCCCATGCGAAGATGTTCACATTGTAGTTGCACCCAAGAGCGCTTACAATTGCACCAGTCAAGGCGCTAATCAAGCACTACAAATACACGCTTTTAATCAAAACAAACATGTAAATATTTCCCAAGTGCAAGTACAATTTTGGGATCGTTTGTACTCATCAGGAAAAGGAACTTGCTTCCCTTGTTTAAAGCGTCAAATCCGCTATAACAGTGTCTTGCTGTGCCAAACATGGGGTATCTGAAATGGCTAAGACTGAGTTACTATTTTTCTCTAACGGGAGGTCGTTGTTGCTAGGCAATTAGCATCTCACACTTCTGGCACACTAGATTTTGTTTATTCTATGCTTAATTGGGTATTTGTCGCAAAAATCACCCTAGGCCTACTTTCAACGTATTTTCTTACGGTCGTTGTAGTTATTTCACGTCACGTGATAGGTTGATTCAAAATCCCTTAGACACTTTTAATTTTGTCTGTACGTTAAAGCTCTACGTCACTGATGCAGGTACGTCACAATTTGGTTCTAAAAATATTAAGGTCATGTGATCTACAGTGAGTGACTATTTTTGAATTTCACTCCTGAAAATAATAATTCACCTTCAAACATACAATACAATACTTTTCGTTCACGTATAATGGCCTCCATTACCTCAATAATGCCATAGCAGTGACAAATTGCAGTATATTTGTTGCTAGACAACGGAGATCAGTTATAATCTTTCGGGCAAAGTAAAGATGGTCTTAAAGACCATCCCAACTGGACCTTCAGTAATAAGACTCTGAAAAATGTAGAGGTGCACAAACATCTTCTGCCACTCTTTTATGGTCAGTACACCTCAATCACGTAATTGCCAAAAAAAAAAAAAAAAAAAAAAAAAAAATACATAAATAAATAAAAAAAATAAATGAATAAATAAATAAATAAATAAATAAATAAATAAATAAATAAATAAATAAATAGATAACTGGTTGGTGTTTTGAAGCACATGCAGTATGAGTTGAACAGAAAATATCTCAAATCTATTCTTCATTTGTATTCCCTTGCTTGGAGTACGCCAGTGTGGTCTGGGATGGATGGACAAAACTGGACAAGGACTCACTTGAATCTGTTGAGCTGGTGGCAGCCCGGGTCGTGCCAGGGGCACTTGCCCATACGAATCTATAACAAATCTGTATAAAGACGGGCTTGGAAAATTATCCGAGCGTAGAAGGAAACAGAAATTGGTAGCTCTATTCAAAATTATAAACGCATTAGTCCCACTGTATCTCTCAAGACTGTAACCAGTCACAGTTTTGGAACGGACGAAACAAATTCGAATTATTGATGCCAAGAAAGCCACACTTTACTACTCTTTCTTCCCATCATCCATTCGTGAGTGGAATTTATAATCCCAAACAGCCAGAACCATTGAGCATTTGGACGAATTTAAGAGGGAACAAAACAGAACTAAACCAAAATGCAACGTACTGTACTATTTAGAAGGAAGGAAATATGCCATAATTCACTCCAAAATGAGAATGGGCTGTAGTCAGCTGAATAATGATTTGCACAAAATTGGAGTTGTTGAATTTCCATCGTGCGCATGTGGAGAATGTCGGGAGACTGCCCATCACTTTTTCTTTGAATGCAACAATTATGTTATACTAAGAAACGAACTCCAATGTAAAAAAAAAAACACATTGGTACTTTGAACCTGTAAACTGTTCAAAACTGTTTTATTTGGAATCGAAGAAAGCGAAATTATTACAAGACAATACGAGGACATATTCAAGGCATGTGCACAATTATCTTAGACCTTCTGGAAGATTCAAAATATAACTTGAATTTAAGTCTGCAAATAGTATAAGTATTATTATTTTAACAATGCTTATACGTCATCATTGTTCCTCTGTCTTCCTTTCTTTTTGTTTGTCCCATATGTCACCTATCCGTGTACTGATGTTCCCAATTTTTCTGTTTTCTGTTGTCCTGTTACAAATGTATATGAGGCCCTAATATAGGCTGGTAAGCCTCTCGGCCAATTGTATTTACAAATAGAATATGTTTAAACCAATCTTTCGGTGAAAGCAACAACCAAAGAGTATCTGACTCCTCCATTAGTTTCACCATAGCCATAACTCCGCGGTTTCACAAACCTCAAATGGGGTACAGTGTATCTGACCCATGTAGTATATCATCAGACCTCCATCCAGGAAAAAAATGACAGATATTAAAGCTCATTTACATAATTCACCCTATTCATCATATATTTCTCTCATATAAAGGGGACTTTGCCTGTAACAATTTTTTTTATCATATGAGGTCTGAGTAAGCGTATAGAATATGCGACTAATCCAGGTCGAGATAGGTAACCTAATTACTGATCTGTGGCCATCTCACCAGTTCCACGGGAACTGAAATCAAGCAGCAGTTGACAGGGCCAGTCGATCTCCACGTCTGTGGGTCCAAATTAATGTCATGTGAGGTGAGACAAGTGAGGACAAGGCATATGCATCAAATCAAATTATCACTATACCATACCAAGGTGAAATAATCATATATCCTGTTTCAACGGCTTTGGATAAACCCCACGTCTGAGCAGAAATGTTTCTGGAAAATGTTTGTTCACTGTTCAATTCCACAGTAAATGTTTGTTATTAATTGTCACATTGCATAACAGCCTATATTTCCAAGTAGTAGTATATGAATACCCTAGCTGTCACCTTGGAGCAAGTGCCCGAAGTTTGTATCTAAGCACTGAACAAAGAGAGATTTGTCAACAATTGAGTTAATTGTCAAGTGGAATCCAATTCAATTAATTGTCAGATTGAATAAACTTGTGAGCTATTTGTCCAGCAAAAATCAAATTATTGACAGGAAAACCAGACAATTGTCATTTGCTAGGTAAAAAGTCGGTAACAGTCAACTAAGAATCAACTCAATTTCCTTACAGTTAAGTGACTGTTAGCTCACAATTGCACCAAAGAATTCCCTTTTTTAGGGTCGGGGGTGAGGGTGTTGTTGGATCTCAGGAGCGTCGCAAGTCCTGCATCTTAGTACTGAACTGACAGCAGATTTTTCTTGTTGCGTGCAGGTCACCCTTGGTCGTCCTTGTTGAGGCAGATCCCGAACATGATTTGCTCGACGGAATTTTCGGAATCGCTTATTGATCGATGGTTTTGTGGTTGACTCCCATGGTCCTGGCAAGCAACATGCAGCTCCCATCAGCATCAATATGGCCTGTGTTTTTTCTTGTGTCCTTCTCTGATAGTCGAGGTATGATGGCTTGATCACCGATAGATGAATCCACACCCAATCCTGGATTGACCATGCTTTCATACCCAAACTTAGCATTTATTTCTACATGACAAAAGAAAGATGCGTTGAAACAATGACCAGGTGTGGCCCAAGGCTCACTGACACTAAACTTTATGTAGCCTTTTCGCAAGATGTAGGTTCTAACTTTGTCTAACCTTTAGCCAATGTGCTATTAAGTACCCCCCCCCCCCAAGTTGCTGACATTGACATACATATTGCTCCCTGGGGATATATTAAAGATAGGTAACAAAGTACGTAATTTGTATCAAGTTTTAAACTTGGAGAGCAGAAGTAAGTAATCAATTTTGCCTATTTGCAAGATCCCAAAGCCCTTATAACTCCAGGGTTCAATTGACGCTATAATGAGAAGGTACGTGCCAGTATCCTTGCTGATCCTTAGCTAACTAGCTGACCCTGTGCACGCATTCCAACAGAACAATGTTCACAATACTCTCCAATTAGTGTCCATGGCTACAGTGTTTGTTCTGCAAGAGAATAAAATAAATGAATTGACAGACTATAAAAAAATTGAAATGATAGACTGAAACCTATATACCATGCTTTGGCTAACGATACAATACGTCACAACGAAGTCGGTGACAATATCACAAAATGTATACAATCCGTTCCGCTCGGAAACAGTGGTCCCCAGAATTAAACAAATGGGAAGGCTACGTATCTAACCCAGATTAAACTATGAGAAAGCTCATGTCCACCACAACTTGCTTTGCATATAAAAGAAGTCTTCAAAACCAGCAGAAGAAAGAAAATTAGAAACCATGAAAATGCCATGTTCAGCTAATAACCATATAGTGGAAAGAACTTCTCTTACGAACGGTAGTACCTGTGTTCCTTCTATACAATGCTTTTAATATTTACCCAAAAGAGACCAGAACGTAAGTGCAAAGGTCCATAGGGTCGAAAAAGCCATATCTAGTTTAAACATATTTCAGTAAATTGGCTTGAACAGGTACATCATTCATGCACAACAGGACCATACAATTTATGAAAAGGGACCAACATTTGCAGCACATCAAAGAATTTGTAAGCGGAGGTTCTTAACTAGTTGAAAATGTCAATACAATTCAGTATTTAAAAAGGTACTACTTGCAACCACCATCTCAACAATGATCAGCATCCATATAAGTCCCCAAAGCGACACAACACCAACATCAATCCATCAGAAAAGCCCTCTAGGCCTAAAATGACCATCAATAAGAATCCAAACAACATGATTATATAATTCGATGTGTTTTAGGTATGTAGTTAAAGACATGATGTTGTTTTAAAGGAGATAAACTCAGAGTATTTCAAAAAGAAAAGTGTTTGAATTTGCAAATATAGTAAGTACATTGGTTCAAATGTTAAACATCAGCCAGAAGCAAGTGACAGTAGGCCTCAAATCATTAAAACGCAGTCAAAAATGCATTACAATAGTCAAAATTTGTAAGGATAGCAGTCACATTTCAAGTTGGTTTCCAGAAGTATTTTTGAAAGGACATTTAAACGTTCAAGAAAGCATAGAATCCCACAAGTCATCTAATAAGTCAATTATTAGGGTAATAATTTAGGATTCCCAAAATTTGTAGTATGCCATTGTAAGTCACCTGTAAGTAAGCCAAGCATAATGTACATCTAAATCGTGGTTCCATAAAGTTAAAAAGGTCAAATTGTAAACAGTCCTAATAATTGTAAAATTCTACTATCTTTATCAGAGAAAGAATTCGGTTTGATGAAAAGAAAGAAAGAGAGAGGGGGGGGGTCATGTTGAAATTCTTAAAGGTAACTATAAGTATAACTGTTTCAATTTTTTTCATTTATAATCAGACGTAGTTCAACTTGTCAGTCAGTTGATTTATATGCTAATTATTTACACGAGAGAGAGAGAGAGAGAGAGAGAGAGAGAGAGAGAGAGAGATAGTACATTAAACACTTTTAGCCAACCTGACATGACTTTCACAATAACAAACTATATTCATCAGACAGTTATAAAAAACAACATCACTTTCACTACACTTGGAACACTTACTGCACTGCAATATGTGCAGAAAATGCCTGAATGTTCAAATTGTTACCAAATATAGAAAAGTTCCATGAAAAGAGAAGCGAAAGAATACCATAAAGCTACATGAACGCATAAATACCTGCTCAAAACAAAGGCCACACAAGATATAAAAATATGTTGCATACCAAGAGATTCTGTTCCATGCAGACCTATGGAGATTCTCAAAATTAGAATGTAATGACTCTTTTTGAAAATCAAATATATAGCTCACATCTCGAAAATATATAGATGACAACTACTAGCAATGAAAATACATCAACCAAGAACTCTTGATCCAAGCGACGGCCTGGTTCCCATATATTACAATGAAGGCGCACATACGCTCTGTCATCCATAGAACACACACACACACACACACACACACACACACACACACACACACACACACACACACACACACACACACATATATATATATATATATATATATATATATATATATATATATATATATATATATATATATATATATATTTATATATTTATATATACAAAAGAGCTACTTTTCTTCACCTAGACCAGAAAACCATATGCATTCCTACAAAAAGTAAAGCCCCTCAAAAACCAAAAAAAACAACAAGCAAACAAAAACAAAAACAAAAACAAAAAAAACAAAAACAAAAACAAACAAACAAAAACAAAAACAAAAAAAAACAAAACAAAACAAAAAAAAAACCCAACCCAACCTCCACCACATATAAGCTATGTTATATCAAACACTTTCGGTCATCTCTTTACCATTTGCACTTTGGTCACAAAGCAGCGTACCTTCTTTTACAAACGGCGACCCCCCCCCCCCCCAACTTCCGCATGATAGCAGTAGCTTTTGCATTTAGAAAAACCTTCCATCAAATATTATCAGCATGAACAGTTTAATTCATGGATGATACTCATTTTATTGACAAGTCTGTTCAGAGAGCACTGATATAAAAAATATCGGCACAACATAGCATAACCAGTTATTGCCAGAAACAATCAATCATAACAAACGAAGACTTCATATCACGTTCTTTTACCTGAAGGGCGCTTTTTGCTCCGTGTCCCATAAGCTGCTTCATCATTGCCTGAAGAGATATTTATTTCCCAAAACCATATGTGGCTTCATCAACAATGTATGCAATAATATGACTAGTACCTTGTTAATAAAACATCGGAACTCTGAAACATTCAAATTCAAAAGTGGGTTTTTTCAAGGTGATCCATGGTCACCTGCGATATTTGTCATCGTCTTCGACCCCTGTAAGAGACCTTACCTAAAGTACCCGACTACAAGACGATTTTTACCTAAAAATAGAGAGGTTTATTTATACTTTCCCATGTTCCGTGCAGATTGCCTAAAACACGGTTTAGTTACACGCGCATCAGGCAGCCACAGAACTACCAGGATGTTGGACTTTGAAGCCCTTCAATATACCCAATTTCGTCCCATATCGCCAATATTAGTTGTGTTCAGGTTGTATTGTGGGTTATAGCAACAATTTACATGATGTAAATGTGTAATCTCAATGCACTGGAAATCGGCAGAAAGCACTCGATCGCGTCCATGATGAAAGGGACCAGTCTATTTTTTCCAAACAATGATGGATGGATAGATGTGTGTTTGTGTTGTTCCAAGAAAGCAATGGATAATTTTTTTTCTTCAGACTGGAGTATAAACCAAGGTGGCTTCCAGATACGTATGTAAAAGAAAAGATGTTCTTTCCTTATATGTAATGATTTTGTTCAGTGAGCATGTCTACTTTCATGCAGGCTGAAGAATTTATTTCAGTGGTAGTCTTTGGTGATATATATATATATATATATATATATATATATATATATATATATATATATATATATATATATATATATATATATATATGTGTGTGTATATACATACATACATACATACATACATACATACATACATACATGCATGCATATACACACACACATATATATACAAAGGGATGGGTCCTACATCCGGTTTGTGGGCCATGCCCTTTGTCTGGGGGTCAATTGTACTCCTCTAACCGGACTATGGGCAGTATATACCAAGTACAGATTACCACAGTTTCTGGGTATTATCGCTTTCCATAATATCTGGGCAGATTTGCTCATTTGTGCGTTTCTGAAACCCACTAGGTAGCACATTGAAAATAAGGCAAACATTGTTTATGGGCATTTTTCAACTGCCCACCATACTGTCTGAGGATTACCATTCTGCCAATAAACCACCCAAGACATCTATCTATCTATCTATCTATCTATCTATCTATCTATCTATCTATCTATCTATCTATCTATCTATCTATCTATCTATCTATCTATCTATCTATCTATCTATCTATCTATCTATCTATCTATCTATCTATCTATCTATCTATCTATCTATCTATCTATCTATCTATCTATCTATCTATCTATCTATCTATCTATCTATCTATCTATCTATCTATCTATCTATCTATCTATCTATCTATCTATCTATCTATCTATCTATCTATCTATCTATCTATCTATCTATATATCTATCTATCTATCTATCTATCTATCTATCCACCCACCCACCCACCCACCCACCCACCCATCCATCCATCCATCCATCCATCTATCTATCCATCTATCTATCTATTCACCTACCTACCTACCTACCTACCTACCTATCTATACAAATACATACATACATACATACATACATACATACATACATACATACATACAATCCTATTGCTTGCTTCAGCTCATGGGTCAAAATAGTAACTACTATCTAAGCTTCTGTGGTTATTCTAATCATTGAGTATGTTTATGAAACGTCCCACAGCTATTCGGCTGAGAGCGTCGTGTTCCATTTTGAATGGCTTCCTGTGCGACTTGTTTTTACAACTTTTTCACATTTAATAATTTGTTCGTCAATTTCAACCTGTTTTGCCAAAAATAATTTGTTCTGTCTCATGTCAGACTGTGCTAAGAAACGTTTATGCTGTGAGATTGATTAGTGAATGTTATTACTGAATATAATTGGCTGCAACAACACTCGGTCCTGTGTTGCACGCGTTGGAGACGGAAAACTAGGTTCGATGTTACAAACTTACCCCAAATATACAAGAAAATGTACGATGTTATAAAGAAGGGATATTGCATCAGCTGTTTACGCGGTTTCTGCATGTATTCATTCGAAAAATTCGAGAAACACAAAATTTTTAATGAAATAGGCAGTCAAGACGGCCAAGTAGCCTCTTAAATAAAACATTTCTCGTCTTGTTTTAATTGTTGTATTTTTTTTTACGTGTGGTTTATGACAATTACAGGCAAACATGTACTGATTTTTACGTAATGTTTGTGAATAGTTATTTTATCTAATTATATTAATTATCTGTCAAATAACAAATCTTGTGACGGTCATTTACCTGTGTTTTCATTGGGTGTATCTGCTAGTTCTAAGTATATGATACAGAAATAGTCGACAAAGAAGACAGGCCGTTATTTTAATATTGTAACCAAATGGAAATTATCCCACGCAGATGCCATCGATTTTCAGCATTTGTTTCTGAGTCCTATCGGTCACGATCTTCAGGCTCCTGATTCTGTCTCAGTTCTGTGGCAAATAACTGCGAGATGCAAGGAAAATCCAAGTACCACAATAATTTGCATGTCTCCAAGACGTAAGAGAAGTGCCCCCACCGTTAAAGTGCTGGGGCAATACGAGCTGCTCCCTTAACATTGTGTGGTGTGTCACGGTGATAACCAGGTAAAACCAAGATTTTGATGGGTTCCCACTGGTTGTTAAGTCCGGTTTTGCTTTGGACTGTTAACCAAAGAAAACGTGCCACTCAAACAATCCGTGCAAGGCGACGTTGTATGCAAAAAGTAAACTCATACAAGCTCAATAATATATTATTGTCATTATAACATTAAAGTTAGTGCCATGTTGAAAAAAAAAAAAAAAGAACCAATGGAAGTAATTTGTCTTTCGTTCCGTTAAGATTTATGTGTGGAAACGATAAATGTTTTTTTTTTCGGCGTTTTTTACATGTAAATCATAATATAAAAACCACCAAAAATTAAGACTGATGAAATGGTTTTATACAAAATAAAAAAGAAACAGGAAGAGAAGAAACTTATGGCATACATCTTGATCCCAAAGTCAGCACTTGTTTCGGTTACCCAGTGTCATAGTCCAAATGTTACAAAAAAAAGTATTTAACACCATACATGGACATGGCATCCCTGCAGACGTTCTGACGCATTTCAAATCCTAACCTCATCGGCATTTAAGTGTGAAAATATTAGAATAACTCTGCAAGACTCAAAGTCAAAAAAAAAAAAAAAAAAAAAAAACGAAAAAAGAAAATAGCATGACAAGAGATAGCAATTGGTGGATCTAACATAGATACTGTCACAGGCTGAAATTTACCGGTTTACGAAAATGAAATAAGTGTAATAGCATGCCCAGGATCGAATACCACGGGAGAGAAACAATATTCCTGCTAGCTTTTGTCGGGAGAAGGTAAAAGTATAATTCAAATATTAATATTAAAGAAACGAGATACCGGTATGCAACTTGAATGCTAGTACCTATTTCATGTGATAATTATAAAGACATAGGTGATATACATATACGTATATATATATATATATATATATATATATATATATATATATATATATATATATATATATATATATATATATATATATATATATATATATATTGGTTTGGAAAGAATATGGACAATGAATCACAGCAACAACATCTAACGCTAAACTGTGTACCTCACATTTATTTTGGAAAATAGAGATAAAATAAAAAACACAAAAATATAACGTGGGGATTATAGGAAAGGCAAACTATGCATCACTTTCAATATGCAGAGAATTGAACCCGGATGTCTTCAAGACTGTCTTTCTAGGAAGGAAAGTTACTAAGATTATCCACTTGTGGAATAATGTCTCTGCTGAGAAAAAAAGTGCTGAAGATCTTTTCCAGCTCTTCGATGCCAGCACGTCTAGAATATTATATGCATGTAGAAACTTAACCCAGTTTTTAAAAGGTTGATAAAAACCTTGTCAGCCAGACGTATCCATAGTTTTAGAGATGTCATCATGTCAGTTAAACTGGCTCAAACTCATTTTATATATACATGCGTTTATCGACAGTTTACAGGCCAGAAAATACAATATACATACATACATACATACATACATACATACACACACATATATATATATGTGCATATATATATATATGTATATATATATATATATATATATATATATATATATATATATATATATATATATATATATATATATATATATATATATATATATATATATATATATATATATATATATATATATATACTGAACCAAACAAATAACGCAACTTTTTCATTTGGGTTTATTTTCACATTGGAACTGTATTTAAAGTTCAGAAATATACGAACCGTTGTTAAATCAGTCTAAAATAATGCACCAAGTAGTGTGACCTCAAGGTCGAGTACCCTGACCTTGCCATGGGGTCATTGTCATGAATCAAGAGTGACTACAGCAGGCTATTTTACGCAAGTCTCTGACACCTGAAATTAAGGTTGCCAAGTCTTTGATTCTGGGACAGGAAAAGGCCACATTGAAATCAGCCCAAGCGTAACTGTGTGCGAGGATATGAGGCTTTCAAAGTTTGGTGGTTGTGCTGAATCAAGGACAACTGCAGGATCCAGTGCTACCCACATGACTAAAACATTCGCACCTTTACTGGTTGGGTGTAGCCCCTCACGGACAATAAAAGGGCAGCATGGGATTCATTTGGCACAGTATTCCAAGAACTATGGGTCGATTATCAACAGTAGATCGGGAGAGAGGAATTGGCATGCTACAGGCTGGTTTATCTGCAGCAGAGGTGGCAAGACGACTGCAAGTCCACAAATCCACAAAATCTAGACTCTGCTACAAGATTCCAGGAGACTGGGGCCACAGCTGATAGACAGCGTCCTGGGAGACCAAGAGAAACCACACATGCACAAGACAGACACATCAGGGTGTCACATCTGCGGAACAGAACTCGATCAGCCACTAGAACTACACAACAGACACCTGGCAGAACCAATAACAGAATATCTGCCCAGACAGTCCGTAATAGACTACAAGAACACCATCTACACGCCAGGCGTCTTTACAGGGGTCAAATTTTGACACAGGCAAGAAGGCAAGCCCGACGACAATGGGCTACTGCCCATACTCGCTGGACCCATCAACAGTGGAGGGATGTGCTATTCACCGATGAATCCCGCTTCACCCTGTACCATGCAGATGGTAGGACACGTGTTTGGCGACGAAGGGGAGAACACTACTCAGATGCCTGTGTGCTGGAAACAGATCGATTTGGAGGTGCATCAGTGATGGTGTGGGGTGGAATTTCATTCACAGCCAAAACCCAGCTAATCTTCAATGAAGGCAATCTTAACGCTGCCCGTTACAGGGATGAGATCCTTCAGCCTGTTGCTGTCCCTTTCATTAGACACCACCAACTCCACTTGCTTCATCAGGACAATGCTCGGCCCCATGCCGCTAGACTGGCGATGCATTTTCTGCAAGGAAAAGGAATTAACGTTTTGCCATGGCCAGCCTTCTCACCTGATATCAATCCCATTGAGCATCTTTGGAACTACCTTGACCAGCGTGTTCGGAGACGGGATCCAGCGCCCGCCAACCGCCAGCAGCTTTGCCAGGCTCTTCAAGAAGAGTGGGATCGTGTGCCCCGGCAGATGGTGCAGCGGCTAGTGTCATCCATGCGCCGACATTGCATAGCAGTTACAGATGCTGATGGTGGTCACACACAGTATTAGTGGACATGCCAATTTGTGAACTTTACAAATCAATGTTGCCCTGTTTATTGCCAGCTGGTCGCGCCCTCGTTGACAGTTTCAAGTTTTTGTTTTTCACATGTTATGCCAAGAAGACTGCAGAATATGAATCTAATTTGTTTCTGTGATATGAAAGTAACAATAAATATTGAAGTTAAAAAGTTTAAGGGTTGTGTTATTTGTTTGGTTCAGTATATATATATATATATATGTGTGTGTGTGTGTGTGTGTGTGTGTGTGTGTGTGTCTATACCTTCAATGCGACTTAATAACTCTGTAAATGACCATAATACAAGCTATAGATTCAGGTGTACGATATTGGGGTTTTGATATTCTAGTACATGATAGCTTGTTGTTGCAGTACTACATGTACTTTCTAAATCCAGTCGCTCTTCTTCCATACTAAAATACACCTCGAAATTCCCTCAGGACTGTATTCTTTCTTGCTGCAATTTCGATGTCTATGTAACCATAATCGTCAGAGATGTGTCATTCAATAAAACTGTTAGCCGCCATGTAACTGTCATCGCATGGACGACCTCAGATTTCATGGGAAATTGCACTCTGTTGATCCTGTAATGCAACTGTGACGCTATTTTGTTTCCGCTTGTTTTGTTTCTGTAACCTAATTGCTTCGGCTGTTCTCAGCTAATTCCTACACCAAGTGTAGGTCTGTGTTTTTACAAATGAAAGTGGTCTGCACATGTGAATACTACTGGAAAAAGATCAATTTTGTTGACATTCTATGAGTGCAGTATAAAAATGTGCTCAGCCTTGATATCACAAGAAGTTGAATGTATTGCTTGGTTCAGAGAGGATTTCTCTCAACGATTGAAGGACTGTGCCACGCAAATTTTGCGTGACTCAGTTATAGAAAAGAGAAAAATATATTTAATGCCTTTCTAAATTCATTTTATCCTTTAAAAATACATCGCCTTTGTCAATACTATTAATTTTAGAATTGCCATCACTCGTTTTAGGTTTTCAAGTCACAATCTTTACAATGGAAAAGGCAGACATAATAATACAGCAAGGGAAGAGAGAGCTTGTTTATTATATAAAACTGATAACATTAACTGTATTGATGATGAGTTTCATATTTTGTTGGTTTGATCTTTTGAGCTAGATTTGTCCGAAAAGCAGAGCATAAAGTATTATTTTTACCTTCTTATGAAAAGATTATTACACTTGTGAAAAGTGACAAGTAAGAAGTTGTATGTGTATTGAGGCATTATTTATTCAATGTTTTCAAGAAAAGAGAGAATCTTTTGCTAAAGATTTAACACATACATTAATATTTTGGTGTCTTTATGTACGTAATATTATTCAAATGTAATTATGCACTTGCAGGCTGGTGGCCTTTTGTCACGAAATATATTTTTTTCAATTAGTACATCGCAGGAATGCCATGTGGAAGCGTCACGTTGGTGAACACCACAAATCTACTATATTTGGACGACTAAAGCGCCATTGGTGCAGAAAAACCTTTCATTTTAATTTCATGCAATGCAGGGTTATTTTGACACCATCTTCCTCCAAATAGAAACCGTACACATAATACAAAATATGTATATGGCTTTCTGCCTATGGGATTCATGCACTAGCACCACAAAAATAAAAGCGGGATAGCTCAAGCTGATCTTGTGCTCCCCAATTTCAATGAGTCCGAAAGATAAATGAACAATAGCAGTGCGTAATTTGTAGTTGGAGCCTGCAAGATATGGAAGATAGATGAACGTTGTGTAATTCGTAGTTGCAGTTTATAACTGATGTACGTGTAAAGAATAGAAAGATTAACTCTTTCAGTGCCAAATTTCGGACTGAGTCAACAGCTTTTCTCGGCAACGGGCCCAATGCGCGCCAAGATAGGCTGTTGACCTGGGATATTCTCTCTGAAACTATAGGCATACCGGTGGTTGGATGAAAGGTCTTGTTACAAGGATTACGAATCTGGGATCCTGATGATAATTCGGGCTAATTTGACGTAAGTAAATCGACTTATGTTGTGATTGGCACTGAAAGAGTTGAAGGCAAAATCGAAAAATTCCTTTACAAAATGGCTGCTGTCTAGCTCAGTTTTTACTGATTTCGACAGAAATTGATGTGTCTTGAATTGGCATAATGGGATTAGATTAAAAATGGTAATAAACCGACCTCTCGCCCAAATACCGGCATGCCTCCTGTTGCACCGACTATGAGAAATATCGAAATGCGCATTGCTGCTCAAACCGTTAGAAGAATCCACATGCCTACCGTTGCACAAATTCCAATAAGTACCGACATGCTGTGTTAAACAGACCATAGATGTAGGGACATTGCTGTACTGTTACACAGACCATACGAAGTAACTGCATGCCTATTATTGCACACACCATACGAAGTAACGACATGCCATCTGTTACATAGACCATACAAATGGTCTTGTCAACAGCTTTTCAAGGCACGATTTGTGTACAATGTTCCTAAACTATGCTGGGTGAACCTGTTGACTGTGCCAACACTTGGCGCTGAATGAGACAATAAACTGATGCCAAACTTTGAAGATATGCTTCTTATAACAGAAATACGAAATTTGAGCCTGGCGGTGAAATTTCAACATGATAATGGAAAGTTGGCACGACTATCCAGAGAAAACATCATATATTATGTCGAAGTCCAGTCCAACTTTGGGTGAACAACTTCCCATCTGACTCTGACTATCATAAGCCTGCCTCCATGCGTGCATGGTAAAGGGCCAAACTATTCTTAGACAATATAGATATTGTCAATGTTTTTACCTGTTTTTCTAGACTTGTGTAGCCACAGATACTTGAATATATTTTCCCTTGAAATCATATAATCTTGGACAGAAAAGGAAACAACAACATCAGCAGCAACAACAACAACAAACAAAACATTAAACAAAGCCAGTAAACAAACACACAATAGAGCAGGCACTGAAGCACCCATTTAACACTAAAGAGTGAATGTGTGTGTTTGTCATTAAACTTATTTTTAACCTACTTTCATGTTGGTGTGATTACAAGGACAAAATTTAAAGAACTCAGCAATCGTACATGCCCGTATTAGGTGTCATATGTGATCGACTCCAACCAGACTACCCCCATGTTGCTCTTCTATACATGCTATAGCTTATTTACACACCAAGCCGCCTGTAAAGAGACCACACGTTTTAAGGGATAATTTTGACCAAGTCCCAAAGAGCCCCAAAAGAACTCTTATTTATCAATTAATTTATCTATTTGTTTGCTTGTGTCTCTATCTATCTATCTATCTATCTATCTATCTATCTATCTATCTATCTATCTATCTATCTATCTATCTATCTATCTATCTATCTATATATCTATCTATCTATCTATCTATCTATCTATCTATCTATCTATCTATCTATCTATCTGTCTATCTATCTGTCTGTCTGTCTGTCTTTCTATCTATCTATCTATCTATCTATCTGTCTATCTATCTTTTTGTCTGTCTGTCTATCAATCTATCTATGTATCTACTTGTTTGGCTTTTTGATTGTTTATTTCTTTATTTACTTACTTATGGATTTATTTATTCATTCATTTATTGATTGTACTTTGTCTTCGAATATGATTATATTCATAATGATGGAAATGGCCAAGATTTCTACCTTTTGACACACAAAACGTTCAATTTGGTGGGTGAAGTGGCCCTTGAAGACAGTGAAGAATAACTCGATTGCGTACTGCTTGGCCGTGTTACCGTGCTCACGTTCATGGATCTGCTTGCAATGTGAAGCAATATTCCTGACCCCATGATTTTTTAAGTCACTTTAAGAACACATGCTTTAACATTGGTTCCCCAAGGGTAAGGAAGAATTTTTGAATTTAATTAGTCCAAGAAGGGGGTTGATCGTATGACTAGTCCCACATTTTGACTCTGTCTCATCTCCCTTGTCATGTCGTGTAGTGGCACTATGCAGGATATTCATTTTAGCTGCAATACTGTTTTGGTCCAATTGATTCCCAAAATAAGGTATTCATATGTACAGACATGTAATTAAACCTGACAAAACATGTTGTTGTTGCCAAACTATTGATATAAACATTTTGTATTTCTTAAGAAAATGGATTGGAGAACAAGCCGACGCTTATTCCAACTGTTCCCCTGGCAATACAATATGATATCTCTGCACATAAAGTTATTGTATTACAAGCGTGTGTCAATAGACAAACATTACGTGCCCAATATTCAAATACAAGAGGTATAAGATAATATCATATATAATAACCTCAAACGCCAATACGCACGGTCGCTCTTTAACAGTGGACACAACTTTCGATATTGTAGTTTGTACAGTCTGCAAATATCTTGGCACAGAAATCAATATGTACACAAAAAGGAATGGAATATATTGAAAAGTGTTTATAGACTCGTAATCGTTTAGTTGCCAGGACAAATTTTTGAACTGTGTTAAACAAAAGTTAATTTTCTTGGTGTGAGGCCGAAGGACAAACTGCTTGGTGGAGCTGTGTCCCAGCATAAGTGTACCTGGGACAATTAAGCAGAAAGCGTTTTGTGTTATGTGTCCCTGACGACAAATATCAGTTAGTGCTGTCAGCAAGGTTGCGGTTGAAGAGATGACGCTCTAGACTCTGTGCGCAAATGCACGTGGTGAATTTGCCGAGGTCGCCAGCTACAGTAATAGAAATAGAGTGGCAGCTTCCTAAGTTGGTGTTAAATTTTCTTTTCACCGCTGCGACTGAGGGACAGGCTTTTGTGTCAGAGTCTAACAAGCATTATCGTTGAGGGGAAAAAGGAACGTGTCTTAAACTAGTTCTACATCTCATTGTCGGGATTATAAATGAATCTATCCTGTTGTAATTTGTTTCCAAGGATTGTGGCAATCTTTCTTGCAAGTATGAGGGTTTGCTGCTGTTTGAAATTCTATGTAGATAAATAAGTTTCTGTTTGTCTCTACCAGCATGCAAGGTTTCCCATTTATTTTCAGCATGGAAGAGTCTGTTAGGCGCGTGTTTGGAGGCACCCGTTGCAACTCTAGCTGCCGCAAGTTGAATCCTTTCTAGGTTGTCCGTCTGTTCTCTCGTAAAATTGTGCCAGAGAACACTGGTGTAATCCGCAATTGGCCTATTGAAATAAATGTAGAGTTTTTCTTAAGTTTACCGAGTAGCTTGTTAGTAAGTTTTGAGTAGGCAATCATCTCTTTTTATTGCGGACTTATAAATTGAATCTACATGATTCCACCAGGTGAGTTTAAAATTGAAGGCAACGCTTGGGTATCTATGCTGCTCCAATTCCGTGATCGGCTGTCCATTTAGATATATCTGCAAGTTCCCTTTATTTCGATCGCCTACGTTTAACAGCCTTGCCTTTTTCATTTAGTAAGTAGTTGATGTACTACCAACTTAGTTTAAAAAATAACTAATTAAAAAGTTATTGTCATATATTGCAAACGCATACTCAGCATGGCATAAAAGCAGTACATCATATCTTTTCTTATCATTAACGGCTTCTTAAAATACTTTCTTGATGTATGTCGAAAACAAACGGACGAAAAATCTCTGAGCTCATAACTTGTACAATATATATCACGGTCATAATTTTACATTTTCAGTTATTCATCTCCGATGTCACTTGCTGCTGACCTTCCTTCGAAATTTAAAAGAAGAACTGTATACTTTATGTACAATATTTAACTACCTGTGGACCCTTATATCGCTGAAAGCAGTTAAACTCATGTGGCACACAAAGACCAAAACCTAGGCAACAAATTAAATTTCAGTTATTGTTCACCCGTTATGTCACAGTAACCTAGGAACTCCAAACAGGTAGGATACCTTCTTTATTAGATTAATTACCAAAGGTAAACACAATGGAATAAAAACAGGTCTTATCTGTACCAGATTTGCATTTGGAGTACTACGAAGGCAATTCATGCAATATTAAGGGGTGTTGAAGCCACCATTTGCCGTACGTTGTTCAGTATATTAAATGCACTGAAAGCATGTGCCATATTCATGTAAACAGTGTAATTGTGACTGACAAAGAGGTGTTGATTATGCCGATTCTCACCACAAAATACATAGACAGGAACCTGGGCGCACAATTTATAATCGTTATGGATTTACCTGACTGTAAATCAAAACAATAACAAAAACCCAAACAAAACAAAACAAAAACAAGAGACAACAAAACAAAAAACAAAACAAAAACAAACAAACAAAAACAAAAACAAAACAAACAAAGAAAAAGCAAACCAAACACACACACACACACACACACACACACACACACACACACACACACACACACACAAACACAAACATCCCCCCGCCAAAAAAAAACATTCACAAGTTCTAAATATTGGCCCACAGTGGTAATGTATCAAGAGGTGCTAAGTACGGACCCAAAACACTTTTGTATCAAAACATTCCAAAGGGAAATTATTAGTGTTCCTGAACTGGCTTGTTCACGTTAAATTTTATCAGGACACATTCCAGTTTGTTTCATTCAAACTGAGTATGTGTCAGATATACCGCGCCAAATGGCTAGAGAGGTCCTCCTTGAAACCAACGGAAAGATCTTCAGAAAATTTAGGTTGCTTGAGAGGACACCTACTACAGGAAAGGAATCGTCTTGTAAACATAAGCTTAGGTGTACAGTCGATCATTTCAACAGAGGGATGCGATTCACCACATTATACTCTGTAGGTCAAAAGCAGGTAATTACATCATTGTAAAGATTAAAGCTGTAATGTCTGCAAGTTTGTTTTGTTACAATGCCAATGGGAAGTAAACATTTTTCTGATTTTTCCCCGAGGCAATCAAACATTCCGTATGTGATAGCAGGATGTCAATGCTGGCATTCAGGCTTTAAAATGTCAATCTCTTGATACTGTACATTATAGAATAGAACATGACCAATTATTTACTTCAGACAGGAACGTCATTTATAAATGAAAATGGTTTCTTGCAGCAAATGATTAATTGGTCCCAGCTGGCTGCTTGCTCCTGGATATAGATACAAAAGGAGGATGCCAGTGACATCATGCTATTGACTCGACCACTGAACAGTAGGGGATGCGAGTGGTTTCTTATTTTTATGATATATCTCTTACTGTCGGTAGTTCCTGACAATATCTGGCCAGCGAGAGTAGCTAGTCTTGTTTTTCAACCAGTTGTCTCTACCAGCAAAGGTGTCAACCAAAGGAAATGAAGCGGTGCTTCCATCTACAGTAAACACCCTCTATTGGGTAGGTGGTGCAAGCAATTTCCAAGATAACCCAGCTAAAACGTCAGTATGTACTAGCTTTCAACGAGTACCCTGTACGGCGAGAAAGTGAATCGTAACCTATAGTTAAAGCTTACCATCAGAGTGAAGAACTTCTTACACATGGAAGTAAAGATATAGCCTTATATTAAATCACAAAATTCGTAGTCAAGACCCATTTATTGCAAGAAAAAAGAAGCCACAGCGCAAAAGCCCCTTGAATTCGAGCTACATGTCAAAAACAAAGCCTGGAATGTGACCACCACAATGCATATAGTGTTTGGAGTTTTCTTTTTTGAGTATGATGTGACTTAAATAACCTCTCACGTGTAGTGTGTGGTGATATATCTCCATTTTATTTATTTTGAAACATGCACATATGATCAACTTTCATTTCGAGGTCAAAATGGTTTCCTATGTTAATTGTCAATTTTCTGCAGGACTATATGAATTCTGAGTCACTTGAATTATTGCTTTTTGCTCCTGTGTAATCTTGTTGGTCACCCTTTGTATCAGGTTTCAGTTTACTGCAAGTGTAATGTACCAGGTATTTGACAAACTCTATCTATCTATCTATCTATCTATCTATCTATCTATCTATCTATCTATCTATCTATCTATCTATCTATCTATCTATCTATCTATCTATCTATCTATCTATCTATCTATCTATCTATCTATCTATCTCTCTCTGTTGGTCGGTCGGTCGGTCGGTCTGTCTGTCTATCTATCTATCTATCTATCTATCTATCTATCTATCTATCTATCTATCTATCTATCTATCTATCTATCTATCTGTCTTTCTGTCTGTCTGTCTGTCTCTCTTTCTTGCTCTCTCTCTCTCTCTCTCTCTCTCTCTATATATATATATATATATATAAATATAACCATACATACATATCACATATTGATCACTTATGGTGCCCCTCATTTTAGAAGGAAATGTTCTCAGAAACTTGGTGTGTCCCTTAATTACTTAAAAGGTCAGTTTACAATGAAAATGACCTATAAACGCTTTTTCCATTAGTAACAAGAAATCACTAGATGTCAGCACATTCATCATGTTAAGATACCAAAGATTTTGTTGAATAGGGCAGTGACAAATTCTTTTGGCATTATTAGTTCTGTAAATATTTTTAAACTTTAAATACAAAATGCAGGAAGTTCGGGATAATGATAGGTACTTTGGCTAATGCTATTTTGCATTTTGTGCAATTGAATGTACCATCACAGCCTGGATTGAAAATTGTTGTCAACTACATGTAGTTGTCACATTGGTAATTATTTGTTGATTTCTATGGACGTAACTGTCAGTCAAGACCCTGAAAACGATACATTTTGCAATATTTACAGACCCTCTGGAAATACGATATTGTTATTTCTATGCAATACCTTATGCGAATAATTGAATCCACATGAAGAAACAAATCTCATGAAATTGATGGGAAATATCAATGTTGATCTTGTACAGTGACATGCAAGATTTAGAATGCAGACTATATAGACGTCTGCCCCAAAGTGGATTCCTACCATAAATACTATTTTATCCACAAAGTTACCTAAAAGAACTGCCACTTTTCATGTGCAGTCAGTTTGCCGTATACATTTCATGGCTTAAAGTCATTCAATTCTGGTATCGTATTCTGAGACAAGTCTGACTACCAGCGCTATGAAAGCTACAATACTCTCAAGCAGCCCACCCAACCATGTCGAATATATTAACAAAAATCCTGCTCATGTCAAAGTTTCTATGAAGAGTAATACACGTTTGTAATCAAGCTTTGCGATGTGATTGAGACAAAAATATAAATGAGGCAAATTGGTTAATAAAATCTGGAGAAAAACATATTGTTCGATTTGATAAATGTAATTGACATAAACAAAATTTGTTCCCCATTTGGCATTTCCAATTATATTAAATTTCAGCACATCTTAAACAAAGTGTAAAAAGCACATCAAAATAAGATTAGGTGACCCAACATGCGACTCTTGACCTCACCTTTAAGTTTATAGCGGCATGCTTAAATTGCAACAGCTTCCAGAAACTATAAAGCAGCACAAAAACACAGAAAAAAGTAAAAGCAAAAAAAAGAAAAAAAAAATACATGACATAAATGAAAATATGGAGATTTGTCCTGAACATCAGTAGACATTGTTGCAGGCAGTTGAAATGCTAGTACTGTCTCACAGTGGCCACTAATATTAATGCAGTGGACAAGCCCTAACCAAATGGTAAAATGGAAACAAAATTAATTTAGCCACGTTAAACCAGGTGACATTATATGGATTGTTGAAAACGTTCAGACCAAAACAAGTAAAGAGTGCAAAAAATTGTCAATGAGTCACCCATCAAGTATTCATCCTGAAGACACTTTGTAACAAAACTACATCATTGGAGTTACTTGATCTCTCACAACTATTGTTAGCAAAGGCAAGTTACCCTTGGGGCATTTATGCTGAAAATGCTTTGTAACAAAACAACCTCCTTAGATAAACTTGTCATTGACAACTGGTCGTGATAAAGGCAAGTCGCTCATCAAGAACTTATCCTGCACATGCTTTGTGACAAATGTAGCTCTAAAGGGATACTTTATCATTCAAGAACTGTTGTTGATAAAATTGTATTTCTCTTCAAGTGTGAATCCCGAATATACTTTGTAACAAAACTACCTCCATGGAGATTCTTGATCACAACTGCCCATGGTAAAGGCGAGTCACTCGGCCTGTATTTTTATGCTGAAAATACTTTGAAAGAAAATTATCTGCATAAAGATACTTGTTAACTTAAGGACTTACAACTGTTCTTGGCATAGGCCACTTGCTGATCAGGTATTTAAAATGAATGCACTCTGCAACAAAACAACCTTCTTGGAGACATTTCAATCAGTGTCAGGTGATTGTGGTAAAGGCCAGTTACTCATCAAATATATACCTTTAAGCTACTTTGTAAGACAACCCCATGGTTGGACATGCTTGATCAGTCACAATTGCTCTAGATAATGGCGACTTACTCCTCAAGTATTGCTCAAGACGTAACAAATCACCCTCCTTGGAGATAGCCGATTGACTCACAGTTCTTCTTGATAAAAGCAGGTTACTCATGAAGTCTTTCTCCTGAAGATACTTAGCAACACAACAACCTAAATGAGGATACTTCACATACTCACAGCTAGTCTTTATTACACTAAGTAAGCGACAAGTCATTTATCCTGAAGATACTCTCTAACAAACCAATCTACTTGGGGATATTCCATAGACACACAACTGTTCCCGATAAAGGAGAGTCACTCATTGATTATGTAGCCTTAGTAAGCAAAGACTTCTAACCAAAAAAAATCCTTTTTTGGAGATACCTGATTGACTCACAATAGTGAGTTGTTGATAAAGGCGAGTTGCTCATGGAATATTTATTCTGATTTAACAAAGCCATTTGATACTCTAGACCATGATGCCTTTTGCATGTAGGCCTTTTGTAACTAATATTAATTGAAGCAAAGTAAACTTAACTAGCTGACTGACTAACTGAATGACAGACAACAAACCAACCAACCATCTAATAATCTAGCTATAACTAACTAACTAACTAATTAAATAACTAACTAACTGATATCCCAGAAGGGTAAATCCTAGGCCCAACTCTTGTTATTGATCTATATTTGATTCCATTACCAACGCTGATGAAACAACACCTGTCAAATGCCGCACTGTATATTTCAGACCACTGAACTTGCGATGAATATGGCGCAAACATGGTTGAAATTTTGTATTGGAACACAAATATGGATGCTTTTGCAAATCTGGAAACTCTTTGCTGTCATTGTTGGGTTTGGAATTTATAATTATGGATCATGTTTTTCTGTACTATTTGATAAATACTTCATTGCCTATGTTGTGCTGTGGTCTTTGTTCTCCGACTCATAGTTAAAGTGGAGGAAGCGTGTGTTTATAATGTTCCAGCCAGATTCATAAATATCACAAAAACGATGTAGGCCTACTTTACTTTTTTGCTGTAAACTTAGGTGACTGACAAGTCGGGAGAACTAAAAAAGCGATAAGCCTACAAGATCTCTTTTTATTTTTGACACAAGTAATGTAATTTGTGTTTTGGTTGGTAAAGCCGATACATTTTGGACACACTAGTGTCTGTAGTTAATGATGAATATTTCAAAGGTTGAGATGACCAGTTTGAAACCACCAGTTGCCTTTTATTGGTGGCTGTCTGTCTCAAGTGAGGAGTGAAATTTGTTGCTTCACATTTGTAGTGGAAGATAAATGTTGATGCTTTGGCAAATCTGTAATCTCTTTGCTGTCGTTGTTGGGTTTGGAGTTTTTGAATATGGATCATGTTTTTTATGTACTATTTGATTATGGCCCTTAGGGATTATTTTGGATTTTTAATGTAACCAATGCTATGATAAGCAGTTACGTCATTCTGGCTGTCATTTTTATATATTTTATGTTATTGTACATTTTGTAAACATTTGACTGTTAAAACGTATTTTGTAAAGAATGTTATTAAACACCGGTGCTTGTAGATCCACGTGAAAGTGCTTTGGAACCAACCTGTCTCTGTTTGTTCATAAACCATAGAACTAAACTTAAAATTTAAAAAAAAGTTGGAAAATAAATTGAGAAATGAACAAAAAAAAAAAAAAGGGGGGGGGGAAATAAATTAAGAAGTGCGTCCTGACCTATGACACACCGCTGTTTGGTGTATCTTATAAAAGCAAATTGAAAAGAATATATATAAGTCTGAGTGAGATTTTTTCTGCCTGCTATCTTTATGGCCAAATACATCATGTGTCGACAGAGGCACTATGAATATCTCATTGTCCACAGACGAATATAGACATATATGATCAAAAGCCTGAGCAACAATACAATGGTATTGAATATGAATGTCCGGATATACTTACATGAGTTTTTTAATGTTATGCTGGAGCCAAATATGGCCAAAGTCAGTGAAATAATTTACATGTGTGAGTTGCCATACATTCACCAAATTAACAAAGGAGCAGTAAATGAAATGAACGAACGAGCAGATGGAAGGATGTAGGGATGAAGTGATGAACAACCATATAAATATACTCATTATTTGCAGGAAAATTACAAGAACAAATGCTTGGCGCGTATTCTTCGATCGACAGAAATTAGAAGCGTGGCTTGCACCATGTTTTGTTTGATTGATTAACACGTGCATTAGCATATAATTCCACCTGTTGGTACATCTTCCAATAACATGAAGCATGGAGACAAATTACTTCTCTCTTAATTGCCACTGTCTGACAAACTTTATTTGTCTGTCGAACACAGAGATTATTTGTGTTGCTCAGAAATGTAGTCATCTGTGCCCGATTGTGCCCCCAAAGTGGATCAGCAGCTTTCTACCTTGCGCTTTGGAGATCTAGGGTACATCAATGCCTATTCTTTGACTTTCACTCAAAGACATCGGTGCCAAAGCACAACATAAAATTACTAATAGGGGGCGAGTTGAAAATTACCGGCCGGTAACGACCGATAGCGGCAGGAAAATATAACAGTAAAGGGGCACTAAGAGGCTGGATAATAACTGATAAGTCTGAGCTGCTTCCCTGTGTGTCGGTAGGTCTGAACATTTGATTGTCTCGATTGATTCAGGAGGTTGGACAAATTGGGGATTGCTATTTAGGAAGATGCATGTCTCATACAGCTGGTGTACTTTAAACAAACACTCTTCATTAAGGTAGCTCATTGTACCCTACTCACCAAAGGAGGTAATTTCCGCGGCAAAATACCTCTAGTCCCCTCAACCTTCTCCATGTAAGAGCACAACTGAGCCAATAAATGTACTTTGCGAGATGCAAAGCAGAAGTGGAAGCTATTTTACTGCTCTATCAGAAACATATCCGCCTTTCAACAAGAGGAAACTGAACGATATAACATGGGTTAAAAAACTCGATTCAGGGAGAAGAGAACAAAAAAAAAGTAAAATAAAAACATCAGAAGACAATAAAAAATAAAACCCAACACAAATGCCACATATTAGCAAATGAGACAAAAATCATTGTAATTCCCCATATTCTGTTTCCGCAGCTCTGAATAAGTCCACCACCTTGTCCTTGCCTGCCCTGACTTCTGACATGTCATATTTAACTCTGTTCCTTTTTAACTTTAATATTGTATTGTTATTCTCTCAGTACTATACTGTACTTGTCCTTTACAATTTTCGCATCATTCTTGTTTGATGACTGACGGGCTATGGTTATGGTTGGTTCTTGTTTGCTCAGACTGGCGGTGTAGTTTCTGTGGTATTGTAGAAAACTATTATCCACTCATTTGTTTTTATGACAGCATTATCATATTTGGCAAAATGAGATATCATTCTCTTCAGATATTCAAAGAATAATGCATTGCTAGGTGGTAGTTCAAGTCTGAGTGTTATATGTAGTCACGTTCATGTTGGTGGACATGTCAAGGTTTGGACGGTTTCCAACTTGGGCTGAATTTACACGTGCCTAACTTCTTTGTAAACATTCAGTTCAGGTCTTGCCTCTGCTACTTTCTGACCATGGTCGTCATTTTTTCCCCTGTAGGTATAACGCAATATAAATCAGTGGTCTAGTGTATCATCAATCTCCTGTGAAGAACATTTACATTTATTATTGCTACGTAGTGTACATTGCTTTTTCACATTTTTTGCGCTAACAATTTCTGCCATACGTTGAAAGATGTGTCTGGATTCCTTACCCCTCCCAGTATGAATGTACATTTCTTTGAGTTTTCTAAGTCCTGTGTATAATTAATGCAATTTTTTCAAGTATTCCTTTTTACAACCTTCTTTCCATCCGTCCAGCTCCTTCATTTGTATGTCTCCCAATCCTTCCCCTGATCATAGTTTTTAAATTCACAACTTCTGTTAACTTGTGCGTTTCCTTGACCAATTTTGTTTGCCCTTAACAATTTCAATATATAGTTTCCTGCACCACCGGTTTTGTCATTTTGCTTGTATGTTTTATATATATCAAATATCTCAGTTTTGCCATCTCAAAAATGTCATTCAATCCCATCTCCCCTAAGACGGCCTCCGATCTCTTGCTGTACAGGGTGATCCGATGCCCTATTCATCCAATGGATACCCCCTTATTTACTTCGTCACTGCCTTTAAAGAACCCGAGCTGCTAATGCTGTGTTAACACTTTTAATTATTTGATTGCAGTTGCTCTTGAAATATCCTTAGCTCAGTTCACCTCCGTTTTATTTTATTTTTCAATCTGTTATCTGAACAGACCCCCACCTTTTACTTTTATGTTGAAATGTTATAATCGCTACTCCCCATACTACCCCCCCAAAAAAAAATAATAAAATAAATAAATAAATAAATTAATGAATGAATGAATGAATGAATGAATGAATGAATGAATGAATAAATAAATAAATAAATAAATAAATAAATAAATAAATAAATAAATAAGTAAATAAATAAATAAATAAGTAAATAAATAAATAAATAAATAAATAAAATAAAAAAAAAATTAAAAAAAAAATTGCAGTTTCCGGGGTCGCGTTTTTGATTGCCATTTGCTCTCTTTATCCATTTCATAACCTGGTTGTTAAACTTGGTATTTTATAATCTCCACTTATTCCCATGCTCTCCTGCTTTATTCAACATGTCATGTAACATTTATGAGGATAGGCCATGGGTAGTATCTCATTACAATAAATGAATGAATGAATAAAAAATGAATAAATGAATGAATGAAGGAAGGAAGGAAGGAAGGAAGGAAGGAAGGAAGGAATGAAGGAAGGAAGGAATTAAGGAATGAATGAATGAAAGATCGAACTAACAAACAAACAAAACAAGGAAATAAATAAAATTTAAAAAATGCAGGAATTTTCTCCCATTCTTATTCGATTACCATCGCCCATCAACTGTTGAATTGGGGCCATGATGTATAAAGCCATCAAATCAGGGAGAACGCATATCCCAGCTTACGTTTATGTTAAAATGTGCATTTTGTATGTCAGCATTGCCAAGTGCAAGCATGCATGCTACATCTCTATAAAATGCGTTCACTATTTTGTGAAAATTGCCTCTAAATCCTAGTGCAGAAGGCTTCCCATGGACAATCTCTCCAGGTTCCACCTTATTCTTTTCTATTCATCTCACTACAACCTCTCAACGTTTTGGTTCTGCCAGTTTCAAATCTGATTTAATGTAAAAGCATGGACACTTACCCACTTTCACGGTTAAAACCATGTATTCTTCTTGTTGCAGTTTATCGGTTGCCAAAATATACCTGACCTCGTTCCACTCTATTATTTCCATCGTCATCTGTTCATACTTTCTCCGTCCTTTTTTTTTGCTTTTGTATGTGCAACCTGTTTTCTACATTTGATGTATTGCATCCTAGCTTACTCAAGTTCATATTCGGTGCTCTTACTCTCCCTGGTTTTGCTTCATGCTCTATCTAGAGCCTTCAGTTTTTTTAGCTCAACTGACTTGTCTGTCAGCTGAGCTTATGCAATGGTGAGGCACCCGTTATCCATCAGTGGTTTTTGATTAACTTTGCATTTCCACTGTCTATGGTATAGGTATATCTTGGTGTCTTGGTTGACGGGGACTTGTAGAATATGTGCCAGTCACTTTGCCTTTTGAGAAGTATCTTTGTCTAGATGTGTAATAGTAGAACATCTGTGGGTTAATATTGCAACATCGATGCATGCTACAATGGCATCAGCGCAGGTAGTTGTAATTTCTTGAGGATATTTATATTGCGAGATACCTAAGCTGTGCTTGTTAAAGAAAGGAACTCACCACTGAACATTGTATACGGTGCCTATTACGGGCGTCAATGGGGTAGTGCCGGTCATGACTTATGACGAAACTTGGGGATTTATCAGCCGGCGGGACTTACGGGATCCCCCCCAGATTGTTTCCTTCATCTAGTCATAATGTTTTCCATAATTTTACCGATTGAGAAATGAGATTGTGTATCATATAAGTGCATTCTAAGCAGTGTATTTATATTCAGATGTCCGTTTGTCGTTAATTATTTGTTTTGTGAGGGTCTTATACTAGACTGCTCTTTGCTGACGTGGTTCCGTAGCGGTTATTGACTACCCTTGCAATTCCAGTCTCCATGTTATGGGTACAATTTGGTGTCCTGGTGGACGGTGACTAGTGGGATTTGTGGCAGTTACTTGGCTTTTTGATAACTATAATTGTATCCTGTGTGATAGTACAACATCTGTGGGTTAATAATATAACATATACACATGCTTCTTTGCCCTATTGCATCAGGACAGGTAGTTCTAATTTCCTAATGGGGAGAGTTCATGATGCAAGTTACCTAAGCAGTACTTGTTAAAGTAGACGGCTCACCATTGAGCACTGCATACAGTGACCATCAGGCTAGCACCGGCCATGGTTCATGGTGGGACTGGTTGATTAATCAGTAGACCATGCTTACTGCCCCCCCCCCCCACCACTCCCTCCATCAATTCATTATGTTTTCCATCTTTGTAGTGATTGAGGTATTGGATTGTGTATCATATAAGTGCATTCTTAGCAATAGATTCTATATTGGGACGTCCGTCAAGAGGCATGCGTAATTCACATTTTTGAATTCTACTCAAAAACCACTAGGCAAATTCGATTTAAACTTGGAGACAATGTACTATGGGTGGGTGTGTAACAAGTTTGTTCAAACGGTCGCGGTCGCGTGACTTTGTTTGTTTTTTTTTGTTTTTTTTTGATCTTGTTTTTTTGGGGGGGGAGGGACAAATTGCAAAAAAATTATATACATGTATCTCCAAAAACACTCACCTAATTGCTTTGACATCATAAAGGAACACTTCTAAGGATGTTTGGTTCTTAATTCGTATATACACCAAGTGGCGCTGCAACTTTTTAATTTTTATTTATTCTTTTTTTATTTTTATTTATTTATTTCGTGTGTGTGTGTGTGTGTGTGTGTGTGTGTGTGTGTGTGTGTGTGTGTGTGTGTGTGTATGTGTGTGTGGTTTCGCTTTTTTAGGGTTCTTCTCCAGAACGGTCACTCATATTAGGATCAAACCTGGTGGATATGTTTTTAGTGCAAAGCTCAAACAAAATTGTTCACTAAATAACGCTGCCCTTGATTTGTGAATTTAACGATCTTTATTTCAATTCGAGAACTTGAAGGCAAATGTACCTTTCTTATGGAACCTTATGCAAGTCAATTGGCATTCCAATACTTATTCATATTTTCGACTTCTCTGAAACCTTCCGCCACATTTACTTCAAACGTGGGGGCAATATAACCAAGGTGGGTGTCTGCCAAGTTGGTTCAAATTGTCACACTCTAGTCATTTTGAGATTTTATTTTAATGAATTCATTGTTCTTCTTCGAAAAGATAATCTTCTCCAAAACCGCTCATCCAATTGCCTTGATATTACACAGGGGCAATCCTGGGGGGTAGTTTTTATTTTGTTCCTGATGCCTGATTTCTAACTGTTTTCAACTCTGGTGTTTGCTGGTTGATGCATGTATTCTATTTAGCTACGTGCAAGGGGGGTTATAATGGAAACTCACATTTTTGACTCATCCAAATCCATCACGCAGATTCTGTTCAAATTTGGTGGGGGTGTACATTGGGTAAAAGTCTACCAGGTTTGTTCAAAATGTCACGGTCCAGTGATTTTTTATTTTTAAGGAATTTTGTTGTTGACTTTTTTTTTGGAGGGGGGGGGGCAAATTTCATATAATATCGAAAGCGCCGAGACAATCGCTTCAAATTGCATAGGGACACTTGTAGGTGCCCCGAATTTGTTTAACAGGTGGTGCTGCAATTTTACTGTATTTTTTTTTTTACAATTGGCCGGGGCATATGTACATATTAGCAACAGTTATCATGGTCTGAAACAGAGGTCACCTTGATATCACAGTTCACTGGACCACTTCAGTGTGTGCGTGTAAGGTCAGCTGAGCACAGGACTGTCACAGTCATCTTGTAACTGTTTCCAGTAGCCCTGGATTTATTCTGTCATCTTTATTTTTAATTGTAATGTTTTGTTTTTTCAATCTTCTGCCGCCTTAAAAAAAATTCTAGTGAGCTCCTCATTCATTTGCTGTACTCCCCTTAATATGCCGCACCCCGATATTGCAACCCTTGCAATTCTTGTTCAGGATTTCCAAATATCTTCCAAATCGAAATTTATGTTTGTGTTGCACACCGACCTGGTCCTCCCTCTAATTCTTGCGCAGAGGTGGATGTCTATTGAATATACCACCCAGTGTTGTAGTCGCCATCTATTTGCTACATGCCTATCTCATCTTTCCCGTCTATTTCACACCTTTAGGTTGTTTGATAAATCTAACTGTCCACTCAGACGTAGCCAATTATTCCCCATCGACCCATGCTCACTTTCTGTTACACTGTGCATCTCCCTTGACTATTCTGAGTCCACACTCTCTAGTGAAATTCAATAACTTGTTTCCAGGCCCACTGGCCTGTGTATCGCATTTCTCAATTTCATTCATTTCTTCTTCAATGTGCACATTGAAATCCAAGCAATCTGTATCATATATCCCTGCTGTTGAGTACAACTCATTATCATCCTTATCCTGTCATATATAATTGGTTATTTCATTCCTCGGGTAAACCGAAATGTACTATGTTTACCACATCTGATGGTACCTTTCTGCCCTTTGATCTATCCTATCTATTGTGTCTAATCATTTAATTTTCTATCTTCTTTCCACCCGTTTTGCTAGCTTTAATGCTCATATACGCCCTACTTATCATCAAAAAAAAAAATTAAAACAAAAAAACAAAAAAAAAAAAAACAAAAAAAAACACACACACTCACACAAAAAAAAAACTACAGTCCCCTTCCTTTGTCCACTTTATCTCCCCGTACCAATCCGATCATATCCTTTTTGGTCTGTCACTATCCCAACTTCTTTCTTTCTAAGGAGTGTCTCTAACAGTGTTGTCAGATCTTATCCTGTTTGGTCTGTCACTATCCCAACTTCTTTCTTTCTAAGGTGTGTCTCTAACAGTGTTGTCACATGTACCCTCGCACTGTTACCCACGTTTCCTATCTTTGACCTTTCCCCTTCGTATCCACTGCAATTGACATTTGATACTTTAATTATGTTACCACTTCTTTCTTTTGCTATCCTCCTGCTTTTTCCCGTTTGTTTTTCTCCATTATCCTGTTTCAAAACTGCCCTGGTATTTTCGGGTGTTTCTGTTTCCCCTGCCGCTGCAACCACTCATTATACACCTGCCCTAATCTATTAACTTCCTGCGTCACTAGAGTGCAGCGCATTCTCAGGAAACACCTTCTTCCTCCCTGCAAAATCATGTGTAGATAGTACACACATGGCTTACCTCCCGTGAAGGTATCATAAACCTTGGTAATATCGCTATCGCCAAAGCATCACAGTCTACCTGACCTCCCTGCTAGCTTCCCATACCTGACTGAAACTGCTTCGGTTCCTATTTTGCAACCCTGATCTTCTCAGTCAGAGGGATCGTAGCTCCCTACCTAAACAATGACTGTTGGTCACTCCCCATCACTCTTTACCACAACCTCAACCTCTCCTCTGCATCTTTATTCTTCGCCTCTAGTAGGAAAACGTGTGGCTGTGGCTCTGTGCTCCCTGTTTGTTTAAACTAGACCCTGCCCTCCTCACTATGCTGCTACCTATCATAATTGCCTCTGCAGAACCTACCGTTCGCCACTCTCACCCACCACATCTCCGTGTCTCCCTTTGCCCTGTGCTCCATCCTGCATCCCTGCTCCCCCTCAACCTGGTCTACTTTCTTCTGGCCCTACTCCTCGCCATCCTTTTTTTTTTTTCGATTCTCCTTATGCCCCCATCTATTGTACCCTGGCCTGGGTCCTGCTTCCCGCAAAGCCCTTTATTTTGCCTTGTTTTGGTCCTCCTCCCGACTCTGTGTGTGTGTGTGTGGGGGAGAGAGAGAGAGAGAGAGAGAGAGAGAGAGAGAGAGAGAGAGAGAGAGAGAGAGAGAGAGAGACACAGAGAGAGAAAGAGAGAGAGAGAGACCTCTTAGTCAAATCCTGCCTTGTTGTTGTTTACTTTTAACTTCAGCTCACCAATGGGAAGTCAGCAAACTCTGATTACAAAAACCGCAGACCAGAGCAGCCAGTTTAATTGCCTGTTAAGGTTCAAGATGAAGCAAAAATCCATTTTTACGCTATTAGATTCTTTTCACCACAACACAACAGACCATTGCAATTTATTTTTAAGTTGAAATGCATGATGTAACCTTGTTTTCACGGTATTCTCTGTAATTTCTTTTTAAAATTTAACTTTACAGTGGGATGTGTTTTGGAGCATTCTTTTGACGACGGGAATAAAAAAAAAACGAGATCTTCCACTTCGTTTGGATACCTGGATTACTCCCCCCAAACAATGAAACATCACACTTTGGACATTCCATCGCGTTCTCGGGGCATTAAGCTGTGTTGACATTGTCAAGTACAGCTTGTCTTGGCATATTCATCGATATGCTCTTTCCCGTAATTCTCTCAGTGCTAAATTTTGAACTTAGCTTACAGCTTTACTATGCACGTCTTAGGCGCATTGCGCCCACAGCGTGCCAACGGAAGCCGTTCAACTGGATTATTATACCTCGGGCATGCTGGTACTTGAATGAGAGGTCTTTTAAATAGGAACATGAATTTAGCACCCTTACTATAATTCAGAGGAGTTCATGTTAAGTAGTTTGACTTTAGTCGCAGTTGACATTGAAAGAGCTAATGGTTATACCTCAGGGTTGAGTAAGCTGCATTTTCTGTTGATGTAAGTGATTTCATGTCTTCATGTCTTCAAGTTAATACCACCAGTAGTCCGTTGAGACTGTACAGTGGGTGGCATGTAAGTGCGATGCTTTTATTTGTAAGATGATAAAAAGTCAATAGTGTAGATGCATATTAAACACGGTAAATGCACAGTTCAAAAGGTTCTTATTCGGGAAGTGCTCTTGTTTGGGATACTTCCGATGACGGTGAATGCTGCCTCTGAGGAGTTATTGTTGCGGCAATTAAACAGACAGCATGAAGCAGAGATAATCTAAAAATGAAGGTTTGATTAAGATAAAAGAAACCAAACAGCAGGCATGCATATAACAACAAGAGCGGTAGTATGAGTGGTTCTGGACAAAAAGACACAAATACAATTCTGTTCACTTTGAGGGATTGATGCTTGGTGGATAGGTCTGTACAGGGTGGTCCCCGATGTATGATTTTCAAAGCATACTGAAA
Source organism: Hermodice carunculata (assembly GCA_964020975.1). Classification (NCBI taxonomy): domain Eukaryota; kingdom Metazoa; phylum Annelida; class Polychaeta; order Eunicida; family Amphinomidae; genus Hermodice; species Hermodice carunculata. The sequence continues at coordinate 38,790,270 of OZ026626.1, forward strand.
TTTCAGTCAACGTCTTTAGTCTAGCATCCATTTTGGACTTGGTTTAGTTATTGTGATTGTAATTGTTAAAGAGTTCGGACTGCGGAATAGAATAATGACTGCTTGGAAGTGGGTCTGGACACAAAGAAACAAATGCAATACATGTCGCTTTTAATGACCCACTCTGGGTTTTTTTGTTTTAAGTAGTTGAGATAATGTGCAGACAGTCCTCCTTAAGGAAATCCGCCGGAAAAACAAAAAACAAAAAAAAAACCTATCCACAAACCGTGCATTACATGAATTACTGTTCCCGTTTTTTGCTGATGCAGTTACAGATGAACGAAGGCTTGGAATTGTTAGTTATACTAAAAGAATTAATGAAATGGCCATCAATAAGTCATCGGAATGTCGAATCAGTTCTTCTAAAACGTAGAATATAACATAACAACCTTGTTGCACATAGGTAAAAATGTACTGCAAATTGTTTACCAGTGGTGTATTCCTTTAGATTGGTGGATTTAAAATTAAAAGTATAAAAAAAGACTTTGGCACACCAGGGTAGGAAAATGCGACGTTTTCATGTCTGCTTTTTCGTAGTGCGTCCACCTGACTACATACAGTATGGACCATATTACTCTACACATAGCATGGACCTTGTTTTCTCCTATGTCTGTAGCTTATCCTGAGTGGTTTATCCTACATAGGTATAAAGGATTAGGTTTTGATCGTAATATTTCATTTGATTTGTCATTCATTGGTTTAAAGTAGTTGATAAACCAATAAGAGGTCATGGTGCATTTAATATAATACCGACTTTTCCCACTTTCAAAATTGCGTCGTTTTCAAACTTATTTATCCGATAGAACTTCGATTTGGTACGCATTTGCCCTTTATAGACACAGGAGTAAGAAAATCCAGCATGGGTGGCCCATCGGGGATAGCTTTAGATCACTCGTTGTTCGATTGTTATGTTTTCGCTAAGCACAGCCACGCAAAAACACGAAAATCCAACAACACGTGATCTCAAATTTATCCTTAATGGGATACCCAGTCTGAATTCTCTACATCTCATGCACAGGACCTGGACCATGTTTTCACATACCTAGGACCTTCACCATGTCATGACATACATAGGACCTGACCTATGTCATCACAAACATAGGGCACGGACCATGTTATCGCGTGTAAAGGGCTTTACCATGTAATCACACACACAGGGCCTTTACCATGCTATCACATATATAGGGCTTCTGCCATGTTATCAAATACAAATGATCTGGACCACGTTATCAAATGCATAGGACCTAGACCATGTTACCACATATTTAGGGTTTTTACAATGTTATCACATACATAGGATGTGAACTGTATCATAACAAGCATAGAGCTTGCACTATGTTACCAATCACATAGGGTCTTTTCCATGTTATCGCGTACATAAGACCAGGACAATGTTATCACACAAATAGAACCTGGCCCTTGCTATCGCATGCATAGGGCCTTTACCATGTTATCACATGCCGCATATCTGTGCCTTGTTATTGTATACATAGTGCCTGTGCCGTGTTTTAGAAACGTACTGCCTGAACCATGTTACCACACACATATTGCTTTTATCGTGTTATCACTATAATTTGTTCTGAACGATAGCATCACAAACATAGGGCCTGGACAAAGTTTCCTTCTATGTCTGATGCTTATCCTGCATGGGTGGTCCTCCATTAGACGACGGATAAGATTTCAATTGTAATCTTTCGTTTGGCTTGTCACTCATCGATTTCAAGTAGTAGAAACACCAGCGAGAGGCCATTGTGCATTTGATAAGATACCAACTTCTGCAACTTTCGAAATGACATCATTTCCATTATTATTTCTCAGATAGAACTAGGTGGCTGATTGTGATAACGTTGGTATCACTCGTTGTTCGATTTTCATGTTTTGTTTTTACTCTCGAAATCATGAAAACCCAACAACTTGTGATCCCGATGGTGTCCTCAATGGGCTTCCTATGCTGGATTCTATATATCACATACATAGGACTTGGACACGTTATCACAAACAAAAGGCTTTTAGCATGTTATCTCATGAACATGGCGTTTGTCATGTTATTACATACAATGGGTTTGTGCCATGTTATTATATACATAGTGCCTGCGCCATGTTATAACAGACGTATGTTTTGAACTATATCATAAAAAACATAGGGCCTTGACCAATGTATCACATGTATAAGGCCTTGCCTATGTTATCACAAACATAGGGCCTTGACCATGTTATGATATACATAATGCCTGGATCATGTTGCCACATGCATATGGCTTTTCCTATGTTATCAGACACACAGGACCTGGACCATGCTATCAGATATATAGGGATTTGCCCATGTTATCACATATGTATGGTCTGAACTATGTCAGCACAAACATAGGGCCTGGACAATTTTGTCACCTGCTTCTTAAGCTGACAAGAGATTATGTATACTATCGTTCCCTATGCATATAATTGCCATAAAATTAGCCACCAGGTGGGAGCAACAATTCTCATTCCTTTTTTTATTCCCATCACACTTGTTGAATTCTAACGATATTATATATCTATATTTCTAGATATATCTAACTTGGTACAGGTGAGGACAGCCTTGAAGTATGCTGCATTGTTCCCACAAAAAGTGATGACTCGGATAAAATGTTGGTTGTATTAAATCACCACGCTCTGGAGCAAGATGGTCGTGTCCTCGTGAACTTTTTTTTTTATTCATCAGGCTGAGGACCAGGAGTCGATGTCGGCCACACATATTCATCGCATAAATTTCAATCAGTAGAGGGTGAATCGTGAGGCAGAGCGATTATTCCAGATCAAATCACGCTACTCTACAGAAACATTTTGTGATTATAAAGAATGCAGTCACTAACAGTCACACTCACTGGATTTTACTTGCCCCTAACGCTAGTGTGGACAACTTAGGTGCCTCTCCTTTTAACAAGTTGCATGTAAAAGCTGACTGTTGTGGACTGGAAACTAAACATGAAACGTATGCTTCTTTTATGATCTAGATTAATCGTACGCACCTTAAAACGGACATAAACAGAATATTGTGGAAAAAAAAAACAGCGATGAGCATGTCCAGGGACAATAAAACACTTGAAATTGCAACTTTTAACTGCCAGTCAGTGAAAAAGTTCTATAGATACTGTCAGAGATCTATGCAATAGTCATGACATTTGTGTTTTACAGGAACACTGGCTAACGAAAGAGGCCAATGCTGGCCAATGTTCATAATAAATTGTATTTCCATGGCCTTACAGCCATTAATACTAGTGAAGAAATTCCGTTTGTGAGACCATATGCGGGGGCTGCAATGCTATGTAGAAAGAAATATCGTAGATTTTAAGTGTTGAAACATAAATGACAGCGGAATTGTTGGCGCTTGTTTATATTAATAATACTAAACTTCTTTTTGCTTGTGTGTGTACTTACCTCTTTCTAACTCAGGGAATTCTGATACTTTTATTGACTGCCTTGACAAAATCCATGCATTGACAGAAACCAGCCACACCACTAATGTACCTGTTCTAGGTGATATGAATGCTAATTCAATATCTACATTTGGTCGAGAACTATTCTCGTCTTGTAATGTGCATGGTTACTTTCTTAGTGACATTGATTTTCTTGGCGAGGAGTCAGACACCTAACATATATAAGTGTTGCTCATAGATCTCTTTCTTGGTTGGATCACTGTTTATCCACGAAAGGTGTTCAAGATTCCATTGACAAGAGATTAAGGTTTTAAACGAACTTATTCATTTGATCATTGATCCATGCCAATGGTTTTAGCTCTTGAGAACCTCGCTGTGAATTCTGAATGCTCTTTGAGTTGAGGTAACTTGGTAGACTGGTCTAACGCTGATTCTGACCAATGGTCAAATCTTTATCTCATGACTATTTTTTCGTGAACATGTACCAATGAATGCTTCAGGTTGTAAAAGTATTAATTTTAATGACCTATATGTTGGATAACAGATTGACAAGTTCTGTCGTGATATTGTTAATGCATTTAATACGGCCAGTGATGAAGTCTAATCTTGTGCCTGGATGGAACGAATATGTAAGAGATTTATACTCAGTAGCTCGAGAGGCTTTCTTTTATTTGGAATAAGAATTTATGGATTATCAGGCTTGGACCTTTGCGGAAGATATTACAGATATACATGTAGACAACTATAGGTCCATAACTTTGGTGAACTATAGGTCCATAACTTTGGTCATTGTACTTTCCAAGGTTTTAGAGCAACTGTTCCTATGTGAATGCAGAAATATCTTTGTACAACTTTGCGTAAATTTTCTTACGAAGATAAACATGGTACAGAAGTGTGTATTTTTTTTACATTAAAAGAAACTATTAGATACTATACGACTCATGCTAGGTAAGTTTTTACCGCTTTCATTCATGCCAAAAAGGCTTTCAATCGAGTTAGCCATTGGACAATCGACTTGTATGAATTGTAAAAGACGAAGCACACCTAGGTATATTGTAAGTTTTGTTTTTTTGTTTTTTGTTTTTTTTTTTTTTTGTTTTTTTTTTTTAATACGCAATTTTGTATTCGCTGAGAACCAGCTATTTTGTACCGGTTCACAGTTTCCAACAGGGTGAGACCAAGCGGTATCTTCTCTCCACATCTCTTTACTTCGTACGTGGATGATTTAAACATGG